>JAWZYV010012921.1:0-611568 GCA_038373885.1 Cheiracanthium punctorium
CCAAACGGCTAGGTCGACGGACGCGACCTGGTTTTGAACCAGGCACCTTCCGTCGCCCAGTTCAGGGCGCTATGCGCTCGCCCACGGGTCGGACGTCAGTCAAGAAGGAAAAATTACATTTCTACAAAAATACTGGAGGGTACACAAGAATCCTTTAGACCTTATTTCCCGTAAAAAGGGCTGATTATTTGTAAAGCTGTCGCTATTTTATTTCTAACAGCACCGGCATCTGTTGAAAACTCGAAGAATACGATAGAAATAGATGAATATAGAAGAACAACTGGATAAAACTGCCCAATGCTGAAAAAAGGGGGCATCCGCTGCCATCGCTCGATTGAACTGCCAGCAAGAGGGCGGTCGATCGAATCGTTCATCTCGTGCCACGGATCTAGCGACCCTTTATGGACAGTCTGGCTGGCGATGGCAACGGCTGCCCTTTCTTTGAGAATTGGGAAAGGGTTGCGCTTCCGAGGGTGAATGCCGCTTTACAACCAAAACCACCTGAATCCTCCGATCAATTTCGAAAAAGACTCATCTCAGAAAGCTGCGAAGATCATTTACACCCGCCAAATTGTTCCTTCGAGGGTATTATTTTGCGTTGTTATCACGTACACAGTTTTCGATACTGTTACCAAAAAAAAAAAAAAAATGTTTCAATAAGTCGAATGGTTCAACAGAAAATCAGTTTTTTGTGTCACCTGTAAAATTTTAATTTTTAGACACGAGCCCTTTTCGAAATGGGCGACTCATTTATTTTGAACCACTGGTTTCAGAATCTAACAGAATAGGGCACACATCTTTCGCTGGACGAGCTCTATCCATGAACATCACTAGCACAGTTCTATTCCGTTGAAACAAATGGCAGTCTCATGGTGTCGTTTCTGAGGGATTACGGCCAATTATCTACACAAGTGAGATTGAAGCCGATGGGTGGGGTGCCCTCCGTGGGGGTCGTTTTAACGGGCTCTAATCCGTATTGAATCTAAGTTTCGGAGGAAACCACGGTACATTCCGAACGGCTTAAGTCGGTGGACGCGACCTGGTTTCGAATCAGGAACCTCCCGTCTTCCAGTTCAGTGATTGTGTGTGATTATGGCAACGCTACACTAGTGCGATCTGCTAAGGTGGGGTGCCTTGGTAGGAGGACTTTCTAAGGGGTTCTAACGCGTATTCACGTTACATCTGGAGAAAACCTACCAAAACTCCAGACCGTTAGATCGACAGCCGCGCGATGGAACCCGAACCCGGGACCTGCACACTTCGGCCATCTACCATTTTGTTTTGTTTGGGGGATTACGACTGATTAGCTCCGAGTGGGCTCTAGGTCGAAGGGTGGGGGTGCCCTTTCTAAGGGGTCCTAACCCGTATGGACGCTAAGTTTCGGAGAAAACCACGGAAAACTCCGAACGGTTAGGTCGACGGACGCGCGATGGGACCCGAACCCGGGACCTTCACACTTCGCCCGTCTGCCATTTCCAGTGACATAACCACTGTGCCATGGTGAGGCGTCTTCGAGTTCAGATCGCTATGCATTCGGCCACGGGTCGGACAGCCATCTATCATGTTCAGCGTCTTATCCATTCGGCCATGGTGGGGCCTTTCAGTGATGAGGGGGAACAGGTTGAACATGGGTTCAACAATGAATTTGTATGGGCTCCGGGTGCGCTCCTCCTCGGACACACCTCTGGAACGGACCGACAGAAAAACTCAAACCATAAACATTTTTTAAAACAGAGTGTTTAAAAGTGACGAAGCACCGACGCTCAATATAACATTCATTCTGTTAGGTGTACCGGGAGGCAATGTTCTTTTCCTTTATTAAAAAAAGATGAAATTCAAACAAACGAAGTTTGAACGAATTTTTAAAGAAAAAGCAGTGATACATGAACAATGGATTCCTAGTGGTTACATTTTATAGAACAAATTATCCTTGAAAAGTCGTTTAAATTGTTTTATATTTTAAACCCTGTATTTTTTCCTTTGCGTCTTTGCAACGATAGGAGCGAAAAGTGAACTATTCCTTGCGTGCTAAGTAGCACGTAAAGAAGTAAGATTGTGTTGGAAAGTTTTTTTTTTTTTTTTTTTTGTAATACATGTTTTTGACATTACTTATTTATTTATTTACTTTATTTTCTTACCAGCAATATTTTTTTGCTTTTTAGTTAATGTTAGGAAGATACGCGTGTGAACGTAAATTAGATTATATCTCAAACTATTTTATTAATTTTGGGGCCTTCTCAATCGAGGGCCCCGATGGCATGGAAAAGCTGGTCTGAGTGATCTCCATGAAATATCGCATTCATCTAAATCAATTTTTCATTTTCTTACTATTTTATAAACTGATTTTTCACATATTTTTAGAATGTTAAAACATCCATTCTGAGATTTTATTTTATCATATTACAGAAACCACAAATAATAATTATGTACATTCCTGTTTCGTATAACAAGGAATAAAGCTTTTCCACTACAATGAAAATTTTGCTCATTTTATGCGAAGGTATTCCTAACATGAACGCAGAAAAGATAAAAAAATGGTAAACTGCTTAAAGTATAAAGGATGATAAATACAAGAATAAAAGTACTTTTATCCATTACCAAGCTAATAGACTTCTAAATGTGTTTTTAAAAAGATTATAAAGTAGAATGTTTATTGTGAAAATAAATTTTTCACGTCTGCTGCAATTACAGAATATTATTTATCTTAATGACGCTATAGAGCCGTCTTAGGTAGGGTTGCCATGCCAACCGTCCCGCGAGAGCCGGGACGTCCCGTTTCTAGAGCTTCAGAGGTCACGTCCCGCGAAAGATGTGTGCGGGACGCCAATGTCCCGTTTGTCGAATAGAATGAGTCATTTAATAATTTGTTAAATTAGAAGAAATTTTAAACATCAAGTTTCTCTTATAAATAAATATGATTTTAGCAGAAGTGATTGCATAACTTCAGTTTCTTTTCCAAATAGGTAATATTATGATTTTAGTAAAAGTGGGTCAATGCAGCTTGCGTTTTTTCCAAATAAATAATTATCATAATCTTGATAGAAGGCCTTATTGAAGACTTGAAATTTCTTTTATAAAGAGATATTATGGATGCCTACTTATAAGTTGTTTTAATGACAATTTCTTGCATGCCAAAATAAAAAGGTTTTTCTTTTGTTTGTGAAAAGAATGAAAAAGTTCATTTAATTTAATGGCTAACGATAGTATTACTTGTTCTGATTATAAAGCGAGATAGAGGACGCCATAACAATTAATTTTAATTTTTCATAAGTTTGTCTGATTGTTTTAATTTTTTTAAACTAGGTTGTATGTATAATTATGCCAAAGTAAAACATGAAATTCAGCAAAACTATTTTAAAAGCAAAGATTAAATCTGGTTTTGTTTTTCTCGTCTTTCTGTGATGAGTAAGCTGGTTCCCGCATTTTTCAGTCACGTTCCGATCGCGAAACGGGATCGCGCACGTTCACGTTTAATTGCGAAAGTCCCGTAAATTCGTAAATAAAAGTCGGCTAGCCTAGCCTTAGGACAGAATGCTTGCATCCTTTCCAGCGTATTCATACCATGAAAACATTCTCTATACGCTAAAAAAAAGAAAAGTATAAAACATACACACAGTTGCATTTCCTCTCCCCCTTCTCCTCACATACACATGTATTCTCATTTTTCAGATATCTAACTGAACACAAAAGATGATCGATACTAAAAAACTAAGATAATGCATTCGATCGTGAGATACCTAGTAATTCGGATGTTTATAAAACTCAACACGAAAGAACATGGTTGCTAGAAAATGGACATGCATCCGATAATCAACATCTGAAAAGTACGTTGATCGGTGATATTTTCTTAACAGCAGCAGATGACACATGGGTTGAATTGAAAAGCGAAATGTCATGGGAATTTACCTACCATTTCTCGGCGATTCTTGTCTTAGTCCAAGAACTCCGATCCAAAATATTTAGTTTTATTTACAGCTTTCTTTTGTCTTTGTTGTTGTACTGTTGTTGTTGTTGGAGTTGAGAAGTTCCTTGGGGGCTGCTGTTGTATTTGGACTTGATTTATTTTCAGACATGCTTACTTGGTTTCCAGACACGCTTATGAACCCTCGTCGCATAAAATGCATAACACAATGGCAGATTTTACTGGCACTGAGAAAGGAAATATTACAGTTCATACCACCCAACACAAGCAATCAGGGGATGAGTGGGAATGGAACCCATAACAGTACGCTCAAGCGATTATCGGAGAGGAAGACAGGCCCTTAACCTCTCGGACACCGGCTCCCCTTGCTCACACATTTCTTGCCAGTGTTTAATTTCAACATGTATTTCCGGATCCCAGGTTTGATCCCGAAGACGCGTATCCGTTGAAATCCTTTTTTCGATGAGTTCCAAATAAAGGAAAGGAATCACTGAATACTGAAACCCCTCAGAATTAATTTTAACAACTTCGATTCCCACAAACTTCAGAATGGCGCAACGATTTCAGGAAAACATGCAGGGATCCAATAATCTATATCTGTACGTTTCATTGCTTGTTTAGAGATCACTTACAAGGACGTGACCTTGTAATCACAAGCTCTAGGAAAGATGTCCGGAAGTGTAGTACATAAGATACGTGATCACTGACGTAAATTGTAAGACCCAATGAGAGGAATTCTCCAGAAATAATGTGCTTAACATTCGAGAATCAGCTTTGAACACTCACGAGTGCAAGTCAATTTTCCTGTAAGTTCCATTATAAAGCTGTGTTCTTCATAAAAAGTATACCCTCTTAAAAAGGTATTCGAGTAAAAGATAAACTTCCTACGTTGGTTTCGTATATTAAAAATTATTTATCATAGAATGTACATTAGGCTATGTATACTTGCCATATTTCTGTAGAATTGTGCGTTTTTCAAAAATCCAATAATTATTCGCAAAGCTAAAATAGGAAATTTCGCTTATACTCGAATACTTTTTTGAGAGGGTGTACATTTTCTTCTTCATTCCAGAGGTACCTTTTTCTTTCCACTGTGAAAACGATTCTTTAAGTTTTTTCGTAGTTCTAAATGGCCGTACATTTGCGTCGAAGCTTTCATTTTGAATAAATGATATTCATGCATGTGAATGTGTCAGCCCTATACACTGACACACAGATTTTATGTTTGACTCCCGTCATTTTGTCTTTGCTTGCCGTTACACAAAAGAGTATTTTAATATTATTGAAATTTCCGAAGTTGGATTTTTAAATATTTTTTGATTTTTCGAAATTCATATTGCTGAAAAAGAACTTCTAGGACACCTCTGAAAGTATCTCGACAGTCTTCATTGATGAATGATAACAATTTTTTACTACTAAAGCAGAGATTGCGGATGAGTCTTTTATTCGAAAAAATTATTGGAAATTACGCTTTCTACTTGTCGTTTTTAAGTGTAGTATGTTTTTTAAAAATAACTATGAGACTGCTCTTTGATTTGAGATGCGAGATTTTTGTCAAGTGTAAGGAGTTTAAGTATGCATGTAATAACAACTTCTAATATTTGTTTTGAGTTGCATGTTTCCTTGAAAAATTAATCAGTTACTCACAAAATTAATGTAGAAAAATTCTCTCATTCTCTCATCTTCGCTACTGCCTAATACTGATGTATTAGGCAGTAGCATAGTATTACTCGAATGCATTTCTAATACGTAATCAAGGTATGGGATTGATTGGAATTTCTCTGAAAAAGGTATCTCGAGGCATTGCTAAAAAAGTCCGACAGACTATTTAAAGAAGGACAGATCACAAAGCAAGATCGCTTGAGAATCATCCTCTTTGGAATAAATGGGACTCATTGCAACAAGGAGTTTTCTGTAGAACAATCCAATAACGTCGATGGCAGAATCTGTTAGTAACGAGTATTCACGTCTCAAAATGGTACAGGACTACTGAAGTCTGCCATTCTTCCAGCTTCCTTATTACTTAAGACTGCCGTTTTGAGTAATCTGAAATAGCTGAACTTCGTATCTGGATTCACAACTTTTTAATGTCGCAGAAATTAAATGTTGATTCTTAACCCTTTAACGCGCGGTGTCCTCGCCGCCGTGAGGACACAATACTCTGACGTTTTGATTGTTTTGATTCACGAATTATACATTTGATTCCAGTAAAATACTTAAGGAGGACGTAGTTACACGAGAATCCTTTTCTATTCAGCACATCCATTCCCGTAAAAAGGATCGATTATGTCAGAATTATTTTTATCAGTACCGACATCGGCTGCATTCGTATACGACAAACTCGTTGCATGAGTTTTCGCAAGAAAAGTGGAATGCGCGTGTTTAGTGCTGTCAGTGGTTATCAGTTTCCTTTGACTTTACGAACACCTTCAGTTTATTTAGTTTCGTCGCCTAGGAGACGTGTTTGTTTACAATTCGCAAATGCGTTAATTTTGCTGAGGGGAAATTTTAGTAGATACTCAATATAAAACCAACAGGATTTTAAAAAAAAAGAGTGGCCATAATGGAAGTGCACAAATCAAAATATAGAAATTTCAACTTCATTTTTTCAAAAGTATTGAGCAGGAGTAGTTCAAATTTCGCTAATAACGGATTAAATCAACTTCAATCTCAACACTAAAACATGCATTTTTGAATTTACTAAAATGAAAAATACAAGAAAATGATTACCTTTGGAAAAGTATGTACCTCTGTAGCATTTTCTAACGTACGCATGAATTTCCTCCTCGAAAAAATAATATTTGCAGCTTTAGAAAATGTAAAATAATTTTCACAACAACTTACTTTTCCATAACAACGGACGCCATTTGAAAACAACAACAAGGTACAGCAAGTGTATTTTCTAAACAACTGACGAAATCTTAGCAGAGATCGGTTTATTTAGTTCGAAACTAATCGCACTCAGTTTTGTATACGAACGCTCTAGTCTAAAAACTGTATGTACTCAGTTTCCTTTACGAACGCCTTAGATTGAAACTCATTGCACGAGTTTAACTCGTTTGGCGTTTACGAATGCAGCCATCCTCTGAGAGCTGGAGAATGTGATGAAAATATACATCAGTACTATAGAAGAAAAACTAGATGGACTGCCCAGTGGCCGGCTGTACGGCGCCGAACAGCTGGCTGTGCCAAAAATGCGCGTTAGCTATGGCATGCAATGGACGATTCGATCGACCGCCATGTTGCTGGAAGTTAAATCGGGCGATGGCAACAGCTGCACTTTTTCGCCATCGGGAAAGGGTTGCGCTTCAAAGGGTTAACAGTGCACAACAGATGTATATTGAAAATTTTGAACAATAAACCTCATAATTTATATCAGTTTTCTTGCCCGAGTTTGATTCTCTTTAAAAGCTTTTCTTATATTTGCTCTGCCTTTGGGGTTGTCAAGTTTAAGTTCCGTCCAGGCTCTCCAGGTTTGTGAAGAAATTACTGTGCAGCAATCGGACAAGAAATCTAAGTCAATTAAAAGCTTTGAGATTAAAAAATCAAAAGTAGGAATTCTATTTTTTTTTTTTTTTTGGGGGGGGGGGGTATAATCAGCGGTATCGATCGACACCTGCATAAAAATAACGAAAACAATGTTTTCCTTTTTTTCTCCCTTATTTGGGATAAAAAGTAACTTATTTGTTAATTCAGGATATGAGCTATCGCAGTTCGAAATTGAGTCGATTTTTATACATAATGATTTTAAAAGAAATCATCCCTTGTGCAAGAATTTGACATCAGAAATTTATCTATTATATTGCTGGTATTAGCGAAAACTGAGAAAGTCGCAAAAATATATGGGCACAAACGGGTTAATTTAGTCATTCTTATATCTATGGCAAGCACCAGCTTATATGGTGGATAAAGCACCGTACTACGGTCTCGGGTTCAACGCCCGGCGGTCAAGATTCGATCCCGACTGGGCGTGGATGTGCCCGTCCCTTCGTAGGGGGCAACGTTGGTCCACCTAGTAGGTGCCCCCATAATAAAGCGACCAATAACTCCAGCCTTAGTAGTGGCCAATGCCTCCAAGCCATTGTTAAGGTCCGCCATTTGTAGGGATGGACGCGAGACGAAAAATAAGCGTCTCGCGTCTCTCAAAATAGCCTAAAAGCTTGTCTCGTCTCGCAAAAATCCCTATATCGTAATGTTAAAACTGTGTGTCTCGTCTCGCAAAAAAGCTGTATATCTCTGTCTCGTCTCGCAAAAAAGTCGTCTCGCGTCCATCCCTAGCCATTTGAATTTAAAAATGCCTATGGAAAGGACACGTTGGACGTGTTTGTAAACGCTTAAACAATGCTACTAGTGCAGCTAGTTTCAGAGGGTTTAGGCCTTCTTATAAGCCAGTCTTTCAACTTAAACTATTTGATCGTCGTCATTCTTAAAGTCCCTTCAGAGGATTTAGTTGAAAAATTGAACGAATTGAGGCAGAAGCCAGTTGATTCAGTTTCTGAGAGTTTGTTGATATTGGCCGCATTCGTAAACGCCAAACGAGTTACATGCGTGCAACGAGTTTCCGACATCATGGATTTCAAGATTGCAGGCTTGATCCCAAAGGTCCATCTCCGTTGAAATCCTTCTCTCAGTTAGTTCCATAGCAAGGGAAAAACTCCCTCAGAACTCCGTCGACAACTCGATGGATCGGAAGCTCAACAAGCCTCACAGACAGCACACTTGTCCATTTCACGATAAACTTATCCAGGACATGTGCATAACATAATCTATAGATTTAGGAATACTAGATTGCTCATCCAATGATCCTAATCGTGTTCTTTTTTATGCCAAAAATGCATCCATTCCTGAAACTATCATGGCTGCCATCGATGTAAAATGGAACATTCATTGTATTACTTTAGAAAAAGAACTAAGTTCGAGGAAAAATGTTTCGATACGAATACTTTTTTAAAATACGGATAGTTCTAAAATAGTTTAAAACACCATTATAATTTAAGTTACTGCTGTTCTGCGCATGCGCATGCCACTAGCATGGCTGTATACCTAGATTGCTCATCCAATGATCCTAATCGTGTTCTTTTTGATGCCAAAAATGCATCCATTTCTGAAACTATCATGGCTGCCATCGATGTAAAATGGAACATTCATTGTATTACTTTAGAAAAAGAACTAAGTTCGAGGGAAAATGTTTCGATACGAATACTTTTTTAAAATACAGATAGTTCTAAAATAGTTTAGAACACCATTATAATTTAAGTTACTGCCGTTCTGCGCATGCGCATGCCACTAGCATGGCTACCGTTTGGAGGCGACAAGTTTTCTTTCGTTACGCTCAATCTAGAGATTCGTATATCTCGCTGTAACCAGATACCTCATAGACATTATTAGCACTACAGGGGTGTTAAAATCGAGCAAGTTTTTCAGCGTCGCCACAATTTGTTATGCCGAGGCATTTTCCAAATACGTTTGCCAGTTCCAGTTTGCGGAAGGGGAAAGGGGGATGTTGAAAGTCGCCTAAGGTTCGCAATTTTTGATAATGGATCGCGAAGTTTGGTCCCTAAAATTGTCTTTAAAACCGAACCAAGCTTGCAGATGTCATCCAAATTTGGCTAGAAACTGGCAAACGCGACAGCTTATTACAAAGGAAATGCATAGTTTGACTATGCCTGGTGAAGACTGTAAAATAGTTTTAGCTGGCGATTTTAATATAGATTTTAATTCAGAAGAAGTCCTTTTTGGAACAGGGAAGACAAAACTGTACATTCATCGATTATGATACTGTTACGATTTTTCGGTCTGTTCTGCCCCCAGACTGTTAAAAATAGTTTAAAATTCGTATTCTACGCGTAAAATAGTTAAATTTTGCATTTTGTTGCATCAAAATCTGTCAACTAGAACGCGAGATACGGAGGCTTGGGTTTTCCCATTGATTAGTATGGCGTTTCTAGAAATCTCGAGAAATATTGGTCTTAGGCTTCCGCTAACCTCACATTTGGGGACGAATTTGGCGACATTTCGGTCATTTGGCACGATTTTCCCAATGAGGCCTGTAAAGTTGGTTTTTCCGCATTAAAAATCACTTAATGGTCTAATGACTCAGCTGCATTCCTATGACGTATGAAGAAGCTTTTCGTCCTGTGCCCTCATCCCTGAAAATCGGTCCCTTGAAGAGACGTGGGCCAACAAGAAATAAATTACTAGGCACCACAAAGTACACATTTTTTTTTTAGTACGTTCAATTTTAAGTACACTTAATACGTTTTTAACGTTGGGGGAGGGGGAAATTCGATCCCGTTTAAGGGGGGGGGGGGATGGCAACACAGCAGATCAGTGTTTCCCAAATACTGGTTCCGCATTATTAGTAACTAATTAAAGAATAATCAGCAACGAATGTCCTTCTAACTAAAATTTTTTATTTGTACAGCATTTGATTGGATAAACAAAATACATGCTTATAATAATTATTATTTTTAGCAGGTGTTGGTCCTCCCAATACAGTAAGTACAATCTCGAAGTCAAAGGGACACCGGGAAAGAATTCGATAGCTAGAGTTTTCAAGATAACGTTGTGAAATAAAAGGGGTGGGGGTGGGGGGGTGTCAATCTGTAAGGGAAAACTGATTTATTCGAAATATCGAGGTTTTTCGATATATCGAGGTTACACTGTATTTTTCCGGGTTCGCAGGTGCAAACAGGTCGGTAGTCCTTTAGCAGGGCTGAGGGCGTTGTTGGCGTTGAAAGAAAAGCATTGATTATCCGGTTCATAGGCGCACCCACGGAGGGGGCTATGGGGGCTGAAGCCCCCCCTAAAAGTAGAAAGCTAGAAGTGAAAAGCTTTAAAAACTGAAAATTGTCGCTAATGAATTATTTTTTTCCTTCTTTTTTTAATTGTCTTCCAGTTATTTCTAACCAAAAAAGACATTTATTTAAAAAGTTTTTAAATAAATGCTTACAGTTAGTTTATGAAACACTGTTAATCTCGGTTAAAACATCACTGAAAAGATCAGATAAATATTTATGACTCCATACCGAGTTACATTGCTTGTGTTCTATGGGACAGTCAAGTGGTACCGAATATGTAGACGTTATAAGAGAGTTGTAACTAATCGAGGTCACTATAACCGAGTACAGCAGTATTTGCATGTCGCCCAGCCTCCCCTAAACTAAAATCCTGGGTGCGCCACTGATCCGGTTTCATTGCTATGCCATCTACCTCCATTCATCTCTTTCAGACAGAAAAATTAAGGTGTTTGTGTTACGATAAATGAAACACAGATGGCAGCATCAGCGATACAAAAAAAACACCTCAGTTGTTCCCAAACTTTTTCGAATCGCGCGCCCTTTTCAACTATAAATTTTCCAAGGCGTCCTACACTCTGTAATATCATTCATTACTAGTACGAGATAAAAAAAAAATAAAATTCGTGTATCTTCATTATTTAACGTTTGCTTTTACTTTATTAAAATAAATTCATAATGAATGCGGTGGATGAACCTCAAATCGTGGAATTAAACTGGACACGGGTATCTTCATTTCTTTTTCCACTGCACTTGCTTTTTATTACAGCGACCGCCTAAAACCAAGGTTCGCACAAGTATGACGTCGAAAGGGGAATCAAAATACGCCGAGCCTTATCACTAGTTTTGATTCAATTAATTGTGAAACCTTTACAGCATTTTGTTTTAAGCACTGGCGGATCTACAGCAGGGCTAAATTTGCCTAGGAGCTCAGATCCTATACTTTAGTGTGAAGTCCTCTGTGTGTTTAGTCCTCTTTTTAGTGTGAATTTTTCAATATCAGACAAAGCCCAGCGAAGCTCCTGAAAATTATATTGCGCTCCGGATCCCACAAGTACATTAACTCAGTGGTTCTCAAACTTTTTAACCCCCCCCCCAACAAAGGCTAACTTAAGGCCTCTGTCCAGATCGAGAGAGAGTCGCAGGCCGCTTGACCGATTATCACTTGCAAGCAATAAATTTTTCGCACCGAGAAGAAAGAGGGAGATACTCCGGACAATAGGTAATTGGGGACCGTGGATAATATTGCGGTTTTTACACTTGTGGTAACACACCCCATCTATTGTTCGGTAGAGGACAGTCCATGTGTCGCCGCGTCCAAACCCGGTCAAATATCCCGTTCAAATACATTGCAGCCGCGATGGTGGCTGGATTTGGGCAATCCCTAGTAGCACAATTACTCCAAAAGACGTTTAAAACACGTTTTTTAACGTGAAAAAGCGTGTTTCCAAAGTAATTTTAACGTTTTTTGAACTAGTTGTGCTACTAGGGATGGCCTTTACGGTGGCGCCCCCCCCCTCACATTTTTCAGCATCCATTCAGTTTTTTAATCTTTAACAATGAACATTGAGTCGAATTTTCTACAAAATAATGTTATCAGTAAAGTTTGAATGAACATTTTAAGCGAAAATGGATATATTTTTGAGTAAAAATGAGAATAACTGAGATGATTTTTTTAAAAGCTAGCATCACTACTTGCTCTTTGGTTTTTCTCGCCCCCCCCCCCTGCAAACGATGTGCGTCCCCCTTGGTGGTCGCTCCCCACAGGATGAGAAACGCTGAATTAACTGGTAAATTTATTCTTTTTTTACATGCAAACCAATTTTGTATGTTGAAGAATGTGTGTGTGTGTGTGTGTGGAGGGCGGGACATTTAGCACGTTATCTTTTGTTAGGGGCACAATGTTAAAAGGTTGGGAACCGCTACTATTCAGAGTATTAGGCTCTACCCCCACATATAAACTTTCACACTGAAGATGATTGACTTATTTTGCAAAATCAAATGAATTTCCAAGAAAAAAGAGCCAAGTAGTTGAGCTCCTTCCAGTTTTTTATAGCAATAGGATGCTATTTTGTTCACGCCCAGATTTTCGTCTACGCGACTCTGTAGACATGATTTGTAGACAGGTTTTGTCTTTGTTGACAAGTTTTGTAGACATGAAATATAGACATGAAATGACACGTTGAAGGTCTTTTCAATTGTGTTTGCCAGATAACGCGGAGGTGGGGGTGGGAGAGATTAAAATCTTGGTAGTCGCATAAGGTTTGCAATTTTTGATAATGGATCGCCAAGTTTGAAGCCAAAAAAAAAAAAAAAAAACCTCCAAAACGGAACTGAGCTTGGCAATATCTTCCGAATTTGGCGGGAAACTGGAAAAGTATAGTTAGAATATGCCTGGCGAAGATTGTAAAATAGTATTAGAAGACGATTTTAATATAGACTTCAATTTCAAATATGCGTTTTATGGAACAAGAAAGACAAACACGGTACACTCATGGATTAGGATGCCCATTTCAAACAGTATTTAAAATGGTGACGTATCATTGGAATAGGCTTGGCGAAGATTGTTAAACAGTTTCAGTAGTCGGTTTTAAGCTAGATTTCGATTCCAAAGATGTGTTTTATGGAAAAGAAAGAGTTGATTCCTGTTTTAACGCCCGCACTCCCGCCAGTCTAAAAAATCGCCGCTGCGAGCTTTGCAGTCACGGTTCTCTAGGATTTATGCAAAAGTTTCAACGCTCCTAAAAGAGCTACATGAAAACTAAAGTGAACAAATTAGCGATAAAAGCAGAGCCTGATCATAGGTGTTTGGGGCCCCTATACTATCGCAAGCATAATAACTTATTTTTGTTTGCTATTGCATTTTCCTGACATAAAAATAAAACATTTTTAAAGAATATTAAAATTGAATTAAAAATTACCTATTTATTTACACTTATTTAGAACAAGACTATGTATTTAAAAGTGATTTTCATATTTTTTTTAGTCCGTTTGTATTATGAGCGCATGGGCGCGCTCATTCAAGGAATGTCCATGACGAGGCACGGGAGCAAAATTTCTCACTCCAAAAAATTTTCTTGATACACCAAAAAGTTCGAAATTTTCTTTCCTTCATCACGAAATAAAAAATGTTAACTCATGGGTATTTTGTGATAAGCATATATATGGCCATACCATACGTTTTCAAAAACTCTTAACTTCTTGTTTATGGATGCATGAGTCTTAAAGACCATTGAATTAGAACAACAGAAAATAAATCTCTAAGTCCATTTATTGTTAAAAGTTATGCTATAGATATTACAAAGGAGATTCAGTTGCAAAAAATTCATTATTGCAGTATATATGAATATGTAATAAATCGGGAGATTTGGGGGCCCTTCTTTTTCCGGGGCCCCGAGCTATTGTCCCGCGTGCTCGTGTGATAATCATGCTCTGGATAAAAGCACCCGTTAAGGAGTTTGAAGTCACTTAATTATTAAAACTACATTCATTGTCAACCCAAAATGAATAAATAAATAATGAAATTCTGAAAACTCGAAGGCTTCACTGGTTCAGTCTCCACTAAGTCGTGCACACCTGCCTCTTTTCCACTAGTCCTTTCTAGTATGGGAATTCTGTAGAATGTTTTGTATTGCACCACTGCAACGCGGCAAGTACCCGTTTCAAAGTGACTCACACCATTCTTGCATGGACGGCACACACGAGATCAGAGTGGAGACTGTTAACCCTTTGAGGCTCAACCCTATCCCAATGCTGAAAAAAAGGGCAGCCGTTGCCATCGCTCGACTTAACGACCAGCAAGATGGCGGACGATCGAAACGTTCATCGCGTGCCACAGATCTAGAGACCCCTTTTTTTGACGAGAGCTGGCTGTGCGCGCGCGGGCACAGCCAGCGCTCGTCAAAAAAGGGATCTGTGGCACGCGGTGAACGTTTCGATCGTCCGCCATCTTGCTGGTCGTTAAGTCGAGCGATGGCAACGGCTGTCCCTTTTTTCAGCACTAGGCAATCTATCAAGCTGTTCACGCATTCTTCCATTTTTTCAACTGATATCACTGCTGTTAAAAATAATCGTGACGATTTTTTTACGAGAAATGACGTGCTAAAAAGTAAAGGATTCTCGTGGAGCTAGGTTACCCGCAACTATTTTTATAGAAATCTAATCTATTCTTCGTGACGGGCAACAGTCAAAACGTCAGAGTTAGGTGTCCTCACGGCGAGGACACCGCGCGTGAAAGGGTTAAACTCCTTCACCATGATAAGGTAGAGCCTTGTCGGAGGGGACCTCTTCCCCCCCACACACACCCACACACCCGACGAAGAGAATAACGGATGCTAACGGAATAACTCTTGTCTGCCTTTTTTAAATGCCTCGCCATGGCACAGTGGTTATATCACTGAAAATGGTAGACGGCCGAAGTGTGAAGGTCTCGGGTTCGGGTCCCATCGCGCGGTCGTCGATCTAACGGTCTGGAGTTTTGGTAGGTTCTCTCCAGATGTAACGTGAGTTGGCGCTAGAACCCCTTAGAAAGTCCTTCTACCAAGGCATCCCTCATCTTAGGCAGATGCCCCTTGCGCAGGTTTGCCTTAATCACTGCCTTTTTCAAACGAAACATTCTTGCACTATCAAAATGGTCTATGAGTTTAATTCATTTAGACGTGTAATAAACTGAAGGACCTAAACAACAATTGAACTGGACTATCGTGTACATTTGTTTACTTTTAATTGCCTTGCTTTTGTTAATCTATTATTTTTCAAATAGGAAATACTTTTTCACGGACGATCGAAAGGCGCAGTCTTTTGGCCCCTAATAGGGCTATCACACTGAGAAAATCCCGACCAACTTTCCTTGCAAATCAAGTTTTCGGCCGATTTTCTCCGCCGTTACCTTGAAGAGCGCGAACTCCAACTTTTTCCTTTCCGAAGGAAAAAATCAGAGTCGGACGAAATTTCGGCCAATCAGAGTACTTCTTCCTGCTACGTCATAAGCAATTTCGAACAATGGCGACTATGTTCGAAGCTTGGCAGCTTGGCTCGATGTCAGAATCACGTGTAAATAAAATTACGGCCGCGTTCAAATGGACTTTGGAATTAGAGATTGCTGCCCATCCGATGCTGCCGATCCGATGTAAATATACCAACGCACGATAAGTAAAATAAGAACCTGCACGCCAAATCAGCGATGCGATGACTATTTGGCGTCGGAGTTAGTTTGTTTACTTTTGCAACCCTTAAAGATAACCACGCCTTCAAATCCGTCGGAAAAGTTGATCCAGCGCGAAGTTGCTCGGATTTTCCCTTTAGTGTGATAAGGCCATAAGTTTTTGACCAGCTCTTTCCCTTTCCCTGAACGGATATCCATCAAGGGTTGACCAAAACAGTTCCAGCTTGGCCTGCTATCTTCGTGTAAGCTTAATACGATCGGATACTAGGTCATTTTTTTTCTAAAATAATTGAAAGCCACAATGCTGAAGCCTGTAATAGTATTATGGAAGCAGACTAACAGACGTTCGATAAGCAAAGAGAAACGAACAAATTGCGATAACTTCTCGATTTCTGTATCATTGAGATGTGAGGTCCCTGGCACAACTTTAGAAGACAGTTTTTAAAGAGAAAGATAATAAGCAGAAACTTGAAAAAAAATTCAAACTATTTCTTCAAGTGCTGTTCCACAAACTTTTACAAACGGTAGAACTTTGAGAAATTCAGGAGGAAAAAATCTCTTAACCAATCTTACAATGTGAAGTCAGTATTTCAATATAATTTTTTTTTTTTTTTTAAAGTTGTGTGAGATAAATTTGTTACTCACCAAAATGAACAGTGCAGTTTTGTAAAGAAGTACTCTTAATTTTTTCGAGCCTCAAACATCATTTTTACACTTTGTAAACTATACCGGTGCTATTTGACAATTTAAATTTTTTTCTTCTCAGAAAATAGTTCGTCTGTATGCTATTAACAATTTTCGCTCACAGATGGCAGCACCACATATTCCAGTAACTTCACGTCCCTTCCAGGAACTACATAACCTCGTAGTAACTCGAAGTTTAATAAGTCGAATATTTGTTTATTTCGAAGATTTCATGAAATCCGAAAACAATTTAATATTCTTAACTCAAAATTATCTCTTTATCTCAAGGCCTCCCGCTTTAAAAAGAAGTTTTTGCTAATTTTGATATTTTCTTCATGCTTGGAAAACCTATGGATTAAAAACAATTAACGGAATTAAAATTCTTACCATTAAGCTTGTTTTACGGAGAAAAAAAAACGGGTTACAGCTGTGTTTTGAATACACGGCCGTGTGTTTTACGTGAATACATGTACGCAGTGGCTTCGCGTGGGGCGTGGGCGGATTTCACCGGGTGACACCAGCAGAAGGGGGGACACCAACAAAAATGCTGGTTTTAAAATTTTCAATTAATCTGAACACAGACTTTAATGTATTAAAATTCTTTCGGGTGGCCCTGTAAATAAACTATCCAGTAAATCGGAACCAAAAAGGGCGGTGCACAACTAGGTGTTACGATAATCGTAAACAACATCCTAAACAACAATCCTAAAATTTCAACATTCTATGACTTGTAGTTTTCGAAATATGCGAGCTACATACTCATGTAAGTAGGTTCAGAAGTCAGGATAAAACTAGTCAAAATGGATTGTAAATGAATATGTATGTAGGTACATGCATTCGTATGTTGAGACATCTCTCAAAAACTCTTTAAAGTTAAGAGATTGCCGAAATCGATTTCTTATTCGTCAAAATTTGCATACCGAATTTTTTCGCCGTCATTACACTTCCTCTTACTTCGTACAAAGTAAAAATACGATTACAAATATAAAAGAAATGTGAAAATTGCTCTGTCTCAGTGTACGGTCCTTATGTTATGATTCCAATTGCATCCCTTTAACGGAAAGGGTTAAGTGTATGTCAACGCGCTAAGAGTTTACCGGGAAATGATGCATCACACTGGTGTTCGGCTAATCATCAAGTGAATGGGCCAGTTCCCGTAAATCCATGTCCGACTCGATGAAAACCCATCGGCAAAAGCTACTTTGGACATCTTTTTATATACGTGTGTCCGTACACTTTCCCAGTCTACGGTCCTATTCCTTTTCATCGGCGGAATGCTGCGTGGGTGATGGTAAACCGAGCAGAATTGCTAGTAGGGTAATGAGATGTAGAAATGTGGCCTTTTGAAAGCGAAGAGTTTAGACTGCATACCGTAAGGTTCTTTTGTTCTGATCGCGAGTGACGCTGATATAGTTTTTTTTTATATCATCCTATTTGAATGATCTCAGGTTGGCATTCATGAAGCCAATTTTTGCCCTTTTTTTTTTGAGATTCCGCATCATTGGAATGAATTACAATTACATGCGTGTGAAAAATACTCATTTCCTACCGTTCGAAGAACGGGTACTCAGCTATTACATGATAAAATTTTCATCCAATTACGGGCTCCCCTAAAGCCCGGGCCCGGAAGACAATCACCTCTCCTGACCCCCGTCTAGGCTGGCCTGATTCTCTGATAGCAAGTCTACCGGTAAGAAATCGAACTTTCGTCTACTGATGAAGAAATCGAAATACCTAAACACATGCACCCCGTACCACACTACATGGAAATTTTACATGAAAATTATGCGATTGATTCATACAAGAAAATAATGAAGTAAATGCAAAAATTATGTGGATAAAGGCGCTTTTAAGACCACACTGGTCATGGAAGAGCGGATGCACCTGCACAGTTAACTGTTTACGTTCGTCCAGACATTGTGCAGTAAAAAAGATGCACTTTGAAGTAAATACAGAACTTGTAACTAGGAACGGCCAGAAAAGCCACAGATCTCGATAAACAACCTGTACCAGGTGTATAGTATATGTCTTTCATCAACAACTGACGAACATGAATGGGGTATGTGTCATTCGAAGGATTTCCGCAATCGATTAATCAATTTCGAATCGTGTCAATAATCGATTAATCGAATAGTGAATATTTATTATTTCACTGCTCGAAAAGTATTAGCGATTTCACATTTCGAATTGTATTCACGATTAATCGCGATTCATCATTTCACATTTCGAATTGTATTCATGATTAATCGCGATTAATCGTTTCACTGTTCTAATTGTATTCACGATTAATCGCGATTAATCGTTTCACTGCTATTCGAATGCTATGTGCTCAGTGTTCGAATAAATTTTTCGAAATCGATTGATTAGAATGGATTTAATAATCGATTAATCGATTAATTTCATTCATTCGTGCCCATCACTATGGGGTATATGATAAAAATGAACTATGGGCTTAGAATGCCACCCACCCCCTACACACACGTGCACGCGCGCAAACAGGTCTACATCCCACTATATAGTGACGCTGATCCCTGACTCACTGACTCTCTAACGATTCCGGTTAACCAACCTTTCCAAGACAAAAATTTTTACCACCATTATTCCAAAAAAATTAAAAAGTTAAGCACGCAAAGCCTAATAACATCTACACCGTTTGTATGATCCGATTGAAAATTTTCATACTTATGTATAAAAATATAGAAAATAATCTGCGCTACTTTAAAAATCTGAAATTCCTTCCGAACCCTTATTTTTAAGCGATTTTTCGCTATTTTCAGCTCCATTTTATTTTCGAGAGTCAAATCATTTCCGTGACAAAATGAGCTGTCGCAATGGACATGACGTCCTATTGAAATCACTGTCATCAGGTTTTGAAGGGAAAGTTGAGATTCCAATTCGTTTAAAATAGTTTTTCCAGATAACATATTTTAATTTTTTTTTTTTTTTGACTTCTAGTTTAAAATATGCAAATTGTACTATGCACAAACTGGAAAAATTCGAAATCAATTTTCTCATAACTCAAGCAATATAAAACTTACTTTTGAAAAAAATAATAAAATAATAATAATATCCAATGATAAAAGGAATTGCATTTTCTGAAGTAAAGCATTTACCGTTTCTTTTTTCATGATACAAGAATTCTAATTGGAAAATTCAACAAAAATTATATTACAGGATTTTGAACGACGAGCTTTTCATTTATTGAAGGTTTTCATGCCTTCTCGTAAATGAAAAACTAATCGTCTATGCTCCAAGATAAAATTCATTCTTACCTTTTTTACTTGCTTGCAACTTTCTATATTAAAAAAATTGAATGTCTGTAAATATGCATGTGTGCGATCTCCAGATGGATCTACACCAGGCAGACCTCTGAAAATTTGAAAATATAATCCCTGGAGTTCGGTAATGTGCACCTGATGCTCAGATTACAATTTTAAATTTTTAATTAATTTTTTAATTATTATCTAAAAACCGTTATTAGATTGCCATGCTTGGCGATTTCCGCCCGCATAAAACGATTTATGCTTTTGAACTAGCAGAAATGCTATTACTTCAATGAAGAATCGCGTGCAATTGAAAAACATGAAATGCCATGGAAATCATGTCAGTTTTACGCCAAATTAAGAAGCATAAAAAAAGGATTGTTCAAATATGCTTCTTAAAGTTCATAAATTTTCAAATCCTATTAATATTAAAAATCTGAAAGTTTGTTTGTTTATGTGCTTGGATGTTTGTGACACAAAGACGCAAAAACGGGTGAACTTCGAATGAAGATAGCATATACGCTGGATTAACATATAGGTTGCCTTTCATGCAAATATCATGCATAATTCTTTTACAGAAATACTCAAAATAACTCTAACACGTTATGCTATATAGACAACTCTGTAACTACTGAACCAATTCTAAAGCTTTTTTCACTAATAGAGAGCTACACTGTTCCTGAGTAATATAAGCCCCCTTTCATGCATATATCGCAAATATGTCTTTTACAGGGACACTCATAAGAATTACATTATGCTCTACGGGTATCTCAGTAACCACGAATAGATTCGAATTTTTTTTTTCACTAATAGAAAAAAACACTATTCCTGAGTATTATAGGCTACTTTTCATGCTTGTAGCATAAATAGTGCTTTTACCAGTACACTCAAAACAATTTTAATACTTTGCGCTCTATGGGCATCTTTGTGATTACCGTACCGATTCAAAAACTTTTTTCATTAATAGGAATCTATACTATTTCCGAGTACTACAGGCTACCTTTCATGCACATATCACAAACAGTTCTTTTACAGGGGCACTCATAAGAATTATGATCTATGGGCATCTCTGTAACCACTGAATTGATTCTAAAGATTTTTTCCCACTGATAGAAGGCTACAGTATTCCTGAATAACATAAGCTAAATTTGTGCATAGTGCATAAATATTTCTTTTGCAGGGACACTCAAAAGAATTCTAATACACCACGCTCAATGCAAATGTCTGTAACTGCTGAACCGATTCTAAAACTTTTTCGATGATAGAAAGCTATACTATTCCTGAGTATTATTGGCTAGCTTTCATGGACATAGCATAGATAGTTCTTTCACAGGGACAATCAAAAGAATTCTAATTTAAATCGCTAGATGGATAGGTATATTTTAACGATGCAATATATACTGTGGAATGACTAGATTGGCTCTCGCTCAGCAGACAACTGAACAACAACTCTCTCTACTGTGCCGATCTGCTTTTTCTTCTTTTGTACTTTTCGATCAGCTTTCTTAAAAGCCTGCCCAAACTAACTTTACCAAAAATATCCCCAGATTTCCTATAATTCGATTAGATAATTTCAATGCTTTGCTGGAAAGATAACCATTCAGGAACCTTTCCCAGTGCTCATGACCAGCTGACATTGTTTTTCGGCGAATTATGGCCCAACACCTAATGCACCCGGGCAACGCCGGATACAAATGCTATTTTGGTCAGTGTTTCGGAAGGTTATCACCAGACCAAATCGAGAGATCTCCATCATTCTTAAAATAATGAACTTGAAATTTTAAACATTTCTGTACAAAAATATGGGGGGAAAAAGCTTCATTTGATTGGCACATTCTTCTAAATAACAGCTTCTATTTACCTGATTGTGTAGTAAACACAAAGTGATATTGCAAATGAGTTCGACGCCATTTTGATGCCACAGCTTGAATATCGATTTCGTTTAATATCAGCTTATAGGTGATTGCGATTTAGTTTGCACAATTCGTGTTAGACGTTTTAATAATCTGCATTCCCGTGCGAAGAACAGTTACTTCAGCTTGCATAGAATAATTTAAAGTTTCTTTTAATGGTAGTAATTTTTTCTTTTCTTTCTTTGTTGACTATTCCATTGGGATGCATAAAGGGATTTGTGATAATAAAAGCACAGAAACGTCTGTCCTACTATATAGTTACGCTGATCTCTGACAACACTCTCTAACAATTCCGGTCCGACTACTTCAAAACAAAACTTTTACCGTCACTCATCCAAACAGATTACGAAGTTATTGTCTAAAACTGTCATAAAATTCACACTATTTGTAGGAACCGCTCGAAATGTTTCATAATCATGTATAAAAATATAGAAAACAATCTGAGCTTTTTTAAATCCGAAAATCCACCCGTTCGCTCATTTGTAAACGATTTTCCGCCCTTTTCAGCACCATTTTATCTCCAGAAGTCAATAAAGTGAATCATTTGAGTGACAAAATGAGCTGTTTCGAATGAAAATGACGTCATACAATTGGAGGAATTCCAATTCATTGTTTCTCCAGATTACATTTTTTTTTTTTTTTTTCACAAATAAATCCTCAGCATGGATACAAGAACCACTGTGTGCACAAAACAAAATATTTCGAATGAGAAAATTTTCGCGCGTCTCCAGAAGCGCATGAAATTGAATTTGGGTATATAATAAAATTGAAGTTATTTATTTTAGGCGGAAGAAAATGAACTATATTGAGAGTAGACATATTTTCGTCCAATGTTTTTTCTAGCGCCCGTTATAATTGCCTCCACAACGGGCTATGACTTTTAGTAGTAAATATCTGCCTTACCTTTTCTTTCTCATTGTATCATCATCCCAATCTCCGGAATTGCATTACAATAAGCTAACATGAAACAAAATCTCACTGAACTCGGAGCTGCGTCGTTGGTTCATTTCATGAAATCATTTCCGCACAAAATTAACATCGCACTCACTGCCTCCGTCTCGTTATAAATAAGGCAGGCACGACGCGATCTGCTATCGCACGAGAAATCGTAATTGGTGCGTGCACGATTATACGACATCCGGTACACTACTAGAAATGATTCCCAGTGTTTTGTAGAAATTTCTCTCCTTCCCCTGTCTATGGGAAACGTAATTAAAACTTGATCTTTACAATAGTTATCATTCACCCCCACGCAATAAAAATTAGGATCGAACTTTACCTACGCATGCTTGCCTACTGCTGTGTTTCATTGGAGGTCAAGCGATGGTCATCTCACTTCAGTTAGGGAAAGATCACGCGGGTAAACCTCCCCTTGTCACGGAAGAAATAACTCTGGGAGGTGAATGTAAATAACGTGATTATTTGTATAAAGCAAGATTTGTGTTAATCATAAACATCGCTATATTACATAGTTACATAAGTAGGTCACCAGTTCTATTTATTTATTTATTTATTACCCATTTTACCCCACCTTTATGGGAAAGAAAAACAGCTCTTAATAAAGTTTAATACTTTTTGCATTTAAAACTAATACACTTTTTCATATCTTTTCAGGTGTGAAGGGATGAATGCATTGAATATACAGTGAATATACAGTGAAGTGCATTAAACATACAGTGAATGCATTGAATATACAGTGAATATACTGTGAAGTGCCTTAAACATACAGTGAATGCATTGAATATACAGTGAAGTGTTCACTGAATATACAATGACCCTCTGAATAGAGACAGGCCCTGATTATCGCAGGGGAAGAGGGGCATATGCCACAGGTCCCCAATTTTGAGGGCCCCCCTAAATTATTACAGTATGTGAATTTAGTTTAAGGGTTTTTTTTCCAATGTAGTAAATGCCTAATTTTTTTTTTCAGTTATTAATTTACAAGTTACAAATAGTCAAAATCTTTTTGTTTTTCTTTTTTTCCCTTAGTTCTACTTCTTCATAGAAAAAATATCACAGGAGATTAACGATTTCTGCAAAAAGGAAGTGGTAACAAGGATGGCTGCTCGATTTTAAGTGATGACGCGATAAGTCACCGGACCCACTGAAGATTTTTAAGTGGCTACCCAGCCAGAATGAGGCACCCATAAATAGAAATTTGCCGATTATGATTATTATTATTATCATGAAAAAGTCAGGCTTTTAGTTGTATTTTTTAAGTCTTCATGGTTAATAAAAGCTTATTTCATAGTGTTGATGTTTCATATGTTTATAATGTTCATAAACATTCTAATTTTTCTAAT
Organism: Cheiracanthium punctorium; assembly: GCA_038373885.1. Taxonomy (NCBI): domain Eukaryota; kingdom Metazoa; phylum Arthropoda; class Arachnida; order Araneae; family Cheiracanthiidae; genus Cheiracanthium; species Cheiracanthium punctorium. Next base: position 24,047 of record JAWZYV010012921.1, read on the forward strand.
ATTTATATATTTTGATGCTGATACATTTAATCATGACAAAGATTTATATGCAGACACAGAAAAAATACTTAAAGTAGTTGTCAGATACTAGAGATGAGTTCGGGCTCATTTTTTGAAGCCCGAGCCCGAGGACTTTTAATCCGAGCCCGCCCGAGCCCGAGCAATATAATTTAAGTCGGAGCCCGAGCCCGAACGAGCCCGAAATTTCAGTTAAAGATTTAAAAAAAAAAAAAAAAATCCAATTACTTTGTTGATAGAATACAATGAATTTTGCCGTCTGTGCAAATTAAAGACAAATAGAGTTGCAAACTCCCAATGCACTTTCTAATTCTTTATTTATCCATATGTTTATCAAATAATGTCGGATCTCATGACTAATTAATGAATATAAGCCGCCGTTCTGAAATATCCAAAGTGCTTAACGCACACTTCTAGGCGCCAGTGCCGATATTTTTTTTTAAGTACAGCCAACTATGGTTATAGTGAACCCGGATATAGTGAACCATCGGACATAGTGATCGCAAACCATTAGTCTTGATTCACACACAGTATCTCTATATGAAGACACTTGGGTTTTAGTGAACTTCGGATAGAGTGGACGAAATTTGTTGGTCCCCAGAGGTTCACTATAACCGGAGTTGACTGTACTTTTATTTTCCTCATGAATCACTTTTTAAAATCTGTTTCAAGGAGTATGTTCAATAAAGGAGAAATTTTTCACGAGCCCGAGCCCGCCCGAGCCCGAACGCCATTGTGAATTGCAGAGCCCGAGCCCGGTTCGGGCCCGGGCTCGGGCTCGGGCTTTCGGGCTCGGGCTGAGCCCGTCTCATCTCTATCAGATACAGTAACAGCATGTAGGGAGCCCCCATTCAGACTTCTGCCCCAGGTCCCGGTTTGTCATAATCGGGCCATGAATAGAGGCCACCCGTAGCCTATCCAAAAGTGACCGTCCATCGGAGGTGGTTGTTGTTCAGAGGTTTAATATTTAAAGAAACCAAAGATAATAAAATTAACAACAATTTTAACACATTAGAGATACAAACACGTTATTTTAGATTCACTAATCTCAAATATTTTGCTTTACATTAAAAAAATGCTATTCTTTATTACTTTTTTTAAGATAATATATTTTTCCAAAGAAATTATTGCTTTCCGTGATTTTTCTGATTCTTTTTTTCGTATAATTCTGAAGTTCGAAGCCTCTTCGTTCCAGAGGTCCACATATGTGAATCTTTATCTTTCCACTGTTAGTTCGCAACTGACGTAGGTACATATGCATCGATAAATATTTTAACGCATGTTCATGTGTCAGTCCTACACACTGACTCACGGATTTTATTTTTTCTGGCTGTCATTTTGTCTTTGTTTGTCGTTACAAAAAAAAAAAAAGTATTTGAATACTATACAAATTTCCGAAGTTAAATTTATTGATATTTTTTTATTTTTGTTTTTTTCGAAATCCAAATAGCTGCAAAGAATTTTTAGGACATCCTTTACCTTTAAAAGTGTCTTGACAGTCTTCCTTTATGTGTGATAACAACTTTTTACGACTAAAACAGAGATTGGGAATTGGGTTTTCATTCGTAAAATTATTTCAAAATACGCTTTCAACTTCTCGTTTTTAAGTGTAACGGTTATGGCCTTATTCAACAAACATTTGACACGCGGATTAATCCTGAAACGCGTGTTATAGTCATCGTTTAGATATCTTACCGATGAATTTAACACGCGAGTTAGGTTTAATCCGCATGTCAAGTGTTTGGTGAATACGGCCGCTAGGGAATGCAATCCCGATCCCGCACAAATATTTACGGGACCAGTCCCGAGGCATTAAGACCGCAATCCCGCGGGATTGAAACTGAAAAATAAAATAAATTATTTTTATTACAATTTCACGTCTCTTTCCCGATCATCAATCGGGGAAAAATTTTTGCATAAAATCAACAGTAAGAACCAGTGATCTTGGTTGCTTATACCTATTGGCAGGTAGGCACCCTAATCCCCCCCCCCCAGCTCCCATATTATCGTTGTGATTTGCGTACTGGTATAACGCAGAGGTGCTTCAACACTCAATATTGTATCTTTCTGGGACGGGACCCTTGACTTGTCCTCCCCCTCCGTAAACAACCCTATGGCCGCCCATCCTAGTGAGATCTTTGAAAGGTGAACTTAAGTTAACCACTAAAAAATGTATGGCTCCTTCAGGGTTTCACACAAAGAAAAAAAAAATCGTTTGTTAATCGCTTTTGTATTCTCTATCAAAATTAAATGAAGACTAAGAAGACGAGTGCCTCTTTACGTTGTCGTTTTTACGTTCTTCTTTTTTAGCAATTAAGAAATAACAGTATATTTACATGAATATCATGACTATAATTTTCATATTTATGTAAGGTATTGTATTAATTATCAAACAAGATAAAGTATTATTATTAAACTTCATAGAGCTTATAATCTTACTTTTCCCTATTTGTCACTCGAGGAATCAATTTTTCTGTTGAAATCAATTTTTCTGTTGAATGAAATATTAATTCCGCGGGATTAGGGATGGACGCAAGACGACTTTTTTGCGAGACGAGACAGAGATTTACAGCTTTTTTGCGAGACATTTTTAGCATTACGATATAGGGATTTTTGCGAGACGAGACAAGCTTTTAGGCTATTTTGCGAGACGCGAGACGCTTATTTTTCGTCTCGCGTCCATCCCTACGCGGGATCAGCAAATCACAATCACGAAATCCCGCGAAGGGAAAAACAGTGCGGGATTGAATTCCCTAGTAACAGTTTTTTCAAATAACTGTGAGACTGCCGTTTAATTTGAGATGCGAGATTTTTGCCAGGTGTGAACAGGTCAAGTCTGCCTATAGGGATTTAAAGTTTGAAAAAATGTAAAAAACAAATAAATAAATGTACAATTGGTGGCAAACGTTTTGAGACGGTATGTTTTACTGTCCTAACTTTTCCTGTAAGCAAAATTTCTTAATAATGTAAAACAGTGATTTGTAGCTTTAAGTTCCTACTTCACGATGTGCAACTAATGCTATGTGTAAAAGCTGTCAGTGCAAAGAAATACCAAGCGTGAATTTGAAAAGTTGAAAGCAGAAATTGTTAGAAGATTCAGTCGTTCTAAACTTTTATTGAAGTAACTGTCTTAAAGTAACGAAATATAGAAATATTTAGGTTGCAATTATATATACTCTTGCTTTGAGGGCAGCTGCCCATTGTCTGGCATGGAATGAGCAAGGCTTTCTAAGGTGGACCTAGTTAGTTTGCCCAATGAAGATTCTGAGCAAGTTTTGTCTTTGAAGAATGCTTGCATATTCCGACTTCTCTTCCTATGCGTTTCCGCAGTTGTTCAATTGGCGTAAAACCTGGTGACTGATGCGGCCAGTCCAAAACTTTAGCTTTCATATCCGTAAACAAATTTTTCACTATTTTACAGTTTTGCTTTGAGTTCTTCTTCTTCTGAAACAAAGTTAAGAACCATTTTTGCGAGCTAAAGGCAGTGTAAGATGCCCCTGGATTGTGCGCCCAAGTCACTGTTTAAAAACTTCTCATCTGAGCAAAGAATCGGAAGGCCCGAGTAAAATTTGCTGCGGAGCACGAAACATGAACAATCAAATTATTATTATAATTATTATTATTATTATTTTAATGGAGCGATGAATTTAAATTATGGAAGTGAATCCCGACATTATATTCATTGTCCAAAAGGCACGAGAATCATCAGTACCACAGTTCAACGATGCCGCCCAGATGGTGTAGTGGCTTAAGCCTTGGCTCGGGTTCAATTCCCGGCATGGGCTTAGGTATCCAAACGCCCGTCCTTTCATAGGGGTAACGCTAGCCTCCCATTGGGTGCCCCCATAGTAAAATGGCCAGTAGTTCGATCCTTAGTGTTGACAAGACTAGTGAAGACTTGTGGCCAGTCCACGCCCATTCGAGAAAAAAAAATATGCAACAGTACCGATCAGTAATGATCTCGGAAGCTTGACATTATGATAGCGTCTTCCACCTCGTACTCATCAAGGACGAATTAAAGGGGGCGGCAGGGAGATGCTATTGGATGTGTATGTGAATCTTCCAACTAAGAACCGCACCCACCGACACAATAACCGATCCACACACACACAAAATCGCATTAATTCGCCGCTGGTAGGATTATGGATCAAGATGCTTATAAAGACATTTTAAAAGATCACATGCTGCCTCATGATCGTAAAAAGATGCCTCCTTGATGAATTTTTCAGTAAAATAATGATCCGAAGCACATCTCCAAAATGCTGAAAAATCGATTTACAGCGAAGAAAGTTATAGTTTTGGACTGGCCGAATCAATGTCATTCAATCGCAATCTTTATTGAAACGCATAGGAAGAAAAGTCGCTAACACAGAAACATTATCCAAAGGCAGAACTCCTTCATGATCTTAAATCAGAATTTGCAAAACTCCCTAGGTGCACTTTAGAGAGCCTTGTTAACTCCATGCATAGACAATGTCGCGCAGTCTTCAAAGCAAAAGAATGAGCAGTCATCTAACCTCAATCTTACTGAAGACTTACGAAAGAAAAGTAAACATTCTCCGAAGGCAGAACTCCTTCAAGATCTTTAATCAGAATGGGCGAAATTCCCTAGGTCCTCCTTAACCCCTTCGGACCTGACATCCTAATATTAGAAGGCATCTTTGAATTACTCTATATTCTCAAGGGTCGCAGTCGGTCCTACTTTTTTTAAATTCCTACCTTCATCAAAGTTTTATTTATATAGCCTAGTATTTTAATAGTTTGATAGGCGAAACCTTAACATTTAAAAGAACATTTGACAACTGTTGAAGCAGCAGCACATTTTATTTTATTATTTATAGAGGCAGGAATAAAAAAAAAAAAATAGGACCGACTGCGACGCCTGATATTCTTCATTTTCAAGAACTTTAACACCAAAACCTAGAGTCCTACTAATAATATATGAAAGAATAGCAGAATGCTATCATTTTTTCTCTGTAGATGGCAAAAAATCTCCATGAGAGAAAATAATGGACGTGTCAGGCCATTTGAAGCCAAAAGATGCATCTCTACGAATGCATGAATGAATGCTTGCATGCGATCAAAATTCAGGATAAGTGTGAAGTATTTTCCTGTTTTCACGCACTGAGAAATTGTTTCAAAATGTTTCATACAAAATAACTGTAACTTTTCTCTTATTTTGCTCGATTATAGCCTCGTGTCCTATTATTAGAACATTTTTTAATTAGTGTTTTTAAATTCGTTTAGTAATTGGCTGAATGTTATACTATTTCATATTTAAGATACTTACGTATGAAATAGTATATGCGGCACATCTAACAACTCATTGATATTTTATCTACTCTATTCAATATTGAGGGCCGAAGAGGGGGGTTAAAGAGTCTTGTTAACTCCATGCGTAGACAATGTTGAGCAGTATTCAAAACAAAAGAATGAGCAACGTTAGAACATGTTTGAAAATCAACCATATTCTTGGCACGGTGTCTGATTTGATACGCTGCGCTTACCAAAAATCTACAGTTGTTATCACTCTGACAGTGTGCCTAATGTGATGCGCTCAATAAAACTTAACTTTAACAAATCGATGATTTTTTTATTATTTCCGTCGCCAATGGACACCTGAGAACAGATAAAAATTATATTTAATCAAGATTTCCGAAAAAATAAATATTGCCAAGTATAGGGCTAGTAATATATGCAAGTTTTTTTTCTTTCTAATGGCAGGATCAGTGGCCTACTGGAGGCTTAGTCACTTTCAGAGCCGCAGATTTTGGTCATTTCATTGTAAGGTAGCCTAATAGACAGACCAACGTTGCCTCTTGTGAGTGGTCTCCTAATTTTGAACTCCATTCCAGATAAGAAACCTAGCATCAGAAATCGGCAAAAATCGAAAATAATTTTAGATCATGTTCAATTTCGAATCTATTTTACGTAGCTAATAAACTTATTAAGCGAAATTATCATGAACTGTTCATTCGTTCGTACCTTTTATTCGTTTGCAATAATGTGTTTTATCATACTTTAAGCTACTTGAAAATATATTCATATTGGATGCCCCAAGAAGATCATGCAGGATAAGAATTGAAAAAATAAGAGAAAAGAAATCAAAGAAATGAGGGAGTTAAAGGTTTGCATGTATGTAAGGATGGGCTTGCATACGTGCAAATGTATTTATCATGTTAAGCTAATTTATGTAATTTTAAGGTACAACTACACAAATGTATTTTGAACTTTCCAGCATTAGGAATCAATGATAGCTATTAATTTGAACACTCACTGCAGTAAAAGGTTTGTTTGTATTGGAAATAATTCTTTATTATCCAAATCTTACGAGTAAGTGGATATTTATATACAGCTTGGTTATCGCTTTGCCTCGAGTTACTAATTGATGCCACCGAATTGAAAAACAAGTTTGTGAGTGATTTTACAGCAAATTGGTACAACTTTGAACTTGGAGGTGCATGAATTTAGTACGCGCACAAAAATTCATTCAATCATCAATGTGTGCAAATCCAAACAGTCCAGGTTATTCGAAGCATCCTCTGTAATACGTAACTGCTAAAAATAAAATGTAAACGATCATTTGCATGCGAATACCCTATCTTGATAACAGTATGATATTATTTACAACAGCTTAACCAATTTGTTGTTATTTATGTGTCCTTTTCAAAGACGTAGTGCATGATGGAACTGTCTGATAGCGTTATTTTTTCTTTTTGCAAACATGGCCACCTTGGAGGTTTCGGATTCTCACAGTTCATCGGTAAAGTAAGGTTTTTAACCCTGAAACCTTATAGCTCGAATGTTCACCGTGAATAAGTCATCACAGTTCTTATTTTCCCCATTGATATGCTAATTGGACAAACGACGACAAGAGGCTGTCTTGATGCTCGCTGATAACCATCGTTGCACGCGCTTATCACCATCTCTCATCTACAAGGGGTCGAACCCTCGCCGGAGAGATACCTGCCTAATTTTGGCAGCATAAGCGTATACGTGAAAAACTAACGGTTCACAACACAGCAGGTTTAAAAAAAAAAGTTAACTTAACTGCAACAATACGATACACACTCAGTATAAAAAAAAACGGCAACATCCAACTCAAAGAATCCGCAACCTATTTTTGTAAGTTTTCTCAAAAATGAATTTCTTTTGATGACGGGGCACACACACACACACACACATGGGGGCGGGGCTTGTGACTCCGCCCCGTCGAAGCCAATGATCGTTTAGGTAAATTTTTTTTTTTTTGTGTATGCTAAGATTCCTTATTAAGTCGGGGTGTCTTGGAAGCGTATATATATTCTCTGATCGGCCAGTGGACAATGAGAAAACCTGCCTTCGTCGACATCCTGGTTATGTGCGACGGAAGTCAGGATCGGAAAAGCAGAAAAGGGGGAGGGGGGGGGGACAGAACATTGGTAGAAAAAAAAAAAAAAAAGTTCTCGGCAAACCCAAAGTTCTCATGTTGAAAAATGATGCTTTTTCTCTACCCATTGTGATGCTATACCTACTCTTGTCGGACAATTACTACTCGAAAGTTCTTCTGTTTGCTCTCTGATGGGGGATCCCCGACATTATTCTGGGAGGGGAATTCGCTTGTCGGTGGTCTAGAATTCGGGTTTCGTGCGTAACAACACCGCGTAGCACAGGCTGCTACGGATTGTTCTTCTTCTGCAGCTTCAGCTCTTATGATACCTACTCCTGGAACAATGCGCGGGCAACCGATACCGAAAAACCCCTTTCAATTCCCAATTCCCCACCACCCCTTTCATGATTCTGCCCCCCTTTTTGCCCTGCGGGGAAAAGTCGCCTTTATATAGATACTCAGGCGATATTTTATTTTATTTTATTTTATTTTTCAACCCTTCTATTTATTTGCGGATCAATGATATGCCGGCGACCCGCTACTGTGCACGTTCTCTCTTTTTGTGAAATGGAAAAGACACTGACAAAGATGTTAAGTTATAGGGTAGAAAATTTCGGATTATGAGGAAGAAAAACGTCGAGTGTCGATCTACGCATCTGAGAGAAGGTGCTGTTATAATAGTAATAAATAAACTATTTCATTTTTTTTCTCTTTTAATGAAAGGTTGTGGGGGGAAAATGAAAATGACAAACTACTAGAGGCCATATTGGAAAAAAAAAAGAGATTGGGAAGTCAAAAAGCAGTAGTTTTGTGTTCTTTTCAATATTCTTTATTTGGGAGTTGATTATATATTATCTGTAGAGAACAACTTCGGTTTTCTGCACTCTAAAGAGTTAATTCAGTTTTGTGAATAAAGGCTGGGCATGATATAAATGAAGTTGAAGCGTGAATTGACGTTTGCAAATTTATTAAAAAGTACATTTAGTTTTCTTAAGTCTTTCTTTAATTTGAGTAGTTGATTTATAAGATCTTTACTTCATTCCTTGTTTTGAAAATTTTGTGCCTGTGAAACAGTTTTATTAATTTGTTTCATCCAAAAGTTTTATACTGTATTTTTTATCGTGAGTAGTAAGCAGAGATACCTATGGGCCAGAAGAATTGAAAAAAAAAAAATGTGTTTTTGCTGAAAATGCGTCATTTTTTTGCTGAAATATATAAAATATACTAATGTCGATCGTTAAGCCTAAAAAGGTAAATTTTTGTAGATGCAAATAAACTGTTACTTCACAAAAAAAAAGTTCATATCATCCAAAAATACTCAAAGTCCATAACTTAAATTAAACTTGTAAAAAATGTTCTAAGTAGGTTTACTTAGTATTTCTAACAAAGAAAGAAAAAATCTGCCGATTACTCTAAGATTTCCTGATGTGATTAAGAAATGTTAAATCAAATATTTTATCTAAGAAAATTACTCTTAGGTCGTCGTTATACTTTAAGAACTTACTAAGATGGGAACACGTAAAGAGAAAAATGCATAAGTACCATCTCTTCTAAAAACCACTAAGTTCGTTCCAATCAATTTATTCCTAAAAAAAAAGAATGCACGTAAAAGGGCTATCAATTCATTAAATATGTCAAGTTTTACATGTTATTAGGACTGTGCTATTTGAAATGTTGCGTATAATTTTCAAATTTGAAGAAAATTGTGTATTAAACAGAGTTCTTCCGTATTTGGAGAATCCTGAAATAAATTTTGTTACTTCTGAAATCACTTTTAAGTCCTGTCACCACTTTGTAAAAATGCGTCAGGTTCATTTACTTGATATTATTGAAAAAGAAAATGGTTTATCCCCAACTTTTGAAAAATCTTCGAAAATTTCACCAAGTCCGGCCAACAAATGTTTTATAAAAGGAAAGCTCATACAACTGAATTAAAATATTCCGTTTCTCATTGTACAAATAATCAAGTTCGTACCTTTCAAGAATGTTCAAGGTAGGTTCCGACAAGGTAGGTATGTCAAATTACATTTTTTTTTTTATTCAAAAAGACCATGATCGACTGATTATTGATATTTTTAAGACACTAAACATGGTGTATTATAGGATTTATGGTTAAGTATTCCGATGTTAGTGAATATTGTTAAAAAACAACAAATTAATGAGTTTAATTAAATGAAAGTTTAAGCTTTAATTGCCTATAAGCCTGGTTTTGTAACTTTCCAGTTCATGGTATTAATATCTAGGAGATAAGCACGCGAAAACGATACATCTGTACTTGGTATTCTTTCAACAGAGTATAGAATTTCGAAGATATACTTAACATATATTTATAAAGATCCTAGAACTTTTTTTTACAAAATTTTTATTTTAAGTTAGAAACCTTCTATCGCAAGTTGAAAATTACTTTTTTAGTAAGAAATTGTGAATGTTATGATATGTACATTTTGCTTTGATGTTCTTTTTTGTGTGTAGAAAGTTTCTCTTTGAACTTCGTTAATTAAAATTCCTGGTATAAAACTGCTATTAGAGAAAATGTAATGCAGAAAAGAATGTAAAAAAGATAAGTTAGATAGTTTGTAAATTACTTATTCAAATATTATAATATTCATTCAAGAAATAGGTAATGTTCTGCGATTTTAATATTCTTTTCAATAAAAAATCATAAATAAGAAGTTGTTAGTACTTGGCTGTATGAAATTCTTGCTTTCTTTTACAATTGTACTTGATTTCGGTTTACTGTTCTTCTTCTAATTCGTAACTAATAGCTCATAGGGGATACCATGAAATATATGATTATATATATATATATATATATATATATATATATATATATATATATATATATATATATATATATATATATATATGTATATATATATATATAAACACGACGAAGTTTTCTCAATTTTCTCCTTTGTACTTCTAACATACGATTGTAACAGTAACTACATTAGAGTCGCTTTGCTTAAAAAGTTATCCCAGACAACACTAAAAAGGAGTTGTGCGGCACAGCCAGCTGTCGTCAAAAAAGGGGTCTCTAGATCTGTGGCACAAGATGAACGTTTCGATCGTCCGCCATCTCGCTGGTAGTTCAGTCGAGCGATGGCAACGGCTGCCTTTTTTCAGCATTGGGAAGGGGTTGCGCCTCAAAGGGTTAATAGCTTCAGTAGTTTTGGTTAGGCTAAATATTGACGAATGAAAAAAAATGACATTAATTACCAGTACACCTAATATTAACATCAGATAAGCGACATTGTTTTGATTATCAAGAAACAAATTTTCAGCTGAATTTTCTACATCCAGATGGATCACTAATCCAAATCTTATACAAAGTGAAATTTTGTGACAACTGTAAATCCTGTCTATCTTAACCCCTTCTGACCTGCCGTCCTAATATTAGAACACATCTTTGCATGACTCTATATTCTTCATTTTCAAGAATTTCAACACAAAAATCTGGTGTCCTACATTTAAGAATAGAAGGGATGTTTTCATTTTTACTCTGTGGTGGGCAGAAAATCTCCAGCAAATAAGATAATAAACGTGTCAAGCCATTGGAAGCCAAAAGTTAACTGCATCTTTACGAATGCATGCTTGCATGAAATCAAAATGCATGAGAGCAATTATAGCCTCGTGTCCTACAATTAGTACAGCATGTTTTAATTAGTTTGGTAATTGGCTGAATGTTATAATGTTTCACACTTAAAATAGTTACATATAGTACAGTACATTTAACCACTCATTGACTTGTTATCGGCTCTATTCAAAATTCAGGGACGAAGGTGTTAATTTGGTTTCATGTAAAAGTTTTAGTTCACTGATAATAATAACGTCATTGTTTTTCCATGTTTATTTACATTGTTTTCATTCATTAATTTCGTTTTTAGTCGAAAAAGTTGTGTAGTAAACTTGAAATGCAGTACCATTCTAGAGCAGGAAAGAAGGCTATCACTAAGCCTTCATTTCTGCTCTAAACTATTCAATTTTAAAATATCCAATATTAATTTGATTGAAGCAAACAATGGACCCATAGAGATTGCAAAGCACTCAGGAAAAAATTCTGAGCATACGGAATTTCGCCATATTTCCTCGAACAGGTTCATTTTTTAATTTTCTCGCTTCATTCATGGGCTTCTTTTTAAAACTGTTCAAAAGTCCTGTGACGACGGTTGCTCTTGAAGTGGACAGGGCCCAATTATGACCAACGCCCACCCCCCCAATCTATGAAAATTGTTTTATTCTTCGTCAAATTTTGATATAAAAAAGAATATTTCAGATCAGCATTTGAAATTGGGGGCTCTGGTCAAAGTTCCGATTTGCCCAGGCGATAATAAGGACCTGAAAGTGGAACACCCTTAACACTGTGCAGAACTACCGTCTCCTTACCTACGCCAGATTATTCAGGCAGAATGTTTGCTTCACTACCCAGTGACTATACTGGCGCAGAAACAACATTGCCGGTCGAGGAAGGAAGCAGTTGGGTTAACGGCTTATATTAGCTTGTAACGAAAGTTTTCCGCCACTGCAAGTTTGCCTGCGCAAGCAGTTCGAGTTGGTGTCTTTACCCATATTTCGCCAAGCGATTTTTGTTATTTGAAAGAAAAAGACTTGTTTTAGAGCACTGTGTTGTGAAATCTGTACACTAATGTCGTTATGATTAAGTATAAGGCGTCTGAAATGGAACTATCACGCTACCAGATTGAACCATCCTTTACTCTCAGCTCTGTTGCAAAAAGTCAGCTACAGGATGACACCGAATCATGCGTTATAGCTTAAGGTACTACTGTTGTATCATATGACACCATGAAGATTTGGTACCGAAAGTTCAAAAACGAGGACTAGGACATTAAAGTTGCTGAGCGCTCTGGCCGGCCTACTGATGCTGCGATGAGGCCCGCCTACGAGAATTTGTGGAAGAAAATAAAATATTCATCCACTCGAGAGCTATAGCTAAAAGAGTTAAGACTTTAGTGCCATGTCCATTAGTCGCGCTAAGCATCGCATAAACTTGACATATAAGGTCAATCGCTCGGCACCACATCAGCTGACTCAAGCAAATCTGGCGGAAAACTTTCGTTACAACCTGATATTTACTGATTAGCCATGTATTTACTGATTTATTTCTTTAAGTGCGGATTTTGGTTAGAAATGTTTTCAGTTTTTCATAAGAATATTGTCCTTAAGTCCTTTTTTTTTTTAAAGAAAAAAGAGAAAATAACAGCCTCTTAATTGCTCGAAAGACTAAAAACTTCCGTTTTTTTGTTTGGTTGGTTAAGGCAAAGCTATACGAGAGCTATATGCGTAAGGGGGGGGGGTGCCTCTGGCGAAGGACATTTTAGGGGCAGGGTTCTAGGGGGTTTTAGGGGCAGGGGTAGGGACATTTTAGAGGCAGGGGCTTGCTCAGGGGGTGTAGGGGGAGTACTCCCTGACCCCAAACACTTCCAAATTCTATTAAACTTGGTAAAATTTGGTAAAAAAAATTTCAACGAAAACTATTACTTACTTTCTATTTCTGGTACACTTGGCAAAACTACGTAAACCCAGTTGGCAAAAGTAAAAATTTAGTAATATAGTATATAAAAAAATAAATAAGGAATCGCTTCTCTCGACATGTTAGATTGAAAGCCGCGCTGTAGGCCAGAACCCTAGAAATTTCATATTTGAAGATGTTTTAGTTGCATACAACATACGTTGCATTAAAGTAATACGAATTGTAATAAAATAGCTTTTCAGTGATTGAGCAATTATTCCATAGCTTGAGTGATTCTCGACAACTCGACGATGTAAAAGTAACGACGGAATAAGTCGAGGCAGCCATGCTATAAGATATAAGAATACATGCACGTTCGAGATACGCGTTATAGTATTAACTAATCGTAAAGGATAGAAATCATTGAACAATTATGCATGTGTGAATGTTATAAATAAACCAATATTTCATGGCAAACCATCTCTAGGTGAAATATTAGGAAGGAGTAAAGAACAAATGTCGGTTTTCTACGTATGTCATTATTTCTAGTCTAAACAACTGAAGAATTTGTACAATAAATAAACAATGAATGTACAATGAAGTAATATTTGTACAATGAAGAATTTGTACAATAAATTTGTACAATCAAATTTTATTATTATAAAATAAAATAAAAGAGACAATAAATTAATAAATTAATTATAACATTTGAAGATAAACATATGATTAATAAAAATTTTATGTCACTTTTTAAAAATAATCACGTGCGTAGAATAATAAGAAAATATTTATGTCAGTTAACAGAGCTTGCTTCTTACTAACCATTTAATTCCCTGTGTATGTATGTACGTATACGTGTTAAGGCAAACGCACCCGTGGGGTATTTGAAGATACAGAGTACTTTGGAGTACTTGTCAGAGTACTTTGGGCGGTGGACCTTTTCAGGGGTTCTAACGCATATTCATGTCGCACCTGGAGAAAACCGCTCCAAACTCCAGACCTTTAAATTGACAGTCTCGCTATATGCCCGAACCTTTTGCACATAAAATATCATATTCGAAGGAATTTACATTAATTACATAAAACGTGTGTTGAATCAAAGTAATAAAATAGCTCATTGAGTGATTCTCAAAAACTCGACGATGTAAAAAAAATGGCAAAATGCGTCGAGGCAGCCATGCTAGAACCCTAGTAGCTCAACTAGTTCAAAAGGCGTGTCTTTTGAACGCATTTTGTACTAGCTATGCTACTGGCGAAGGGACAAGAATATACGCATGTTTAAGATCCCATACAGCAGGCATAGGTTCTTTGAACGTCTATTAACGTTCAGAGAACCTATGCGTGCTGTATGGGCGCGTATCGATAGTAGACTGTAAATGGTAAACTATTCGATAGTAGACAATAAATAGTAGACTATTATATCGACAGTAGACTATTCGATAGTAGACTATAAATAATAAACTATTATATCGATAGTAGGCTATAAATAGTAGACTATTCGATGTAACAGTAACCGATATAATAGTAATACCGATAATAGTAACCGATATAATAGTAATAGTAGTATTCGATACGGCTATTATATCGACAGTAGACTATTATATAGATAGCAGACTATAAGTAGTAGACTACTATATCAATAGCAGACTATTACATAGATAGCAGACTATAAATAGTAAACTATTATATCGATAGTAGACTATAAATAGTAGACTATTATATCGATAGTAGACTATTATATAGATAGCAGACTATAAGTAGTAGACTGTTATATCAATAGCAGACTATTACATAGATAGCAGACTATAAATAGTAAACTATTATATCGATAGTAGACTATAAATAGTAGACTATTATATCGATAGTAAACTATAAATAGTAGACTATTGTATCGATATTTGGCTATTATATCGATGTTAGACTATAAATACCAGACTATAAATAGTAGACTATTCGACACTAGATAATAAATAGTAGACTATTACGCGTATCGATGGGCGTAATAGTCTACTCTGCGGACTGGCCCCGGCACGGCATCACTGACGAGCCCCGAGTTAGCTCGCTTGTCACAGCAATCGATGATCGCTGAGGAAAATACGCGGCGGCGGCACATCAGTCCATTCTCCAGAATGATATGATATGCACGCACGGGCGCTGCTGCCCCATCTACGGCAAAGGGAACATGAGACACCGTCCCCGCACAAATATCCTTGTACTATTTACTACGACTTGTATTCATATTTGGGCAAAAGGGCATTCATTATTCATAACATTTCGCCTTTTGATGAAGTACCTCTTCAAGGCGTATTACAGGAGGAAGTCGGGGGGGGCTCTACTATCCCCAGCATTTTTTTTTTTTTTTTTTCCCTCCGCTGTCTCCTTGCGTTGTGTGCGTGAGTGTCGTCGCATTGTGCGCCCTCTACACAATTCCCGTCTCTGTCCTATTCTCTGTGTGTTGCCTTTTCATTCGATTCGTCTCGATGTGCAGATATGAATTCCATTTTGGAAGCCCCCCCCCCGTTATTATTATTATTATTCCTCTGTAAAAAGGGAGGATTTGCGAACAGTTCATCGTATTGGATGTACTTTTTTGTTGATTGGATCTATAGGCTTTCTCGCGCGAACCTGTATACGCGGGATTAAGAGAAACGAGGGGAGGGGGGGAGTTACTATAAATCGGATCTCCCCCCCCCCGAGTGCGGATTTTCTAGGTTAAGCTTGTTCTGTGAAAGTCCGAAATCAAAATATAGAGCTATTCCATGATTGTGAAAAGTGAAAAAGATGCATCTTTCAGAAACTTTCGACGAATACAACTGATGAGAGGTAACAGTGAAACTGGGTTCCGCAGGACACAGTCAGAGCCGTGCTTAGGCAGCACCTCCTAGATATACAATGACTGAGAACTGAAACTTTTACGTCATCACTAGGTCCACTAAAAGGACGTCATCACACATTTATTTTCACTAACTAAAACTATTCAAAGTTTGTGGTGAACTGACTCCCACATAAAACATTTTAATAATTTAAAATAGAAAATTTTAATTTTACGACAAATAGGAAATTTTGACTATCACTAATTACACTAGGCAACACCAAAAATGTTTCCGGCTCAAACATAGTTAATTCCGTAGTATTTTGTCTCGATAAACATGAAAATCACCATAAAAAGTTGAGATTAACTCTTGTTTTCAAGATAAAGTACTAATTTGGATAATGAAATCTCACTATGGCTGGTTTGTATGGCTGCTATGGATCGTACATTATCCGTGTGTTCCATCAGCCATTCGATCCATTTCTCACTCGGCTAATCTGCCAATTTATAAACCACCTCCAAATTATATGATTGGAAAGAATAATGCTGAAAAAGCCACTAGACCTGGGACTTCCTATGATCCAGATTTTGAAGCGCATGATTTGAATGAGCCAACAGATTAAATCAGACAAAATTCACTGATCTCGTAAGAGATATTGACGAACCAAAGGAAAAAGCAGCGCTTCTGGCATCAAGCCTGAAGCAATCGCATCTAATTCAACCAGAAGTCAAGACAACAGACTACAGAACTCGTGACAAGAATCTTCATTTCTTTGCGAAGAATGAATATTTGGTAGCTAGTATTGATCAGAAGTTTGATGTATTCCCTTAATATAACTCATGCTTTTAGCGGGTATTGTTTGTAGACTCTTTCTAACTTCATTGGACAGTCAGTTCACACGAAGGAAACTTCCAGGAATGTGATATTACTTCTAGAGTCAATCATATGCAGCGATCACAAATGGCAGATCCATTAGCACTTTAAAGTAAGTTATTGCTGTACTCCTTGGAATGAAGTGAGGCTATACTAAGTATTGTCGTTTTCTATGCTTATGGGATTCTCACTACATAAAATATAAATGGCCTTCAAGAAATCAGAATTCCGGGGAGAGAAATGTTGAAAATGAGCTTCTAGTAGATCCAAATAACATCCTGATTCTGCTTCCATCCCAGCCTATTAAGCTGGGAATAATGAAGAACTTTGTAGATTTCATGAACAAAGATGGAGAGGTTTCTCAATACCTTAGAGCGAAATTGCAAAGGTTCGAGATGGTGTCTCTGTGAGCCTTCAAATATGCACAATTATAAAGAATATTGCTTTAGATAAAATTTTGGAGGGGAAAGAGAAGTCAGCCTAGGAAGCCCTTAAAGGTGTTTTACGAGGATTTCTAGGTAACAGAAAAGGCGAAAACTACCAGCACTTGATGAAAAAACTCTGTAAAAGTTTTGCGATCTTGTATTGAAGATGCGTCTGAAACTTTACTTTCCTGTACTTCCATCTTGTACTTTTCCCCCTGAAAACTGTGGAGCTGTAAGTGATGAGCATGGTGAAAGGTTTCATCAAGATATCTGTATAAAGGAACGCAGATATCAGGAGCATTGGATAAGTCAATGCTGGATGACCACTACTATACTATTAAAAGAGATATTCCGACTTTGATGCACAAGAGGCAGGCCAAAAGGAAACGTTCACAGAAAGAACTAAAATTTACCCCTGCTTTCTGATAAATGAATATTTGTTTTAACGAAATATGATCTTTTGCATTATATTTATTGCACAGAACTTTTTTTTTCTCTTCCGTATACCTTTAAGTCGATGGGTAGGCTGTTGTGCATCTTTCGCCAATGGACTTTTGTATATCTTGTAAACAAGAGCAAATAAATGAATTTCATTTACATATTCTTTTTTTGTGACCCAAAATTAGTAAGAATTGGCTACTTAGAACTAGGGGTTCTAAAGCATATTTACGTAAAATCAGGAGAAAAATCCCAGATTCGATCGACAGCCATGCGGTGAACCCGAACCCTGGACCTTCACACTTCAGCCGTCTATCATATTGAGTGTCGCTCGGCAGCCTACTTTCAATATGAATCTAGCAGCTTAACTTGAATTACTTAACAAATTAAATTCAGTATTCAGATAAGATCAACTTTGAATTGCAACCAACGACCTTAAGGAAATTTTGACATCTGACATAAAAAGAATAAAATACCATAGATTTTTATAATGAAAATAACAAATAAACAAAATTCTAAAAGTATTAGATTATCTCTATGCGTTCTGTTTTTGCAAATATTTTAAACAAAAAAATATGTATGTCAGCAATGAAATTTTAAAATGTTCTATAAACTATTTTGTTTATGTGAGGTTTTATGTTTAATAATTTTGTAAGTTTTGCATACTCATAATCAAGAATTCTTAAGTTTGAAACTGCTGGAAATTGTAAAAGTTATCAATAATTGAGCTCCCAGTAATTCTCAATGTACGTTTTTTTAGAAAAAATCAATTTTAAGTCTCGCAGAAACGTTTTTTTTTTTTTTTTTTTTTTTTTTTTTTTTTTTACGAATATTCTCGTTCCGTCATTAATTCATTCGAACTGGTTGATTTCAAAAGAGGACTTCTGCAGTCTTTGAGATTTATTTTTTACATAATATTTCGATTATGTAAAAAAAATAAATTACGTCTATTATGTCTTCGATCCTTTTTTACATAATCCTTCGATTAAACAAAGATAGACGCATCGCTGGGTATTAAAACGAGACTTCTGCCACTTACAGCTACACTGCAACCAAGCACTAGTTTCTGTAAAATATTAGAACGGTGATCGTCAAACCGTAAATCGCAAATTACTCGTAGCTTGCAGGGTCATTTTCCGTAGTTCGCGTTAATCAAGTTATATACAATTTAATTGAAATGGATTGCATATTTACCAGAAATTTAAGTTAATGGACAATATAATCAATGGCAAGATTTTTTTATTAATGACTATGTCATTTTATCTCTCAACCCCCTTTATTGAAAAATATGTCCCAAAAATGCGACATAAAAAAGCGACATAATTTTACATGTATTAAAATATTATTAATTCACAACAGCTTTAATCTATTGATACACTATTTCGTAAGCTGTAGAATATGCTTCACATGTATTTTTAGTTCACAACAGCTTTAATCTATTGTTACAATATTTCGTAAGCTTAGAATATGCATCACGTGTATTTTTCTATAAATTGATTACAATCATAAAAATTTCAACATAGGGTTACCAGGCGAAATACTCGAAAGATGAGAGATAAAATGACATAGTCCATTTGTATCGTTTTAATATGGCAATAATGAAACTAAAAAAATAGAGGGGTTCAGGGGGTCTCCCCCTGACGAGGCTCGAATAGCCGAGTTTTTTATAAAATGTTTATAATTCATTTGGTTGTTAGCACACAGCAGGATTTAAATACAACATAGTAGCTCAGATGATTAAAAGTTTGGGTATCACCGTATCAGTTAGAATACAGTGAAACGCCAATTTAACGTTAGCCGCATTTAACTTTATCCCGCCTATAACGTCATTTTCTATTGGTGCTTCTTTCTTTCTAGGACCCATTAGAAAGGACTTTCTAATGGTTCTAACGCATATTGCTTTCCAATGTAGCACCTACGCTAAGAAACTCACATACGTGCCGAATTTCGTATTATTATCTTCAATAGTTTTGTCGAGGCAAAATATTAACATACGAAAAAACGACATGACTTTCCAAACAACCCAATATTACACTTTTTTTTTAAATAATTGATGCAATTATGTTTACTTTGATATTTAAGGCTCTAATTGTGTACTTCATAATTGTGATTTTTTGTTTACTTATAATATTGGCTACATTTCATCAAAATGGATGAATACGTTTGTAATTAAATCTTATGGATATTTCATATTTTTCTCATAAATAAATGAATATTTATAAATAAAATGTTTCACCAGTTGGTACAAATGCTTCTTTCATCATAAGCTAAGCTATGCGAACGTAAATGAATGATCTACACTAGAGCGATTTTGCTAATACATATACAACGTTGGATCTCAGCGGCGCATTCAAAGATCCATGTTGAGAAACAAGGTCACAAGTCTTCTCTGTTGTCTCTTCTTTTTGATGGTGTGAATAAACAGGTTAAAGCCGGGTTCCCGATTAAATATGAAACCCATATCTTCATACACTAAAACGAGAGGGGGGATAAGCAGGCTTCGCTATAATTACCCCGCCTCCAATTGAAACTTTTATGAATTCACTATTCCGCGCATTGGGGTCCCTCAATTAGATTAAAATTTTATTTGCGCAACATGTCCTCAGTTCTGCATCATTTCTAATCTCTTTATATAATTTCAAAAGCAAATGAATATCCCATCAACCATACTTATTACATTGACGCAGTTCCGGAAATAAATAAATAAAAAAACAAATATTTTTTCGGTGTCATGTCGCATTATATCTGATTTTTTATCATTTCAAATGCACAGATGAGTTAATATAGTAACTAATATATGTACTATTGTTATTATTAATATCAATTTTCAATAACAAAATTGTTAATGTTACTAAAAATACGGTAACAAAATCGCAGCCCTTAATCTTGCGAGACTCGCGAGACGTCTCGCGCGAGACGAGATAGGCAATTTCTCTGACGCGAGACGCGAGATAAGACAAAGTGTTTGCGAGACGAGACGAGACAGAGGTCTACCACTGAGAGACGAGACGAAAAAAGCCCTGTACAAGGAGAAACGACAAGATTCTGAATTATTTGCCCGTCCTTCCCGACACGTTTCATATCCCACCCACCCCTCCTCTCTGCACTCCTCCGGGATACTGGGGGGGTTGGCATGGTGACTATCTCTTCCAAAAGAGTAGGAAGAGCAGGTATCGGATGACACCGTCCGCCATTGTGCTGCTGCAGGAAGCGAGACCTCTCGACTCAACTCGCGAGGATTCTGCCGAACAACAAAAGCCATCCAGCAGAGAAGAGAAGAAGAGAGAAGTCAAAAAGATGCTTTTGCCTTCCAGAAAAATGTTTTTCATCGTCGGGCAACACCGGAACTATTAGCAGCAAGTTGACTTTTGGAGAGGTTCTGGGGGGGCAGGGGGGTGGTTTTTTTGAAAATGTATGTTTGGGTTCTTCGCTTCCGAAAGTTGCTGAAAATGTATACATACTTCAAGACTTGCCCCTTCTTTCTCTCTTGGTTATGTACACAGAAAACATTTGCGGAGGCACTCACTGTTTAGGGGTGGGGGGGTGCAATAATATTGAGTGGTCAGAAAGGGTGCTTGAGAACTCGAAAGGAAGTTTTAATGGACACATCGTGCTCTGCACACTTTCTACGCAGAACAATGGTTTGAGCGAGGAGAGGAAGTAAGATGGGTGTGGAATATGTTGTTGGGGCAAATAAGGAAGAGAACGTCCGCCTCAGTATTGCGTCACGTAAACACATGTACAGAAAAAAGAAACACGTCCCCAGTAGTTGGACACTTAACTGTGGTTCCCACGAAAACTGTTCAACTTGCGGAGGTGTCCGATTTATGGAGGTAGGTGCAAGTATTATGAGCGCCTTCCGTTCTGCAGAGGACTGTCCGATTTGGGGAGGTTTCGCTGCGAATTAGACACTGCTCGTGAAAATTAGGGGAGCAAGCAAAGAAGTTAAGAAAACCGTGAGAGACAGACACGTATTGGCAGTACGCGCGTATCAATGCGTAATACAGAAAAAAAGACATAAAAAAAATTGTAATTGAGCTTTAATTCGTTGAAAATATGGAAAAACATGAAATATTATTTAAGCCAACAATTTGGTTACATATAAACGATTAAAAAAAAGCATTGTTTAGAAATGATGCACGATTTTTAATATGGCGTGTGGTCTCCTCGATCAGCTAAGACTGCTGCTGCACACCTGTTTTCCATGGACGCCATGATGTTATCGATAAGACTTTGGGGAATATTGTTCCACTCCTCAAGAAGTGCAATCTCAGAGTCTCGGACAGTAAAAGGAGGCCTTGGTCTTGCAGCAATGCGTCGTCCGAGCATGTCCCAAATTCCAATGCTCGATCGGATTCCGATCAGGAGAGCACGCTGGCCATCCCATATGCTGTATTGTTTCAGCTTCAAGCATGTTCTCCACAAGACGAGCTGTATGCGGTCTGGCATTATCATGCTGGAAAACAAAGGAATCTCCAATGGCTGCAGCGTAAGGTATGATATGAGGTCTCAGTATCTCGTCTGCATACCTTCGGGTCGTCAAAGTACCATTCCGAATGATAAGCAGGTCCGTACGTACCCCTATTCTGATTCCACCCCAATACCATCCAACCAGCTCGTCTGTAGTGTGACCTTTCACGAACGAATGAGGGGTTATTTCGAGTGCCCCTTTCCCTCCATATCAAAACACGTTGGGCGTCACACTCCAGACTGAATCGGGACTCGTCTTTAAACACCTACATTTTCCCAGCCCAACCACATCGGCAAATGCAAATTCAAGCTATGCAATTCGTTTGTACCGGAATGTACCGAAATATTTTCGTTTGTACCGATACCGATATCGAGATACAGCGCCCCCTTTGTGTTCGGGCTGGGGAAACGGCAGCCCGACCACAACGCAAAAATGCAAATTTGAGCTATGCAATTCGTTTGTACCGGAATGTGCCGAAATCTTTTCGTTCGTACCGATACCGATATCGAGATACAGTGCCCAC
Source organism: Cheiracanthium punctorium (assembly GCA_038373885.1). Classification (NCBI taxonomy): domain Eukaryota; kingdom Metazoa; phylum Arthropoda; class Arachnida; order Araneae; family Cheiracanthiidae; genus Cheiracanthium; species Cheiracanthium punctorium. Next base: position 46,447 of record JAWZYV010012921.1, read on the forward strand.
TTTGTGGTCGGGCTGGGGAAACGGCAGATCGACCAAATTTGTGCTATGCATTTTGCTACGCAATTTGTGCTATGCATTTAGCTACGCAAATTTGTGCTATGCCATTTGTTTGTACTTCGTCTGCACGGCGCTGTACCTCGATATCGGTATCGGTACAAACGAAAATATTTCTGTACATTCCGGTACAAACGAAGTACAAACGAATGGTATAGCTTGAAGTTGCATTTGCCTATGTTGTTGGGCTGGAGAAATGTTGGTTCTGTAAACAGCACTTGGCTCCAATCATGTTGCTCCCAATCTGGATGTTCAGCAGCCCATCTTCTTCGTGCCGCACGGTGGCGTGAGGTCAACCCCTACTAGCAATTTTGCTCGGGCTACCACCGGCCACGCAGCCAGCCGATGACGGCCCGAGCAAAATTGCTAGTAGGGACGGCATGCAGACCATTGGCCTACGTGCATAGAGACCTCCTTGATGAAGCCTATTACGTACTGTTTGGCTGGACACCCTTCGTCCTGTTGCCAAGAGCAACTGTGTCTTTGCAGCTGAGTAGCATTGTCTGCTCTGTTTCGACGAGCTATTAGCAGTATATACCTTTCATCAGTTGCTGTAGTGGCGCGTGGCCCAACCATGTCCTGGTCGCCGTCTAACATCCTTGTTCCTTGGAATCGATTCCACAGCCTTGCAACGACACTTCTGGCTACTCCAACAGCGTTCGCGACACTACGTTGTGTTTGCACGGATTCCAGTCTGCCTATAATACGCCATGCCGTGGATTCCGGTAAATCACGTTGTTGAGACATTTTCCAGTCACCTTTAAAAAAAAAAATAAATAAAATACTGAGCAATCGAATTTTCACAGTTAAGGCAGTGAAACAGACGTTTCAGCAACATCCTGATTTCTGCCCTTATATTCTTTTTCTGGTTTTTGACGTCATGAACTTTGATTTGCATATGAAGTTTTCCACTTCTTGTTCCTGTTAGGCTTTAAATTATGGATGATTTATTTTATGTTACTTATCGGTGTAAGTGTTTGCGTAATTTCGTTAAAACCATGCGTTCCCCTAATCGCTTAGAGCAGTGTAGTACTCTGCGAAGACAAAGGATCAAGTTTGGCGCAAATATTGCTGGTAAATGTTATTAATAAATGAAAATATGAGGTTTAAAAATTGAATGCTTAATTAGTGGTAAATTTTATTAATTCTCACGTTTTTTAATTGGGTGAAATTAAAAAAAAATATGTTTTCTGCTAAAATCTTATACTTCAAATGTTAGTTTCAACAAAATAACTTTGAGAGTGAAATATCTCTAGCTTAGAGTCATAACTTATTTTAATCCTGTAGAATCGCTTAAATACTCATTTATAAGGGGAAAACTTACCAACAACAAAACATTCCAACTTGGACGTCTTCCTAAGGGCAATTTTTTCGCGGGACAGAAGATGTGCATAATATTTAAACGTACCTCTATAAGTTGAACACTTCTGTAAGTTGGATTCTGTTTGAGGGAGACACTAGCATCCAACTTCCGGGGGTTTTTTACTACATTAAAATAATATATGAAGTCGATATAGTCTAACATAAAAAGTCTGAATAAAAAATAAGCGTACCTTTCGATAAAAATTGAAGTATCGTTGGCGTATAGGTTCTGGAACTGTTGTCCTCGAAGTTTGAACAATTTTTGCAGATAGTTCAAGAAAACGATGAAAGAAAAAAAAAAAAAAACTCTACTCTGAATGTAAAAAAAAAAAAAAAACTTTAAAAGCAACAATTAAAACATATGAAGCTATTTTCATTGTGATGTGGGATTTTTAAATAATTTCTGTGCTTTTTATTTTTATTTATTTTGCTAATCATTTTGCTTAAAAATTATTTAACATTTGCAATGTTATTTAAATATTGTGTGGAAAGTTTTTTTTTTTCATATTTCTATTTTTTATACTAATTAGGGTCAACACTCTGTGCGAACCATTTTTACCGATCTTTACTTATAACACTGCTGTTACGAGATTATTGTGACAAAAATTTAAGTTCCAAGAACGTCTTAAACTGCCCAAGGTTCTTACAGGGTCCGGTAAAAAGAAAAATAAATAAATCCTATTCAAGAGGGGTATTGTCTACATATGTACCAAGGCCCGATCATCACAGCTTTGCGCACAGAGCAACTGCAAATTTCTGGGCCTTTGCCCTTACTAGAAATTACATATTACGCATTCAAGTTGTTTTGGGCACATATAGTTACAGACATATAGTGCAAGTTTAAATACTAAATATACGCTGCAATAAAAAATATTAAAGGATTTTTGTATATGAATAACAAGTATTTTCACAAATAATAAATATAACTATGCACATACTGCATAAACTGCTTTAAAATATAAATGAAAAGAATTGAAAAACATATCGTACGTAACACAAAACGGTACTGGGATATTTTTTTAATAATAAAACGAATGCTATTAGGTTTCAGAATATCATCAGTGAAGCGAAATGCCAGCAAATTCGCCGCCAACTCTTGAGAACTCTTTAAGAAAGTAGCAGTTAAATTTTAATTCAAATTTTTTTCTTTTAATTTAATTATTTTAATAAATAAAAATTTATCAAAAAAAACTAAATTTTTGGGCCCTTGAAATGGGTGGTGACATTGCAAGCGCCCCGTTGCCCTGCTGATAAAAAGATTCTAATAAGTAAAAATAAATAAAAACTTTGTGAAAAAAACACATAAAAGGTTACTTCAAGGCGTAACGATCGTTTCGACCGAAAAATCGTTCGGTCTTCGTCAGACAAAACCTTCCGTCATACAGAGCAGCAAATTAACCCTTTGAGGCGCAACCCTTTCCCAATGCAGAAAAAAGGGCAGCTGTTGCCATCGCTCGACTTAACTACCAGCAAAATGGCGGACGTTCGTAGCGTGCCACAGATCTAGAGACCCTTTATAGCGCAGCTGGCTGTGCGGGCACCAGAGGGATTGCAGCTGCGGATTGCTGAGATTGTTGGTAAGTTCCAACTGTACTCCAATTGAAATTCTGACCATAATGCGGGCACAGCCAGCTGCGTCAAAAAAGGTCTGTATGATGGAAGGGTTTGTCTGACAAAGACCGAACGATTTTTCAGTCGAAACGATCGTTACGCCTTGAAGTAACCTTTTATGTGTGTATTTTTCACAAAGTTTTTATTTATTTTATCTTTTAACACCAGTTTTATGAGTGTTTACTCTAATAAGTATCCCAGAGATAAACAGTTGTTTAAGGCCTCTCTAAACCTATTCATTCATTTTTAATACAAAATTTTTTCTGTGCTTAAATAGTCAAACTATACGAAAGATTTCGTATGATCAAATGGTCAATATTTAGAACAAACTGCTGCTGTGTGAAAATAGTTATTTTAGGTCTTGCGCGATCATTTCTCATGTGCGCTTGCGTGACAAAGCGCCGCACAGTGGGGTGTAACCCGCGATTTCGGGGGCGAAAAAAACCCTAATCGTCTAAATTATGACATGTTTGACGTAGTTTCACTGTAGAAACCCATCTTCTCAACACAGAAAGAGTTTCACCAGCGAAGAATATCCAAAAATCCTGTGAATTATCGCACATTTTTCATTTATCTTTTTTCGCTCAAAGCGTGTGCGAAACAAACACAAACATGCAGTCTCCGGGCGCGTTGGCGTGAACCGTTCCTGCCTAATCTCAAACGAGAGAGTATTAGTAGATTCGGACATTGACTGTGTCCGAGTAGGTTGGAGAAAGAGGTCTGATACTTACACAGCTTCTTTATTGTGGTCAGAATTTCAGTTGAGGGGGGGGGGATGTATCAGATCAAATTAACCCTTTGAGGCGCAACCCTTTCCCAATGCTGAAAAAAGGGCAGCCGTTGCCATCGCTCAACTTAACGACCAGCAAGATGGCGGACGATCGAAACGTTCATCGCGTGCCACAGATCTAGGGACCCTTTTTTGACGCAGCTGGCTGTGCGGCACAGCCAGCTGTTGTCAAAATAGGGTCCCTAGATCTGTGGCATGCGATGAACGTTTCGATCGTCCACCATCCTGCTGGTCGTTAAGTCGAGCGATGGCAACGGCAGCCCTTTTTTCAGCATTGGGCAATCTATCCAGCTGTTCTCGCATGCTTCCATTTTTCAGCAGATGTCAGTGCTGTTAAAAATAATCGTGACCATTTTTTGATGGGAAAAGACGTGCTAAAGAGTAAAGGATTCTCGTGGAGCCATGTCACCCGCAACTATTTTTATAGAAATCCAATTTATTCTTCGTGACAGACAACACTCTAAACGTCAGAGTTAGGTGTTCCCAGAGCGGGAACACTGCGCGTTAAAGGGTTAAGGCGAAGCCGGGGCCATCTTGATTCTACCGGGCCTGCTTGTGCAATCCGATGAGTCATCCAAAGAGGCCTGCTGCTGCTCTTTAATTGGTGCCAGCTCTTAGATACGTCATCTAACGGCCGAATCTAACCAATGAGGAAACGTCCGTAGGCTTCTTTCGGAGTGCACAAGAAGGCCCGGTAGAATCACGATGGCCCCGGCGAAGCTCGATTTGTATGCATATCTGAATACAAATTCCACCTAAAATCTGAATTCTGACTGATTTTCATATCCGTACTCATCTTTAAATAAACTTTTGTATTTTTTATAGATACTGCTGGACCTATACTCACAACAAATACCATTTTTTTCCCCTGAAAAGCCATATAAAAGAGGGATTTTTTTGGAATGTTCCCTTGCAAAGCTTAAATTAAAAAAAAAAACTAATTAGCTCGCTTTCAGCTTTAATTTCTCACTAAACCAGCGTTTCTCAACTGTGGGGCGCGCCCCCCAAGTGGAGCGCAGAGCGTTTGCAGGGGGGGACGCGAGAAAAACCAAAGACCAAGTAGTGATGCATGTTTTTTTTTTAAATCATCTTACTTTTTATCATTTTTATTAAAAAATATAACCATTTTCGCTTAAAATGTTTATTCAAACTTTACTGATCACATTATTTCGTAGAAAATTCGACTCAATGTTCCTTGTTAAAGGTTAAAAATCTGAATGTATGCTGAAAAATGTGAGGGGGGGGGGTGGCCACCGTAAGTTAGCCTGTGTTGGGGGGCGTGATGTAAAAAAGGTTGAGAACCGCTGCACTAAACGAACACTTTAACCGGAAGACTATTATTACGGATGGATTATGCGGGTATTTTACTGTTAAAATAGCGGACTTGATCCTTGGAAAAGCTACTTTGGAAAATTGACTACTACGCTACTGTGCGGCGGATCATCGGTTTCCTGCAAAAATGACTTTGCGATAGGAATTTCTTGGGCAAGGTCATTACCCACCACCTACTTAGTTTCATCTAGCGGTTCCTTTTCCTTTGAAAAAAAAATCATTACGGCATTTTATTATTTTTTTTTTCCTTTCCTTGCATTTTTTTACTTCTCACCGTGCGGTTGGCAGTGGTAATCTCCAGTCCACATAACGGCAAATTTCACCGTAAAAAAAATCATCGGAGGTTTCGATAGAGAAAAAGCAGGAAAAACATTATTAAACAGGAACAGGAAACATGGAATGAAACAAGAGAGTCCGAAAATGGATCCGCTGCAGCAAGTGCCGATGCAGCAGCAAAAAAGCGAAGAGTCAGTCAATGGGAGCACCTGGCGGACAGAATCATTTGTAACTGCACAAGATCCGGAGCTGTCACAGATAGAGATGTAGAAATAGAAGTCCGAGTGTATCAATCCCCTGAGGGTTGTTCTTGGCAAATATTGCGTACAAAAAAAAGCATGTTTTTTTTTATATCGTGTTCTTATACTTGATCCCTCAATGGAAGAATAAAAAAAACCAAAATTCTGGGCAGAAAGAAACCCTAGAGCTTAATGAAGAAAAGTTATCCCGGGGAAGGCGGGAATGGTAAAAAGTTAGCTCGGGTTTCGAATTTTTCGGAGTTAACTCGGGTCTTTTTTGGGCGCGCGAACCATTTTTCACGCCGTTGACTCGCTGACAGGTTCGAACCGCCTTTGCCACAGAAATCCCACGCCTCTTTATATAGAACGTATATCCCTCTCTCTCTATCCGAATGCGATTTTTTAGAAAGCAGAAAGCCAAAATAGAGAGCGGGGGGTGGGGAGGGGATCACAAAAATTAGCCCGACTTGTTGGCGGTGGCCGCGGACGATTATAAATGATGCCGTTGGCAATGGGAAAAACCACTATTTGTAAAAGTGACACGTCTTATACATGGAAAAAAAAAAATATCATCATGGGGTGAGAGAGGGGTTGCCATTTAAAAAAAAAATAGATGGTATTTCTTTTTTTGTTATTGTTGCACTTCGAAGAGGTAATACAAAACTCCTCTTGATCCATATTTGAAGTTTAAAAATCGACAACCACAGAAAAAGAAAGAAGTTGTGTTTGTTATGCTGATAGAATCATAGGCGCACCCATGGAGGGGGCTAGGGGGGCTGAAGCCCCCCTACAGGTAGAAAGTTAGAAGTTAAAAGCTTTAAAAATGAAAATTGTCGCTAATGTATTATTATTTTTTCGTTTTTTAATTGTCTTCAAGTTATTTCTAACCAAAAAAGACATTTATTTGAAAAAGTTTTTAAATAAATGCTTACATTTAGTTTATGAAACACTGTTAATCTCGGTTACAACGTCACTGGAAAGATCAGATAATTATTTATGACTTCATACCGAGTTACATTGCTTGTGTTCTATGGGACAATCAAGTGGTACCGAATATGTAGACGTTATAAGAGAGTTGTAACTAATCGAGGTCACTTTAACCGAGTTCAGCAGTATTTGTATGTCGCCCAGCCCCCCTAAACTAAAATCCTGGGTGCACCACTGGATAGAATACATACTAAGTCTACATGTATTGAAAAGTTATTCAGTGATTTTCTTATAACTTGACACATTGATGAATGAACATCATAAATTATTCAAATTCTCATGATATGGAAAGAAAGTGCAGTTTTGTTTGTGAAGCATATGATACCCACAAATGCATGCATACATTTTTATTTTCGTTTTCATTGCATGAAATCAATATATGTGTCAGGGATGAGTTTGGGCTCATTTGTTAAAGAAAAACCTGAAGACTTGAAATCTCAGTCCACTGGATCCTGAAATTTATTATTTAAGTCAGATTCCAGCTAGAAATTTGAGCTAATTAACTAGTGAAAAAAAATATTTCATTGCTAGGATATCATAAATTTTACAATTGGGAATGATCTTGTGAATGACATTGGATCAAAGTAGTATCTGTTATTTCTTTTGTTTTCCCACGTGCTGAAATAATACACATTTACTAGCATAAACATCGATAGCTGATCTCATGCCTAAGAAATAAACCATCGCCCTGCAATATTTGAAGAGTTTCAGTACCCACTAGGTCTCTTGTTCCACCATTTTTTTTTAATAAAATAAATGTATTAATTCATTCTAAAACAGCGTAAAGTGGAAGTGGCATGAATGGGACATTAGCCGTACATATCCTTAAGTATGCATCTTTTTAGTGTCAAATACTGCTAGTAGATGTAACTAAATGTCGCACCTCTTTATACAAAACAATAGTAAAATGACTGCTAGAGTGAAGACATAAAAAAAGGGCCATTTTGTAATTTCAGGATTCAAGAGTAAATAATTCGTATCATTTAAAAATTACAATATTTATGTTTCAGAGTTCGGATAAATATCTACTAGTAGTTTAAGTACCCTATATTTCATTTTGCAAGCAGCAGGATTAAAATAGATGTAAAAGTTATTTCATTTGTTAATTTGATTTTATCGCAACATAGTAGATCAAAGTAATAAATGAGATACAAAATTGAGAGGTGAATGGAGCTGCCCCATATATCGGCCATTCATTTCAAACTGCGGCGGCACAGCACGTATTAATGCATTTTATGATTTTTATAATCATGAAGTATTTTTTTAATCACTCTAAATTTGATATTTCTAAATACGTTAACCAGCTCCCTAGTAGCACAATTAGTCCAAAAGACGTTTAAAACACGTTTTTTAACGTCAAAAAACGTGTTTCCAACGTAATTTGAACGTTTTTTGAAGTAGTTGTGCTACTAGGGCTATTTTGTTCATTTTTTGAGAATATCTAAACAAATTAAGGTATAAGTTTTGTGCATTTAAAAATAAGGTTGGAATTAACATTAAAAGCATTTTATTTTATTATGTCCCATTCATACAATGCCTGGCATGAATGGGACAATTTATGAACTTTGTATTTTTACTTTTCATGTTTATTAAACTTGTTTGAATGTGGTTTTGTGCGTGTTTCCTAAAAATTAACATACTGATATTTATTTTCATGTAATTACCACTAAAATAATTGCAGTAATATTTTTTTAAATTGCAGAATGCAAAAATGCCTTTCATCCCAATTCTCCCTTATTATTAAAAATCTATTTACAATAAAAAAAGAAATTTCACACGACCCTAATTCTGGACGCAATAGTGAATTACAGAACCCAAGCCTGATTCAAGCACAGGATCAGCCTGTCTCTAATATGAGTCAGTTAGGTCAGTAGTATTCAAGCTTTATGGCAATGCTATGCTACTTTTGACGTTGAAGTACCATTGACTTTAATTGAATCCAGAAACGAAAAAAAAAAAGTATTTACTGACTAAAGAAAACTACATAAGTGAAGCATATAGAAAATGCGCTTCATTTAAAATACGTCAAAATGTTGAACTTAGTTGAAAAAAGTGATTTGTTTTAATAAATCTTAAATAGTAAAACTCAATAATTCATCAAATTATGTATAGCTGGATGCACTATCATAATAACATGGACTATTTTAAGAAAAAATATTTTATAGAGTAATTTATTTTTTGATTTTTATCAATTTTACCTCTTTGTCAGCTAATTAGATTCTTAATTTTAAGAACGTTTTTAAAGCTATATGAAAAAACTCAAAATGCAAACTTATCTAAAATACACAAGAATGAGAATATACAAATAACTATAAATAAAAAATGATTAAAAATTGAACTTCACATTAAGCATACTTCGAATGTTAGAGGATTTTGTTTAGATTTAAAAACTTGCATACATTGTATTATACAGAAAACTTTAAAAACTAGTTTTAAAAAAAAGAAGTAGAAAAAAAAATTGAACCTTTCTTCTTCTTCTTCTTCTTTTTTTTTTTTTTTTTTTTTTTTTTTACTTGGTTTAAATCATAAATTAATGATTTAAACCAAATAACTCTTTGGAAAAGTCAAATTTATGTTGGAAGTCTCATCCTTCAGTTTTCCCTCATAAAAAGTGTATTAGAGATCTTAAAATCACAGCTTTTGTTCTGAATTCTCCTCCGACAACATTTGTATAAAATAAAGCTTTGTTAGAATAAATCGAGTAAAAGAGAATAATTTAAACATATTTAGTATATATTTATCTAATCTGTTTCTTGTATATTCGCATGTATACTTGATATTTGAATCAATATCAGTACTATCATCTGAAGTGTCATGAAAATAAATAATTTTTTTTGACTTGGTTTAAATCATAATTTAATGATTTAAACCAAATAACTCTTTGGAAAAGTCAAATTTATGTGGGAAGTCTCATCCTTCAGTTTTCCCTCATAAAAAGTATATTAGAGATCTTAAAATTAAAGCTTTTGTTCTGAAATCTCCTCCGATAACATGTGTATAAAATATATCTTTGTTAAAAAAAATCAAGTAAAAGAAAATAATTTAAACATAGCATTTAGTATATACAGAGGGCATTCCAGAAAAACTAAGAGTAAAATCATAAAAAATCAGGAAATATATTTACAGCGAAAAATACATCATTCTTTTTCAAAATACCCTCCGTCAGATGATATGCAACGGTCCCATCGTTCAACCGACTTTTCAAAACAAGTAGAGAAGCCCTTTTCTGGAAGCTGCTTCAAAGAACCCTCCACTGATAAAATATCTTCAGAATCTGTGTTCAATTTTCTGCCACGGAGCTTCTCCTTCAACCTCGGAAATTTGCCAGAAATCGCATGGTGCCGAGATCTGGACTGTAAGGGGATGTGGCATTATTTTAATATTGCATTTACTAAGATATTGTTGAATAGAAGTAGCTCGTAGAAGTTCGATCATTCACAACACTCTTTGGTCGCCCAGGCCTAGGAGCCAGTTCTGCAGACAAACGGCCTTTCTTGAAATCACCATGCCATCTAAAAATCGTAGATTCACCAAAACATTTGTCTTTGTAAGCTTCTTTCATTAACTTAACTGTTTCTGGAGCTGTTTTGACCAAACGATAGCAAAATTTTTTGGCACAACGCATTTCGTTTTTTGACTCTGAATCACTTATCTCCATTTCTGTAGGGCAAATAAAACAGTTCTTTCAACAAGGACGGAACTAGGAAAATAAAATCGTCTACTTCGTTTAGAATTTTGTATAAACCTACAGTTAACAGTTTGAAAAAATCGCCTGCACTTTTATTTTTTACCTTCGCGGTGTTGCCATTATGTAAAAAAATAACTCTCAGTTTTTATGAAATTCCCTTTGTATTTATCTAATATGTTTTTGCATATTTCCATGCATACTTGATACTTGAATCAATATCAATACTATCATCTGAAGTGTCATAAAAATAAATAAATGGCGGTTTAACCCTACAAAGCTCTATTCTTTTTTTCTGTCTGAAATATATATATGTGATAATGTTAGTGATTATTATTTGGGTAAAAGTAGTCTAAAAAAATAATAATAGTTTTAGAAAATCGCTTTTTATTTCAGTTTTGTATGCTGTTTGTTCACTGGGCCTTAGCTATGTTTGTTTGGTATTTATTTTGAGATTTTCTCGTATTCAAATCATTTCTTGACAGGACGAATTGCAACACACAGTCCTTTTTTCCGTGTCAAAACTCTTTGCTAACTATTTTTTGTTCATTTTCTAAAATGAACATAACCACATTCGAAAGATGATTGTTTCAATTTCAATCAATTTTGGCAATAATATGAACAGTCAGTACATCTACATGCAACAGCCTGAATTATGCTGCTGCTATCTATGTATAAATACTCTTAACCCATTTGTGCCCGGATATTTTTTGCGACTTTCTTCGATTTTTGATAATACCAGCAATAATAGATAAATTTATGACGTCAACTTCTTTAGCAATGGATGATTTCTTTTAAAATCATTATGTATAAAAAAAGAAATGTCAACATCCTACTTGATTCATGTTAAAATATTTTGTGGAGTTGAGGTTCATACTCCTGAATAAAGGCTAGGAAAAATAAATAACGTTTTCGACTGATCGAAAAATGCCGTCCCAAAAAAGGGACACTGGGCATAAATTGGTTAAAAACCGACAGATGTCTATGCTGGTATTTCAACGACGTAGAGAAATAATTAAAGTGGTTGTTCCACTATGGTACACCAGGTGGCTTGTAGGGTTAATTCTATAATGTGTGTAGAAATTAACTTAAAAGATTTTAGAAAATGCACATTTAATTCCTATTTCTAATTGCTAATTTTAATAATTTTATCGCTTACACAATTAAGTTTTAACTGTTCCAGGTTTTTCAGGTTATCCATGATGAGTATCAATGTCCTATACTCCTAAAAAAAAATTCCCAGCATACCAAACTAACCGTATGATCATTATTCATACCTGCATTTCCATAAAAACATGAAATAGATTTTTGGGGCACAATTTAACGGCCAACAGTTTTTTGCCCCGGCACTGTATGATCTTCGACATAGTCTGAAATCTTATAACTTTTAGGTATGTGGCAATGTTTGGAAGGTTGTATGGCTTAGCTTAGTAGTGTAGACCAAGTTTCCTTTTATGTTTGACATTAGAAGTAATTTTGGTTTACTCCAGCATGACATTTTCTATGGAAGAATTATCATAATTACATTTCGCTTTCTGAGCCCGGCAGTGGCCCAGCCGGTTATTGATAGAAACCCGATCATTGGAAAGGGAGGCAGATTGCATTTCACATATGAAGAAATTTGAAATAAGCTTGTCATCTAAAATTTTATTGTCATCTCATACTCTCTACGTCTTAATTTTATACTAATACCTGCAACAAGACCTAGCAACACACGCCATCCTAAAACTTTTCATGAATTATAATGACTGTTGGAATGTTGTGTTTTCCTAACATATTTACCCATCTTCCAAGGAAAAGATAATGCACTCGAACCTCGATTTAACGTACTTTGATTTAAGGAATTCTCCCACCTAACGAATACTTTTTTTTCTGTTCCGAAAAAAAGGGTGCTAAAATGCTCTGATTTAACGAATTTTTAGCTTTGATTTAACAAACAATAATCGCTCAAATAAAATTCGCACATAAAACTATGAATTTTTCACATACAAAATGAATATCGACAAAGAACTTTGGAAAGTCAAAACAAAGCCACAAAAACAAAGCACTATCAAGCATTTCTTTCTAAAGTGCCAATGCATGTATTAAGTTTTAAGAACAAGTAACATTAGAGAATTTAGAGAATTTTAAAATTGATCTCCTAACGTATAACTTATAATTTTTAAGCTCGCAGTAAACAATAATCTTTCTTTTTTTCATATCAATATATAAGGATATTTTGCATTGATATTTTATACCATACCCTTTACAAAAACTGACATTGGATTTAACGAATTGCTTCGATTTAACGAACGGATTTGTGGGTCCCAATCAATTCGTTAATTCGAAGTTCGATTGTATATAGTCTTGTGCAAATCAACAATGTGAACATTAGTATTGACGCACATATGTGAACACCAAGATTCATATGAACTCTGTAAAAGGGTTCACAGATTGTATTTCAGTATATATTTTTATTATATGTATTTTTTTTTAGGATATATGCATTCTACCAATGTCACCGAAGCATTATTATTTTTCACAGAGCTCAACTCGCATGTATATGTTGTACAATGACATTCAACCTTCTTTTTTTTTTCCGTACCATCCATATGACGTCATTGTACCGAAGAAGGTTCCTGATCTCCGGTTGATATGAATCGCACTTCCGGCCAAATGTCAAGAATCACACGAGATAAATGCAACAGAGCCGTTTTAATATATGCAAGAAAGTATAAAATAACTTTCACCACTCTCCAAAAGAGGGGAAGAGAGCGAAAGTTGTTCTTCAAAAATATGTGAGAATGCCTATTTCTTCAACCCTATCCCTCGATGCCACGACGCACCTTGATGTCACTCAACCGGACTATTGGAAAGAAGTCATGGTAGTTTACCACTTCATTAAACTCTCGTCAGGTCCGACTCAGCCATTTCTTGCGCGATGGAATACGTCATTTCTAATTTATGATAAATGACTCTTATGCTGGATTTGTAGAGGAGAGGACGGGGGAGCTAACCATACTCATGACCCCTCATTGAAATGGGAGGTAGGGGAGAGAAAAGAAAGATTGGAAAAAGAAAAAAAAAAGGCAACTTTTTGGAGATTTCTTCTCCCACCACCCTCTCTCTCAACTTGAAGTGTGTGTCCTTGTCCAAAATCGCGAGGGATCTTTGGTGGCGGTTTTTGAGATCTTGACGACAGGTTTAGCATGCTTATGCTTATTCCGCCACAAAGGAGTGGAGTTGTAGATACCGACTGAATGCGGTTTATTTTTGTGAATGATATTGAAAGGTGAAATTTATGGCTTCGTCGGAAAGCTTCGTGGGATTAGGTACTGTTGGGGAAAGTTGCTCATTAACGATGTAGTTCGAAAAAAATCATGTGATTTTGGTACATAAGTACAAATAAACTAGTAATTATATCAGGCATTTCAAAATTTTGAAGTCTCTTTACAAGCTGCACTACATACTGAAATAAACGATAAACCTGTATCTGTTTCAAAATTTTTAGAAAAAAAATCTTAAAAATCGGAAATTTTCGCAAAACGTGTCACTCTTCAAAAAAATCCAGCAGCTCAGATCCGTGTTTAAGAATTTTTTCTGAAAATTTCCCAAAAGGCACAGCTTTTTCGCTTCTTAGAGTATGTAAAGCAGCTTATAAAGAACAATCTGGAATTTTTGGGAGACCATGGGAGGTTTAGTTTATTTCAATTTGCGTACCAAGAGTAAAAACAGAGTTTTTCTTCGAAGAACAGCCTTAAGCACATTGTGAAAAGTACCAAAAATAAAGATAAACCATGCCTATCTATCGATTATAAAGCGCTTTTCCAACACTACTGTATTTGTGCTTACACCATCTGCTTAACGAATGGTTAACTAGTTCAATCCCATTGACACGCCGATGTATAATTAGGTGCATAGAGTGGGTAGACTTGACAACTAAATTTAGATATCAGCGTCAGAAACTTTTGCGTAAAATAAAAAAATAATTTATAAGATGTACATGAATAAAGGTAGCTTCACTTTCTTCTTCTAAATAACAACCTGTTGTCAATTAGTGTCTCCTTTTCAATTTTACAGTACAGTCAACTCCGGTTATAGTGAACCTCTGGGGACCATCCAATTTCGTCCGCTATATCCGAAGTTCACTAAAACCGAAGCGTCCTTATGTTGAACAATGTATGTGAATCGGGACTAATGATTTGCTTTCGCTATACCCGAAAGTTCACTATATCCGGAGTTGACTGTATGTTTAAATCTGTTCAACAGTGTGACTGCATTTTTATTGGGAACAGCTGTTATAAAATAACAACTAATTAAAATCATCAAAGTTATTTTGCATTTTTAAAAGCTTCGGTACACAATTTCTACGCCTTGAATTTTCAATCATCCGTAATATGATACATGTACGGGAGAGCTGTGTATTTTGAGTTCCTACCACCTAACAGAATAATCACCTCTATCTTGTAGTATCAGCAGCAAATCAAAGTACACTATTCTTGATGAAAAAAAAGTCCAAAATAAACAAATAGAGAACCCTAAAAATGTTCGCCTTTTCCTAGAAACTCAACTTCTTTTTTTCTTTCGTTCTAAAAAACTTTTACAAAATCTTAAAATGAATACAAATATTGTTCATGCACTTATTTTTATACAACTTTCTGTAATTAAAAGAAAAAGGCACTTTTATGACTGTTTTCTTGAAAATAACAAGCACGATGAGAGTTCAGGCTCCACACCATTCAGAAAGAGACACAGCAACAACAACAACAAGAACAAAGCTTCATTACATCGTCCGCCATGTATGCCTTCAACCCTTGGAGGCGCAACCCTTTCCCAATGCTGAAAAAAGGGCAGTCGTTGCCATCGCTCGACTTAACGACCAGCAAGATGGCGGACGATCGAAACGTTCATCGCGTGCCACAGATCTGTCGTCAAGTAAGGGGGTCTCTAGATCTGTGGCACGCGATGAACGTTTCGAGCGTCCGCCATCTTGCTGGTCGTTAAGTCGAGCGATGGCAACGGCTGCCCTTTTTTCAGCATTGGACAATCGATCCAGCTGTTCTCGCGTTCTTCCATTTTTCAGTAGATGTCAGTGCTGTTAAAAATAATCTTTTTACGGGAAACGGCGTGCTAAAAAGTAAAAGATTCTCGTGGAGCTATGTTACCCGCAACTATTTTTATAGAAATCCAATCTAGTCTTCGTGACAGGCAACAGCCAAAACGTCAGAGTTCGGTGTTCCCAGAGCGGGAACACTGCGCGTTAAAGAGTTAATAATCTCAAGCATGATGCGAGCTCAGGCTCCATACCATTCGGAAAGAGCCACAGCAACAACAACATCAACGTCAGAGTTTGGTGTTCCCAGAGCAGGAACACTGCGCGTTAAAGAGTTAATAATCTCAAGCATGATGCGAGCTCAGGCTCCATACCATTCGGAAAGAGCCACAGCAACAACAACATCAACGACAAAGCTTCATCTCATTGTCCGCGATGTATGCCTTTAACCACTTTGGCGGTGATGCGAGCCAGAATCATCGGATTCGCATTCTCCAAAGAGCGGATCGGTGTGGCACTCCATTCAAAGAGAAACCAACCTACCAACCTCCAGAGGAGTGCAAGAAGAGAGAATCCACGGATAAAAGAAAGAAGAAGAAAAAAGAATCGTGAAAGGATAGGGGGGAGGAGTCGAAACTCAGTTTTTGCGCACCCAGGCCATAAGAGACACTCCACAGCGTCGGATTATTTTTTGGAATGACCCTTTACGTGGTTCCTTTTGCTTTTTTTTTTAATGTACACCCCTCTCTTGAAAGTTATTCCCATTCACTGATGTCTCCTTCTACAGGGATTTCTTGCTCCATGGCAAGGTCGCATAACAGCTTGAAAAGATCTCATGGCAGTCCAACCCCTCCCTTACACAGAGAGATTTAAAAAAAACAAGTAAATAAATAAAAGCGGATCGTAGTTTTATATAAATACAAGAAATAAAAGTTCGATGGTCTATTCCTGAATTGTGCAATCTGATATTTTTAAGCGGAAAAAAAAAAAATTAGAAATACGCAGACTTTCGAAAGTTCACTAGTTCATGGAATTTTTCCACTCCGCCCACCGATGTTAAGTGGAAGTATTGCAATTGTTACATCTAGAAACAGTTTTTTTCCCCCATAGAAAACACTTGTGCTATTAGCGGGATTTTACCATTTTCTCTTCCTACAAGAGTTACCAGCTGCAGTATTCAACAGGTTGCTTCCACTTGAGATTCTACAAGCTGCGTTTTTAACATTTTCCAGCAATTGTGCCATAAAGGGTTAGTAACATTGCCCTACGAGAATCTGTCTTCGTAAATCGTGTTCATTTCTATTTTTAACCTTTAAAAAAAAAAAAAAAGAAAGGATTGTAACGTCCCAAGTTTTCCCATTAGAAAATGTGCAGGGGTGGGATTAATTCGCAACTGCTCAACGCAACGCTTTAGCAGTGTTGGGAAAAGAAAAGCATTCACAATCTAAAATTTTGATTAATCAATCTGACTAATAACTAATCAATTGTTAGTTGTGAAACTGACAAGTAATGATTCATGAACTAAATTGTGACCTAATAATTCTCAACTATAATCAATTGTTTAATTACAATTTTGCAACTAACAACATATCAATTGTCAATCATAAGATTAATTTAACTAAAGCATTTAATGATTAAATTCTACTAAATGCTCATACCGATGCCATCTTTATATTCACCATCTACCAATAAGTTTTTGGACGCCCATGCAAATGAGGATATCTGCGGTTCTGCTCTACGTCACGCCTTCTATACTTAGATATCGTCTAGATATCACCACTGGTATTGTTCGCATGCAAGATGCCACGAAATTCAGAGCAGTCCGACTTCGAGAAAGGCGTAATTTTCGAATACCATAGAAATGGTTGATCCCTAAGGGACATACCTAGTGAGTTAAATTCCAAAATCGCCAGTGGCTTTTCTGGTTAACCCTCTGACTGCTCAATTTGTGGAGCAAAATCGCTTCAAAGATTGTGTAATTTATTTATTTATTTTCATGTTTCGAATTATATACATTGGAGAATTGAAATGTGCATTTTTGCTTTCTAGAAAAGATTTTTTTGTATAGATTTTTATCATGAGAAACTAAGCTTCAGAAAAACCAATTTCAGATGTTAAATAAATTTCAATTGAATTACAGTTAATTTCAGTTTATTACATAATATAAGAAAATGCACCACCGCCTAACGCTTTGCAGGTTTATTGAATCAGGGTCAGATTCATCTCCGTCTGAGGAGCAGTCCAAAATATCTAAATCACTATCACTATCAAAGCTAAAATCTCTTTCAGAATCTCATAAATTATCCGGAATATACAGTCAATTGCTGAACGATTTCTAGCAGCCATTTCTGATTAGAAAAGGCGGCCAACAAGTAAAGTTAGAGCATAAATACCGAGCACTACCTTCAAATG
Source organism: Cheiracanthium punctorium (assembly GCA_038373885.1). Lineage (NCBI taxonomy): Eukaryota > Metazoa > Arthropoda > Arachnida > Araneae > Cheiracanthiidae > Cheiracanthium > Cheiracanthium punctorium. Next base: position 64,227 of record JAWZYV010012921.1, read on the forward strand.
CTGCAATTTAGTGGACGACTTACGACATCAGTTGGTCAAAACCTAAATTAAACGCCTGAAACTGTGCCTAATTCATTTCACTGGTTAAACGGTGAAAACAATAAAGGAAGAAAAAAATAAAGATGTCTCATTAAAGGAAGAAAAACACCTGCCTGCGAAAATCGCAGGATGAGCCAATTTTGCTACATTTGAGTTGCCCGTGGAGATCATGGAATGAGCAGCCAGAGGGTTAAGAAGTGGAAGGTGAGTGGTGATTGTTGGAATATGCTTCGACCCGGTAGTCCCGCGAAACTAAGAGGCAGAAACCAACTAGTTCTGTCCAAAGAAATTCGGAAAAACGGCACCAAAACAATGGCGCACATACTGAAGGAGTTCCAAAAAGCATCCGGGAGTGTTCTTCCGATAAACACCATCCGGAAGGAAGCCCAGATGCTCGGTTTTCATGGTCGTGCTGCCACCCATAAGCCTTTGATTACGAAATCCAATCGTACTGCTCGGTTGAGGTGGTGCAGGGCACGTCGAAATTCGACCGTAGATGAGAGGAAACAGGCTCTCTGGAGTGATGAATCAAGGTTCAATCTCTACCAATCGCATGGCAGAGTCTGGGTTGGCGTATGCCTGAAGAACGCATTTTGCCAGAATGGATTGTGCCTACAGTAAAGTTCGGCGGTGGTGGAATTATGATCTGGGGATGTTTCTCATGTTATGGGCTGGGACCCATAATCCCAATAAATGGTAAGTTCAACGCCGACACCTGCTCCACTATTCTAGACAACAACGTGCTTCCTACGATGTGGCAAGTTTACGGGTTGGATCATTGTTACTTCCAGGTCGACAATGCCCCTTGGCATGTTGCGAGGTCCACCATGGATTGGTATGATGACAGTGGGGTGAAACGACTGGACTGGCGTGCCCAGAGTCCAGACGCGAATCCTACAGAAAACCTCTGGGACGAGTTGGATCGTTGAATTAAGGGATGCAACAACTGTCCAAAATCGCTGAAAGAACTTGCATGACTTCTCCAAGCCGAGGGGGGAAATACCGTTGTCCATCATCTAAACAATTGTGGAAAGCACGCCCGGTGGGTGGAAGTTGTACCAACTATTGAATATGAATAAATTATGGTTATTTCTTTTATCACAGGTGTCCAGTTACTTATTCGTAGATTGTTTATTTGTTTCATTAAGGCCGATTAGCTGCACAAGGGATCTAGACCGAAGGAGGAGGATCGCCCTCCGTGGAGGTCTTTCTAACTTATTGGTAGATAGTGTATATTTATTCTTTTTTAATACTTTCCAACAAAGTTAAAATGTGTTTATAAATTCGATTTGTCTGTCTGTGAGTCACACAAATCACAGGAGGAACAAACAGACAGACCGACAGGCTGAATTTATACTTTTTAACTTTGTTGGAAAATGTTACAATGAAAGCGAAAAAAAATTCCTAAACTGTCCGTTTTACTGAATGTTTTTTTTTTTCAGCCTGATCATTTTTAATTGTTAACAAATTAATCAAAAATTTTGATAAATGATCAATTGATATTTAACTATAAAAATCTATTAACAATTAATTAATCTTAACTTTAAAATTCGCAATTAGTTGTGAACTGCACAAGTTTTATACTGGATTATTAAATCATCAATTGTTAGTTGTTCACACAGTTAAATTTTGCCCAACACTGTGATGATAAATTACTGTGTGCACTCCCAAGTGCGCGCAGCCACTAATAAACCCATCAAATGTGACCAGAAAATATAAATCATATCAAAACGCATTGATTATAAAATGTATTCCAATACACTTTTCTAATTTGTACATACACTGCATGGCAAATACTAATTTATCTGTTCTCTCTCATCGTTTCAAAGGCAGATAAATGCTGAGTTAACTAACGTAAGTGTGCGAGGTATCATAAACTGGCGATCTGAAATTTTAATTTTTAACAGTAGTTAAGATATGCAAAGTTTATTTAAAAAATCAAATAAATAGAAAAGAAGAATATTTAAGAGAATTTTGCTAACGTTTGATGAATTTCTAAATTTTTTCCAAAGGGTTGCGAGTTATATCTAAAAGAATCGCCGTTATTTGCACTTGTGAGTGTACTTAAAATGCTGTAGTATTACGCAGCCTTACCAGTCCTAGTTCCTGGGTGAATCTTTTGATCAATTCCGTACTCTCAGAGCACTGATTTGGACTAAAGTTTGTAGGAGCACGGATTCGTACTAAAGTTCCGAGCTGTCTAACCATTGACACCAATATATATGTTCGAAAATTTAAATTTTTCCACACCATTTTTTCTCTATTTTAATTTTTAAAAAGCTGCACGTATAATTGTTATAAAGTTGAACTAGAATGCTATCATTATGTTCATATGATTTTATAAAGTTGCGAGACAAAACAAAAGCATATACTCATACAATATAAGAATAAAGTACATTTAAAATTTCAAATATTGTTAATGAACAACCAAAGAACTTCAAAAGGCTCTAGATCTTAAAATACACGCTTAAATCTATTGTTTAAAAGTAACACTCCTTTATTGATTAAATTTGTTATCGGCTGATTTAAATCCTTTTACGCTAAAAAATACTCATTTAAGACAATAATTTGTTATCTCCTCAATTCCCCCCAATGCTCAGGATTCGCTAGATTCTATTATACTCCATTTTTCACTAAAATCTTGTCTATTTGAGAATTCTATCTCTCCCCCACGAAAGATGTGTAGTAAGATATCCTATTACTATCACGTGACCAACGCTTTCAACGGAAAACGGTACAGTCACCACAGACAACACAACGCGGGAAGCGGGAATCGTAGTCGTAGCTTGCGGCGAGCATCGAAGAGCAAACATGTCGTTATCAAAATATGAATTAAAAAGAGTTTCTAAAGAAGGTACCCGATGATACTTTAGAATGAATGTATTCGCTGGTGATAATTTTATTTTATATCCGAATGCCAAATGCATCTTTTTCATATTCAGAGTTGTGAAATAAATTCAACCTAAATGCGGAGAGGATGCTTTCGGTAAATATTTTGTTTTAATGGACATAGTTTCTTACAAATGGATTATAAAAATCTCGTCGCTGTTGTAAAAAAAATGAAGTAATGATATCTTCAGTCAAGTGAGTAAGTACTATTTTACCTTTTTCATGTAAATAAATTGGGTTGCTGCTTTCATTAAATCTCACAGGTGGATTAACCATGATTGCATTTCTGTATTCTGTATTACATTTCTGAAAGCTGATAAATCTTCCTACAAGATTGCATACAGTTGTCTTTTTCTATCCCCAATAACCACTGAGACATCTGTTAGTGAACGTTGCAAATTTTTTAAAAACTCTTTTTTTCCTGCCCTCTTTCATCTAATATTGCGTTTTAATTTTTCATCCAGCAGTGGACCACAATGTGTCCAGGAGAAAAGTCGTTGTCGAGCATTTATTTTTACTTTAAGTGGAGTTAAAGATTGTAATTTTATCTTTGAACTATCAAAAGTTATACAAATTTGAAAAGTTTGAACTTAATAAAATTACTCAAAATTTAAAGAAATTTTCGAATTTCGTTATTTTTGAATCATAGTGTACTATGCGTTCTATAAAATTACTCAAAATTTAAAGAAATTTTTGAATTCGGATATCTTTGAATAATAGTGTACTATGCGTTCTTATTAATAAGTGCTTGCATGAAAGTCGTTATTACGCATTTATGGGTCATTTTTAAAATTCGGTGCCATTTACTGTCCGCGTGTAAAATATTTTTTTACAAGGTACAATAACCTTTAAATGATTTTTTTATAATGAATTTTATCAGAGAGTTTTCGGTACTGAAACAATAAACTAAAAAACATATTATTTAATAAAAATTTAAAAAAAAAAGAAATGAGTAGAGAAGGTACAAAAATATAGCTGTCCAAATCGTAGAACATAAAGAGTCTTATGCAGAATGACTGCTCCAAAACTAAACTTTCTGCCATGACATGCTTTAACGTTGTGAAATAGAGTTTAAATTACATTATGAAACTTTTTTATAAGGTTATAAGGTTTTACAATTAATAAGGTTTTACAATTATAAGGTTTTACAATTAATACAATTAATTATAGTTTCCAGACATTGATATCATGTCTCTTACCATACATTATTTTCAACTTTCTAAACAACAAATTTGAAATTTGAGAATAGCAACTTCTGTTTACCATTAGAGTGTGGTCAAAAAAGAAATATAAGCATCTTGAGTTTTTGAGATAAAGCATCTTGAATTTTTTGGCTTTTGATTGAAAAATCAAACGTCTATTTGCGATAAGTATTTTTACTGCGTGATATGTCGGTTACCTTAATTAGTTGTACAAGAAATGTTTAATTATTGTATAATTCAATTGATTGCTTTAAATCATTAGATTTTTAGTCTAAATTAATGTCTCTTTTCATGTTCTTGTGGAATTGTTTAGACTCATGATTTTTTTTTCTTTAAAAAGTCATGTCTGTTACTATAAAAGCAACAGACATGACAAACAAAAATTGACAAAAATATAAAAAAAAATTTTTTGAACGGAAAATACAACATTATAAGGACAAAAGGGCTCATGTTCTATATAATACATCACTCTTGTATTATTTTATGCTGAACATAGGCGTACAAATTTCAAAGAAAATGTTCCGTAGCAGACTTGACAATTTTCATCAAGTCGGATAATAATAAATATCTATGAAAATTAAAAAGAAATGCATAAATAATATTCAAATAATGTGTAGTCACGCGGTATGTTTTATATTATGGAAAAGAAACTACTTGAAATGCTATTCTTGCTAATTAAATTTCCAAATGGCACCCAATTTTGGAAATGACCCTTATTCGTGTGTATATTAGCTGTGTTAAAATATGAAATCTGTTTATAAACTGCTCTTAATAATGTGGAGACCCTACCTCGCCTAATATTTACCTTTTTGATTAAAAAAAAATAGCCTTTTTGTGAGAAAGTTTGGCTTTTTCTTCTTTTGAAAACTTTCCTGGATTGTTTTCCCTCTGGCTACAAGCCTAGCTTTGCCTATAAGCTGTACTTTGTATATTTACACTATGAAACTTTGAAATAAGTTAATTTAATAATAAATAGCCATTATACTAAAATTCCATTTACAAAAAATTCAATCACATATAGAGGCACAAACAGATGTATGTATTTCCAATGTAATGGAAGAAATTCATGCCTACATGGATAAACTGCGATTTCCAGATCTCCGTAGACACATTTTTATGCCTATTGAAATATTTTTTATAAAAATTTCATGGCGATCGAAAATATTCACTCTAAATTATCTGTAAAGCTTTTAAGAATTTATACACATTTGTTACATTAAATAAAAAATCCCAATACAATTTTCTGTTCAAGCAAAATTTCATTTATATATAATAAAACATTCCTCAAGCAAAAGTATTTGTTGATTCGTGAATTGAGAAATCCTTATACAGTTTAAAAGTATGGCAAAGGACCTATCTTAAGCATAAAAAAATGTTTCAGTCTCTTACTTTTACACGCTTAAATCTATTGAGTAAAATAATAATCAAACGGAGTATATTTTTACTGAATTATTGACTTCAAACAGCCATTCTCCCGATTGAGTAAAATTTGCTCCATAAATCGACAAAAATCAATGGAGCAAAAAATTCTCAATTTTTGAGCATTATACAACAGCTCCATTTAGGCTAAATAATTAATCAAAAATGAGGAGTGTCTGTCCGTTTTTGATTAATATAACTGTACTCAATAATGATTATTATTTAAGCTATAGAATGAGCGTTTTTACAAAATTAGCCTTTTTTTAATTAATATATCTGTACCCATTTAAGATTATTATTTTAAGCTATAAAAAGGATGTTTTATTAAAATTTGCTGTTTTTTATTAATATATTGAATTATTCGTTTTCTTCATTTTTTATTATCAGAGCTGTAATCTATGATTATAAGCCCGAGAAAATAAATTTTAAATCAAGGCAAATACATTACACATATCTTTATAAAAAAGTATTTTTTTAATAAATAGAATATAATTTCACTATAATCTGTAGTTATAAAACGAATTCACAGTTCAGTCAGAATACAGAAATGAAATCATGGTTAAACCAGCTGTGAGATTTAATTAAAGCAGCAACCCAATTTATTTACATGAAAAAGGTAAAATACTACTTACTCACTTTGAGTGGAGATATGATAACTTCATTTGTTTTACAACAGCTTTTTATAATCCAATCGTAAGAAACTATGTCATAAAGCGAAATCTTTACCTAAAGCTCTCCTCCTAAACTAAATTTATTTCACAACTCTGAATATGAAAAAGATGCATTTGGTATTCGGATATAAAACCAAATTATCACAAGCGAATTCACACACAACTAAGCCGTGAGCCACGGACGTGATTACAACCACGGATTACAAACGCGGGCATCGTAGCCGTGAGCTACGATGCCCGCGTTTGTAACTATGAACCGTTATCCGTTGAAGAGCGTTGGTCACGTGATAATAATAGGAAATGGGTCGTGGGGGAGAAGAGACAGACAGAATACTCAAATAGACAAAAATATTGTGAAAATTGAGCTAAGTAGAATCTAGCGAATCGGGAGCAACGAGGAGAATCGAGGAGATAACAAATTATTGTATTTAATGAGTATTTTTTAGCATAAAAGGATTTAAATCATCCGATAAGAAATTTAATCAATCGATTTAAGCGTGTACAGAACATGAATCGGAGTTGTTGACACAAAGCGCCCCCGCCGCCCTGCATCATGATGCGTTCGTTTGCGCCCATGCTTTCCTATCTGAAATTGTCTTCTTTTCCCATTCCCTACCTCCCTACTAAATACTGATAATGAATTAAGAATCACCCTGTATAAGTACATAACAGTCTGAAAAATCGCGAATTATTATTATTATTTTTTTTTTTTTTTTTTTTTCAGAATCCTTCCATGCTTCACACTCGCGAGATTCCACGCGTGTCTATATAAACATCGATCCGAAGGACGAGATGGCCTTCAATATTTCCGCAATCATGGAACTGATATTCGACTTGTCTGTCAAAAAAGTCGAAGACTCATTCGTTCCGGAAGCATGCGAGGTTTTTCGCAACCGTGAAAAAGTTAGTACTATAAGGAGAGCAGGGAGAAAATTAACATTTTCCTTTCGCCCGATGGCAGCAAGAATTTTTCCCTTCCTAAATTCCGCGCAACCATGTTTAGAAAAATCTATCCATAAAACAGCAACAATGGCTCCTTTTTTGCCAATAAATCCCCCCCCTTTCCTCCCTCGTATCGGCAAATACAAAAACGAGGGGGGGGAGCTCTCACCCACCGCAACCCCCCGATGTCCGAAGGTGCCCTCCCTGAAATATTCCGCTCATTCACTGCGACCGTCAACCGCTCAAAGGGTGACTGTTGTGTCTCAGCTCACTCCTCTGCGAAATTTCATGTCAAGAAATCAAGTCCGTCAGTATACTGTTGTGGAGAAAAAGAAAAAAAAAAAAAACCTCTAGCTCCCTGCCCCCCCGTTTTTAAAGGATTTCTGTCCCCTCCCCTTTTATCTTATCTTTTTCATTCTTTCTTTCATATTTTGTGCATTTTTTTTACCTTAAATTTCTTTCTTCACTCTCTCCCTTCCATCTTCTTTGGGTCTATACTTGCAAAAGAGCCGTGGAAGTCAATGAAAAGAGCCTGACGTCCGAGCCCCCCACCCCGAGTTGTGACATGTTTCAATTTTCAACATTTACCGGCGGATTAACATCACAGGGTTGTACACGGAGGTTGGCGGATCCAGGCCCGTTACTTTTCGCCAAACTGATACAGAGATTTAAGATAGTTCAGTTTTTTTTTTTTTTGGAAATCATGCAATTTTTGAATAGCTTTTAAAAAAAAGAGATTAATTGCGCTAGTGACTAGGAAAATCAACGCACTTACATTAAAAGTCAAACAATTAGGTTGTAACGAAAGTTTTCCGCCACAGCAAATTTCGTCTGTGCAAACAGTTCGCGTTGGTGTGTTGGCTCATATTTTGTAAAGCGAACTTTGTCATCTGAAAGAAAGATACTTGCTTTAGAATACTGTACTGAAATGTAAAAAAAAAATATCGGTATCATTAAGTGCAAGGTGTCTGAAATGGAACTATCAGTCTACCAGATTAGAATTATCATTTACTTCCAGGTCTGTTGCAAAAAGTCAGATACAGAATGCCAACGAATTATGTGTACAGCTTTAGATATTATACTGTAGTATCATATGTGTAAAACTTTGGCACCGAAAGTTAAAAAACAAGATTTATGGCATTCAAAAAGCAGAGCGCTCTGGGCGACTTTCTGGTGTTGATGATGGCCTCTTGCGAGAACTTGTGGAAGATAAGTCTTCAACCAAACGAAAACAGGGGCGTAAGGTACTTAGCGCCCCTTAAAACGTAATAAAGGTGCCCTTTTATGCTCTAGATAAAGTTTTTCTCAGTTTTTGAGTTCGAAATGGCGCCCTTTCGAAGATGGCGACCCAATGCTGGGCTTACCTTGCTTGCCGTGTCGGGCCGCCTCTGATCGAGAGTTAGCTAAGGAGTTAGACGTTAGTACCATGCCTATTAGTCGTGCTATGCATCGCATAAACTTGACGTACAAGTTCAGTCGCCGGCTCAATGAGTTGAATCAAGCAGATTTGGCGGAAAACTTTCGTTACAACCTGATATATGCCTCATCTATGCATACGGAAATATTGCAAAATTCTGTATGTTTCAGATTTTTTTATTTTGCAGTTGTCTGATAGGCCCACTACATGGGCGCCCATACTTATGGGCAGAGAGGGGTCATGGTCCCCTCCTAGCTCCCATATTACTGTTATGATATAGATATGTACTGGCATAAAGTAAAAGTGGTTCAACACTTAAATCTGGTGACTTTCTGGGGCAGAACCATTGACTTTCCCTTCCCCTCCTACAAACAATCATATGGGCAGTGTCGGATTTAGAGGTGTGGAGGCCTTGGGGCCACAAAGGAATATTGGGCCCCTAATTATTTCTCAAAAAAGTCAATAATTTTTTCGACGACCACAGTGCCATTTCTTCTGTATATAATAGTGTGACGATTTACTTCGTGATTGTTTCTCGCAAATGTGCGCATGATTTATCGGATTGAAGATTAATATGAACCATTTTGACAAGAATTCGAAACGCACTCTGGAATGCTCAAAACGAAAAATGATTGGAAAAAGTGAGAGAATTGATCTTCCACTGTCAGATTTTTATTTTTTTAAAAGTTCTTTGGCACATCATTCTGTATTCGTTAGGAAATTTTACGCAAAAATGTCTATTGTGGCGGACCCTCTCTTGTAGAGACCCCGTTGCTCCATTCCCGGTTGCCCTCCCCTAAATCCCGCCCTTCCATATGGACACCCATGGTCTACTTCTTGTAATCGTGCATACAACAGCCTGTAAAAAGACATTCTAAATTTTTTAGAGACTCTAAGCACATTTGGATTTTACAAAAGTAACTGTTCAAAAATTGAATGATTTCTTAAGAGAACATTCTTAGAGTGATCCATGCATGCAGTAGCGTAGCCAGAAAAAAGTTTTAGAGGGGGTTTAGGCACTGATGTAACAGATAATCTACATTATGGATAGCATTCTTCATGTCAGCTATCCATAATGATGGATAGCTGACTAGAACTCAGCTAATAATAGAACTCAGCTAAATTTTAGGGAGGTTCTGACACCAAACCCCCCCCCTTCGCTACGCCACTGCATCCATGCTAAAGAGCCTTAAATTTTAGAACTCGAGTGTGGACTTTTTTTCATATTCGTCAGCTCGCGAATAACTCGCTGAACGACGATAAACCCGCCAAAGCTGGGAAGGCCTGCCTTGTTGGTAAGAGCGAGATTGACCGATCTTATCAAGAAAGAACAAGAGTTACATCTGCGATCAAGGCGGCCGAAAATTTAAATATGAATTCTGGAATCGCGCCCCCCCACCATGCCCCAGCCGAGTTGACAGTTCCTGCGGAGGTTTTGATTTCCTTTCACTGCTTGTCAATACTAATCCCTAGTGAACTCTCTTGCGTGCCGTTTTTTTTTTTTTTTTCTCAGCTCCCTTCATCGCTGAATGGGTGATATGAGGCAGACCTTGGAAGGAGACGGTTAATTTTTTTAAATACACGTGTAATACGCGGCTAAGCATGATGGAGTAGCCATTGTCGGGGCGCTCATGAAAGTCTTAATTCAGCGCCGCAGCGGGAATCCAGAAAAGTGAAATTTCCGTCTATCCACGGACACACACACATGAGAGTTTCTTGCTGCTGGATGGATGAAAAGTCCTTCCAGCAACCTTCAGTGCCTGTGAAGAGATACGGCAGAGAGATAGGGCCCTTAAAGACAAGCGAAAAATCAGCGCCATTCTCATGCTAATTCGAAATGACACATCACTCATCTTCCGCCCGAAGTACAGGCATTGGCAGTTTCAGTTTCATCTTCTTGCGAAGTCTTTTCAAACCGAAATCTAAGGAACCGTACTTGATGATTGGTTAGCTGCCTAATATGAATATTAAGATGAGCCCTTTTTCGTAGACATTTTGAGAGCAGCATCACACGCTTAACCCTTTAACGCGCAGTGATCCCGCTCTGGGAACACCAAACTCTGACGTTTGACTGTTGCCAGTCACAAAGAATAGATTGGATTTCTATAAAAATAGTGGCGGGTGACATGGCTCCACGAGAATCCTTTACTTTTTAGCACGTCCTTTCCCGTAAGAAAATGGTCACGATTATTTCTAACAGCACTGACATCTGCTGAAAAATGGAAGAATGCGAAGAACAGCTGGACAGATTGCCCAATGCTGAAAAAAGGGCAGCCGTTGCCATCGCTCGACTTAACGACCAGCAAGAGGGCGGACGATCGAAACGTTCATCGCGTGCATCAAACGTTCATCGCGACAGCTGGCTGTGCCCGGCACAGCCAGCTGCGTCAAAAAACGGTCTCTCGATCTGTGGTACGCGATGAACGTTTCGATCGTCCGCCATCTTGCTGGTCGTTAAGTCAAGCGATGGCAACGGCTGCCCTTTTTTCAGCATTGGGAAAGGGTTGCGCCTCAAAGGGTTAAATCTATTGAGTAAAATAATAATCAAACGGAGTATATTTTTACTCAATTTTTGACTTCAAACAGCCATTCTCCCGATTGAGTAAAATTTGCTCCATTCATCGACAAAAATCAATGGAGCGAAAAATTCTCAATTTTTAGCGTTATACAACAGCTCCATTCAGGCTAAATAATAATCAAAAATGAGAAGTGTCTGTCCGTTTTTGATTAATATAACTGTACTTAATTATGATTATTATTTAAGCTATAGAATGAGCGTTTTTGCAAAATCAGCCCTTTTTTAATTAACATATCTGTACTCAATTAAGATTATTATTTTAAGCTAGAAAAAGGGTGTTTTATTAGAATTGGCTGTTTTTGATTAATGTATTGAATGATTCGTTTTCTTCATTTTTTTATTATCAGAGCAGTAATCTATGATTATAAGCCCGAGAAAATAAATTTTAAATCAAGGCAAATACATTACATATATCTTAATACACTATAAAAAAGTATTTTTTTAATAAATAGAATATAATTTCACTATAGTCTCTTGTTATAAAACGAATTCACAGTTCAGTCAGAATACAGAAATGCAATCATGGTTAAATCAGCTGTGAGATTTAATTAAAGAAGCAACCAAATTTATTGACATGAAAAAGGTAAAATACTATTTACTCACTTTGGGTGGAGATATCATAACTTCATTTGTTTTACAACAGCTTTTTATAATCCAATCGTAAGAAACTATGTCATTAAAGAGAAATCTTTACCTAAAGCATCTCCTCCAAATCTAGGCTGAATTTATTTCATAACTCTGAATATGAAAAAGATGCATTTGGTTTTCGGATATAGCATAAAACTATCACCAGCGGAATACACACACAACTATGGCCTGGCCCCGTTTTTTACTATGAACCGTTATCCGTTAAGAGCGTTGGTCACGTGACAGTAATAGGATATGGGTCGTGGGGGAGAAGAGACAGACAGAATACTCAAATAGACAAGATTTTTGCGGAAAATGAGTTAAATAGAATATAGCGGATGGGGTGTGCTGGGGCGAATTGAGTCATTCACAAATTATTGTCTTGAATGAAAATTTTTCTGCGTAAAAGGATTTAAATCGGCCGATAAGAAATTTAATCAATAAATGAGTGTTAGTTTTAATCAATAGATTTAACCGTGCAGATCGTGCATATTTTTCATGCTATTCACAAGCGCGTACAAACTTAAGAGAGGGGTGGATTACTCTTAGACAAAGTTTGGAATTACATTGCAATGTGGAGTCGAAAATATTCCCTTCATGCACCCTATGGTGAAGTTATTTCTTAGGCTATTTTAAATTCTTCAATTTTAAATTGCGCTGTGAATAGAGCTCAGGTTGAAGAATAATTAGAGATTCATTATGTTAAACATTTCAGTCGCGATAAATGACATAAGATGCTTTAAAACAGTTTATTTAAATAGACTGTTTAAAATAAACATATTAAAAATTGGGATCTGGTGATTGCCAGAGAGAACAAATGTTATCAAAACCGTCAAATAGAGATGGAGTCACCCAAAAAAGGATGCCAACACAGAACTTGCCTTTGGCGAACGAACATATTTGGCAGTGCTAACAAACGTCAGTCACAGAGTTGCACTAAATTTAGACCAATGAAGTTAAAGAAATCAAGTAGCGATTGGATTATTAAATATGTGATCTACATCAGGCAGGTAAAAAGTTCCATTCTGGATTATCCCGAGTGTAGCTCGGGCAGTAGGAATTTTTTTATTTTTCAAGTAATCTTTCCCGAATTATTTCGTTTTGCTTTCAAACACTTTTATTTACTTTTCAGCCCACTAGAAAGTAGAACTACATACGATTTAGAAAATCTTATATGAGAATAATGTTGTTATGTTTTTAAAATGTATCTATATCAAAATATGCATTTAAAAAAAATGACATTTTTTTACCCTCCAACTCGAAAAAAATTGAACCGGCAAGGGGTTAAATGAATCGTAAAGATTGCAATTACTTTGTAATTCCAAATCGTCCTTGGGCAACCTGCCCCTATCCTGAAGTTTTATTCAATCAGGCAAATTACCACCCCACATACCGACATAAGTACTGCGGTGATAAATATCGGAAAAGTTCCCATCAGGAATATGAGGAACTTGTCGTTAAGTTATGGATTTAATTAAAAGAAGCATAATCCATACATCAATTAATGAGCGACATGCTAATAACTCAAAATCACTGTTTTACTTGCCAGTTTCATCCCTCAAGTACATTTAAGACTAACAACTTTAATCTTTACCATATATCTTTTCTATTGCTTAGGATTTGCTAACATATTCGCGAAAGTTGTGACGGAATATTATACAGCGAAACCTCACAAGATGGAGACCTGAATGATTTTTAGTGGAATAAAACGTGTGCCCCTGTCATTAAAATGTGCTTGCTTAAATTAGACCCTCTGGAAAGGAGCCGCGGGTGCCCAAATTTTTTATGCTTTACTGTAATAGAAAGTCTGAGGATCAGGACCCAATTAAACCTCTGTTCTTAGACTTGTTCATAAACCGCTAGAGATTCAGTTTGCATTATATTTGCTTAGTTTAGCGTAATTCTGTATAATGGAAAGTGGAGACTATTTTGTGTGCCAGTTCATAAAACACTTAAAGTGGCTATAAATACTCTTTATTTCAGCATGTATAAATAATACTTTAAAAAAAAATAAAAATTATAGAATATTTGTCTATCTATGGGTCTCAATAGCTAGTTATTATTATTATTTAAACTTTTAAACCATTCAATTGCGTCTTCACTAATAATAATTTAGTCTTCATGTATTATAATTTTTATTATAGTCTCTGGCCACAAAGATTTGTATAAAATAATTTACAGTAACTTACATTTGTGCAGTTAAATATAAAGCTTAAGATTCAACTACTATTTCCAAAATGTCAAAGCTTTGATCAAAAGGTTAAATTGCTCGTGGATCTTTGGTATTTTAGTTTTTCTCCTGCTGGATTTACTAAATGTCACAGCAAGAAAGAAGAATATGCATAAAATATTTTTAATTCATCTTATTAACTTTTTAAAAAATCTTAAACATTTCGATACCCGTTATTTTTTAACTAAAGTATTTTATTTTTCCCTTATTGATGTCGTAACTCAAGTATCTTCGAGGTTGTTAAACTTTCTGATCGGCCGAGGCAAGATTTAAAATTTACATCTCATAACAGAAAATTTAAAAAAAAAAAAAATCAACTTTGCGGAAGTTCAGAATATTTGCAGAGGTGATTGAACCTTTTATCACCGTCAATTTTTTTGTGTCGCTGCCACATGAGATACGTACGATGGAGGTATCAAAAATAAATATCTCGGCACTGAATAGGAAGAAGACAACAAATGTATTCAGTCATCCAATTTATGGGACCTTGTCTTCCCCCCTTTGAAAATGCTCCGAAAGGGTCGAGGAGAAATGATCGTAACTCTTGGATTATTTTGTTACAGGACAGTGAATGCGGATAAAAAAGCCGTATCCGCCGACAAGTCCTTGTATCAATGGAAAGTGTCACATGTAGGGAAGATGAATGTTAGAATCTGAATTCTTTAGCTCGAATTAAGAAATAGGGAATTCCGTATTAATTTCCGCTTATTGCGAATCGTTAGTTAATAGATACGAATAATTTTTGTCTTTTGGCATTCACATTCCGTGCTCATGAGCGAGAGATCTTCCACAGGGATGATAGTTTTAACAATTTTTTAGTTGAAGTGATATTTTAGAATGTACCTTCAACATGCATCAATTTTGTATTGTTTGAAACAGATGAATACCTCTGAAATACGCTTTAAATACTGGCTGCCAATAGAGAATAATGTATTGGAATTATCTTGAATTGCTCCTGTAAGAAAACTATAAATTCCAAATACACCATTTGTAGTAGGGTATATTGTGCAGTATATAGGAATTAATATGTCTATAAAGTTGTAGCAATCACAATGCATATTTTTACGGCAGTTAGAGCACAAATGAGCAGACAGACAAACCGGAATTATAAATGTTTTTCACCTTTGTTTCAAAGTGATAGAGTAGGTGCACCAGTAATTGACACTTTAAGAGCAATATAAAAGTTAACTAACTAGTGGTCGCTAATAAATAAACTATCACCAAACAAACTTTTTCCTTCAATAACTTAGGTGAACTATGGAAATTTGTGTAGGGTATAATTTATTACAGAATATTGGAAATTTCTACTTTTTCTGTATTTTATATGTTGTCATAGTGGCGAAACCAGTAATTGACACCAAGAGCAAATTTTCGCTCCAGTGAATGACACTTCATGCTCCAGTAACTGACACCTAAGAAACGAGTAGAAAAACATGCTCTTTTATTTTTTAATGAAAATATCTTTTAAATGAACAGCAAAAATAGTTTATTAACAGATGATATTTTACTCAAATTAAATTATTTTGCAAAACCAAAGAAAACTATTAGATAAAATTGCATAATAATAATAATAACAACAACAACAACAACAATACAGATATTACAGTATTTTTCGATTTTATGAGAACTATTATCAGCCCCCTGGAGAATAAAATAAATGCGGCATAAAATTGAAGATAGTGTCTAAATTGGTACTAGATCTCCATTTTATAAAAGTTCTGAAATAAAAGCGTATTATACTAAAGTTACTGGTGCACTAATTCTGATCTTTTTTACTACCTTATTTTAACATTTGTTCAATTTACATTGACCACCTAACCCCAGTAAATAAAGAATTAAAGTATGTTACCACTTTAATTCTTGGGACATTCTGTAAATTCAAAAATTATCTGCAAATAATTTCCTGAATAGTTATTTATTGCATTTCTTAGAAATTTTATGCAAATCATGAACTTGACTGAAATAGCAATAACTAACTTAAGTGTCACTTATAGTGATTTTTTTTCTTTTTCTTTTTTTACACAGTAACTGACACCCCATCTTAAACAAATAATTAAATTTATTTATTAAAAAAATCTGCAGACTTATTTTATGTGCTATTGTATAATACAGTTCAGTTTAAACTGATTTCTAAAAAGAAATATGCTTCCAATAAAATTAGGTTGAAAATGAGCTTATCTTAATTTCAACAATAAGCCAGCTAGTGAGAATCAGACTTCCTTTTAGCACTGAGTTTAAAATCTCAATTTCTGGTATCTAGAGCCCCCTGGAGGTAAAACAAAAATGCATAAAATTGAAGACAAATGTCTGAACTGGTACTAGACACCACCAATTGATAATGGTCGAGAAATAAAAGCTTATTATAATTATCAGACAAAGTGTTAGTTACTGGTGCAGTGTCTATTACTGCTGCACCTACCCAAAATATTTTCGGTATTTTTCAGTAAAATCCTAGAAGCAAATGCGATCGCGCAGAAAAAAATATCCGTACTCTGTTTTTCAAGAACCACACCATAATAACTTATTTTCTTCCTGTTTTGCTTCGTTAAATGTTTTCTGCTTTTTTATATACTGCTGAAATATGTAGCAGTTCGCGGGAAGGGTTCATAATGCGTAACGTTATTAAAGTGGGGTGGACGTATATAATAGGGCTACAGACCTGTAACTTCGCAGGAAACAGTAGTACCACTTCAGATCACCTGCCCCGGGATGATTATTGATTGTGCAGCGTAATTGTGATACGCAGATCTGACAAATTATAGAATAATATAGCGGTTCATAATAAAGGAATAAGCTTTCAAAATGCTGTACGTAGTATAATTTCGATACCTCGAAGTTGAAGGGAGACCGAAAAAAATTCGAGTTATCGTGTTTTTGAGATTACGAGATGAAATAAAAGAAAGGGAAAACGTTTGTAAGGGAAACATATTTATTCGAGATATCGAGGTTACACTGTAATACGCCCGTAGTCTTTTAGAATGTCATAGATTTTTTCTATATGTGTGTATTACGAGTGCTGCGTTATTATTAGAAGGTTTTGCAGAATACTGACATTGATGGGATAAAAAAAATAAAACAAATATAGTTTAACCTGCTCAATGTAACCAACCTTGGGAAGAACAAATCTGGTCCATCTTAGGCAGCAAGGAATGGTGGTAGTAAAGTGAAATTATGCAAAAGTGATCACTTTAGCAGATTCCACTGTAATAATAAATCAGGAATAATTAATACAGGTAAACAAGTTTTTGCCGTATTAAAATAGACTTTAACGGTGGCTATTTTTAAAAAATTCTTAATATTTTTATTTGTTGAGTTATTTTCATTTTCATTTTATTTAACTGTTTTTCTTTACGGATAGCAGAGAAGGTAAAAAGGCTTAATTGGATGGTTTTGTTTGAAAGTGGAATAATGTATGTACGTGTTTTTGTACACGGATACTGCGTTATTTCCACGTTTCTTTGGAATTATTGTATTGGAAATTTCGTTATAGACCGCAGTGACAGTTTTTTTTCTTAATTTATTTTTATCATTTATTTATTTTTAGTGAGTTCCTTTTATAATTCTTGGTAACAAACATTTAAATTAGTGCATCCTGACTCTCCCCCCCCCCTTCGAAATCATTGAAAAGGATTCTGGTGTTTATCTTTTTTATTGTTATTGTTTTATGAGTGCTTGAAAAATTTGATAACTAACATTCCGAATAAAATATGGATTTCCAATCATCGTTTTAAATTTTCTAAAGCTAAGATCTTGTGTTCTCCTCAGTCTTCGTATCATCTTGACTTCTTGGAAGGTTTTTCCATTACCCAGCAATCGAAGCATCTTATCAACGACACACCTTTCATTCATTTTGCGTGAAAACAGTAAGTTTCAGTTTGTTTCATCCTATGTCTTCTTCATCGTTTGTTCATGTGCGTGTGTTTTAGTGTACATACGTATAGTAATTTTCAGAAAGTGTGTCTGTTTTTCTGTTGATATCATGCGCTGTTTCACAGTTTTTTTTTTACTTTAGAACATCGGGGTCTTTTTGTTTGTTTGTTTGTTTATCGAAATTTCTTGTCAGAAAGTCGGGTATTCAGCTTAATGTTGAAAAAGCTATACAATAATGTATAAATTTCAGACACAAGTTGTTACCAAAAAAATTGCTTAAGATTGCCGTTGACTGTGAAAATAATTCAGACCGTCATCTCTTGATGATGTCTTAATCTACGAGAGTTTTTTTTTTTCCTTTCTCAAATAAACAAGTGGGAGATCTGTAATTAGGACCCACACTGAATACAGTAAACGACAATATCACTTATCTGTACACCGTTATGTAGCAGCCACGTCGGCGTGACCACACATACAACTTCCGATCAGTTTGTAAGGGATCCACTTGATGAAAGTTTCTTACGGCGATCAAGAGGCCGTGTTACGCCAGGCGAGACGGAAATTACCGGCTACAGGCTTTTAACGACACTTTGCACCGTGCTGATGTCTTTATTTATTACGATGTTTTCGCGTATCTCTATCTTTTTTTTTTTTTTTCTGCGCAGTTTATCTTAAGATCACGCACCGGTAGTCGTAATTATTTCACGGGCATATCCAGCCTCCGTGATAAACAGGAAAAGCGTCATCTTATAGCGTGAACTGGCAGCCTCAAGTATGATTGCACTTGACGCTGTTTAATTACACACATTTAAGCGATAGGTTGAAGACTAAGGGTACCAAAATGTATATCTTTGAATATAAGACGAATTTCCAGAGTCATTTATCATGAAAATGAAATGATGCCACTTGGGTATTTTGTTTTGCTTTAGTGAGCTAGATTACCGTGACAGCTCCCTAATAACGTCAAAATATTTTCTGCCGTTCAGTTACTCATAGACAGACACTCGCTTATAAGGTCATAAACAATCTATATCCTTCGATGAAGTTACACCAGAGTTCACCTGCAATTATGAAAAATGTGTATGCCTAAATTCTTCCAGATTGTGTGTGTTATTGCGTAGCTACAACGCACATTTATTTAAGCATATATTTTACTCAAATCAACCTGAATGAAGCATAGGTTAATTAAAGGTGTTTATGTATACTTATAATCTGTTCGCGGAAATGAGAGAACGAGAGTAAACAAACGGTTTATCAAAGAGTTACATTTTTTTGGCAGCAATCCCTAGTTAGGCGAATTTAACCTTTCTTAATTCCAAACAGCGTAAATGGAAGAAAGCAGTAATTCACACTGTGTTTGGCACTTTGGCAAAATGCCAGGTGTTTACTCATCGCCAGTTTGCACATGCAATTGTTTAGTTTCGTTCTTTCGACTCGGCGAACGCACTATAGGCTACACTAGATATTTTAGGAATATCATAAGCACTCTGGCATCGTAATATTTTCGGTTCCTTCATAGTTAAAGATCAGTAAATCTCAGTTCCCTATTAAATGTGAGATAAGTTCAAATATTTTATCAAAATCTTCCATTGAAGAATACTCTTTTTCAAGTAAAACACTTTCTAAAATTCATTTGTTCAAATGAGTGTCGGAAAAATTTCAGTCGTTGACCACTGCACTTTTTTTAGTTTTCTAAACTTTGTAAGTTGTCCCTTCCAAGAAATCTTACTAAAACTATGATAATTTTTTCTTCTTGTTCTTTTTTTTTTTCATACCTACCAAACTGGGCGTTGTATAGGTAACGCTTCAAAACCCTAAAGTGATGTGTTTACGCAACGTTTAGCAGCAAAGGAATTCATTCTCCAACGAGGCATATCGCACATTGTTGCTTTACCTCAGCCTGCAAGAGACTAGTTACGGAAACGTCTGCGGCTTCTTAAGAAACAGAGAAAACCACCAATTTCCCATTTCGGGTTCTCCTCGGTCCACCCACCTTTCCGAAGAAGGGGGGCAACCGGCACACTCTTCCAACACCTCAAACCGCAGATCCAAAAGCCAATACAACACAACCCGTTCCGCCTGGTCGGAAAGATGCCAATCATGCCGATTAGCACACTTCCCGGGCAATAATCTCTTTGTCCGAGAGGTAGGCTGGAGTGTTTGTTGACTGTCAGTCACTGGGATATCAGAGAGGATGTTTACCGTCAGAAGGTTGAAGCACTGCTTTTCAAACTCTTTTTTTTGTGTGTGTGTGTGTGTGTATGTGTTCACTTTCTGGTTCACCCCTCCTGTTGAATTTTCATAGATTTACCATTTACAAGATCTTTATTCGTGTAAGAACCTCATGTGCCTACCCCCCCGACCGACACCAAGAAATTCATTGAACTTTTCGATGTATAGGCGAATTTGAACTTTGGAGACCCCTGCTCTCGAAAGGTGAAAATACAGGGTTTTCCTTATTAAAGTTCTTTCTGTTTTGAATACAAGCTATTGCACGTAATTGGATTTTGTTATCTTTATGAATTAACCCTTTAACGCGCAGTGCTCCCGCTCTGGGAACACCCAACTCTGACGTTTTGACTGTTGCCAGTCACGAAGAATAGATTGGATTTCTATAAAAATAGTTGCGGGTGACATAGCTCCACGGGAATCCTTTATTCTTTAGCACGTCATGTCCCATAAAAAAAATGGTCACAATTATTTTTAATGACACTGACATCTGCTGAAAAATGGAAGAATGCGAGACAGAGCTGAATAGATTGCCCAATGCTGAAAAAAGGGCAGCCGTTGCCATCGCTAGACTTAACTACCAGCAAGATGGCGGATGATCGAAACGTTCATCGCGTGCCACAGATTTAGAGACCCTTTTTTGACGCTGCTGGCTGTGCCGCGAAGCCAGCTGTCGTCAAAAAAGGATCTCTCGATGTGTGGCACGCGATGAAAGTTTCGATCGTGAAAGTTTCGTTCGATCGAAAGATGGCGGTCGTTTCGACCGACTTCTTTCTGGTGGTTAATTCGAGCGATGGCAACAGCTGTCCTTTTTTCAGCATTGGGAAAGGGTTGCGCCTCAGAGGGTTAATGGAAAGATAGTTAAAGGGGGGAAAACTTCAAGAAATACTATTGGACGATTTTACACGAAAAAAATTCTCACGTAAGATAATTTTGTAAAGAAAGTGCTTAGGAATGAAAGCCTGACAAAAAATAGACCTGCAAACTTTGTCTCGTCTCGAAAAATTATCTGTAAAGTAATGACAAAAATGGCCGGCCTCGTAGCTGTAAATAACGTCTCATCTCCCATAGCAGACATCTTATCAGCTTCCTGTCTACGGCATCTCGTTAATTTTTGATATTAAAGTATCAAACTCTTGTAGCATTGTGTATTTGTTAATTACAGCTGTGTAATACTTATGCAAGTAATTATTATCGTTAAAACCATATTGAATATCTGTGATGTTTTGATACGTCATGTCCCGGTAACGAATCGGAATCTTTGTCCGATGTTGTTTCTAGTCGCCTTATTAGGAATGGGCAGAAGTGTAAACGGACAGTATCGCTCGTTTGAGTGGTAGAAGCACTGTGAAACCACTTCAAAAAATGCGCCTTTGCAATGCTATTCAACAGATATCGCCCATTGTTTTGACACCCAGAGAGTTGTACGATGTTTACGTTTGACGTCAGCTGTCTATTCCCTATAATTTGTTCATTAGGGTGAAGCGAAAATCACTTTTTCTCGAAATTCACATTGCCTGAGTCATTAAATGGTGCGAAACTGATAAGAACAAATTGTCTCCAAATTTCAGCTCAAAGTATTGCCATCTTCAGGTTCCACACTTCAAGCGAATAGATTCCCGATGTCTTTTTTAGTTTTTTATGAATTTCTATTGAAATAATTACGTTTAATTAATTGAATAATTAATACTTCGATACATCTGTTCTATCAAGAAACACGGCTAGTTCGGGCATTGGGTCTGTCTTGGTGATTTAGGGAATCTCATTGTCAGTCATTTTCCGACATTTGGCTTCCTGACTCACGAAATCGTCATAATTTTCTGAGGTACAGTGGAACCTGCCTAATGTGACCACCCTCGGGAACGACAAAACTGGTCACCTTACAATGCTAGCATTTTAATAAATTTGTTTATGCTTAAAATTCAAATAACACTTGCACAAACGCTCTACAGTTTATTTATAACAAGATCTCAAAATCAATAAATATCCATGAACAAAAAGGAGGAACGTAGGGAGTAAAATAATGAAACATTAAAATGCGCATTGCATACAAATTGTGTGCGACTTCCTTATACTTACGTTTCAATATGTATTTTAATACTTCTTGGTCACAATGAATAATAAAAAATAATAAATATGTATAAAAAATATAAATTTCCATTTTGCAGCTTGACATATTACTAAAGTACAGCTTGAATGTTTGAGTTGTTTTCATATTTGCACCAATATAGTTCATGATACAATTTTCACTAGCGTGCATCAAGAACACATTCTTTAGATAACACACGGTGCTGTAACAGCAAAGTTGTAAAAGGGCCGGTCGCCAAATAAATCGCCAGGTTGAAAAAATGAAAAGAAATGTTAGGCTTTGTACATGTTTGGCAAAATTTCAACATGACTCGCCACAGGGGTGATCAGAATATAGTTTTTGTAGCCTAGACAAAATTATTGTAATCCTGTGGGAAAAGAAGAAAATTAAATATATTCACAGACTACAGACGCCAACAAAATGCATTACGAAGGCTAAAACCAAAGAAAAATTAGAAACAGTTAAATAGCATTATTGACAGATGGGAGATTTAAAATGGCAAGAGTATTACATTTAGAATAGGTAAAGGGAAATCAGAAGTACTGATAAATGTTTGATTAACTTCATCAAAAGTAATTGTAAATATGTGATTAACTGCATCCCACACATCTCGTACCGGAAACCACGCTGAATCAATTTTAGCATCAACAGAAATAGAAAAGAATCTAGACTAAAACAAGTTTTCCTTTTTAATTTATTTATCTATTTTTTTTTATTTATTTATTGATCTATTGAGAACAAGTGTTACAGAAGAGAGAATTAGTGTTGAGATCAAATCTTGTGTTAAACAACCGAAAAGGGATATAGCATTGTATATTATTTGAATGTGTTTTATATTTGAGGCAGTTTATAGTGGAAAGTGGTCACATTTGACAGGTTAAAAAACTTAAATTTGGCCGATTATCTGATCACTATACAGTTTTCGCAGGTGGTCACTTTACAGGATATTTTCCCCATATAATTTTTATGAGTTACAATGAAATTTCATAAAAGTGTTCACTTTAGACAGGTGGTCTCTTTACCAAGGTGGTCACTTTAGCAGGTTCCACTGTATATTCCATTTCTGAATCAGATCCTAAGTCGACGTTTGCTTCTAAATCTACGATTTGCAGCACTGACATGTGACAATAACGTATTAATAAAGCAATAATGAAAACATAACTAATTATTCAATTAATTAATTAAAGATTATTATTTGAATAAAAATAAGCTAGAAATATGTTCACTTGAGTTGTGGAATCTGAAGATGACACTATTTTGAGCTGAAATGTGGAAACAATTTGTTCTTATCAGTTTCGCACCATTTAATGACTCAGGCAGTGTGAATTTGGAAATAAAGCATTTTTCGCTCCGCCCTATTGTTCATGCAAGTAATTACTGAATGGTTAAAGTTACAGATTTTACAGGATACATGTGGATTTTCGCCATATTTTAGCTACATCGGATGTCATTACTGAAATACCCCGAGTAAGACTATCGTGTTTTCAAACACGGTCTTAACTTGACACAGAAAATATTCATGCAACACCCGAATTCTCCCCCATAATGCCCCTTGATGCAACTATAACGCCTTGGAAACACGAATTAAATATTCGGTAAATCCTTTTTCAAGTGGCAGTCAAATGAATGAGTATGATCGAACGTCCGGATTTACGCGGGCTATAATCGGGCCAGCAGGAAATCTCGAACCCAAAGCTTGTAAGGGATCTATCTCAAGTGAAAACCGAGTTAGAGAGTAGGATAGAATGAAAAATTCCAGTGCAACATGCAATCATCGCCTTTTAGGTGATATGTAAAAAGATGTGATACTACACACGTATCCTATTGCCGAAAACAGTTACAGGTACTCAAGCGTTTTAAAGTGTTGTAATCCGATTTTAGAACTAAACTGGTGCTGAAAAAAAATGCAGGTTCTTTGGCATGAAAAGTGCCTAGAGGAGGTCTTTTTTTCCCCTTTTTTCCCCAATCTCACTGTATGTAGAAGAGAGATGATGTCGTATCTCCGGGGATTTTGGTGGTGACTTGTAAAGTAAGCCATTGATCCAATGAGGACTGGGAACATAGCTAGGGAAGACGAAATCACTTTGTTGAATAAATTAAACAGAGCAAAACCTTGGATTATCCTTGACACTTTGAAAGATTCGTGGGTCAAATTCTGATGAACTAGATGAAACTGTATTGAATACATATCCTCGCTAAAAAGTGTTTTGTTGAATTTAGCTAAAATTGTTAAGATTAAACAGTTTGGTAGTTTTGTTATGACAAGGGTTTGTTTGATTCGACCACATCCATTTAACAAAATGCTTTTAATTTTAGCAAAAACGTTTAGTTGAAATTCCACCAATCAGAATCTTTCAGTAATCAATTTACGCATGCATCAATGGCCGATGCGATGCGAGGCAGACGAAAGATCAGATTTTTCAAAAACAGTTAGTAATGTTCATTTTATTAAAACTTTGAACTTTGGTTTATATAAAATGTCCCTAATGCTGGACACTGTTCGCCTCTAATCCCTGGTGTCTTTTCCGAGGGTCGTCCTGACCCCCGTTGGTGTTTTGTGTCCTCAATACTTTTGAGTGATGTATAATAGATTTAACTCAGTGGCAATATTTCTTTCAATTCCTACTATTAGGTCACCCTCTCCCTATATATATCTTGCACAAATTTTCAATCGTTAATAATATACTTTTTATTCATCCACTAAATATCAAATAGTTTTTCCAAATATTACTTCATTAATTAACAGTAATTAATTAAATTTATTAAAAAGTCATTAAAATAAAATTTTTCTTTGTTGACCTAAGTAGGAATTGACTTAAATTTTTTTTATATATATTGCTTGTTTTCAATTCAAGCTGTCATACTACGATACCACCGATATTCCGGAGTTCAAAGCCGTTATCCCAATCGAAACTAGAAACCCCAGACCACACCAAAAACAACATCTGCAAAATATACTAATCCACTGGGGTTTACTGAATTAGTCGAAAGTTTCTGAAGTAGTTCTAATTACATTAGAATTGATATTCATGTTTTAATTCTTTTATCTGTATCTACATAGCTTAAAACAACTCATGTCAGATTTGTCAGACAAAGTAAAGCGTCAGAATCACATCTGTTTTCGCGATAAAATAAATATATATTCAAAGTTAATAGCTCAGAAGACGAAATGCTTATTTGATTTAACATGTGTGTTCAATAGATAATGCTTCGTTCCTTTTGCGCTTATCACGAGTGATCTGCTTTTATTTTTTATTTGGATTCTAGTTCAAAGTTGTTTCCATAGCGTCTCCACAAAAATGGCGCCTGCTGCAATAGCAATAAAAGAGCATTATAAAATAACATGGAATATGTTCATAAGCGTAAAGTTTTCAAAATTATTGGGGGGGCTGGGCCCCACAACCACATATATTCACGTCAGTGGCGTAGCCAAGGGGGAGGGGGTTAGGGGGTTATAACCACTCCCCATGAGGAATTTTTTGCCATACAAAATGTATGGCAAAATCACTCACTCCCTTCACTCCCTTATCATACACCCGTATGCGAGTTTCAGAAGTCGTAACCCCGCCCCACTGAAAAATTTCTGGCTACGCCACTTATTCACATACATATAACTTACTCATAGCTTTTCTACATGATTTTTCGGCATAAATATAGCAAAATTTTTGCGCTGCGCACGCGAGCTGGTTACTACATTGAAAAAACTAGGTAAAAAATATACTGTTAACAAAAGGTGGTGAATTATATTCCGCAGTAGTTGGTAGCTATGACTTACTATATATAAGTGTAAATTATTGTAGGCGCTCGAGCTCTATGGGTCCATAGAATTCTACACCTATGTAAGGTAAGTATCCATGTTAGTATCTTCCTACCATGTTATAAGTTAAAAATAGTAGCAAAGTAAAAAATCCAAAAGAGGAAAAAAAACATTTTCGATGAGATAGTGCATTTTAGACACATCTGAGCTTTTCTTCATGTCATACTTTACATTGCATAATCTGATTTTAATGAACGAGAGCCTGTCGAGGGCAGCTTATAGTCACATTGCGTGTTACGTGGCGTCACAATGAATACTAAATCATGATTCAAATCAAAAGAAGAAAATTTTTAAAAGTACAAGTAAAGGTTTTTTTAAACGTTTGTAAATGGCGTGAATCCTTTTTTTTATGTTAGTATAAATTAGTTTTCTGTATTGAGTTGTAAATTATCGGGAGGGCTGAGCCCCTATTCACAATTTATTGGGGGGGCTCGAGCTCCACGGGCCCATATAACTCTACGCCTATAAATATGTTTGATACAGTTTATGTTATTATTAACAACAAAATTAGGGAAGCAATTGTCTTTAAGTAATGTTACTCTCAATATACTGCACATTTTTCATATTCCTTTCATAACGTATTTTTACTTTACTTGATTTATCTAATTATGTATTTGGTATGCATAAACAAAGTTCTCTCATTTAAAGTAATTGAGTGGTTAATTGTGTGCATACCTATTTATTTTTACAGCTAACGGCTCTTTTGATTTCTCAGAAGAAATGCTTCTTTTACCGATGTACATGGGTTGTTTTCATGTGAGGGTGATAAATATTCATCCAAATTTTGGCATTAAATTATTCTGAATGTAACTACATAATAAAAAAGCACTCTCATCATGAATTTTGATTACTCAAGATTCATGATGAAATTTCCGCGCCGTGGGAGAGAGGAGAAACCCAATGGAAACGCTTTGCTTTACCTACTCGGTGTGATGTCACAAGTAATCGCCGCGGCTTTCCTCTCTAGGGGGCGTTGGGTAAACGCAAAAATATATAATTAAAAGCGTAACACTTCATGTGCTCCTTTTTCGAATCATTTTGCTTTTTTTAAATACATATAGAAAACAAAGAAAGTTCACAAGCCACATATAATTAAGAGTTGTGTAAATTGTAAAATTACTTATCCATTATTAATGAACAAATCAAAGAAAATTAACTAGTGATTATGCAGCCAGCACTCCGTAACATGTAAGTATATTTACCGGCCCCTTCGAACTGTAACACCAGTTTTCATTGACCGCTTTATTTACGAAACACTTAACAGGCGTATTAATCCAAACACGCGTGTTACAGTCATCGGTATAAGATATCTTACCCATGACTTTATTCCCCAAACATTTGACAGGTGGATTAATCCAAAATGCGCATGTTAGTGTCATCAGTAAGATATATATCTTACCATGACTTTGATCACCAAACACGTGACAGGCGTATTAATCCAAACAAGTTAAAGTCATCGGTAAGATAAATTACCCATGACTTGAACACGCGTGTGTGGATTAATCCGCGTGCCAAGTGATTGGTGAATAAGACCGCTAGTGTTCTAGCAGGCTTAAAAAAAAAAAAAAAAAAAAAAAAAAAAAAGAACCATATTTTTGGTAAAATGCTTCGGCATATTTATCGGCATCTCCCACTTGAAACTTCCCCGAATCTGCCACTGGGTAGTGATGCCAGTATGTATCTAACACAGCGTTTCTCAACCTGTGGGGCGCGCCCCCCAAAGGGGGCTTAGAGCGTTTTCAGGGGGCGGGGGGCGCGAGAAAAATTAAAGAGCAAGTAGTGATCATAAGCGTAAAGTTTTCAAAATTATTGGGGGGGCGGGCCCCACAACCATATATATTCACGTCAGTGGCGTATCCAAGGGGGGGGGGCTAGGAGGGTCATAACCCCCCATGAGGAATTTTTTGCAATAAAAAATGTATATTCTTCATTCCCTTATTATACACCCGTATACATATATGTGAGTTGCAGAAGCAATACCCCCCACCATTAAAAATTTCTGGCTACGCCACTGATTCACGTACATGTAACTTACTCATAGCTGCCAACTACTATGGAATATAACTACATGATTTTTCTACATGATTTTTCGGCTTAAAATATAGCAAAACTTTTGTGGTTATTATTTAGAAAAAAATAATTAAAAAAATATACTGTTTACGAAAAGTGGTTAATTATTTTCCGTAGTAGTTGGCAGCTATGACTTACTGTATATAAGTGTAAATTATTGGAGGCGCTCGAGCTCTATGGGTCCATAAAATTCTACACCTTAGTAAGGTAAGTATCCATGTTAGTATCTTCCTACCATATTATAAGTTAAAAATAGAAGCAAAGTAAAAAATCCAAAGGAGGAAAAAAAAACATTTTCGATGAGATAGTGCATTTTAGACACATCTGAACTTTTCTTCATTTCATAATCTGATTTTAATTAACCAGAGCCTGGCGAGGACAACTTATAGTAACATTGTATGTTACGTGGCGTCACAATGAATACTGAATCATGATTGAAATCAAAAGAAGGAAATTTTTAAAAGTACAAGTAAAGTTTTTTTTTTAAACGTTTGTAAATGGAGTGAAATACTTTTTTTATGGTAGTATAAATTAGTTTTCTGTATTGAGTGGCAAATTATTGGGTGGGCTCAGCCCCTAGTCACAATTTTTTGTGGGGGCTCGAGCCCCACGGGCCCATATAACTCTACGCCTATGGTAGTGATGCATGTTTTTAAAAAATCACCTTATTTATTCACACTTTTACTCAAAAATATATTCATTTTCGCTTAAAATGTCCATTAAACTTTACTGATAACATTGTTTTGTAGACAATTCGACCCAATGGTCCTTGTTAAAGATTAAAAACTGAAGGATGCTGAAAGATGTGAAATGGGGGGGGGGACATTAAAAGGTTGAAAACGCTGATCTAACAAGTTTGCGACGTGGTCATGCTCCTAGGATCTTGCCTCCGAATGATTCTCGTGATGGAGGGATGATGAAGCAATTACAACAATCTCCTAGGGAGTTGGGGAGAGGGGAGTGGGGGCACAATCTGGTCTGCAGCCGAGCCGACGACAGAGATCAAACCCCTCAAACGAGGCCATAATCGCCATTTCGGTGGGAGTAATAGGAGGCTTCGGGGCTGCGCCATGAGCTCGTCAAAGCAGCCATCATGAAACCAAGCAGCCGGAAAATTACACACGTTTGTGCAGATTCGAACATAGCGTATGAGGGATTTATACAACGAAGGGAAAAAATAAAAGCTGTACCAATAGATACTAAGTTTTTTTTTTTTTTTTTTTTCCGTTTCATTTTATTTTGTGCGGTGTGTGTGTGTGCGCGCACGCAAAATACATACACAAATGCATACAACTTAAAATTATTCTGTATGGAAAGTATAGGTAGTTTTCTGATCATAAGTTTTTCTATAAAGTATTGTACATATGGGGTGATTTAGAACACTTATAAAAAAAATCTGGAGTGACTCCACTCGACTTTCCGAACACTTACGATTAAGATCATTACCAAGCATTTAAATAAATTTTAATCGATGAATAATTCAAATATATATTCCAAATTGAAGCTCAATCGAATGTGCCGTTTAAACGCTAGCGCACTTTCAAGAATTTCTCCCCATAGGCCATAATGTAAAAGAAATCTTTGTCGTAGCCCTGTAAAAAAACTATAAGTCCTATACACACCAAAATAAATACAGGTCTTGTGACGGGGGTCTATAACATGTATACCCAATTTGAGCTCAATTGAATGTACCGTTTAAACGCTAGCGCACTTTCCAGAATTCCCCCCCATAGGCCATAATGTAAAAGAAATCTTTGTCGTAGCCCTGTAGAAAACTATAAGTCCTATACACACCAAAATCAATACCGGTCTTGGGACGGTGGTTTATAACATATATACCCAATTTGAGCTCAATCGCATGCCCCGTTCAGGAGCTATCGAGTTCGCTCACATACACACAAACACACACACACACATACATACATACATTTCGTAAAAATAGCATAAATGAATTCAGAAGACCTCAAAACGTATAAATACACCAAAATCTCGAATTCGAATTTTTTCATGATTACAATACTTTCCTTACATGGTACATGTTCGGAAAGTAAAAAAAAAAAAAAAAAAAAAACATGCAAGGGGCGGTAGAGAATTACATAGCAACGTTTGGTGGAAAATGTCGTCTTCACCTGTTAGTAATTTCTTTGGAATAATGGTGAATTTTCCGACCATGATTCAGATGGAACGGATCTTTCTCGGAAAGCACTTAACTAAAATTGATTATTAAAGTGATTGTTAACAGGTAAATGTAAACGATGTTTCCTACCCCCACATTGCTATGTGACTCTGAATCGTCTTAGTGTTCTCTACCTCTCCTCGAACGGTTTTTACAAGAGTTCTAAATCACCCTGCATAAATTCATTTATCTTTCAGATGCTTATATGTTCAATTTTATTATGAATATTTTTTAATTAAGCTGTGGGAAAACAACAATTGTTGTCATTTAATTAATTTTAGCTGCAGAGTAATCAGTTACCTGTAAAGAGATTTACTACTTTCAGTAATATCATGGAAAAGTCAGAATTTTAGTTGCACTTTTTTGAGGCTTCATTTTTATTACAGTTTATATCTGTCATATTTCATGTTAAATTCATTTAAGCATGACATAGATTTGTACTAGAACACTGCCGAAAATACAGAAAGACAATTGTCAGAGTCGGTGAAGAAACAAAATGTAAGGGGCCCCCCATTTAGACCCATACTTCTAATCCAAGCCACGGTATGTCATTATTGGTGCCTGGATATGAGATGAGGCGGGGGGAGGCAGGACTGAAGGACTGAAGACCTATAGCCGCTAATCCCATTATCCCTCGATCTACCACCGAATCATTCGTTTTTGTGATAATGTTTGAATGTAAATTTTAACTGAAGACTCTTATATTCATATAAATTGATTGCTTTAGAAAACTAAACTTTTAGAATGTTTTTTTTATGTACTGAATTTTTGAATGTACTTTTTTATGTACTGAATACTCATTTTCTTGAAATAGAGGAGACTTAATAACAGCGATGACTGGGGGATTTTTCCAAGAACTTTTGATAAAAATGAATACTACTTTGGATGTCTTAAGATATAAGTATGTATTTATTTTTAATTATTTACTGTTACAGTGTATTTTTAAATTTGGGAGTTAATTTTATATTCATATCATATGTTATAAATGTTCCTTATACACATGTGTGTGTGTGAATTTTATATTATTTTTATTATTTGCATTGCAAAGCATCCCATTTTAGAAGAATGTATATCTTAAGCACCGAATCGAATGGGTAGTAGATTTCTCACAAAAATTGTGTTTCATTAAGTGTCTCAGTGAGTAGAAACAAGATTTTGTTGTCAAGTTATTTTTTTTTTTACAAGAAATAATGCATTTTCTGAACAGGTTTTAAAAGAATTCAACTATGTCAGGAATTTGAAAATTCAGAATTTCTCTTCACAAGCTGTGCTTATGGCAATACAAATGGTTAATTGATAGAAGTGAAATACTCAGAGAAAAATCTATAACATATTGTACTGCCCAAAATAGAGGGAGAACTAGCCATCAGATGCAGCCCACTTTCGTGAATTTCTCACTGAAAATGGGATAAGACCTGCAGTTTTGTTGTTCTATAAAAGTTCATCATGTTGTCTATGAAGAAGCATTCTCAATTATACCGAGTTTTTGAGAAGCTTGTCTTTAAAGCTTGCAGAGCCAAGTGATGAATAAAATATGTTACAAGAAAAACTTATTGATTTTGGCTGTTTATCAAGTTATTATCTTTTTATTTTCTAGTACTCTGAACTGGTCCTGGAGACAACCTTTCAATTTTTGTCAGTGGCATGCTGTAAAAGAGAAGAAACTATTAGCATTATAATTGGTAGTCATATTTTTGTTTTGTTTGTTTGTTTATTCTTTAAATGTTCCTGATTACTAGTTCAAAGTCTGCATACTTTTGATCTCTGTGGTCTAATTTTTCAAAGCTTGTATCGCATAATTTTCAATAACTTTTTTTGAGATGTTTACTTTTTGTTTAGGTTATATTTTCTTATTTTCTAAATTGATATATATTAGTTTTTTTTTAAGTTTTTTTCCCCTAAAGTCATTTTACTTTGTGGCAGTTAGTGACTATGTATTAAATTTTATACATTTCATGTAAATTGAGAAAGTAATTAGGGCTGTTCTTAAAAGAATAAAAAGTATAATTTTTGGTAAAGTTTCATCAATGAGTAAATGAATGAATATATATACAGTAAAATTCAATGTGGTATTCTTTATTAAAGCATTTGACTCAGGCAACTCTTTAATATATTATTATATTATGTTATGCTATAGTCTTTCATTTATTTAATCTTTATTATATGTAAATTTTTGACGATAAGTTACATATTTGACATCAAGTTAATAAATTGCTTGCAAAATTAAGTCTTAACATTTTATGAAGTAACAATGAATAAAGTATAAAAATCAATTTTTAGTCCTTCAGATTAATTTTATTACTTTGCACCCTCTCCACCTCTTAAAAATATGTTGTAAATAAAACCTTGAAACTCCTGTAACTTTTATTATTTTTATTATTAGTAGTATTGTTATTCTTATTATTATTGTTGTTATTAATGTTTTCGCTGATGTTGTTGTTCAAAAAGTAAACTGTAAAATGCTACTTTCAGAGATGAGATTTAAGACTTTTGTTTAATATTCAGACCTTTTTTAATGTTTCAATGTTTCAATTTTAAAAAGAATTTAGTTTTTTCAATTTTTCAAAAATTTTTTGATTTTTCATTAAGTCAAAATTGTATATAAGTAAGATAGATTTAGTATCAATAAAAATGAAAATATGTGTTTAACTTTAAATTCATAAGTATTATTTCTCAAAAAGTTGTGTGGACATTCTTTCTGACTTTTTTCCTTTTTTGTTAATCTCATATCTGTACTTTGGTTGGTACACATCAAATCTAAAACTAATTGGCCAGTTTTGACACCATATCACATGTCACCATTAGTGGTAAAATGAGATGAAATATACTATTTTTTTAATTTTACTAATAAAATATCTAAATGTAAACTTTACTTCCTTAGTAAATTCAGATTTTTTTAAGCCTGCAGTATTCACAAAGTGTAATAACCTTGACAGTGTTCATATGTTTTCATAGGTATATTTGAATATTACTCAAAAATATCTTTAGTCTAGTTTTTAACTGACTTCAAAAAGATATAGCTTATCATTTCGGGTCAGTACTCAGAGGTTTAGCAAGAATTTTTAGTGCCGGAGAACAAATTTGCGTCCCTTCCTGTTTACCAAAATGCACTGGAAAAAGTTTTATATACAAATCGGTGCCTTTTGGGTGCTGTGCCCTGGTACAGATGTCCCCTCCTTGTCCCCCTTATAGCTATACCTCTGTCAGTACCGAATCCTTGTAAATTACCTGATTGGATATTAAAAGTATTTTCAAACTTCCGTTTGATTATTTCTTTCATTTGTTTATCTTCCACATATAGATGTGGTCTTTGCTAAGAATGTTGTTATTTGATGATATTTTACTTGCTGTGCATGAAAAGTTTTTATTGCAAAGCTGTCACTTTATTTTATTTTTTACTCAATTTTTATTTATATGAAATATATTACAAGTCCTGAATATTTTCTATATTTTAATTGATTGTAATAATTTGTAAATTTAACTTACCAATAGTAAGTAATGCGTTTAATATTTATTTTGTCACTATTAGCTTGATACTTGTTATTACACACTGGTTACTGTGATTCGGGGATAATTTTATTCCAAATTGCTTTGATACGTGATTTTTGCTTCAATACTATCTCCAATTATTCTTTTTTGGGTTACCTCACAAAATTTTATTTTGTGAGGTAAATCATACAATGTGTTCCTTACTTTTAATAAAGTATTTCGTGCTCTCAGTCACTTTGCATATCAGTATATTCTAATATTAATAGGACATAGAGTACAGATTATGCTATAAAACAATACAAGCATTTCATATCTGTAAAATCAAAGTGTTTCTTTTATATTTTGCATGTAAAAAATAGAAAAGTTTTTTTTTTGAGCTGTTATATTTAGATTTTATTGCAGTTTTTTTTTCATTTGCTTTTGTGTTCAGTGACAAAATTAGAATATAAAAGGCAACTTAAATTCTACATCTTTATTTAATTAATTAATTCATTTTTTGCATAACTTGTACAATTTCAACACAACCCTTTTCCTTCCCTCTCTTACTCAGAAGGTTACAGTATATGTAAATGTTACTTGAAAGTATTTATTATTACCATACATAAACTTTTTTGGTATGCTTTTGTGCTGTTCCAAAATTATATTTAACCTGCTCCTAGAGGTTTTCCAAAATGTATGTAGATTTACTGACTTTTTATTATAAAGTTATCCTCCGATTTTAATGAAACTATAACCAAAATGTTTTGTGACCTTATTAGTGTTTTCTTGGTCAAATGAAAAGTTCTGCTGACTTATTGCTCTGTAAATTCATCACCTAACTGAATGTGTTAGGTTGTGCTTTAGTTAGAGATTTAAATTTGACACTAAGCCATATACACACAAAACTAATTTTAACTAATTTTATTTTGTATGTATTTAACATAGATATAGTTTATGCTCTAGTATATTCTAGCTCCCAACTCTTCCTGATTTTGAACCTTTCATCAGTCTTATTCAAATTATGGGGAGGGGTTACCCCTTTTTATTAGGATAGACTAGCAGTTATGCTTTAACTTTTATTAATTCTGTAATTACTTGTTGAAGTCATAATTTTTATCTTCCAGATGCTGTTAGAAGAAACTCTGAATGTGAAGTAGTATTGAAACACTGATTTTGAATCCATTCATTGTATTTTATATCAATGCAACAAAATAATACAATTGAACAAAATTATTAATAATTTTGTTGAGTGCTCACTGCCATTGCTTTTATAATTTATTCAAACCTGTATGCAATGGGTCTCAATAAGGATTTTA
Organism: Cheiracanthium punctorium; assembly: GCA_038373885.1. Classification (NCBI taxonomy): domain Eukaryota; kingdom Metazoa; phylum Arthropoda; class Arachnida; order Araneae; family Cheiracanthiidae; genus Cheiracanthium; species Cheiracanthium punctorium. Next base: position 99,276 of record JAWZYV010012921.1, read on the forward strand.
TATCAATGCAACAAAATAATACAATTGAACAAAATTATTAATAATTTTGTTGAGTGCTCACTGCCATTGCTTTTATAATTTATTCAAACCTGTATGCAATGGGTCTCAATAAGGATATATTCCACTTTTTCAATTTAAAGGCTATTTTTTACTTTTGCAGTTCTGTAATCATTTGAATTTTTTTAAACTTAGGTTATGCATGGTAAACTAAAATTAGCTAGTCTGAAGACTGCTCTGGACTTGAAAGTTCCATTATTCAAGTTTTATTTAAGACTTTGCTTATATATTTTTATTAACTGTTTTTTCTTTATTTTTCATTTTTATTTATTTATTTTTTTTTTTTTTGGCCCTCGTCTTAATTGAACTTTATTCTAACATACTAGTGAATTTTTCTGGCTTTACCTTCATCTATTACTCTAAATCTATTTTCAATAGTATAGTAATTCTTGCATAAAATCTATATTAAAAGAATTTCTATTTTTCAATTTGAAATTTGGAAAAGATTAAGTTATTTGCAGCTATTTTGCTGTAAAAGTGAAATCGAAAGAAAGCAAACCATAAATAAAGAAATGAATATGTATATATATTATAAAAATTAAGAAATGGCTTGTCTATTGAAGTATGTATAAATTATGTTCAGAACAGGAATTTTGTTTTTTAAGAGGTGAAAAAAAAATCTTAGTTTCTGTGAATCACTCCCGTCACCCAGACATTATCTATGGAGGTTTACATGGTTCACCCTCATGCTCTAAACTTCAATTATTTCTCTGTGTTATGGAAAGTCCACAAGAGTGGTGTCTTCTTGGAGGTGTGTGACTTGAGTGGTGAACTTTTTAAGGGATTCTAACCTGTATTTTTGCCCATGAAACTTTAAATAATGATTTTTGGGCAAGACAAATATGTTGGGGGGATTTCAACCAAATGGGCAATGTTGGGAATTATGAAATAATTGGTTTTGATTTATATTATTTATGTACTACCATCAAGGTGTTGGGATAGAAAGAGAGTGCATTTCATGAAGAAATGGTCTGCACAAAAATATTTCTTTACCCCTTTTTCACAAAAAAAAAGAAATCAATCAATAAAAAGTTGTTTCCATTTTAGAAATATTTTATTCCTTTTTCTGGGGGTAGAAAAATAGGTATTCTCTTTAATTTCTGAACATGATATGTATATTAGCAGAGGTTATCAGCAGATATATTTATATTTTTGATTTACCCAACAATTAGTTTAAATTTTTTTTTGGTTTTCAATTAAAGGATAGCTATTACTGTTTTAACTTATTTTTGTGTTTCATAATTCTTGTATTTGTACGTATAAATGACTGGAATTTAATTTCAAATAATTTCTTTTTGATAACAATTCAATGATGTCCATTTCTTATTTATTTAAAAGAAAAAAAGACTTGTTAATTGTAATAAAGTTGAAAAGAAAGTTTGAATAAATTATGCTTAAAATAAAATCGATTTAAAAATCAAAATTATTAGTATTCTTTTGATTTTATATAAATATCTAATCACAAACTATTTTTATTCTTTTATTACTACTGTTGTAAGTGAAAATTATTTTGAAGTGTACTATAGGTAAAAAATAAGCTTTCAGTGATTTTTTATTTCAGCATGAGAAAAGGTAACATTGTACACATCAAATATTTGTGCACACAGTTGAGTAATTTGGGTGTCCGAAACTCTAATTTCTATTCTTGTTTGATCACAGCTTACCTCAAATGAAGTTCTAGTACTGCAGACAAAGAAAATTCTTATGAATCTCCTGCTGATGGATTTTACATAGCTCAATGGCTATACAGATCACCACCAAGCATTTTGAAACTTTCATTTCTATTCCTTTTAAGTTTTGACTGAGCAAACAAAACATAAACTGTCAACGAATTCTGTAACTAAATAGATCTAGAAGTTATGGAGGTTTGTTTTAGTAGCCATGTGGAACTCTTGGGGGTACCTTTTAGTGATGCCATCATCTGATTATTAAAATGAAGCTCTGTACTCCTTCTTCATCTGTTTAGTTTCAGAATAGGCTGTTAGTTTAAATACTGCAGGTTTTGTGTGAACAGTCCACATTTCACATGAAAGCAAGAGTTTAAAAATGCATGGGGTTAGATATTACTTGTACCATTGAGCTATGTAAAATTTATTTTCCAGCTGCTATGGATCATTCTGAACATGAAAATAATCCAAAATAGCCCAGAAATGGATATCTAAGAAGTACTGGATATGAAATAAATATCAATTTCTGATCACTGAATATTTTGGATATGAAATAGATATCCTATTTTGGATTTTTAGGATCTTCTGGAAGTTTAATTGTCATAACTATGCTACATATATACAAATCTCTTATAGACCTGTATATTATCGATGTTATTTACTCATTAGAGAGATCACACCTCAAATACCTAATAGATAAATCTATTTTATGTTGGACTTCTAATAGATATACCCAATATCCATCTCTGATGTATTAAAGATTGCCTATGGACAAACATTTTTTGGGTAAATGCGGCAAAAATATTTACTTGTACGATATGAAGAATATTTTCAAGGCGCGCGATATTGCAGATACATTTTAAATATATTTAATTTAAATTCAATAGCAACAAAATTTTATAATTTTTACAATATGATAGTTAAATATCAACTTTCTACTTTTCACCAATCCTAGTTTTATTCCCAGTGTAACATTGAGTGAATATTAACGCAAAAAAATTAAAAATGGTATAAAATTATGTTAAAGTATGAATATATTTCCAATGTATATCGAATACTATAAATGCATTTTAAATATATCTGAGCCAAATATTAACTTTGCTATTTCGTACGAATATTGATCTTTGTTTTCAATTTTTTTTACAATATTGAGTTAACATTTAAAAATTTATCAGTTGTAGGACTACGTCAAAAATATTTCCAATACACACCCTATATTAAGAATATATTTTTTTGGTACGTTAATAAGGTAGAAAAAAGATTAACATTATTTTGAGAATTTATCAGATCTAAATGCTAATTTTTACTAATATAGGAATTTTATTTACCACTACTGGAAATTGTGTTTATTCTCAATGTGTTCACTTACTACTTTGTACCATTATTGGTTTTTGATATCAGTGTTTTCACAATATTGAGTTAAAATTTAAAAGTTTATTGGTAGTGAAACTACTTCAAAAACATACCCAATATATAATTAATATTTTAATACACTTCATATGTTAATTTAAATTTTAGAAATAATAATAATAACATTTTGAGCATATATCAGAGCTAAACTCTAATTTTTGCCAATAATGGAAATGGTTTTTACTCTCAAAGTATTCACATTCATGTAAATTTTAATATTTAAAAGTAATAACTTAATAAAATTGGTAATATTTCTAATATACACCCAATATTATTGATACATTAAAAACATTTTAAGATTCAATAATATTAAAAGTTGTAAAATTTGATTTGAAATGGGCAAAATATTAAATTTCTAATATTGAATTTTATTTTCAGTGAATTCACAAGATTGGGTAAATGTTGATGCTATATAGCGAGGCCGTACCCAGGGGGGGGGGGGACAGGTGGTCCCCCACCCCCGAAATTTAAAATTTTGTTAACAAAACAATACTAATGAAGCCCTTTTTTTTTTTGAAAAATTTAGCCTTTTTCACCTTTTGGTTCCCCCACCCCCGAATTTTTTTTCTGGGTTCGGCCCTGCTATATTGAAAATATCTTTTAATATTTGCCAAATATTTAAAGATAATAATAATCAATGCTGTTACCAGATACATTCTTAAATAAATAAATAAATAAATAAATATAAGGAATTATTTTAATTTCCCTAAAATAGTAATAGCCAGAAGCAAGACATATTCAAGGAATAAATTTAGGGCCGAACCAAAATAAATAAAATTCAGGGAATGTCCGAACCGCGGAAAAGGCAGAATTTTTCACAAAAAGACGACATTATAATTATTTTATTAACAAAAATCGATTTTTTTTTGGAGGGGTTGAGGGTCCGGACCCCCTTGTATACGGCCTCGAATAATCATCCTATAAAAAGTGCCGGTCACGCTTAAAAGTGGTCTTAGCTCACTCTTGATCAGAGCGGTGCACTCTTTAAGGGATGGCGTGCTGTCAACCTTTCCTTAGAGTGAGGCTCTCTTTCCCGGAGTGCGCTTTTGAATTTTCACTCCTAGTCCAGATTCAGAAATGTCACTCCTCGGAATAGTGCTTTCTCACTCTATGGAGATTGGCTGATTTTTGCAATGAAGGTAGGGTGATATATCACTCCTGAGCACTGGAGTTTCAACATTTTTCATTCTTGATTATTTAGAGAGGTAAAGAAATATCAAAATTACTCAAATTTGTGGCGACCCTAACCGGAGTCCCGACTCGCAGATTAAAAACGCTGAACTAGAGCATTTTTTATCTAATGAAACATCAGTTACAGTATTACTAAATATTTATATTTTTACGCCAAGCAAAAATGAGGTAAAAACATTCAGAGTGAATGATAGTCATCGAATGCATGAAAGTCCACACCAATACTTCCTTTTATGCTATTTTCTACTGCCTAATACTTATGGATTTGTCAGAAGAACTTTAGCTGAAGTTTCTGGAACTCGTGATATGTGGGTCTGGAAAAAACAAAATGCCCGACAGTTTTGTTACTGTATCTTAAACAACTGATTTCGTACTCTTTGTAACTGAATTTCCTCTGTAATAGCTATTAACTGATTGTCTATCACTAGATCAAGTTAAAGACATATTTTTGGGGAGACATATTTTTGTTTTATGCTTTAAATTACATGTATCGTAAATTTATGTGAGACGAGAAATCTCGCGCGGGGCAAGACTCTGTCTCGTCTCGCATCTTGTCTCGTAAAATATTTCCTTTCTTGTCTAGCAAAAAAATGCCTATCTCGTCCCGCATAAAATTACGGCGAGACGAGAAAGTAGACAGTGCGAGATTTCTCGCGTCTCACGTCCATCCCTAAGATTGATTCTTCCAACATTAACCAATTTTTATCACTTTCTTTCTAAGTTCTGATAAAAAGTGTATGATTTCAGTTTATACGTCAGTACTCTTACTGCCGTAAATATGAATAGATTGCCGCGACATTTGTATTTATGTTACTGATATGTACTGGATCCCAAAATGATCCTCTTAAAAGTAAAACTTGTATAAAATAACATGAATGTTTAAATAAAACTTTGGCCCTCTGCCACAATATTTTACACTATATTTTGCATGATAAACATATTTTAATAATATTTGAAAAGCGTATTGAGTAATGAAAAATATATAATTTTGAGAAAGTGTTCAAAGGATTATTTTACCCTCACCCAAAAGGCAAAAATCATCCTTCATTTGAAAATAATTGTAAATTGGTTTTTAACGGCAAAATAAAAGATGTAAAAATAAAATTAAATTTTACATTCATAAAGTAGGCATAATTTATTTTATGAAAATTTTAAAATAAAAAAGGTGTCGCACAAACAATAAAATGGAATATTCAAAAATTATGGCTACGGCAATTATAGCAAAAATTATATTACTATTATATCAAAAATTATACCAAACTTATGGTTCAAAAATTATGGCTACGGCAATTATAGCAAAAAATTATATTACTATTATATGAAAAATTATACCAAAATTATGGTTCAAAAAATAATCTACGTTTATTGTAGTTTACAATAAACGTAGAATTAAATTAAACAATGTAATGGGGAGTCAAGCATTTTGAGAGCGGTTGAAGGGCTGCTATGATGGTTAAGATACGGGGGATACAATAGAGAAAACCCAAAACATCGTATCTCCCGTTCTAGTTAACCGATCTTGATGCAAAGCAAAAAAACAAACAAACAAAAAATTTTATTATTTGACGAGTAGAATACGAATTTTAAACTTGTTTAAACCCCAGTAACAGCGAGTTGTCCCGAAAATTCGTAACAATAGCATGTGCAAGAGGAACAACAAAATGTTGAAAGTCACCATGGTTTGCAATTTTTCATGATTTATCACCAAGTTTGTAGCCAAGAAATATATAGGTTACATCCCCAAAGCTGAACCTATTTTGACGATATCTTCCATATTCGGCGAAAAGCTGGCAAACGCTGCATTTTATTACAAGAGAAGTGCAGTTTTAATATGCCTGCCGAAGATTGTCAAACAGTTTTAATAGGCGATTTTAATGTGGATTTCAATTCTGAAAAATGTTTAAGAAACAAGAGCGACAAAGACGTCACACTCGTGGATTATAGCATGGATGTGTGCATTCCAAACAGTAGCACTTATAAAGGTGAAATATACTTAAGATATGCTTGATGGTTTTCGTAAAACAGTTTTAGTATATGAATTTAATATAGTATCCAAAGAAGTGTTTTATGAAACAACGAAAAAAAAAAAAAATACGGCACTCCCATGAATAATGATACACTTTCCAATTTAATGGAATAAGGAACCATAGGAACAGCCCATTGATTAAGCTTTTAATATATGGCACTTTAGTGCATATTTAAAATATGAAAATGTTTCAGTTTTTTTTTTTTTTTTACAATGTCAGTATAAAAAATATTTAAATATTTTTCATCCTTTTGAGACGTACTCTTCATCCGAACTATATCAATGTTTGTATTATTTTAATTTTAATACAAAAAGTTAAGTTAGTTGCGGGTCGATCTGGTCAAATCGCCCCGACTGTTTCAGTTAGTCGCTGTTATGTACTGCTATGAACTTGCTGGGTATCCTAGAGGGATAATGCTTCTCTATATTTTATATTGATTTGAGTTCAAATTTGGGCTTAGATCAGAATAAGTTGCTACTTTTTTTGACGAGATGAGATGAGACGAGACGAGACGCCTCATCTCGCCTCGCGAACATAATTATCGCAAGAAAAACAGTCACCTTCAGCTGAAGAAACACATATTCATACAAAGGTGTGTAATCAAAGAAGACATGAATCGGAGAATTTCGAAGTAAAATATTTAAATTTACATGTGAGCAGCAAAAAAAAAAAAAAAAAAAGTAAATAAGTAAAATGGATAATCGCAAGACTAGTACGTATCTTTTAAATAATCCAATGCAAATAATTAAGATTTTGGTAATAATACAGGCTTGGTAACCGTGACACTACCATCATACATTAATCAAATACATTTTAATGTATTTATTGTATCTTATTATGAGTTTATTGTAATTAACTAATAATGATGTAATATTAGTGTGGAAACATACCTTATTTCGTCTTCATACCTTATTATACCTTCATACCGTTAACATACCTTATTTCGTAGAATCCCATGGAACATTTTCCGGATAGTGTTGTTATATTTTACACTTTCGAAATGCACATTTTAGAGGTATTTTAATATTTGAAATTTAAACAACACAAAGGTGTAATAATACCTCTGTTCTATTTCTTTTCTTTTTTTCTTTTTTCTAAGCTGCAGACGAAATGTGAGATCGCTTTGGATTATGGGTATGGAACCCGTGCTTAGTTGTTTCACTGTTTCTGTTTCATTCATTCATCCGCTAGAGGACATTACCCGTCTCCTGGGTGTGTTTGTGTCGATGTTCCAATGATTAAATATATTTTAAAGCTTTGGCTAAAGCGCATTACAAACACAATCGATGAATCTCTTTCTGTTCATTTATTAATCTGACCACTACCAAAAATACATATTTCTTTTATTTTCCTTCCCTTTTCAAGATAAAACTTCTATGACTAAATTACTATTTTACAACTCTTTTGTGAATATTTCCCAGCAAAATTTTATCAGTATGGCAACACTGGTGTACTGGGCCAAACACTGGTGTTGCGAGTAGAAAATGTCTAGTGGTCACATTAATATATCCAGGGATCAGGATTGCCAGATTGCCTATTTTTAAATGTTAAATTGGATGAATTAGGCCTTAAATTAAAGCTAATCTGGCAACTCTGTTTTGACGTCTTACAGCTGTAACATATTTTATGTAACATTAAAGCAATATACATAAAAAAAATTTGCATTCTACGAAACCGATTTTGAAAAATTCATTCGGTCACTCTGCGAGTAATATTCGAATATCACACGGCACTCAAAATCTCGAATAGAAATCCAAATGGGATTCGAATAGTGAAATTTCGAATGCTATTCGTGTAGTGAAATCGCCATTACTATTCGAATAGTGTGAAATCGCGATTACTATTCGAATAGCGAAATTTCGAATACTATTAGAATAGTGGAATTGCGATTAGTATTCGAATAGTGTGAAATCGCGATTTCTATTCAAATAGCGAAATCGCTAATACTATTCTAATAGTGAATAATTAATCGTGAATATTCGCGATTCATTATTCACTATTGGAATATTCACAATGAATATTCATAATGAATATTCACGATTCATTATTCAATTAATCGATTATTGTTCCTATTCGAATAGTAGTAATCGATTACAGAAATCATAGCACATCACTAGTTATATTTTATTTAGAAATAGCAGGAAATTGTTTTAAAAAGTAAGTCATATCTCAAGCATCTATTGAAACTTTAAGAAAATTGGTCAGATCTCAGTTTCTTTAGCCAAAAAATCAGAACTCAAAGAATGAGACCAAAATTACATGAATTTGGTATCAAAATGTTTTACTCGTGTTAATATAAAATTATTCTTTGGAAACATTGTTAAGATAAGACCGTTTAAACCTTTGCTAGAGGTAACTTTTGCTAAGGCAAAAAGCCGTTCCTCAGTTAAATAAATTATGAATCATTTTTAAAATTATATATAATTTTGCTTAACAACATTTTAAATAAATAAAGGATGATTATATAACGAATAGAAACTTAGGAAACATTAATTCGTAGAATATTCAACAGGTGCAGAATGTAGAACATTTACAAAACAATCCTATCCAAAAGTTCATATCGTAACTATAAATGTTTATAAACGTCTTTATAACGGACTTTTTCCGACTGCCCATAGGCCATAATGCACTGAAATTCTCCTTGCGCTATTTTTATGGAGATTAATCATTTTTATAAACTTCGTTTACATTAATTTATTCACTTATTTATTTAGTTTGTTTTGAAGTGACTCTTTCATAAGGGTTTTGAAAAATGCAAATTTGCATTAAATGCCGACCCATGCCTCAGCTTGTATGCAAATTGGAGTAACTAACATGATTTTACGACTTGCATCTTTTACTTTGCATTTCTTGTTATACTACGGTACGAGGAATATTTTACATAAAAATAACTACTCTAAAAGCTAACGCTAAATGCATTTGCAGCATATAACAACACGTAACACGCACACATGAGTACGCGTCATGTACGTGCTAGTATGTGCACTGATTGCGGAAGGGAAAACCCTTTGTTTCTGTCCCGAATGGGTAACGGGGGTAAGGCGGGATACAGAGAGAAAGTGAAAGCCACAGACAAATAAATAAATTACAATATAAAAAAAGGCATCATAAGAGTCAAGGAAAATTGAAAAAAAAAAGGGGGGGGGAGACCACCCAGCGCAAAATTGGGAAACAAGTTGAGAAGTCGACGAGACCGGCGGAAATGAAGAAGACTTCCTGCTTTTCTTCTCTTTAATGAACTGAAGTGAAGAGAGGGGCTGACTTAGGGAGAATCGGAAGCTTAATGTCATCACCTTACGGAGGTGTGAGATACCTTGAAGGCTGCAAGAGGGAGAAAGAAAAAAAATAAGATGGGGTGAAAAAAAAAATGTATAATTGAATCCTGAGACAAGATCTGAGCCTGAGCACTTGACATAAAACCCGTCACTTTATTGATGAGTGAGAGCGAATAAAATAAATTGAATTTGCAGAGTAAATTCTGATAGCTTCCAAGTTTCGCTTTCTCTCCCCCCCCCCTCTCTTTCTGTCATGCACGCACTTGGTAGGTACTTAACGCGGTCGTACGTATATCAAGGCCGGCGATTTTTTTTTTTTACAAGTCTGCAGAGCGGGATTGTAAAGGTATTCATGCATGTTGAATCATGATGGACATAAGAGTAGAGCTTCTAAAACCCGGATTCAGGGGAACTTTGCCGATTGGGGATAACAAAAATTTCCAGATCATAGAAATCCTGTAATATGAATTATAAAGTTACAAACAATCAATAAACAGGTAAAAATTGTACAACAACAACAAAAAACTGCATTTACCTTTCTTGAAAAGAAAAATAGAAAAAAAAAAAAAACATTTATTAAGGAATTATATTAGGGATGGACGCGAGACGTGAGACACGACGAAAAGGGCTGTCTCGTCTCGTCTCGCAGCGGTAAACCTCTGACTCGTCTCGTCTCACAAACACTTTGTCTCATCAGAGCAGAGAAATTGTCTGCCTCGTCTCGCGCGAGACGTCCCGCGAGTCTCGCAAAATTAAGGGCTGCGATTTTGTTACCATATTATTAGTAACATTAATACTATTTTTTATTGAAAATTGTTATTAATAATAACAATTAGTTAAACATATCACCATATTAGTACATGTATTAGTTACTATATTAACTCATATATGCATTTGAAATGATAAAAATTCAGATTTAATCCGTACATATAATGTGACATGACACCGAAAAAATATTTGTTTTTATTTATTTACTAGCTGCTACCCGCGACTTCGTCCGCGTCGGCTTTAGAATTAGGTCCTGAGAGAAATGAAGCATGTGTGAATAACAAATATGTTTGCTGCAAAAGAAATTGCATTTAAATATTATTTGCTTTTTACTTGTTTTAAAGTATAATGCATGGCAGTATACTTCATTTAAAATAATAGAGTATGCAGAGATACTAAATTTAGATTTTATTCAGGCATTTGGCGGAGAGAGACAGTTACAACAGTATTTGCGAACTGTTTTGTAAAAGAAATATTTATGCTATATGCATGAATTTTAGCCTATGTTAATCGGGAATAGAGCAGCTTTCTATTAGTGAAAAAGTTTTAGAATCGTTTCTGTAGTTAATGAGATACCCAGAGAGCGTAATGTATTAGTTATTTTGAGTGTTCCTGAAAAGGAACTATTTACGCTACATGCATGAATTTTACCCTATAATACTCAAGAATAGTGTAGCTTACTATCAGTAAAAGAAGTTTAGGAATCGGTTCAGTACTTACAGAGATACGCATAGAGCGTAATGTAATACAGAGATACACATAGAGCATCCTTGTAAAAGAACTGTCTGTGATATATGCATTAGAGGTAGCCTATAACACTTAGGGTGCCACCAGTATCTAAGAAGTTCTGCTCTCAAAACTGCAAGGCCGGAGTTGCCAGGTTCAAACCCCGGTCGCGCCTGTCGACCCAGCCGCTCGCAGTTTTCCGTGGTTTTCTAAAAAACCTGGCGTAAATACGGGCAAGGATTCCTTAGAAAGTTCCCCACAGAGTAATTCTCCTTATAGATCTAGGACCCTAGTGCAGTCAATCGATCTTAACCCTTTAACACGCAGTGTTCCCGCTCTGAGAACACCAAACTCTGACGTTTTGACTGTTGCCAGTCACGAAGAATAGAATTGATTTCTATAAAAATTGGTACGGGTGATATAGCTCCACGAGAATCCTTTACTTTTTAGCACGTCATTTAACGTAAAAAAATGGTCACGATTATTTTTAAATGCACTGACATCTGCTGAAAAATGGAAGAATGCGAGAACGGCTGAATAGATTGCCCAATGCTGAATAAAGGGCAGCCGTTGCCCTCGCTCGACATAATTACCAACAAGATGGCGGACTATCGAAATGTTCATCGCGTGCCACAGATCTAGAGACGCTTTTTTGACGACAGCTGGCTGTGCGGCACTGCCAGGTGCGTCAAAAAAGGGTCTCTAGATCTGTGGCATGCGATGAACATTTCGATCGTCCGCCTTCTTGCTGGTAGTTAAGTCGAGCGATGGCAACGGCTGCCCTTTTTTCAGCATTGGGAAAGGGTTGCGCCTCAAAGGGTTAATCCAAAAACAAACAAGCAATAATACTCAGGAATAATGTAACATTCAATCAGTGAAAAAAGTTTTAGAATTGGTTTAGTAACTACAAAATTTCCATAGAGCGCAATGCATTAGAATTATTTTGAGTGTCTTTGTAAAAGAATTATTTATGCTATATGCTTGAAAGGTTGCCTGTATGTTAATCCAGGGCATAAGCTATCTTCATTACAATTTTTTCCAAATCCGTTCAACCATTTTTGTGTGATTCAGTCAAAAACATCCAAACACGCAAACGTACATATTTATATTACTGGAAGGATTTAGAAATTTATGAACTTTAAGAAACACATCTGGACTTTTCTTTGTACTTACGTATTATCCTGGTGGTCATTCCCGCCAAACTGTTGTTAATCGTCTTCAAAACAATTAATAATTTCATGTGCCCGTCATTTACCTAAGCAAAAAATCGCTCCTCTTGGCGGACCACCGGGATAATACGTAAGTACCCTTTTCTTTACTTATGCTTTTTAATTTGGCGTAAAATCAACATAATTTTCATACAAATTTATGTTTTTCAAATGCATGTGATTTTGCAAATAGAATTTCTGCTTTATTTCAAAAGCATAAATCATTTTGTGCGGGCGATAAAACAGTTTTAAATTAATAATTAAAAAAGTAATTAAAATTTCAAAATTTTGAGCCTCAGGTGCGCTTTACCGAAGTCATGGGCTCAGTCATGTTCAAATTTTCAAAGCTCTGCTTTCTGTAGATTTGTCTGGAGAACATTCATTTTTATTATTATAGATAGATAGATTTGGCATAAAACCGGCATAATTTCCGTGGTATTTAATGTTTTTCGCACGCGCTTCTTCATTGAAGTAATAGCATTCGTGTTAGCTCAAAACATGAATCATTTGATACGGGCGAAACTCGCCAAGCATGGCAACGTAAAAACGGTTTTTAATTAATAATTAAAAAAGTAATTAAAAATCTAAAATTCTAAGTAGCCTATAACCTTCTCCAGGGTCCCATCTATATCTAAACCAAAATACATCCTAATCGATTCAGCGGTTTAGGCGTGAAAGCGTCATAAACAAACAAACAAACAAACTCACTTTCGCATTTATAATATTAGTTAGGATTTCCGGAACTGCGTCAGTGTAATATATACGGTTGATGGTAGTTTCATTTGCTTTTGAAATTACACATAGCTTTGAATTTTGTTCGAAATGATGCAGAACTCGGGACATCTTGCGCAAATAAACTTTTGTTCTAATTTGGACACTTGCTCATCAAGCATTCGCCTACTAAGGCCCGAACTACTGGCCATTTTATTATGGGAGCTCCCAGTGGGCGACCAGCGTTACCTCCTATGCAGGGACCCCGATCCGTTTGGTGTGGTATAACGATTCTTTAACCCCTACACTACCTGGGCGGCAATCCAAAATATGAAAAATTTGTTTTCAAAAGATATTTAGTTTTAAGCGTACATTTTCAGAAAGTAGCTTCGAAGATTTTTACTCATTAAAAAGTTATATTTTCATATGATTATAATAAAGTTACATTTAAAATATTTATTCTCAATCTCAAAGATACATGAAGGAATAATGTATTTTATTTTTACAAAATGCTAAGGCATCACGTTAGAGGAAGAAACATATAATCCTTTCACCACTATGACACATTTCTTTTTAAGAAAAGTCTTACCACTGTAAGGAACGGACAACAAGAACTGGAAAATCTGTGAAAATCGGTTAATTTTTTTAAGAGATCAGTGTTCAAAGAAAATTTTTTTTAGTTGCTTCAGAAAACGATAATGGTGACTGGTCCCTGAACATGACAAAAGGGGCCACGCCCACAAAATTTTATTGACGACCGTTTTAATACCGTCTCAAGACCGTCTTACAGTTACACAATTTGAAAACATCCTTGTACATGTATTTGCAGAAGCGGCCCGCCGGTAAGCATCGCATCGGGCACCGTCTTCGAAGAACGTTATTTCGAACTGAAAGACTGAGTAGAGCATAAAAGGGGGCACCTTTCTTACGTTCGCAGTGGGCCTCCACTTATTCTAGAGCCGCCCCTCTTTTATTTGCACACACACATATTTGATCATTTATTTATCAGTGCATCAGCATGAATATTACACATATAAAAATGCTAATTATATGCTCTTTTTATTTTATTATAAATATTTAATGTATTTTTTTTATAAATATTTAATGAGCCTTCCTTTTTCAGAAAAATTAGTAATGAGGAAATTAAATCGAGGATCAATTCTAAAGATAACCCCTTGACAGATTTTCGTCTTCAGATATCCTTCTAGATGGTTACGCGGATCCCTGATTCAGTGACTTGCTCTCCAACAGTTCCAGGCAACCACCTCAAAATAAAACTTTTACCGCCATGACTCCAAGAAGATCAAAAAGATTAAAAAAGCACAAAAAGCGTAATCACATCTACACCGTTTGTTCGATCCGCTTGAAATTTTTCATAATCATGTATAAAAATATAGAAAACAATCAAGGCCACTTTAAAAATCTGAAAATCAACCCACACTTTTAAGCGATTTTTCGCTCTTAACAGCTCCATTTTATTGCCGAGAGTAAAAAAACGGTGAATCATTTACGTGACAAAGTTAGCTGTTTCATGTGAAAATGACGTCATACAATTGGGATTCCAATTCGTGTTTAAAGTAGTTTTTAAAGATAATATAAATTTAATTCTTTTTCCATTAAAATTATCGTCTGCATGAAGCATACAAGAGGGGCTGTGTACACAAAACGAAATCGTTCGAATGCGAACAGTTTCCGCGCGTTTCCAGAAGAGTATTAATTGATTTGAGTACTCAATAGAAATTGAATAGGACGTTATTTATTTTAGGCGGACGTTACAAAGATTAAATATACTGAGTGTAGACGTATTTCCGTCAATTTTTTTTTTCTAGAACCCGTTGCAATTGTTTCCACAGCGGGCTTTGACTTCTAGTTCGAATATACTTTGGTAACATTTCGTGAAATGGCACTTTTTTTTAAAATGAAGGATGGGACTATAAACGCAAGGGGTGGGGGGAGGTAGTTAGGAAGGGAAATGTTTCAGTGACATGTCTGGTGGTAAGAATATTCCGTTATAGTGAACAAGAAAATACATAGAGAAAAAAAGTGCACTCAGAAAAAAAAAAAATCTGTGAAATTTCTGTCTCAGATCCTGCAATTGTTGTACAGAAGTGGCGGTTATGACTAGTAATTATCATCACATGTGCTTGAGAAAAAAAAATGACCTTTAAAGACACGATCCATCTAATATGTGACACTTTGTAATGTTCAATTTGGTTTGCACGAGGATATATGCATTTCTTCCTTTCTTAACCCCTTCACATTACATGAAAAAAAAAAGTTATGAGCTATCAGAAGATGATGGATGAGGCATTTTATGGTTTGGGCGTTGACCGTGAAATTTTCTGCCTCCCATTAAACCTTAACGTGGAAAAAAAAAAAAAATGTTGCAAGCTGTTTCATCTGGTCGGAACAAGGAGCAAGCGACAAAAGAAAAAGTGTTAGGAACACACTTTCGCGAAAAAGGGAAAATTTAACACTTTTTAAGCATAACCCCCTTCCTCAGGTTCACTGTCGCGGCAGAGACGGGGTTATGAACTTGTCACACTTAACAAAGTAAACACGGCAGCAATTTGATACCAGTTCTTATTTATATAAAAACCCCGCCTTGGAAAAAAAAGTCGGATTTTTCACTTTTTGACTCCCAGAAAAAGTGACTTGACTCGACTGTCATATATATATACCGCAGCAGGAAGCGCTCAGGTAGCGAAAGTTCCCTACAAACAAAAGCACCATAGGCGGTGATACATCAGGAATATGACATCGACGGCTTCCGGTGGTGTGCTTTTCCCGTGTATCTGTTTAGTGCGACGCCACTTAAAAAAATCGCGAGCAATTACGGCAACTCACGCATTAAGTAAACCCGAGGCCAGTGGACCTTAAAACCGGAGAGGGGCAGTGGTGAAAACAAAACATAGCTTGGCATTTTGTTTATTTATTTTCTGCTTCCTAAAATGAAATAAAAGGGATTTGAATTCAATTTTTATTTATATAATAATAATAATAATAATAATAATACGCCACTTAAAAATCATGAGTAATTATCATAATTCGCGCATTGACCCTTAAAAGCCTGGATTTTAAAGAAGTTCGCTGCCGATCCACGAGTTTGAGCTCAATTTTCTACAGCAGTTTTGTGAATAACTGATTAATTTTTCTGAAAGCATGATGCAGTTTGAAAAACATTTATGAAATTTTTATTATTGAATCATTTATTATTAAAATTATATTTTCTATAAGAAATTGACTTCGGCAATTTGGCTTGTACTCTAATCCGGCAGTGAAAAGGTCCGGTAACACATTTCAGGACATTTAAGGGTTAATTACCTGATCCAGTGGACCTTAAAACCAGGGAGCAGTGATAACAGTAAAACATAGCTTGGCATTGGGTTTCAACTTGTTAATTTTTTGTTTTCTAAAACAGAGAAAGGGGGGTTCGAATTCGAAATTTACAGTTTCAAAACTTTTACTTTCAAACATGCACACCTAAAAAAACTAAGAGCAATTATGGCAAAGTGCATAAAATACCGGTTTTAAGTTCTGTGGACCTTAAAACCCGGGGGATAATGATCAGTGGCAAATCCAGAAAAAAGTTCTGGAGGAGGCACTACATTTTCTTATAAATTCATTAGAATTTACAAAACTAGTCAATCTTTTGTTGTGTAAATTTAGCTCAAATGGTGAAGGGGGAGCACTTGCCCCTGCCCCCCTTCGTCTGGATTCGCCCGTGGTGGTGATGATAACAAAACATGACGTATTTTGTTTGAGTTTGTTTATTTCCTGTTTTCCAAAAGAGGAAGCTTATAAATTCGAAATTTTCATTTAATTTTTTTTTAATTTTAAACATCATGTCATGATGAATATTATAAAATTTTGTTCCATTATGACACTGTAAATTCATGGTAAGTATTTTTGTTTTTAAGAAAATATGGGATATTTTTGTCGAAAAATAATATGGTTAACTTTCAAAAATCTTTTTTGTGGGGTGGTTGGGGAGGGAGGGGAAGGTAGGGGGGGGCACTTGCCAACAAGGGATTCGCCAATACAACGGCCTAAAATACTGACCGTTTTATTTTGTCGGCACACAGTGGATGATCCACGTTACCTACGTTACCACGTTACTATGAAGGGAAGGACAAATTAATACATAATCCAGGAATCGTACCCGGACTCAAGGTGTGACAGAACGGTTCTTTAGCCCCTACACCACCTAGTCAGCTATTTAAAAAATCTGTAATTTTTAAATAAACATACAATATAAGTATAAATAAATCAGAATGCTTATTTTGCGATAGATTTTCCTACACTCACATTAGAGAGGAATTGCAATTTTTTGTTAAAAAAAAAAAAAAAAATAGTTTCTCTGTGTGTTTAAAGTAATTTAGGGATTTTTTTCTTTGAATCCTTTACTAAATATAAATTAAAACGCTGAAATAGCAGTGGAATTTCTCTTAGTATAATTGAGTCCTCATTAGTAAAACAGTGATGTTGTCAGACTAAATCACGGCCTTTTATTGAGATAACATTCTTTCTACTGTTAGAGAATATTATTGGAAATGATACCCAGTACCGATAATGAAACCATATGCATATTAATAGAGACATACTGAAAATATATTTCCAGTATTACTTCATCATTTTGTACTGAAAAATAAATGTAGCAAATATTAGAGCAATACTATTAAGTCCTTATTTTAAAATATTAGACATATTCCTTTGCATATTTCATCAGTTTCAAGGAATCGATATTTTTAAAATGTTTATCGAATGTCGATCGGTATTTCGAAAACATTAAAGATATAATAAAGATGGCGCCAACTTGGATCAGTATTAATGATATAGATACGCAGAGCCGCCCCAAGGCTTGTGCGACGTGTTTCATTAGCGAGATTTGAGATGTAATGAGATTTTGAGAAGAGCTTCTAAATGAGAAAAAAATTAAACAATAACAAGATAAAAATTTAAACTTTTAGGTAATTTAGAATGCAAATTAGCCATTTTAATAGTTATTGCAATTTTTGTTCAACAAATAAAATATCGTTAGGTAGGCGCGTAGCCAGAAAAATTTTTCAGGGGGGGGGGATATGCATCTGGAAATTTTTTCGGGGGGGGGGGATATGAACTTATATGTGTATAAATAGACTGAATTTCATCACTAATCCAAAAATTTCGGGGGGGGATATATCCCGATATCCCCCCCCCCTGGCTACGCCCCTGTCGTTAGGAGTTGGGTCTACCACAAGTACAGTATTTCAGGCGTCTTGAAATTTGAAAAATTCAGTTAAAAGAGTTAATATTAGAAAACGTCATTAAAAAATAAAAAGATGGAATACACTAAATATTTTCTATTTATTATTACTTGTTAGTTTTAGTTCTTAATCCCTTTAAGGTGCCATATTCAAGTATTAAAATCCGAGAAATTTCAGTGGTAATCAGATTAAAAGATTAATACACTGATGGAGACGATCTGCATCACTGTAGAACTGTTACGTAGGTTGCTATTGATATTTCTGGCCTTGGCGATTTGCCATTTCAGTTTGATATGTGTTGTTTACAGTAAATTTAAAAATACATCTCGTTAAAAAAAGAGTTAACTCGTGAACATTTCCGTGGATTTATTTTTCATAACTTTCGGCGTGAATGGTCAAGACAAGAGTGATTCGATGAACTTAAATCTTTATATAGCGATGAAGAACCATCTTACAGCATGGTAAAAAGCTGGTATAACGAATTTAATCTTGGTCGGTGTTCAATCCAGGACGAATTCCGTGCAGGTCGTCCAAAATCGGTTGTTGTGTCAGAAAATATCCATGCTGTGCGAGAACTGATAAAGCAAGATCGTGATGTGACATACCGGGAGATTGAGGTATCTTTGAACATCAGTATGACACGCATCAATAAGATATTACATGAACATTTGGCCGTAAAAAAGATGTGTTCGCGTTGGATCCCGCATAATCTGGCTAACTCTCAAAAGAAAGCTCGTATCGATTGGTGCTAGGAGATGCTGACAAAATACAATCAAGGTGAATCAAAGGCTGTGTATAACATCTAGACAGGCTGTCTATAAATCTAGAATCATGGATCTATGCATATGAGCCGGAAACAAAACAGCAATCGACTGTATGGGTTAGACGAGCAAAATCCAACAAATGTTGTTCGAGCAAGAAGCACATCGAAACAAATTGTTGCCTGTTTCTTCGGCATTACCGGTCACGTGGCGACAGTGGCGTTAGAGCAATGCACGACGGTCAGTTCTGAATGCTACACGACTGTTTGTTTGCCTGAAGTCGTTGGAGAAATTCGAAAAAAGCAGAAGAAGACGCGTATATTTTTTTCATCATGGCAATGCGAGCTCTCACACATCGGCTCAAACAAAGGATTTTCTGAAATGCCAAAACATCGAATTGATGAGTCATCTGCCGTACAGCCCTGATTTGGCACACAATGACTTTTTTTTTTTTGTTACCGTGCGTAAAAAATAAATTATGTGGACAACGATTTTCAACACTCGAAGAAGCGGTCGATGCATTCAAAACGCATGTTTTGCAGTTACCTCAATCGGAGTGGGAAAAGTGTTTCAAACGCATGCAGAGTACATTGATCTTCATGTAGAATACTTTGAAAAACAATAAAACCAATTTCGATCATAAATATTTGTTGTTCCATTATTAGGCCAGAAATGTAAATAGCAACCCTCGCACTACTTTACTGGTGAGACAAAACAGAAATCGAAACGCACAGTGTTACTGAATCCTGTGATCATTTAATTTCAAAAAACATAATTTAATTCGAACTCTTTACATTATCATAACCTTGCAGCCAATGTTGGAAATGTTCGCCACCATTTGAATGCAAACATGTCGAACCACGTTTTTTTTTTTTTTTTTTTTTTTTACACACTTTGCAACCTTGTTGGTGTTGTTGAAGAGACTTCTTCAGTTATGATTTTTGTAATATACATCGTTGTTTGCAGGAATTCTCCGATAAATTCTATCTGCGTGCGAACACATTCAAAATTTGCTGAAAGAAATGATAATGCAAAAAGTACGTTTTCGAAAAAAAAAAAATAATGGTCGCAGCATAAAATAACCTTATGCGTCTAAAATCCTTCTTCACCTCCTAAATGAAGTCGCAACAGCCCAACAGTGTAGGAAATTGTCTCACAGACTTAAACAAGGTTTAAACAATTATATTTCAGTTTTATAACAGTTGCCATATCCGTCATATTTTAAGGTAATAAGAAAAACCAACGGGTACATACTCTTTTAAATTGACCACCCTGTAGAACACCTATACCGCATTTTTTTTATTTTTTTGTGTATGTGTGTGTGGAGGGAGGGGGGGGGGGAGGAGGAGTCTGAACCCATTTTAATTGTAAGGGGCGCCACAAGTCATTCTTGCACACACAGCGTGTTACTCTCAGGCCGGCCCTGTATATACGAAATACCTTCAATGCCATCCAATACCTGTACATGTTAATATTTTTAACTTGTCGAATTACTCATCACCTTTATTTTAAAAAAATTAATTGCAAACCCCAAAAGTTCACAGGCTTGCATCGTCAGAATTTATTAGACATGAAAGAAAAAAGTTTTTTTATTGCAAACTCTGTCTTATTCACATAAACAATCAGAAATCGGTAAAGCACATTAGTACTTGTCCAACCTAAAAGGTTCACAGCACAGAAATGAGAATAATTTCCGGGCCAAGGGTTGTGCTCTACCCCGACGCTTGCTTGCATTTAGCGCAGCCAATTAACCACCGAAGACAATCGCCGTGCTTTGTCCCCCCCTCGCTCCACAACAAACAATTTCAGACACCCGAGAGAGAGCCAATGGAGCTGAAAACCGGAGTCAAATTGGAAAAGCAAAACGAAACCCGGTGTTTTGTTGCTCTGCTTAGAAAAACACTTCTTTTTTTTTTGCGTGTGCGGAGAGTTCAGCGAGTGTGATAATGAACAAATGCCTCCGCTAATGAATTGGCTGGTCCCTTTAAATCACCTAATGAGTGGCAAGGGCCCTTTAAATGGGCGGAGACCACGCAGCGCTGCCCAAACTGAAAGACACGCAGGAAATTCGAGAAGGTGCGTGCGTGGCCACCTGCTCTCTGCTACCACAGACAGACCACGTGCACGTGCGTGACATTTGAGTTTACGCTACTGAAACTGTCTGATCGGTTTCATTTTCGTTAATCCGATGTTTCGCTCGGTTTACGGAGGGAACTTTTAATAGTTGCGATATCTGGGCAACTGGACTAGCTGGGAAATAGGATATCGAGATTGGAATTCTCCAGTATTAATACGACTTCATATGGTTTAACCCTTTAACGCGCAGTGTTCCCGCTCTGGGAACACCCAACTCTGACGTTTGGACTGTTTCCAATCACGAAGAATAGATTGGATGTCTATAAAAATAGTTGCGGGTGACGTGGCTCCACGAGAATCCTTTACTTTTTAGCACGTCATTTCCCGTCAAAAAATGGTCAGGATTATTTTAAACAGCACTGACTTCTGCTGAAAAATGGAAGAATGCGAGAACAGCTAGATAGATGGCCCAATGCTGAAAAAAGGGCAGCCGTTGCCATTGCTCGACTTAACCACCAGCAAGAGGGCGGACGATCGAAACGTTCATCGCGTGCCCCAGATCTAGAGACCTTTTTTGACGGCAGCTGGCTGTGCCGCTCAGCCAGCGGCTGCAGAGCAGATTGTGCCAGCTCCCCTCTTCCCAACCCCCCAGGGGATAGTAATTGCTTCATCATCCCTCCATCACGAAGAATCATTCGGAGGCAAGATCCAAGGTGCATTACCACGTCGCAAACTTGTTAGATGAGCATTTTTGACGACAGCTGGCTGTGCCTGCGTCAAAAAAAGGTCTCTAGATCTGTGGCACGCGATGAACATTTCGATCGTCCGCCCTCTTGTTGATAGTTAAGTCAAGCGATGGCAACGGCTGCCCTTTTTCCAGCATTGGGAAAGGGTTGCGCCTCAAAGGTTTAAATTGACACCGTGCTTGAATTTCAAGTTGAGATTTTTTGGCAAAGCGAGGAATAAGGTTGCCTTGTTCAGTGGCAGATCCACAGGGGCGATAAGTATGGCGATGCGTTTCAATAGCGATGGGCCAGTTTTACTTTCTCTGCTCATCTTTTAATTTTGAGAACACACGTTTTGCCATTTCGTTCTCATCACTGAAAAGACGCTTCGAAGAAGATTCTATTTCTTTGACTAGTCAAAAAAAGAAAAAGAAAAGAAAGAGAGGAAAAAAAAATCATGAAAAAAACAGAAAGGAAGAAAAATTTCGTGAAAGACAACATCGTGTCTTTCATGTTTGACTAAACAGCCGCTCCAGATTGAAAGGCGGTTAACACACCGCTCTCAATGATTACTGAAAGTCCTCCGCCCAAACCCTCTCCCTTTGACAAACAGCCTTCGTACAACTTTGTCTCGATCACAAAATCACAAATCTCAAGGACTATTGACAAGGGTTCGACTCCCGACATAGACTTTGGTTGTACTTTCATTCATTCCTCTCTTCATCGGAATTAACATTCGCCACCTAGTCCCGCAATAAAAGGGCCAAAACTTCGGGATTTTGCAGTGACGAATATCGAATACGGCCGAAGATTGTCCAGAGGATTGGGGGTTTGCCTCAACAGAGAAGACTGAATCTAAAATTCATCTTTTTGGTTTTGCTTTCTAGAAATCACCGCTCCTTGTACTTTGGACAACAGCAATGGAAATGTATTACATCATTTCGTCATAACAACCTGAAATAATAATGATTAAGCGAAAAAAACTGTTAGGCGTGCAATGTTGAAATTTATTACTTAGAACTGTTGTAAGATCTTGTTGTGAACCTCCCTTTTCGATAGTAACACTGGTCTACAAAAATTAACTTTTTTTCTTTCACAATAATTAAAATAACAGATTCTGAAAGTATTTTTCGTGCTCAATTCAAATATCCTTTCAGTTTTTCCCCATCGGGCAGGAGTTTTGTGTGATATTAGTTTGAATTTTTTACAATATTCTAAAAAATCCGTAACTAGCCATCTATCTCAAAATCATAGCTACTCATTCTGACCGACCTAGAAAGTGGTAGATAGTGTTTTTCGGGCATATTCTGCATCTGGAATGTCTCTCTTCTTGGTCCAATAGTAGTTGGACCAAGCCAGCATATTGTAACTACACTTGCCTTGGTACCTCTTCTCCATCGTAGAAAATTGCTTATGGAAATGCTCACCGTGTTCATTGCTGACAGCTCCAAGATTTTTGGGTAGAAGTCTAAGTGAGAGTCCAATAAGTGAATTTTTAAAGACATGTTGTATCCCATAGCTTTATAAGAATGCAGAAGATCAGTCACTATCTCACGATAGTTTTCTGCTTTCCAAGAAAGTAGCAGCATAAACTTTTGAAAGACTGACAGGCTACTTTCTCCAGTGGATTTAACAGTCCTTTGAAATGTTCATCAGCCATTAATGACTGGATTTGTGGTCCTATAAAAATTCCTTCTATCAGTTTAGAATCACTGACTTTGGGGATTTTGATTTCAAGAAGTTTATCCATAGGTTTGACGAAATTTTTCACTACTCCTAACTTAATATGCAATGGAGGTAAAATATTTTTCCAGGATTCACCAAAGGGACATATGACACATTTTCCAGGCCAGGGATAAGCCTGGATAAGCCAGGGATAAGCCAGGCCTACTTTTGCTGTCCCATTCGCACAAAAAACAGCAAAATTTGGTGAACCCAAGTTGCAAACCAAGCAATAAAGCAATGACCTTTAACTCACCACAGATATTCCATTCATATTTTTTATATTGTGTTTTCTCGAAAACTAGTTTAGTATTTTCATATGTCTCTTTCATATCAGCGGCATGCGCTACCGGTATTGATGGAAGTTCATTTCCAATATCTAGCAGCACAGCCTTCAAACTAACTTTAGAGGAGTCTATGAACAACTCATCTGGCCGGTGTTGATGCCCAAGCGTTTGCATAATTGAACAAATATCATTACAAAACACGATACCATTTTCTTCAGAGAAGCAGTCTTTGAAAACACTATGGCGGCTACGATAGCTACATATTCTTGCATTTTTTTGGAGTAGATTCCACCCTTTGAGTCTGGAAGTTAAAACTTCAGCTTGCTGTTTTGATAGATTTAAATCCCGAATCAGGTCATTAAGATCTTGTTGATTGGGAAAGTATGGTTCTGATGAACAGCTACTGGCTTCATATGTAGGATCATTTTGATTTTCATCTGAATCATTTTCAGTTTGAGTCAGCTCAATACTGACACATTACAATGCCAGATTAACAGGTCTGAGCATGTCCTAACATGAATTAACCTGCACAGTCTTGTGTTATAGTGCTAGAGCATGATATTACAAATAATTTCCTTAAATACAGCTTGGGTAAAATTGCTACATATGAGGTAACGGTTCCTATGACAGGTAAAAGAAAACGCTAAAATCAGATTTTGAAAAGTAGCTTTCACAGAAAAACTATGCCTCATGGGAAAATTCTGACTTCATATCTGAATTCAGGATGAAAAAATGCACTAGATTCACTATTCAGATTTCTTGTGTAAAGAACCTTGTCAACCAGTGAATCGACACAGTAGTTTATTTTATAGGGTCAAAAGACTTTCGCAGCATTAAAGTCTATCAACAGATTCAATACATTAGGGTCACACAAGTCTGTAGACAGCCATTATTTAGGTCCTGCACAAAATCTCGCTGGCCATTGCCAATCTTTGCCAGTTTGGGCAAAATGTCTCCAAATTAAGTTTTTTAAAATGCACACCGCGTGGCGATATCTCTTATATTTGTCGATAAATCGTCAAACCTCAATACTATTGAAGTTTTGTATATCTTTCAAATAAAATAAGTTCGAATAAAATACATCAAAAATTTAATTAATTTTGCATCCATTCTTCTCTTGTTACATGAATATTTTTACTTTAGATTCCGGAATGGTTTTGCTAATCCTTTGCAATCGCTTTTGTATTTGCAATATGAATTTGTGTTCTTCTGGCATTCTTCTAAATTTAGGTGGAATATTATCTAAAACACACGCGTATTTACAAGAAACGAAAACGAAGAATTTGAGCACATGATACTTGTCATATACCTGCCAACTCTACTGGATTTTTCAGGAGACAACTGGATTTTGATGGTTTCTCCTGGTCTCCTGATTTCACATTAAAATCTCCCGATTTTCTAACATTTTAAAGCTTTAATGATAGACACATTTATTTCCCCATCAGTTCTGAAAGATTGTCGCTCTCAGGGTCTATTGATTCAATATGGACCAATGGTATTTTCGTCCAATAATAAAGATTTGTGCTTATGTTGATTACTCATTTGTGAAGGATTCTTGAAAATTTCAGAATTACGTGGCAAATCGTATAATTGTAACATTTTGTGAGTTCAAAGTACCAAAATTTCTCTACTTTTTTTAGTATAAAAATCAGATATTTTGTAAAATTTCGAACATTTAAGAAAAATGTTGTGAACTTAAACATTGAAGTTTTATTCATTTATGTTAAAAGAATTCTTCTATTTCTGAGCTCTTTTACAAATTCTATTTTTAATATCCCGTCCTTATGTGGGATATAAATTTCAAACATAAATTGTTATAAAAAAGCAAACTTTTCATTTTAAAAACCATAACAGTGTCACGTCATGTCAAAGTATCTTTTTAAAAAATTATACATAAATTAGATAGCGAAATTTAATATGTGAAAAAATTTCGATGAGTGTTTTGTAACTTAGAAAAACTCGGCTGTTCGAGCCTCGTCAGGGGGAGATCCCCCTGAACCCCCCTAATTTTTTAGTTTCATTATTGCCATATTAAAACGATATTAATTGACTATGTCATTTTATCTCTCGCGTATTTCGCCTGGTAACCCTATGTTGAAATTTTTATGAGTGTAACCTATTGATAGAAAAATACATGGGATGCCTATTCTACAGCTTACGAAATAGGGTAACAATAGATTAAAGCTGTTGTGAACTAATAGTATTTATATATATGTAAAATTATGTCGCATACTTTTATGTCGCTTTCTTGTGTCGCTTTTTTATGTCGCATTTTTGGGACACATTTTTCAATAAAGGGTGTTGAGAGATAAAATGCCATAGTCATTAATAATTATGACTTTAAGATTATGATACCACATAAATCTACTGGATTATCTTCACTAGATGTTGGCAGGTATTTTACTTTTTCTCTCCTGAGGTGACAGCTCCAAACATTTCTTTCAAAATGATTCTACAGCGATGAACATCATCTTTCAGCATCTGAATGAAATATATTTCCAATGGAAAAAAAAAAAAAAAAAAAAAAAAAACGTGGATGACTTTTTTCTACAGTATTTATCAGAGTAGGAAGCATCGTGCGCTATCCTGGAATATCTGGAGATGAAAAGACTGATAGAGAACATTCTACTTCAGGCACGTGATTTGTACACGGATTTTTAATTTACGAGCAGCACACGATGCCAAGAAAAACGGGGGAGAGGGGGTTGTCCGCGATTCACGTTTACTTAATAAAAAGTGCCGTTACAACACGTATGTACACTGCCGTGTCCCGTGGGGGGATACAAGTTTTTTTTTCGAGTTTTTTTATTCCAAACACATGACACGCTGGGAGAAAGTTTACACCAGCATAGCAAAAAAGAGAAGGGGGATTAAAAAAAAAAAAAAAAACCTGCGTTTTTCCACAAAACTGCTGAAAAGAAAGGGAAACAGCTTTCGGTTTCTTGGGCAAAAACAACGCTTTTCGTTCGCCCTCCCTTTAGTGGGTCAATGTCGAGAACACGGCACCGTACGTCGGAAACTTGGCTTGTATACAGGACAAGACACATCGACAATCCGACCTAAACGAGGTAGACAGAGCACGAGATCGAATTCTGCGACTGCAGAATAGGTTTCGACAGAGGAAAAAAATTTATATGAAACAGGAAAAAAAAAAAGGGTGGTAACCCCCCCCCAGCTCTTTCCAGCCGCTAAAAATTGAAATATGACACCGCAGTATATTTTGCAGGGTTTAACTTTCTTAACGGTATCGACGTCGCCGTCTCTTTTTGGTGTCTCTTTAACTGCATGAGTGTTGCGTCCACAACGTGTTCTATTCCCCAGATATATCCATTCTTTGTGCAAATCAACCCCGCATTATTTTCATTATTCCCGTGAGATTGGATTTCCGAGGAAGAGACAGAGGGGGGGGAGGGGAAAGAAGATTCTCGAAGGCAACAAGTTTTTGGTGGTGGAAAAATTTTTCCAACAGTATTTGGTGCAAAAGCGAGGACAAGAAAAAGAAAAAAAAAAGTCCTACAAAACAAAAACGGAAGAAGGCCGAAAGGGTGCGAGAAAATCTAAAAAAAAAAAAAACCTTCCAACAGAATTTTCGGAATCAGAGAGGTAAAAAAAAGGGGGGGGGGGTAGGCTGTTTTTCTCTAAATTCGTTTGTTACAAAAGGCGTAGAATTGAATTTCCAGGAAGCTGTCCAAGTGCTTATTCCGAATGTCACATTGCAGGCGTGCGTGGAGGCAAGTTTTTTCATCTCCCTCCCTTACCTGAGAAATGAAATGAAAAACTAATCCACCCTTTGTCCCCGGCCTGTCCATCAAACCGCACTCCTACTGAATGCAAATAAACCGAACGCAGATCTATCCCATCCTCTTTTATCATATAAATCGATAGAGAGGGAAAATACGTATCTTTTATTGCGGTGTTACCTCCCTTACCTGCTTCCTGCCACTTCTCTCTCTGAAAAAAAAAAAAGTAATTAGATTGATTGTGTGTCCACACAACATTGATAATCTTCCGCTGTAAAAAAAAAGAGACACTAAATAAACTTGACATGATATACTGGTTGCTCACATTCATGCACTATTATAGTCATTAGGAAAATCTTTGCTGTTTAACCTTTTACAAGCCAGTGTTCCCAAATGGGAACATCCAATTAAAAACTTATTGAAATTTTTAATATTACCGATATTGTCTTGAAAAAATTAGTTAGACCCCCGGCCAGTCTGAATTATATCTTTGCTATCCACGTATAAATAAATATTCTCAAATCTTAAAAACTGATAGATGTCTATACTAGTACTTCATGGACGTATAGAACATAATAGACGTATAGATCCAAAAGTTGCATGATTTCCTAAAAAAAATATCCTTAACCCTAAAAGGTTAATTTTTTTTTCTGTGTCTGAAATAAATATATATGTGATGATCATGATACTATCGATTAGTAGTTGGGGGAAAAATAATAAATATGTACTTTACTGAGGAATCACTTTTTATTTCAGTTCCGTAAGTGTTACACTGAGCCTTGAATATTATTTATACATATATAATAATATACATATCCTTGAATATTATTTATACATTGAATATTATATATATCCTTGAATATATCCTTGAATATATCCTTGAATATTATATATACTAACTACGTATAGGACATAAGTTTAAAAATATCTTCATTTTTTGAAATAGAAGTTGTATTTCTATCATGAAGGGGGAACCTGAACAAAAAAACATGAAAATAGCCATTTCTATAAATTTTTACAGAGCTATCTTGACACACCCTTTAAACCCCCCCCCCTCAAACTTAATTGATATCTTTATTTAAATTTAAAAATAAATCTTTCAATATAATTCTTAATATATTTCACTTATTATTTAAATTACCCATCAGTGTATTTTGCTCTTGAAACCAATGTAGAAGTATAGTCATAAACGACCCATGATCCGAATTAAGAACACGTCGAAAATTGTATACAATATTTTTTCCCCCATTTAAATGACTGATATCCTTTATCAAATGCATTGGAAGACAAAATAGGTAAAAAACTAATTGAAATATGTCTGGATATCAATTAGGTCTGTAAAAGTTAAACCCTACAAGGCATCTGATACCGTATGTTAAACAACCATTTTAATTATTCCTCGACGTCCATGAAGTACTAGTATAGACATCTATCAGTTTTTAAGATTTGAGAGTATTTATTTATACGTGGATAGCAAAGATATAATTCAGACTATTGTTTGTAGATATCACTACTGTTGCCATTACTGTCAAAATGGATTGAAATTTAAACTGTAATCTCTCGCATGTCATATTTTTTACTTTAGAGAAGTAACATAAAATAGTTAGCAAAGAGTTTTGATCCGGAAAACATTACTGTGTGTTGGAGTTCACTATACAAAGAAATAGTTTAAATACTAATGACAAAAAATAATATTCAAGGCTCAGTGTAACACTTACGGAGCTGAAATAAAAAGTGATTCCTCAGTAAAGTACATATTTATTATTTTTCCCCCAACTTAATCGATAGCATCATGATCATCACATATATATTTATTTCAGACACAGAAAAAAAAAATTAACCTTTTAGGGTTAAGGATATTTTTTTTAGGAAATCATGCAACTTTTGGACAGCTTTTTAAAAATATTTTATTGCGCTAGAGATTCGAAAAACTTTGAATGTCTTTTTACAAGTGGTACTGTGAACTATCACAAATAATGAACTTATATTTCATTGTTTGTAATAGGAATAGAGTTCAGGAAACTACCAAGGGAAACCTGCTAAACATGCGGAATTTTGCAGCATTTCCCTAAACAGGCAACTCTTAGGCCCATTTTTGAAAGGTCATTTTTGTGCTCATGAATATTTTCTGAAAGTAGCGTGACACATACAGCTTTATTGTTAATACAGTGAAACCTCCCAAAATGGACATCTTCATACCTTGGACAACTTCCTAAGTTGGACACTTTGCGGGAAAACGGAATATGGCCATACTATTTAAATATACCTCTTAAGTTGGACACCTCTGAAGGCTGGACACTTTTTGAGGAAACCGCGAGTGTCCAATTTTCAGAGGTTTCGCTGTATTAGTCCATGGTGTGTTGGGTGAAGAACTAATAATTTTTTAGTTTTAAGTTTTTTGAGTTTAAAATCATTGGCTTTCATTTAAGCTGATCAAAAAGTCCTATGACGGCAATTGCTTTTCAAAAGGAATACCCTTAAGAAATGATACAACTTTTGAACAGCTTTTAAGAAATCAACTGTAATACACTCGAAAAAATTTAGAACTTTTTCTTTACAACTTGTATTCAGCGCGATTACAAATCTTGAGCCTATAACATTTACGAGACATTCAAGAAAAAACCTTAAGCATGCGGAATTTCGCCATCTCTCTATGGGGGCCAAAGCGTTGTATTGACATGTCCCTTTATACCCCAAAGGAAAATACAAATAGCCATAAAATTAATTTTTTAAAATAACAAAAATACCTAAAACAGTTTTAAGTGTTTTTTAGATTTCCCACTCAAACTGGGATGGCAAGCCGAAAGCTCTTTTCACATTCCCCTTCCTATCTCAAAGGGAAACATAGATATCCATAAAATTCTTGCTTCAAATGTAACTAACGCAAATGCCTAAAAATCACATTCAGGATTATTAAGAATTCGCACTCAAACGGGGGTGGTAAGCCAAAATGTTCTTTTGGCATTTCCTTCCATATTTCAAAGAAGAAAAAAAGAATGCTATAAAATTGTTTCAGTAAAATCTAAGGAACACCTATGTCTAAAAATTATTTTCAAGGTTTTTTTTAGAATTAACACCCAAAAGAGGGTTGAAGGGCCTAAACATTCCTTTCACACCAGCTCTTCTCAACGGAAAAAAAGGGGTAGTCGTAAAATTCTGTACTTACGTACTATACCGTCAACCATTTTCTAAAAGTTTTTGTTAAAGTGCGCTCCAAGAAACTTAGTATTAAAGTGTTGCTTTAAATGGAGCAAAGACTGAGCAGAGTTCGCGTTGGTGATTTTGTTTACGGGAGGCAATAATTCACTACATCTGGTAACTCGCGATTATTTTAAGTTAAAAAGGGACACCAATGACGAATTTAGAGGATGCCACTACAACGTATGGAGTATTTAATTGGGTATTTCATTGTTAAAGAATACGAAAACACTGTTTAAATTTTTTTATGTTAAAATAAGTGGTCCCATATCGGGCACCCAAATTCATTCGTTAAATACCCGAGAAATATTGCCAAGATGTTAGTTGTGAAATCTCCTGAAAACATTTTCGTTCTATGAATTGCCTGGGAACAGCTTTCAAGAGAATATACTAAAGATTTTGGAGTAATAGTTTTATAATTTCAGGAGTAATTGCCATCATTTTTATGTCATGTTCTTAAAATTCCATTCTTAAATGTTGGATAGATTTGACGATAGAATTGCATAACGAGAAATAGGGGAGGGGGATCCGCTCTAGCCTTTTAGCCACTCCAGACAAAATTGTAAAATGTCGGCTCCTTCCTTTGTTAATAACAATAATAATAATAATAATAATAAAGTATTTAACTGGCTCCGCTAACACTGAAGATAATCAAACTGCAAATTTCTGTAAAATATAAAATACTGTTGTATAAGTTTTGCTCTTTAATCTGGATATAATTTGTTCTCAAACCTGTTTGATAAAATAGTTAAAAATTCACTTTTTATTTAGTTTATTCACTTCTGAATTCTTTCTTGAAGTAGGTATTCATTTACTTTAATTCAATTATATAGTTTTTTTTTTTTTTTTTGTCTATTTAAGGTTGTTACGACGAAACGATTCAACAAATCTTTGTTGCTGTTGTCAAATCTGAAACTAGACCAAGATTGTGAGACAAGAATCCATTACTAAAAGGCTGGAAATTAATCGCCTCAAAACCTTCTCTATGACGACAGATATGGCATGCTGAACATGCTATTGGCTAACGATGGACGTGAGATGAATAAATAGGCCCGTCTCGTCTTACAGAACAGCTACTTCGTCTCGTCTCGTAGAATACCTATGCACAGTAATGATAAAAGATCTGTCTCGTCTCGCATGAAATCTCTTAAAATCTCTGTTCCGTCTCGCCTCGCCTCGCCTGAACACGGGCAAGGCTTCTCAGCGACACGTAAGCTAGAAGTATAGCGGACTGTATTCTAAGCACTTAAGGGACCAGCCAAAAGTGTTCATTATAGAGGTAGAACGAGAAATGCAAGTACGTAATGAATTTATAGAATGCATAGCCATATAGAATGCTAGCCATGCCAGTAATCCAAATGGAGGTGCTGAATTTAGATTTACTAGCTAATGGAATGTCAAACTAAATTCAGGTGGGCTATATCATCTCATTCTTTAAGTTTTAGAAAACATACTACAAAATTACATAATTACAGTAGCCCCCACTATAACACGAGTTGCGATGTCGATGATTGTGAAGCAAAGAATTCCTCATCTCATGCATCATGGGATAGCTACCTAGGATCAACGAATTCATTCCAGTTAGACTAGAAACCATTTTAAAAATTGCGTATAACAGGAACGTGCACACTATTTTCTTTGGGAGGGATCCTGCCCGTATATGCTGTAACACCAGCTGCCTGAAAAAATGCGGAACAAAAAAAAAACTTTTCTCTTCACCAACTTTAATACAGTTCCCGCACTTCAATATACTTGCATGTTTCTTAATTATGTATTTATTTATTCATTTATCTTGCCCGCAAAAATGAAGAATTTTACTGTCTTGTGGTCTATGAAAACATCAAAGATTACGCGATGATTTAACCCTTTAACGCGCAGTGATCGCGCTCTGGGATCACCCAACTCTGACGTTTTGACTGTTGCCAGTCACGAAGAATAGATTTGATTTCTATAAAAATAGTTGCGGGTGACATAGCTCCACGAGAATTCACTTTTTAGCACGTCCTTTCCCGTAAAAAAATGGTCACGATCATTTTTAACAGCACTGACATCTGCTGAAAAATGGAAGAAAGCGAGAACAGCTGGATAGATTGCCCCATACTGAAAAAAGGGCAGCCGTTGCCATCGCTCCACTTAACTACCAGCAAGATGGCGGACGATCAAAACGTTCATCGAGTGCCACAGATCTAGAGACCCTTTTTTTGACGCAGCTGGCTGTGTATAGCGAACAAACAAACTTTCCTCTTATATATATAGATAAAAAATATGCTTACCAACAAGCTCAGCAATCCGCAGCTGCAATCGCTCTTGTCTCTCTGCGGGCTGTGCTCGCGCACAGCCAGCTGCGTCAAAAAGGGGTCTCTAGATCTGTGGCACGCGATGAACGTTTCGATCGTCCGCCATCTTGCTGGTAGTTAAGTCGAGCGATGGCAACGGCTGCCCTTTTTTCAGCATTGGGAAAGGGTTGCTCCTCAAAGAGTTAAAGAAGCAGAATGAATAACCCTTTTGAGAGGTGTCCAGAACCGCTGAACCCCTCTCTTATGTGAGCTATACCAACACCGTCTGGATATAAAAAGACTTACAACTGGAACTTTGACGTCGTTACTATAACTTCTTGAAATATACTGTCGTTACTATAACTTCTTGAATCTTACTATAACTTCTTAAAAAGAAATAAAAATCATTTTTTGTAGCCAGAAATTTATGAAAAATAGAAGGAGAATTCAATTCGGCAGACAGAATGATCTTCAATTGCCAATTCCGGTTTACCTATTGAATTGCGCTCGCCACACGATACTTTTATAGCCCGTAAAAATCGCTCGCATTTCAAAACTATAAAACCGTTTTACAACTTGCATCATTTCTGAAATCCATTCGAAATGTATCGATCGGTCATACACTATAAAGTTATCCCTCCCCTTGGAGTAGGGGGGGAATAAGGGGGAAAATGAGAAAGGGGGTCCTCAATTCAAATGCCGTTACACCACACGAGTGGTTAAGGGGGAAGAGAAGACGGGAGGGGGGGTCAGAGAAAGACTTTCGTGAAATGAATTGAAAATCTGTTTTCCGAAGATTTGTAGACATACATCGTCTTTGTGGCTGGTTCACTTTCTTTTATTAATATTTTTTTTTTCGCTGTATCTATTTCGACTGATTCAGCCGTTTACAAAAGGAAGCAATAATTCAATGCTAAACAAACGCTCTTAGATACTCGAATGAATTGCACCTATTCTTTGTGCTCGGAACTACGTGTATACACGTATAAACCTTTTCAGCCACAAGTGCTATTGGAGAGAGAACGGATAAAAAAAGATGCTCTCACACGATTGTCAATAACAAAACCAGGAAAAAAAGCAATATTGGTTTTTGTCACAAAAATACCCTTCCGTTCACTTTTCCTTTCTGGTGACTTCAAGTCTTCATTAAAATGCATAGAAAATGGATGCATGCGTGTACTTTTTCCACCTTTTTTTTTTTTTTTTTTTTTTTTCGGAATTTGTGAATTATGTGGTCCGCATTAATCTTGTCAGCACTTCGGTACCTTTTCCCACCTGGGTCATCCTGGAAGCGTGTGTGTGCTGATTCCCAATATCTGAACAGTTGGTTCAGGTCAGCCTCCAATAAGCCCTTCTCTTGACTTTCAAAACTAAACCTTCGAGAGAAGTTCTCAGGTGTATTTAACTTCGAAATTGCTTAGCTTTGCCCTGCAAACATGTTTTTTTCTCGGGTACTTCAGTTAACAGACTTTTCTTAGAAAATCTTTCATCCCGATATTGGTATTACAAATATAAGTGTGCGAAAATCTGTTAAGGTAAAAAGCATGATGCTCACGAATGATGATGCAGATTATTACTCGAGCTCCCGTCAGTGAAATATTTCTTACCAAATTCTGATTAAAAGTGATAGTTAAATATTGAGAAGAAAGGTATTATGAGATAGAGTTTTCTTTTGATTTTGTTTAAAAATAAGGAGTTGATGCAGACACTGTTGCAGAAGAGCAAAGGGAATTAGGAAATGAGGAATAAACACATTGATTTCCTTTTCTTTTAATTACTTTTCTTTTTAAAAATTTCCAGCTTCAACAACAGAATTTAAAATAAATTAGCAAAAATATATAAAAATCAAAAGCTAAATATTTTTAAAAATCACAAAAGTAAATTTATAAAAAATCGTCCATTTGAGACGTATAATGATTACTTAGAATTAAACTTTAAATACAACTTAACAATAAATTCATTACATTGTAACAATAAATAGGCTTAAATTGTTACGTTTTTTAAAAAGCTTTATCTGAGTTGGTATCTATGCGCTGGCACTTTTGGCACAGAATTTCAAAATTTCAAATTCACAGATTAATGATTACGTAAAAACATTCCCAAACACTCAATTAAAAAAAGACAAAGTGATAAACACACGAGTTTAATCGTTAAATGTTAAAATTCTCTTTTCCGTAATCATTAAGAGTTTTGTTTTCTTTTCAAGCAAATCTAGTAATACTTTTTAAGCGCTGTCTAGGTTTATGTTTGTGTCAATCGTTAACATTAAAATTTGCATGTTTTTTATTTATCACATTATTTTCATACTTCGGTGGGATATTTTAATAAGGAGTTGATGGATACTTTTCACAAGAAATTTATATAGGTAAAATAGCCATATCATAAATATCAATCTTAAGAAATATGCATGCTCAAATCTTTAAAATGTATGACGTCACGAATCGAGCATATGACAGAAAATATGCTATAAACCAAGATTCGGTATTTTTGGTATTTTTCAGATTATCTATAATATTCCTTCAAAAAGTACAATTATTGAAAACTGCTAAACCTATACTTGCAATGATTAACGAAATTTACAAATTTTAAAACAATCTATAGCACGGGTTGGATGTTGACATCACAGCGCGATGAAATATTTTGCGGGCCCAAGCACTCCAGTCACGTCTTTCAAGGATTATTTATAGCACATATGGGCAACCTCGGCCCGCCACGGCTTTTGATCCGGCCGGCAGAACAAATCAAAAAACCCCGTATAAAATCCATTTAAAGCTTTCAAA
Organism: Cheiracanthium punctorium; assembly: GCA_038373885.1. NCBI lineage: Eukaryota > Metazoa > Arthropoda > Arachnida > Araneae > Cheiracanthiidae > Cheiracanthium > Cheiracanthium punctorium. The sequence goes on from JAWZYV010012921.1 coordinate 135,127, forward strand.
ATCCCATATAAATAAAAATCGTACGGCCCGCAACTTTTCACAGGTTGCCCATACCTGATTTATAAGAATATAGACTTTTGTTTTAATAGCAACCATAATGGGGAATGATTAGGGATTATACACATGTGTAAATCGCCGCAGAATCAGCAGAGAATCAAAAGTCGCCATTGGTGGCGAATATCCATGCAGCTCCCAATCTTGATTGTTTTACAAATATGCCATAAAATTGATCATAATGTATTTTTAATGTATCTTAATGTAAGGAGAGATTGAAATACTCATTTTGTGTGTTACAGAAATTACAAATTAACTTAATAATTATCTACAATTAATACATTTTTTAATTCAGAGAAATTGTTATTTTAGATAAAGAATCTTAAAACTAAGTTAATATATATAAAAAAATATGTTTTTGATTGAAACATAATTACACTAAATAAAGCAGATTTTGTCTAGTAACGGAGATTACAATTTTAAGATCAAAGTTAATTTTGAAAGCCCATATTTTTATTTTTATAGTTGATTTTTCTATGCTGGACATGATTTTGTATATATTACACACATATGAAGGGTCCACGGGAAGAACGATGAAAGTCCAATACAGCTGATTCTCCAAAAATCGAAAGGTGCACGGTACTTTCATCGTTCTTCCCCACTAAACCGTATCTTTGGGCAATCTTTTCAGTGGATTCTCATCGTTCTTCCCCAGTAAACTGTATATTTGGGCTATCTTTTCAGTGGACTCTCATCGTTCTTCCCCAGTAAACCGTATCTTTGGGCTATCTTTTCAGTGGACTCTCATCGTCCTTCCCCAGTAAACTGTATCTTTGGGCTATCTTTTCAGTGGACTCTCATCGTTCTTCCCCAGTAAACTGTATCTTTGGGCTATCTTTTCAGTGCATTCTCATCGTTCTTTCCCCTACAGGATTAAGGATATTAATAGTGCCACTCATGAACAACAGAATGCATTAGAAACCCCAACATTGACGAAAAGTGGACTCTCATCGTTCTTCCCGTGGACCCTACATATGAATAAATATTTAAGAAAATAGTAAGCACTGCATCATTAAAATTTTTATTTTTATTTAATTTATTTATTTATTTATTTATTTATTGAAAAGTACCTGTTTTTTCTGTTTCACTCGAATATAGTTATTGAAGCTCCATGTCAGAATGTTTCATTCGCAGTGATCTTCAGACGGCAAAACACAATAATCAAGCGGCGTCTTAAAAAAAATAAATAATAAAATGAAAACAGAACCAATCATCTTAACTTGATTACATTAATCCAGATCAAAAACGCTTGCTTTCGATGTAAATCTATGCTCAGAATGGAAAGTAAATTTTTCTCGAGAATGGTCATCGATGATCATCGGAAAATCATTTGCGCGAACCTCCAGCGACTGAGACCAACAGCTTCAGTTCTCCAAACCGTCGTCAAAAAGTTCCGTTTTCCATCAACACATCATTAGTTTCCATGCTAACGATGCGGTGAGATGACAACCTTTGATATTAATGATTGCGGCCAACGGAGGGGGCTCTTTGGTAAATCAGTTAAATAAAGGTTACAGTTAAGAAGTTGTTTGTTTTAGCTAATCCCCGGGTGAAGTAATTGAGGGTTCTCGTGTTAACAGACAGGCAGTTTCGAGCGTTAATTTGGTTCGTGGCGCTTCTGTTTTGTAAAGGGGAGCTGAATAGCTCGGTTTGGTTAATGGAGTTTTAATGCGTGGAATTAGGTCATACTTTTTTGCCAGAATTCGCTTCTGGATTTCGTAGGGACTGGAAGCTCAGTGGAAACACGGAGGGGGGGACTGTTGAGCAATTGTTGTTTTTGTGTATGTGTGTGTGTGTGAATGGAAATTTTTCTAGATAAAAGGAGGATGATATTTCTTATTCAAAATTCATATACAGTAAACTCCCCTATAACACGATAGATACATTCCGTGATATATCAACCCATGTTGTACGAGTCACACGCACATGAACAACATCATCAGTGTTAACAGGTAACACAGGAACATTTCTCTCATTCTTTTACCGTGTTGTACGAGTCTTTTTTAACGTGTTATAGTAAAAAGATCACAATTTTTCAGCTGTGTTATACGAATCTGTATTATATGAACCCGTGATATAGAGGGGATGCTGTACTGCAGAAAAATGCGCGTCCGATACTGGTCAATTATTTAAAACAATTTTCCAATACAAGGTAAGGACTGATTAACTTTCAGTGTACTATAGACAGAAGGCTACCTATTGCGCATTAACGCGTCTTACAGCCTTATTAATCCTGTTGTATGTTACCCACCACAATTTCGACCCTCATCAGAGGATAAGGACGGGAGGGGGGGGGGAGAGACTTAGCCCTTCTCGGAAACTGTCAGCCTTTGCCGAGAGGACTTTTGGAACCACGGATTTAGCGAGTAGGAACATTGCATGATCTTTTGAGGCAGTCTGTTGCCAATGTGATGCCGTAGCCAGTTGGCAACCAGTGCCCCCCCTAACTTAGTCGAGAAAGCCACGCGAAACGTTCTCTTCCTAAAGCGAACTTAGTCGCCCTCTCAATAAAAGCCTCTTCATAAAATGTTTCGATTTCTGGATTCGGCGCCGCTGTTCTAGTTCTATATGTAGCACTGAGCAGAAGAGTCTCCTCATAAAAATAACTGATCTGCAATGAAAAAGATTAAAAAAGAATCACGAAATATGTTCGAAATAAGAAAAATAAAAATAAAATCTGGAGTGACTCCACTCGACTTTCCGAACACTTACGATTAAGATCATGACCAAGCATTTAAATAAATTTTAATCGATGAATACTTCTAACATATATACCAAATTGAAGCTTAATCGAATGCGCTGTTTAAACGCTAGCGCACTTTCAAGAATCCCCCCCATAGGCCATAATGTAAAAGAAATCTTTGTCGTTGCCCTGTAGAAAACCTATAAGTCCTATACACATCCAAATCAATGCCGGTCTTACGATGGTGGTTTATAACATATATACCCAATTGGAGCTCAACCGAATGCACCGTTTAAACGCTGGCTCACTTTCAAGAATTTCCTCCCATAGGCCATAATGTAAAAGAAATCTTTGTCGTAGCCCTGTAGAAAAACTATAAGTCCTATACACACCCAAATCAATACCGGTCTTGCGACGGTGGTTTATAACATACATACCCAATTTGTGCTCAATCGAATGCCCCTTTTAGGAGCTATCGTGTTCACTCACATACACATACACACACACACATATATACATACATCTCGTAAAAATAGCACCAATGAATTCAGAAGACCGCAAAACGTATAAATACACGAAAATCTCGAGGTCGAATTTTTTCAAGATTACAATACTTTCCTTACATGGTACATGTCCGGAAAGTAAAAAAGTGCAGTGACTTTTTCACCGATGCGGAAAGACTGTCTCCAATTAAGTCTTCTAGAATCGATTTCGATACCAGAAACGCGACTTTCAGGCATCGCTGAGCACGCGAACCTCTCGAGAGCAAATTTGCGGTCGCCGCTCACTTTCACCTGTCCAAAATGATCCAGCATCTTCCACAAATGCGCCTGCTCATTTTGTCGTTTTTTCGGATGTACTCTTTCCATCAATTGTTTTAACCTTGATCCCTGACCACCATGCACTTCATTTCCCCCCTTTGTCATTAGAAAACTGTAATTTTAGACCTTAGAATAATACAAATATTTTTTTTTTTTTTTTCATTTAAAATTTCTCATAAAAGCACAAAACTTGAGAACTGCGATTTTCCGTGCCTTCTACTTTTAAGCTACTGAAACAGCAGATAAAATAAATTAAGTAATTTTTTAAGTTAAACGTTTTTATTGAAGGTCCTAGGTACTAGGTTCTCGGTACCAGTCATCACACCACTCCCCTCATTAATCTCAGACAAAAAAAAAAAAAAAAAAAAAATCGTTACCTGAGTAAATATGTAAATAGCATTTATAAAGATATAGCGGTTGACTTGATAGAAATTTCACGCTCCCAACGATTTTATTTATTTATTTATTTATTTTTTGGTCTGAGATTGATGAGGGGAGTGGTATGATGATTGGTACGTACCTAGGACCTACCGAATTATTTTTTAGCTTTTAGTGCATTATCTACATCATTATTATCTTTATTTTCAATGAAACCGTTTAACTTAAACAAAATATTTTTTACTTAATTTATTTTCAAGTTTTTAATTTTTAATTTTGTCAAATATCAGATCAAATTAAAGGTGTGTACTCTGTTAAAACAAGTGGTTTAACGTTTCACCATTATATGGTGCTGAATTAGCTGCATCCTTCCCAAGGAGAAACATTATTCCATTTCTTGGTACTTTCTCCAAGACCATGATTAGGTAGAAGGTTGAACCATGATTTGGTAAAATGTTTGAACCATGATTTAGTAAAAAGTTTGAACCATGATTTGGTAAAAAGGTTGAACTATGATTTGGTAAAAAGTTTGAACCATGATTTGGTGAAAAGGTTGAACCATTATTTGGTAAAAAGTTTGAACCATGATTTGGTAAAAAGGATGAACCATGATTTGGTAGATAGGTTGAACCATAATTTGAGAAATAATAGAACCATGCTGGTGTAGTAAGTTGAACCATGATTTGGAAAATAGGAGGGAAATCTGTGTCAGATGCAAAAAATTGCATGAATTTCATGCATAAAAATTATTTAGCACGGTAAAAATGTGTATATTTACCAAATATTTTCAAATACTTTACTTATATATTTTTTTTATATTTACCTTAATTACATATACTTCAATTAAATTTTTTTAAAAAAATTATACTTTTTCCTGAATTAACAGATTTTTTAAAAATATATTTTCCATTGGTAAGGTATAAAATTAAAGTATTTGAAAATATTTGTTCAATTTATGTATTTTTTTATCAAGAGAAATTTTTATGAATAAATTGCTTGCAATTTTTTACATCTGGCACTGAGATTTCCCTCTTTATTGTCTGGAGATAGGAATCTTCTATCTATTATATCCAATCTTAAATCTAGGAATAAAAGGGAATTACTGTCAAACATCGATTGTGCAATACAAAACTTCTTTGGTGCTATCTTCTTTCTCCACCTGAAATTTGAATATGTTTCATAATAACGGAGTTTACAGTGTCTAAAATTCCTACCTCCATAGAAATTATAATGAAACATTTAAAGTATGATGCCTCGTTTACATTCAGCTCACTTTTGCGGCAGTAAGGAAGGGAAGTGAGAAATACTAAAATGTAAGCACCCCCTTCTACTCGTGCTGTCTCCCACTCCCTTCTAAACGGATTTTTTTGGGCAAGGCAAACTGCAGCGTGAGGGAAGTGGGTATTTATACTCAACACCCTCGTTCATTTGGTGCCAATACTAGTCTTTTGACCCTGGGATTCTGATTGCTGTGTGTAAGAAGTGGGTTCGGGAAGGTGAGAAGAAAGTATGGCAGAATGCAACCCCCCCCCCTCACTGCTACTCTATACTGCTGCAGAAATATTTCCGCGAGCCTGGGAGAAAATGGGAATAGTTGAATGTAAACGGGGTATTACAGCAACTGTTGAAAGTGTTTTTAGATATTAATTATGTATCAAATAATACATGACAATTATTCTTAGTATAATCTTTTATAACTTCTATAAAGGTAGGAATTTTAGAAAAAGTAAAACCAGTTATATTATCAATCCCTATTATAATAATGATAAATCCACAAAAGTGGGAAGTAAATATTTTTTACGATGAAGGAATGATCTTGGTTCGTGTGACATGATCATGCAGCATGTTTATCTGGCATAGATGTTTTTAGTTTTATTTTTAAAAACATTTTCATACTTAACTTAAAAAGTACCCCCCTTTTTTTTAAAGTTACAAAAAGCCCTTCCTAAGAAATAAAAAAACTTTTAATTTTCAAGTTAGATTTCAAATAGTTTCCAAAATCATAAATATCTACATAGAATCACATTTTTAAAGCGGTGCAATGAAGTCTCCTATAGATACGAGTTGACTTATTCCTCCATGTTTTGCTGCGGACTACCAGATTTAGCACCTCTTTTGGCACATTTCTCGAGAGATAAACTCATGCTGTGAAGCTGAACATGCACGCTAGATTCCCCACCAATTTCGTTTTTCCGTCAATTTCAGTAGGATATTCAAACATTATGCGATTTTAACTACGACAATTCAAATAATTGAAGGCTGAACAGCCATTCATACCCTATGATCTTTTGATTCAAGACCTAAAACAAAGTTTTGTAACTTGAAATTGTAAGAACAAAAACTGTCCCGTGCTAAAGCAATGGCAGATGTGCAATAAATGGCATCCCTTTGGCAACAAAATATTGAATGCTTCAGCCTGTGTTACAGGAGCTCTAGGTGCAATATGCTTTTATAATCATACTCAATTAGTGAAAATGTATTGTTGCCCCACCCTAAGAAATACATTAATTTTACACATATATAATAACATTATTAAATTTATGTTAGATAATATTCACGAAAGTCGGATCTCTGCTGCATGTATTAGCTCTAGAATTGTCACAGCTATATAAGTGGTAACGTACGATGCCAGGAAGGAAATGTACATCAAAATTACTTTGAGTCCCAACCTTATAATTTTTTTAATCTCATGCACAGACAATGAAAATACAAAGAATACTACAAATTTGTTTCAATTAAAGATAAAACTAATCAGCTTACTAACCCCGCCCCCTCTCTTCCTGACATCTTTGTAAGAATGTTTATATACATCCATAAATTTTTTAAATCAGATTAATCACTGGTATTCGACAGCAATTTTAGGCAAAAACAAACAAAACCCAAATGAGTTATTTTCAATTTTTTATTAAATATAAGAAATACTAAATTTAAAAAAGTAGTAACATTCACACACTTTTATTGTACAATAGGCAAGATGGATTTCTTAAGGACGTAAATCCATGAAAGTGTATGTAAATGTTATGAATAAGTACAATTTCATGAACGTTCTTTAGTAAAATAAAAGTTATCATTTACACACAATAACTAGTAAAGAATGATGGGGGGGGGGAAGTTCTTTCTTTTTACTTTTATTAAATTTAAGACAAACACTTAATTTAAACCACCAGTTTTATACTACAATTAGGTGGTGGTTGTCAATGTGTCACACAATTTCATACTACCATTGGCAAAATAGAATTTTTAAAAGTAGAAAAAGTCAATTTAATGTCTAAATAAAATTACCTTGTCTGAGACACACATAAAATAATAGCAATATACAACTTGTCAGACAGACATTGCAAGTCTGATGAGGGATTTCAGAAAAATTGCAATTTCTGAACAAATTCTTAACAAGCCTAAGAAAATAAAGAAAATTTCTGAGAGTTGACACGTCTCTCATTCAAATTACCAATATATGGCTGCCATTGCCTAGTCACACTATATCTACATCACAATATCTAGTACCTTTTTCCAGGAAAAATTACATTTCCAAGTAAAAAATATATTCAAAATACTTTGTTGAATGAATTATTCTTTTGTATTAAATATCAAATACTTTGGAATTATTGTCATGGCACTTTTATATTTATAATGATAAAGGATAAATATCTATAAAATCATAGAGATTCAAAATTTTGACACCTATTGGATTTTTCAGTTTGAAGTCTTTTATATGAAAAATTGTGCTACTAATAAATGTTCGACAAATAAATTTTGTACATGAACCTTTACGAAGAATTATTAAAGTTTTCTCAAAAACTGGTTCATCTTTATCAAAACCAGATATAAGGCACATGCCTCTTTTGTAAGCAGTTTTGAAATCACAGCTATTGCATATTAATTTATTTACGCTTCTAACTTTAAACTCATTATGTGTAAACAAATGCTTCTTAAATTTTGAAAAACTATTAAATGTTAAAGGACAGTCTCTCAAACCGCAAATATTGTTGAAGTTTGGATCATGTCTGTGAAACTTTCTTGTGTGACTTAGATGTAAATAGATAGTAACAAAATTTCTACTACATTTAAAACAATTAAACATTTTTAAGGACTAAATATTTCTCAAAGAGTGAAATTATTTAAATTCTGTAGGCAAAATTTTTTGATTTTTTTTTCCATAAATACATCAGACAGACAAAAAGGAAAAACTCTGGAAAAATTTTAGCAAGATTTTGAACATTCATTTGCATTCTGTTAGAAAACATTTGAGCAATAATAATACTTACGAATTTCAAGTACTACAAATATTGTAATTGCAACAAAAGTAACATTTTTCTTTAAATAAACAGAAAAAAAATTAACATTGTTCTTTTACCAACTTACTGTACAAAGTAAGTACTTTAGAGGGTACTTTAACACAATTAATTTTCAAGCAATAGTTCTGAATAAATATTAAAGTGCCATAAATTTCCTTGGGATATGACATACAGTCAAGAGCCAAAAATCCGCAAACGTCCGAAATCCTCACTCCTTCTCCGATGTAAATAATGAAATTCGCAGTCATCTGCCAGTGATGAAATTGTTGAAAAGTGTCTTCAATCCAAAGATAAATATGATTCTGATGAAAATGATAAAAACTTTGGTAATAACAATATTAATAAAATCCGTTTAATAAAAGTTTAAAGTTTGGAGTGGAATACCTTAAATTTTTAGAACATTAAAGTTCTGTAACAAAACAAGAATTAATGATAATATATCAATTTGCAAAAATAAATAAATAAAAGAAAGAAAGAAAAGGAAAAGAAAAAAACTGAAAGCAGAAAAAATAACATTTTAAAACAAATCACCATAGAACATGCTTTCAAAATTAGAAAAAGGAAATATTAAAACCATTTGCTTTGCTAGTCTTCACATATTTGTTTTCTTTTTTCTCCTATGCTTTTGTATTTAATGTGAAAATATAAGTGAAATACTTTTGACTGTGCTTTTATTTCATTGTAATTGTATTCTACATTTTTAAAATTAGAAATGTAATGATTTATCTTTTATGGCCCGAAATCCACAAAATCCTAAAATCCGCACAAGCCATGGTCCCAAGCTGTGCAGATTTCTGGCTCTCTACTGTATTTAACGTATAATAAAATGATAATAATAGACAAACAGCTGCAATAAAGTCTTTTGTCTGCACTAAGCAACAATTTTCTGCGACAACACAGAAATTTCCATCAGTTACACTGCCAAGTGAAAATATCCTCGGAAATGCAGATTGAAATTCTGTATCAAAGCTTGAGACCTAAAAGAAAAATAATAATATTGTTGATTCCCTCTAAAAAGAAAAAAAAATGAAAAGAAAATTGAAACAACAGCACTAGAATGACTTTAAAAGGGGTATGTCTTTCTCCTGAAACAGTACACTCTCAAGTTAAAGTTGCCCTATCTCTCTGCTAAATATTTAAAATTAGATAAAAATTATATTTGACTTTTATTTTAAATTCTAGAATACTTGCTTTATCATGATAAATTATCCCTCATTACTTTGTTATGATTAAATTTATGTATTTAAAAAATTAACTTTAAAACTTTTTACTTATTCATGGAAGTGTCAAGTACCATAAAAATCGGGAGAAGGGCCGCGGCTCATACGAAAAAAAAGTTAAACTTTTTCAGGGTGAGGCCCATCTGATATTTTTCCCCCCTCCAACTTTAAAACATTTTCTTGTATTTTTCACTCACTACTGTATTGATGCATTAATTTAAAAGAAAAAGAAAGCCTTAAATCTATGAGTGCCTAATTCCCTTTTTCCTCAAATAATTAAATCATTTGAGTTTGCTCTATGCCTGTTTCATACACTTTCTCGGATGTGAAAAACCTGGAAAGGTACATGGGGCTAGAAACACCAACATCACACATTTGATTGGCTGACAAGTTTCATTTCTAAACACACCAGTTTTTATAGTAACTGCATCATTAATTTAGAATATTATAGCACCAGATTCTTGTACTATTTTCTATTTGTTTATTACAGCCCTTGTTTACATTTTTACTGCTGCAACAATTTAGAATATTATTTATTACAGCCCTTGTTTACATTTTTACTGCTGCAGCCCTTACGCCGGTGCGGCCGTTTTGCCAGTTTTTACGGTATCATGCTGCTAAACGAAACATACACAAATGCTAAAAAGAAAAATTAACAATATAATTTAAAAATTAAACTTTGCTTTTAAAACTAGCATCAATTGCTTTTTTAAAGCAACAACTGCTTACACATCCTTACCGATTTAACAAAGTACTGCATAGGTTCTTTTAGTAAATAAGGGAGAACAAACAAGCCCATTTTTTTAACAACAGTAGAAGTATCCTCAACTTCTCTCAAACAATTTATAATTGCATTAGTGTCATCTCTTTCATCTTTCAAATTTTTTTTGGACTGGAAAATCTGAAACAGATGAGCACCATGACGTTCTGCAAAAGAAAAGATTACTTCTCTGATATTAACCGAAGAAATTCTTCAAACTGCTGCTCCTCTTGGAAGAAATGAGTATGTTATGGCCATAAGTGCATTGATTTTTTTTTTTTTTAAATCCTGAAAGGAAATACTTTTCTTGGACTCCTCAATCATTCCAGATCTGTGAAGGCTTTGTGACAGCTCCGTTTCCCCCTCAACATGATCAGGAGCCCAGTTAATTTCTCCTTCCTCGGGATTTAATTTAATTCTCTTGGGGGTAACAAAATCAACTGATTTACTTTTTTGCCTATTTAATTTCAATTTATTCTTTTCAGTAATTGCATCATGTGCAAACAAAAATTTACACATTTTGAAAAAATATCTTAAAATCTATAGAAAATTTTGAAAGAGACCCATTAGTTTAAGTTAATGATTACATATCTGTATACCAACTTTTTATTTCATTCGCTGTACTTGTAGTTGATGTATGAACAAAAATTTAAGCATTTTGACTAAATTTTCACAAAATTCTAAAATCGTGAAAATATTTGATGTTCAGGTTGAGTAACCACCTATTAATATATCAAATTTTATTTAATTTGTATTCAGACGTTATATGATGTGTGAACCAAAATAAGCATCACAGACAGAATGACAGGTATTTTTTTTAATGCTTTTCCAGGTGCTTAAAAGGCATAGAAATAGAAAGAGGTTTACATTTTAGGTACAGTAAAATGTTTTGTACAGATATAGGAAATCTGAATGAATATAGGATTTTTGTAAAATATAGGACGTTTTTGTCAGTTTAAAAAAAATATTAGAAATATAGGATATATAGGACAACTGAGAGCCAGCCCTGTATCTGAAATAATAATTAATTCAAGTGATTTTTCCCAGTGAGCATCGCAACCCCTAAGTAAACATAGCAGTTGCAGTCGACATGAGGTGAATTTTTCTGATTGCATATTATAGCACAGTTCTTCATAAGATGAAATTTTGTTCTCGTAACAAACTAGAATTAGCACTTTTTTTTTAGCCCAACTCAATAAATATTTTTGAAATTACATAAGTACAGTAATCGAAAACAAAGCTTACATCTATTACTATAATCAAGAAACCATGCAGAAATTCATAATTAACTGACAGATTACTATGGCTCTGGATACAACCAATTTGTGCTAATAGATTAAAACTTCTTTAAAAATTCACATATGAATACTAAAAGGATTAAAAATATACATACATTATCGGTTGTAAGCAATCGCACCAAATTAGAAAATGAATATCGGCACCAGTCAGGTTACTGAAAACTTGGTATATTGGCTCTGAATACAATAAATTTGTGTTAATATTCTTATTATATTAAAATTCATTTTAGGAATTCACATATAAATACTAAATGATATAAAAATATACATACCTAATCGGCTCCAAAGTACAGTTTGAATCACTGTAGCATACAACACACGTTGTCAAGATCAAAACAGTTTCTTTTCTTAAATACCATGCATGCCCATAGAATCTTAAATAATAGGATAGTGCTGTTATAGAGTGTAAAGAAATTTAATTTCAACTTTTTGTCAAAGAAATATAAAATGCAATGCATCAATCAAAATACACAGGGAATAAACTACTCATATCTAAAAAATATATAAAGACAACTTACAACACTCAAATTCAAATAATACCTAATTTTATATCAAAAAGAACTTTTCTTAATATTATACAGCTTTGAAATTTTTACCTTATTTGTACATAAGTAATAAGCATAACATAATGAACTTTTATTTATGTAATTTCTTAGAACAACTACAGATGCGTTATTTCAAATCAAATGTATTCAAGCAGTAGAGTAGCCAGAAATATTTCTGAGGCATGGCTGACAACTCAAAAATTAGAATGCAGTACAGCTTATAAAAATTGATATAGCATATACAGGGCCTGAAATTTCAGCTTGGAATATACTTGCCAAAAAAATAATGTATTCGCCACAAAGTTGAGTTGCCGTATATTTTACTTTTTATGTATTTTGGGATTTTTTTCTAATTAAGAAATGCTAGATAACATTAACATTCCAAACACCTAGAAAACATTATTCCTAGAAAACATTAACATTCCAAAAATTGCGCTCTCCGCACGTCGCTCACGATGAACGAGCTTTAGCAGAAATGCAGAGATAGAGAGGTCTACTTTGTAATACACAACTCAGCATTAAAATCTGTGAGTGAACAATAAATACCCCCAAATTAACACTGCAACGATAAAACTCCAGCGATAAACATTAACATTCCAAAAAATGCGCTCTCCGCACGTCGCTCACGATGAACGAGCTTTAACAGAAATGCAGAGATAGAGAGGTCTACTTTGTAAGACACAACTCAGCATTAAAATCTGTGAGTGAACAATTAATCACCCCTATTTTCCCACCCTTAAGGCAAGATTTTTTTTTCCAAATTTATATGGGACCAACTTCGAGGTATAACCCTATCCAATAAAAAAGAATTATCAAAATCGGACGACTCTGTAAAAAGTTATGCGTGGTCATACATTACAATCAGTGAGTGAACAATCAATCATCCCCTATTTTCCTACTCTAAGGGTTGGAATTTTTTTTCCAAATTTATATGGGACCAACTTAGGGGCATACCTTTTCCAATAAAAATTGAATTATCAAAATCGGATTACTCTGTAAAAACTTATGCGTGATCATACATTACATATATATATATATATATATATATATATATATATATATATATATATATATATATATATATATATATATATATATATGAGACGTCAGATATTTCAAGTAAAGTTTCAGAGTTAAGGCAGGTAATATGGTTTATTGAACATTACATTTAAGTTACAATTTAGAATGAGAAGAGGGGAGGGGAGACGGGTACAAGAATCAGCGTGGACTCACTAAGCAGTTCCAGTGGTAGAAGTCCCCCGCCCCGATTTTCGATGTGCGGGAGTATTTACGCTTACCACACCACGTGGTCTGCGAAGACACAACTCCTCTCTCTTATCTCTGATCGAACCACACACATTTCCCAACATGACCCGCATCCGGGGCTACAAAGGCGTGGGGACACGTGTACATCTAAAGAACTCAGAATCGACGGCCTGATGTCTGGCAAATAACAAAATAAATAAAACATAGCTCCAGAGCGCGCGTGGCAAGTATGACAGGAAAGCAAAACTTACAGTGAAAGTACCCGCTTGAACAATACCCAAACTAGTAAAACCCAAATTACCTTTTTATACATTACATATATATATATAATATATCTATCTATCTATCTATCTATCTATATATATATATATATATATATATATATAAACCACCGTCCCAAGACCGGTATTGATTTTGGTGTGTATAGGACTTATAGTTTTTCTACAGGGCTACGACAAAGATTTCTTTTACATTATGGCCTATGGGGGGGAATTCTGGAAAGTGCGCTAGCGTTTAAACGGTACATTCAATTGAGCTCAAATTTGTATACATGTTATAGACCCCCGTCGCAAGACCGGTATTGATTTTGGTGTGTAAAGGACTTATAGTTTTTCTACAGGGCTACGACAAAGATTTCTTTTACATGATGGCCTATGGGGGGGAATTTCTTGAAAGTGCGCTAGCATTTAAACGGTAGATTCGATTGAGCTCAAATTGGTTATACATGTTACAAACCACCGTTACAAGACCGGTATTGATTTTGGTGTGTATAGGACTTATAGTTTTTCTACAGGGCTACGACAAAGATTTCTTTTACATTATGGCCTATGGGGGGGAATTTCTTGAAAGTGCGCTAGCATTTAAACGGTAGATTCGATTGAGCTCAAATTGGTTATACATGTTACAAACCACCGTTACAAGACCGGTATTGATTTTGGTGTGTATAGGACTTATAGTTTTTCTACAGGGCTACGACAAAGATTTCTTTTACATTATGGCCTATGGGGGGGGAATTTCTTGAAAGTGCGCTAGCATTTAAACGGTAGATTCGATTGAGCTCAAATTGGTTATACATGTTACAAACCACCGTTATAAGACCGGTATTGATTTTGGTGTGTATAGGACTTATAGTTTTTCTACAGGGCGACGACAAAGATTTCTTTTACATTATGGCCTATGGGGGGAATTTCTTGAAAGTGTGCTAGCGTTTAAACGATATATTCGATTGAGCTCAAATTCAGTATACACGTTATAAACCACCATCCTAAGACCGGTATTGATTTTGGTGTGTATAGGACTTATAGTTCTCCTACAGGGCTACGACAAAACTTTCTTTTATGTTATGGCATAATGGCATATGGGGAGAAATTCTTGAAAGTGCGCAAGCGTTTAAACGGTGCATTCGATTGAGTTTCAATTTGGTATATATGTTTGAATGATTCATCGATTAAAATTTATTTAAGTGCTTGGTCATGATCTTAATCGTAAGTGTTCGGAAAGTCGAGTGGAGTCACTCCAGATTTTTTTACACATGTAGAGCAGTAGAAAAAAATCATACTTTTCTTTTAGGGATCTAATGATACATCCGCTTCCAGCATCTCACAATGGTCTTGCGACAGTTGTCTTGAGTAATTTTACTCCAAGTATTTTGAATGATATTTGAAATATTTCACTGGTAAATTGTGTGCCATGATCAATCAGAATTAAAGATAGTTTAGCAATCATTTACTAAATGATTGACAAACGCATCAGCCGATAAATCATTAAGGTTTTCATGGATTTGTAGGAGTATGAGTTTTGATACAGTCAGTAAAAACAAAATATACAAAACAGCAACAGAGCATCCAGTCCAAAAGTAATTCTTATTTAAAACTTCTAGTCTTTTACATCCCGAAAAGGTTGAGGTGTGTTAATTTTACAGCTATAGAGTGAGAAACTACCATTAAATTTGAGGAAGTGTTGTTTTCTCTGTAATGACTTAACAGTAATAACTTGTTTTCAGGGTGAATGAAATAGTTTTTATACTTTTGTTGACGTCTTATTTTTAATTTCCAACATAATATTTTGTATTACAGAGTTCTCCTGTTGTTCCATAGCTAAAATTTGAAGAGATTCAGTCAAAACTCTTTATGACGAAACATGATATAACGAAGAAGTATTTTTATCAGGTTGTAACGAAAGTTTTCCGCCATATGTGTCTGAAAAACTAACTTCTAACTCCTTAGATAACTGTTTTTGAACTTTTGGCGCCAAACCTGCACAGTGTTAGATGATACAACAATAGTACTTAAAGCTGTACTCATAATTCGTTGATATTCTGTAGCTGACTTTTTGCAACACAACTGGAAGTCAAGGATGGTTCTAATCCTCTAGAGTGATAGTTCCATTTGAGACACCTTATACTTAATGTTAACTATATTTTTTTAAAGATTTCACAACACAGTGTTATAAAGTAAACCTCTTTCTTTCAAATGCCAAAAATCGTTTGACAAAATAGGAGCCAATACGCCAACGAGAACTGTGTGCTGACGATGTTTGCGGTGGCGGGAAACTTTCGTTACACCCTAATATTTACTTAGTCTAATGTTAAAATACAGGAGACTCAAAACCTTATAAAGAAATCATTATAACGAATTTCGCTTTATAATGAAAAAAAGATAGTTTGAAATTGGATTTAAGCAATCGCTAGAACGAAATCCATTTACCTGTTACATATTTACATCGATTATTTATATTTACGTGTTATATTAGAAGTCGAAGTTATATTTCATCTGTTTAATCTATGGAATATATTGAAAAAGTCGGACACTGTGTATGCAAAGCAAAGGACTTTACAGAGAGCATATTGACAAGTATCTCAATGTCATAAGTAAAATGACAACTAGAGATGCTTTAACGAGAAAACAAAAACATAACTGATTATTTCACAGCTCAATATGGTAAGTATGTATTTTTGAATAAGTATCATTTTTAAAGTACAGCGTGAGATAGTAATAAGTCATGTAAGTTTTCTATTTATTTTATAAAGATTAAACTGAAACAAACAAAAAATTTAATTGCTAAAGTTACAGATGTGTTCATTGTATTGTATTGCATTGTGTGTAATAAGGCAAACCTGCACGAGTGATCAGCCTAGGATAAGGGGTGCCTTGGTCGGAGGACTTTCTAAGGGGTTCTGGCGTATTCACGTTACATCTGAAGAAAACTGACCAAAAATCTAGACCATTAGATCGACATCCACGCGACAGGCCAGGACCCGGAAACTTCACACTTCAACCGAGTGGATAAGGCCATTTTGAGTGCCTTATCCACTCGGCCATGGCGGGGCTCAGCTGTGTTAATTATTACCAAGTTTAATGATTTAATAGTACTAATATTTATATCTAAATTTTTTTATATCATACCTTAATCGTCTATTTTATTAATGTTATAACAAAATCTGAATCTGGAATACCAAATATTTCGTTATAACGTTTTAACGAAATTTCTTCATTACGAAGTTCTTTTCTGGGTCACTTGAATTCCGTTATAAATAGAGTTGACTCTATTTCATCTGAGTCTTCCTCTATTGTATTTAGATATTGGGTGCCATGTTGATTTTCTTAGTCATGTGACCGATTCTTTGGCTATTCTTTAAGTCAAAATTACACGAAGGTTATCTGACTAAGAGGGTGGAGGGGGAGGTTACCTCGGACATAGGACATTTTAAGGGGTTAGTAAGCGTTTTCACTAGGTATAGAGATTTCAGGCATGGCATGTGCCGAGTTTGCAGGATCAATATCTTGATTATTACAGTCTTGAATGAAAGATAGAATATGTTTATCTGAAAAAATATTAGGACTGTCTTTTAAATGTGCATTCTGAGATTTTTTTTCTAAACGTGAAATGCAATCTGCGATCGCATTGTCCTTTCCGGGAAATGCTGATATGTGAATGCTAATTCCCTCATTTCACAAAACCAACATCTAGTTATATCTCACAGTGACGATGATTTTTTAGATTTTTCTAATGGTTTTGAGTCTGATACAATAATAAAATGGCGATTATGCAAAATTTGTTTAAATGTTACTATCAATTTATACATTGCGTACAGTGAGGCCTTAATTTGCATAGGATCTTGCCAGAGCTCAGCTCCTGTACTTCATTCAGGTGAGTGAATTTTTACATATTTGGTAAAACCCCAGCGGAGCTCATGAATACAGCGCTCCGGAGCCCGCTTGTACATTAATTCTAATTTTTCCCCTTTTCATACACAAAGTGATTTTCAGTTGACACATATCATTGACTAAATTCCATTCGGGATAGAGCTTCTGAACTTTTAGACTCTTTCTTAGGGTTGTAATTTCATAACTCCTTACATCATAGCCCGTTTGAATTGATGTTTGGCCATAATCTGGAAAAAAAAAAAAAAAAAAAAATCTTCTGGTGTGTTACATCTCTGGAGATTATTTTTACTAGACTGAAACGTTCTCTGAAGGAATGCATAATAATCAAAACTGACCTTTTCATAAACAGAAGAGTCACCAGAAAAAAAGAAAAAATTGCGTAAGAGTAAACGTGGGGTTGAGGTCCGAGACTATATCTACAGGGTATCCTAGGATTATTGGGACAAACTGTAAGGGGAGATATAGGGGACATCACAAGGAATCAGAATTGCTTGGAAATGTGGTGTCAAAAATGTCTTTTTCCTGCGTATATACACCCTCCAAAAAAAGTATTCAAGCAAGAGAGAAATTTCCTACGTTGGTTTCGTATATTAAAACTTATTTATCATAGAATATGAATTAGGCTATGTATAAATACGACTTTCCATATTTCTATCAAGTTGTGCGTTTTTCAAAAACTCAATTATCATTCGCAAATCTAAAATAGGAAATTTCTCACTTGCTCGAATACTTTTTTTGGAGGGTGTACCTATTAATAATCACTTTGAGAAAAGTGTTGAAGTGTTCGATTAATTTCTCAGCCAAGTTTCATAAACAATGAGCTTGTCTCCAAAACATCTCACCAGTGAAATAAAATTGAATTTTTAAATTATCGATTCCAATCATTTGTTTATCTGTGAAACATAGATAAGTTTCTGACGAACAACGGTCGGAATGTTCTCTATTAGTTCAGCACTTGTTCCAAAGTGATAATTAACAGCTACACGAGGACGAGTTCCGAACTCGCATTGCTGTGTGATTCTTGTTCGCTATCATGTACCCTACCTCTCCTTAAAGTTTGTCACTATAATCCTGGAATACCCTGTATGATTTTGGATCTACTCAAAATCAATGCACATTTGTTTAAATTAGTAGTAATATTAACTCCATGCGTAGTTCAATCTTTTTTGTTTTGGCTAGTAAGAGGACAGTTCGCTATCTTTGACAAAATTCCAGCACGTCAATCTCTGTATAACTAGAGAAGAGTTCGGGCTCATTTCTTAACCCTTTAACGCGCAGTGTTCCCGCTCTGGGAATAACAAACTCTGACGTTTTGACTTTTGCCAGGCACGAAGAATAGATTGGATTTCGATAAAAATAGTTGCGGGTAACATAGCTCCACGAGAATCCTTTATTTTTAGCACGTCCTTTCCCGTAAAAAATTGTCACGATTCTTTTTAACAGCACTGACAATGCGAGAACAGCTGGATAGATTGCCCAATGTTGAAAAAAAGGGCAGCCGTTGCCATCGCTCGACTTAACTACCAGCAAGATGGCGGTCGATCGAAACGTTCATCGAGTGCCACAGCACAGCCAGATGCGTCAAAAAAAGGTCTCTAGATCTGTGGCACGCGATGAATGTTTCGATCGACCGCCATCTTGCTGGTAGTTAAGTCGAGCGATGGCAACGGCTGCCCTTTTTTCAGCATTGGTAAAGAGTTGCGCCTCAAAGGGTTAAAGCCCGAGCCCGAGCAGTGCCGTAACTTGGGTTTACGGGGCCCAGGGGCGAGATTGAATATGGGCGCCTTTTTAATCTTATATTTTAAAAACGAAAATAGGTTAGCACGTACATGCATTTGTATGTACGGAAAGGCAGAATCAAACACTTTCAGTTAATAACAGATATGATATAATATAAGTATTTATTTTTTAAAAAGTAATTAAAATACCGGACGTCTATTTTAAATAAATAAATTTTCTACTTCTGAAAAATTCACTTTAAGAACACAATTTACTACAGTCAACATACAACACTAAATAGAAGTCAGTGGCGTACCTCTAAGCTGTAGCAAGAAAGGCGTGTGTCATTTATGTCAATTGAAAAGAGGTGCCGATTTCTATTGTTAGATTGACTCAATAAAGGAAGCATTTAACAAGTACGATCTCATCGTTGCAAGCACGTGACGACAGCTATTCTCCCTTCTGTACCCATCGCTGCTTCCAGTATGCGTACTTGAATGCCTATGATGTAGCCCAACGCAAACGCTTTCTCGAAACAAGAGCATTAAAACATTCAGGTCTGGAAGCAACGGTGAGAACAGGAGAGAGAATCGCTACGGCCGCCCATAGGCGCCGGCAGCATAGAGCAAGAGGGGGCAATGCCCCCCCCCTTATTTTTGTATGGAGTGTTTTCCCTTGCTTTTTTGCTCTTTCCAACATGGCAACCATTCGTTGAAGTAGTCTTTTGCCCCCCCCCTGGGAAATATTCTGCCGGCGCCCATGCCGTAGCCTCCTTTTAACGATGGGAGCGAACAGGTTAAAGTTAATAAGACACTACTTATTGTGACCTAACTTTTTGATAGCTTTTTCATTTGCTTAATCAATGACCACAGCACAAACCATGGAACAAAGAATGGTCATATACAAACAAAGAGATCGGTGTATTTCTTACTAAGAAAAAAAAAGTGCAATTTTGTTGCCTGCCATGGACACTACTTTACCTAGGTATGCTATTGGGAGAAATAAGAATTATATAACGTTAAAATACATTTACTAAAACCTACTGAACAAAAAACAAAAACAGAAAACACTAGTAATATTCTATTAGTCTGAAAATTATTCTTTTAATGTAATTTAAATTACTAAAAATTACAGCAGCAATACCAAACTTTTATCTATTCGACTTAAATTTTAGCAAGATTATACTCTGAATTGGTCATTCATTTACTCAGCTAAGAAAAGTGAAACACAAAAGAAATAAAACACTTGTCTTTAAAAAATTGTAATCGTATAGTAGCAATATTTATTTGTTGCAAATTTCATTCATATTAAAATTCTTCATTTACCAATAATAATATGTTAAGAGTAAAATATTTACTTAAACTATAAACCTCATAACATTCTAATCTTCCATGTAAAAGAAAATATGCATTTTATTTTCATACTTTCGTATTAAAATATTTATAAATTATTAATATCAATTTTATTACGTACTAATTAATATTATGATTATTATAAGTTGTAGTCTTATCGAAGAAAATAAAACAATAATTAAACTCCAAAAGCTTATACTTTTCGGGTTGTAAAATATTAAAAGCCTATACTTTAGATTCGAACATATTAATGAATGTTTTTTAATACATAAGTTTAGTATTAAATTTTCATATTTGAACACAATGTGTACTTGTTTATTCAAAACTGTAAAATTCAATAAATTATAACAGTAAATAAACACGTTACTATTACTTAAAATAAAAGTATGAGTTAGAAAGATTTAGAAATAATTTTTAAATAATTTTAAACGAAAATCGATGACATAAATAGATATCCCAAGGCTAGGCTTAAATAAATTTTTTAATAAATGAGTTTAGTACAAAAATTTTCATATTTGGACACAATTTATATTTGTTTATTCTAAATGGTAAAGTTTAAAAAATGATAATATTAAATAAACATATTACTGTTACTTAAAGTATAAGATAGAAAATGTAGAAATATTGAAAAATTAAGACATGATTTATTGATACAATTAATTATATATTGTTTTTTTTTCTTACATACCGTGAGTGCCCTGTTATGTCAAATATAAAATATGAACTAACCTTTTAAGAATTCTACATTTTGCTGCAAATTATTTTCATCTTCTGATGTTGATTTTGTCATTCAGCTAAATTAATATTGTCGCTGGATTTTTCTTACGAAGGTATTAAAATTTCATCTCAAAATTATTTTCCTTAAAGAGTATTTCATTTGGAATCTGTTTATTTGAACCTGGAGCAATAGATCTCACATCAGATGAATCTCCACCTCTAATCCAACATGCCAAACTTTTCGCATATTTTGTTGCCTCTAATTTCAGCTCAGCAGCTCTTTTACGCTTTTGAGAGAGACCCACTTGCACAAGTCCTTTTCATATTGAACTAAATTATGCATAAGGAAGCTCTACAATGATTTACTCCTATGAAATAAACTGTTGAAGAATTAAAAGCACCAAACTTGCTTCCAAATTTTACTAAAAATTTAAGAAGTCGAAAAACACATAACTACTCGAATATCGAAGTTCAAGGTAATCTCTGTCTAATTCAAAGTAATGTCAAGTATTTCAAAGTAATCTCTGTCTAATTCAAAGTAATGTCAAGTATTTCAAAGTAATCTCTGTCAATGTTCGTTAGAATAAACTGAGCTTCTAGACAGCGGGCACTGCACTTTCCATGTGTTAAAAAACTAGGCTAATTTTAAAAGGTCCACCTTTGGAGAGATGAGAGAAAAGATCAAAGAAAATCAGATATAACTCAATTTATGACTGAAATGGAAGTCTGTTCACCAGAAACATGCAGTCCTGGTCTGTACTGTTTCTACTAACGATCTTCAAATCTTGGGGTCGTCTGATTTCAAAGGACCGATGCTGTTCTTAGGTCAGTGATTGATTGCTTCGGAACGAAATTAAAGGAAGCTCTTTGGCCTTTTAAACCGTGTTTAAATAGGCGGAAGCACAATATCTTCTATTGATGACATGTGTTATCTATAGGATGCCTACAATTTTCAGACCTTGTTAATTACATCTGAGTGGCATTCAGCTGTAACAAGAAACAGAAACTTTTGCTCATTTTCGAACAGGTGTTTGTGTCGCAAGTAGAAAAAAAAGGCAATAAATTTTACGTTTGACAAAAATTCCCTTACGTTTGTTAAAGGATGGACAGTTTTCCAGTTTTACCTTGAAAGGCGTTAAACAGATTTTCTATCAATCTATCTTACATGGGATAAATACCAATCTTTAGTCATGTGGGAATATTATGAAATAAAGAGAATTTTTAAGAAAAAATGCTATTGAAATATAATTCAATGAAAATTCTCAATTCGTACACAAGATGGAAGATTTAAAAGGTGTTAGCTATAATTCATACTGAATCGCAATCACAACACTTAAGTGTAGGTTTTATGCAGTAGTGCACAGCATGGGTGCCCAAAAGATAAGAATAATTTTATTGAGGCCTCTTGTATTTGTGGGAAGCGACTCATCTCAGACTTTGAAATATCTTAGAACGAAAACAATACAAAACTCGAGCATTGACTTGCTCTAGAAAAGTGTGGAAGGAAACTTCAACTCCATATATTTACTATGCGCAGTGGCGTACAAAAATGGTGTCTGGGGGAGGGATTCAAACATCATCTCCCCCCCCCCTTCGACCAAGCATTTTTAACATAAAGTCCGAACATTTTTAAACGTATAGAGTACGACTTTTGTTTAACCTAAAGTTTACTTCCATACTCCTCCCCCTTCTCTTACAGGAAATCAGTGTACACCACTGATTATGCATCTGCACATTCTTTGTAAGTGTGTAAAATGTTTGTAAGTAATAATTACGACAACAAAAAACAGGCCTTTTGATTGAAATTACCTTAGTGATATGATAATTTTTAGAAATAAGAGGGGCCCCCCAAAAGGATGTTTGCTTCAGAGTGGCTTTTTGAGGCCCAGATCATGTTTTTCTAGAATACAAATAAAGGGAACACAAGGTCATTAGTTAAAGAACTGACTCTAAAAATACTGGCGTATAAATTTCACTTTCAAAATCAGCTGTACCTATTGTAATACAGCGGATCTGTTGGTGAGCTGTTAGCTACTTTGTAAGCAGTAAGATATTTTTTTTTTGTGTGTGTTCGATCTCTGCTTAAACAGTGCTAAGTGATCCGTTTAGAATATTAGATGCGCAAATCTAAAAAGTTATAAAAGAAACAAAAAACAAAACAAGAGGTAGGGGGGGAAATAGCTATATGGATTTTGAGGCCCCTACGTGTGGGGGGCCCCCGGGTATTCGCCCCGCCATGCCTCCCTATTTTTACGGCACTGAGCCCGAGGACTTTTAATTCGATCCCGAATGAGCCCGACCGATATTACTTAAGTCGGAGCCCGAGCCCGAAATTTCAGCTGTCGTAAATCGCATATGATAGTGACATGCAAGAATGTTATATTTATAGCACTTTCAGAAGAGACATTTCGCATAATATGTTTAAGAAATTTGCATATAGAAAATTGAGTCGATAGGAACCAAATAACTTTAAAAAAACATGCTTAGTACGTTTATTTCTCCCACGAATCCCTTTTTAAAATTTGTTTGCATGAAGTATCTATCTATATAAATAAAATTAGACTTTTGTCTGTACATTTCTTGGAATTCAAAAATTTTGCGATTTCTATCCGTTTCAAGCACCCGGGAATCCGATGCGGCCCTCAAAAAAAAGTTTGTCTGTCTGTCATTCTGTCATTCTGTCATTCTGTCCTTCTGTCCTTCTGTCATTCTGTCCGTGACGCTTTTTTTGTTTAAGCATCACGTAAAAACGGCTGAAGCGAATGATATGAAATTGGGTGTCATGATAGGTGGTCACTCAACTTAAAACATAGGCGTCGAATTTTAAAAAAATCTTGATTGAATTTTGAGATTTTGCGAAAATCCTTTCAAACTGCGTAAATTTGTGTTCAAGCATCACGTAAAAACGACTGAAGCGAATGATATGAAATTAGGTGTCATGATGGGTGATCACTCAACTTAAAACATAGGCGTCGAATTTTTAAAAAATCTTGATTAGATTTTGAAATTTTGCGAAAATTATTTCAAACTGCGTAAATTTGTGTTCGCACGTCACGTAATAACTGCAAAGGTGAAAAAATGATATTTGGTGACATGATAGGTGGTCACTCACCTTAAACTATAAGCATCTAATAAAAAAAATCGATCAGATTTCGAGATTTTGTGAAAATCGTTTAAAACTGAGTGAATCTTTGTTCCCGCATTACGTAATAACAACTAAAGTGAATGATATGAAATTGGGTCACACGATAGATGGTTGCTCAACAAAAACTATAGGAGTCCAATTTTTTAAACATTTTTATTAGATTTTGAGATTTTGTGAAAATTCTCTCAAAATACGTTTATATTTCTTCAAACATCACTTAATAACGACTAATACGAATGATACGAAATTTAGTGATATGATAGGTAGTTGCTAATCTTAATTTATACGTGTTGAGAGAGAGAATTTTAAAAATATTTTGATTACATTTTGAGATTTTGCGAAAATCGTTTCAAAATGCTGAAAATTTGTTCCAGCATCACAAAATAAAGACTGCAGGGAATGAAATGAATTTGGGTGACATGATAGGTTGTCACTCAACTTAAATTCTAGGCTTTCAATTTTTCAAAAATGTTGATTAAATTTTGAGATTTTGCGAAAATTATTGCAATATGCGTAAATATTCGTTCGCGCATCACATAATTACGACTAAACCGAATGAAATGATATTACTTAGTGACTCTCTAACCTGTAATATTTTAACAATACATAAAAATCATAACTTCGCTTTCTTTACTTTGGCAACATACTACATCCATTCTGTGTACTCCTACAATGCTGACAAAAGTTCTTGCTTTTTGGAAATTTGCATTCACTAACCCGTCGAAGACGGGTACTTCAGCTAGTGTTCAATAAAGGAGAAATTTCTCACGATCCCGCTAACACAATCGTGAATTACAGAGCCCATCTCATCTCTACTGTATACCATCCCAAGTCCAACACACACACACACACGTCAGAGAGGCCGTACAGAGAGCATGCATGCCATGCATGTGTTTATTTATCCAATTTCATTGCATGGCTGAATATCGGGCCGGCATCCCCCCCCCCCTATCAGTCGCATGTCTCCGTTTTTCGCGTGATGCTCGTTGATTCTGCAACCAAAAAAAAAAAAGTAGGGGGATACCACGGAGACCCCTCCTCCCCGCCAAAAAAAAAAAAAAACCGCGGTTGTGTGTGTGTGTCGGGGGGAGGGCCGCGTAAGTAACGGTTCGGTAAAGGTGGGTTTTTAGGGCCCGGACCGCAGGTAGGCTCCCTCATTCGTATCCCGGGCATCAGCAATGGAGCAGGCGGCTCGGCTCCCGTGCCAGCAACTTCCCAGTTACGGATACCACCACCAACAGATCAGCAGCGAGTCTGCGGCGGCGTGGATGGTGAACCGGAGGGAGACGGTCACCACAGCAGGTATGGACCGCGATATATCACGTGCACGTAGGGGGGCGGAACAATTGTTTTCTGGATCTGTTGAGGGAGATGACTGAGTGTGCTTCAGGTGTCTTATTCGCTTGTTAACCCTTCGAGGCGCAACCCTTTCCCAATGCTGAAAAAAGGGCAGCCATAATATGTGCAGCTGACTGTGCACGAACAGCTGGCTGCGCACGAGCACAGCCAGCTGTCGTCAAAAAAAGGGTCTCTCGATCTGTGGCACGCGATGAACGTGTCGATCGTCCGCCCTCTTGCGGGTCGTTCAGTCGAGCGATGGCAACGGCTGCCCTTGTTTCAGCATTGGGCAATCTATCCAGCAGTTCTCGCATTCTTCCATTTTTCAGCAGATGTCAGTGCTGTTAAAAATAACCGTGACAATTTTTTGACGGGAAATGACGTGCTAAAAAGTAAAGGATTCTCGTCGAGCTATGTTACCCGCAACTATTTTTATAGAAATCCAATCTATTCTTCGTGACTGGCAACAGTCGAAACGTCAAGAGCTTGGTGTCCTCACGGCGAGGACACTGCGCTTTAAAGGGTTAAAGGGTTCGCGCTTCTTCGAGCTTCGATCCCCCTTTCTGAGTTCATCGTTGCTTCCTGGCCTGGGCTGTCGCTAAATTTAGCGACTTTTAATCGTCTCTAGAGATAATTCAATGCTTTACCGTCCTAAATAACATTGCGAGTTTAAAGTAATTTGTATCTAAATTTAGAGTTTTCATTTTGGAATACCGCGTTTACCTTATTTTACAATGTTTTCATGGTAAAAATCTAGATGTGGCTATTATGCGGAGAAATCTACAAAATAATATTGCACACTAAAAAATAATATTGCGCACTACAAAATAATATTGCACACTAAGCATCTCTTAGGGAAATTTCATCGACTTTTGTCGAAGTTTTGTCAAATAACACGTGCAGTTTATGGCTAAATAAGATATGGCCGTACTTACGTATTATCCCGTTTCAATCGCAATCGAAATTAGCTTTATAATTGTACAGAAGCAAAATGCGTGTTCACAAGTTTTAATCTGTCATTTATATCTACATCAATGAAATCATATTTATTTATCTTTTTTAACTTTTTAAATGTATAAGTGGCTAGAATACATTGAGATAAAAGCAGCTAAATCTTCAATTTTTGAGTAAAATCAGAACTCATCTGACACCCCCACCCCCATGGACATACGTTTGAATCTCACGGAGTTTTTTACCAGTCTTTGAAACCCACGTGATTAAATTAAAGCAAGATTCTGTTCTCTGAATAAAAGCACTAGAATTGGGAATTTCATATTATCAAAACCCTTCAAGAGGATTCTGAACTTTTAAAATGCTTGATTTAGTCTAGTAACACCTTTTCAGTTTTATTGGATTGGTGAATTAGAGACTGGTAGTAATATGAGACGTAAGGAACTTTTGAATTATTAGTTTACTCTTTGGTGGTAATGGGTATTAAATACTACCAAATTAAGACGTTAACTTAATCATTCTTATGTAATACATATTTTTAAAGTCTCCCAAGTGTATAACTGTTTAAATATATGACACTTTCAAAATAAAAAAGTATATTTTTAATAATGGGCTTAGTGAAAATATTTTACAGTGTTTAAAAATATGAATACTTATAATATCTAATCTATGAATACACTGTCCAAACATATTTTAAAGAAATATGCTTACAACATGGCATCTTGCGTAATTAATAGTGATTATTCTCAAAATAATTTAAAATATGAGGCAACAAGTTTAAACTTTGCTTTCGTATCACCTAATACTTAATGGTCTATTTGAATTTCCGGAATTCCTACTTAAAAATACTGTTGTTCCTGAATTCGAAACTTTGAAGTTATTCTACATTTTAAAAAAACTACACGTTTACTGATTTTAATAAAAAATATATCAAACTTGCAAAAACTTCCAGAATGTCTTTTCACAAACTGTTATGATCATGATTTTTTAAAAAGTACGTGAATTGTTAGAGTAAAAAATAATAGAAGATTCAGTTTCTTCTAATAAAAAATTCCGATTCTAGAAAATTCCTTGAAAAATTGGAATTTTTCAAGAATTTTGTGGTAGAATTATAAGTTTCGGAATTTCTTTTTTTTTTCCCATTTTCAACATTTTGCAACTTCAAAGCTTTTTCGCTTAAAAAAGTTACAATAAAAGGATACTTTTTTTAGTTTCTAGCATATTAACTATAACTTTCGGTTATAGTTAAACATAGCACGGTTCGAGCTATGTAGCAATAGTCTCCAGTAGATTTGCTGTGTCAAATTATTACCTCAATTATTTTCCATATAGAAAAATGCCAGGGCAATTATATTTTGTTCAAACTATTGATTTTTTAATTTATAAACATTTATATGAATTTTAATAAATATGGATTAACTGTGTACCTCTTCGAGTTTATTTATATTTTCATGCATTTAATTTCAATTTAAAAAAATTAAATAGCGTGTAATAGAAGTAACAATTACGTTTTTAGATTTCGTTTATTTATAATTTGCACTGTATTAGTTTGGATTAAAAATAAAATTGAATTTTAAATCCATTTATTTTCATTTAAATAATTTTTTTTGTCTACAATATTTTTTTAACGCAAATTTTAGAAGAGAGGAATGTTATTTATTGACTATCAATTTAAACTTTTCCGATCATTAATATTAAGAATTTTACAAGAGCTTTTTAATTTTCGTCCCATTCGTTATCATTTCAGTTCACTTTCAGTTTTCCCCTTGTGATTCTTTCAGTACGTATATTTTTTCTTTTCATTACTAATACTAGTGTATTTATTTATTTTTACTGTTTTACTTATTTATTTGTTCATTTTTCACTCTTCATTTAACTCGCCATTGTTTTTCTAATTAATATCTCCTGTGCTTTTTTTTTTAAAAATATCGCCTTGATTTTCTTTATTATTTTCGCATTCTTCAAATATACCATGTTCTCATGTACCTGCGTTTGTTTTCACTCTGCACTTCTTAAATATAAAGATACGCTTGTATTTTTCACACGACTATGAAATTGGTAACTGTGAACCTCTTTGAATCCTTTCTAACACTTTTTCAGTCAGGTTAAAAAGCGTTTATGATTTCAGTCTGTCCGTCTGCGCTCTAACTGCTGTAAATAGGCATCGATCACTACGAAAGTTATATAATAAAGTTATATTCTGTACATCTCAGAGCTCGATATAAGATTTTGAAGATGACAGAAAAAAAAATGGAGCTTTTTTATAAGTTGATAGCAAGAACTATTCAGCTGACGGCAAAATCTTAATGATTAATTTCATGTGTAGTTTTTTCTTAACTTAAAAAAATTAATCAGTAATGCAATGAGAAGACCAGCACCATTAGCACAAAAAACTATGCTTTACTTTTCTAGAGAGTATTGTAATATTTCTTTTGCAACCATAAAATACATCTGAAGTAGAAAGAACAGTTAGTTTTAAATACTCGCAGTCAAAGTTGCCGCGAGATCTCTTGATCGTCGGGGCTGTTTGGGCTAATCTCACGGCATTTGTCGTGGTTGCTGCGACTTATTTCTCTTGCGTTACTGGAGTTTTGATTGAGTTTAAGCAAATTTCAAATATTGGCTAAATATTGAAAAGAGTGAAAAAATGTACTCAAGACTGAAAACTATACAGCACCAAAATTATAGCGACAATTGTGAAGTACTTTTTTTTTTCTCTTCAGAAAACGTTTATAAAATATATTAACTTAACGAATAAGCTCATTAAGTTTCATAGTTTTAGGGTTGCTTTTCATACCAAATGAAAAATTTCCGCTTAAATCAAATTCTAAAAAGTATTTTTCAGTAAAAAAAATATTGCATTTTTAAATTATCTGTTAATTCATTTATAAAAAAGATTAAAAAAGAGTCATTTATAAAAATTAAGATTATAAAAAAGAGTCAATAAAGATTATAAAAAAGAGTCATTTATAAAAATTTCAATTAAAGATTATAAAAAAGAGTCATTTATAAAAATTTCAACAATGAGAATTTTTAGCAAAACATTATACTTAATCACATACATATTTTTAAATGTCACTAAAATACATTTCAAGCACTAGAGCTCAATTAACCCATTGAGACAAGGAAAATATTTTTCACAATAGTAACACGGTGTAAAGCTTTTACTTTTAAGAATCTAAACTCCATAAGAATATCATGTTTAGAAAGGTGACTCGATTTTGTTACCAGGTAGTTTATTCCTTATGTTAAAAAAAAAAAGAAGAAGAAGAAGTATTACAGGACATTATTTAGTTTGAGTGAATTTGTAATAAATATTTAATCAATGGAAAAAATAAAAAATAAATATGAGATATATTAGTGAGTTTATTTGTTTTATTATTTTAATCAGGTTTATTATTCGCAGAGGAGGGGAAAGGGTTGAATACGCTGTTTACCAGTGCTCTTTTACTTAAAATAATGTCCCATAAATATTATTTTTGAAATTTTTTAATTAGTGAAGGTAGATGATTTAAAAAAATTTCGAAGTTAAGTTTATAAAACATTTAAACAGATCTTTCGATTGAAAAACTCTGGTACAGGCCATTAACGACCATTCTATTTTTATGTTTATCTTCATTCAAGGCTTATATTCAAGCATAATATTTCATATAGTTAACAGTTAAAACATATATTTACAATGTTTATCTCAAAATTAATTAATTAATTAATTTTTTGAAATTATTTTTGGTATAAAATACCTATAATTATAGAAAAATCAATCTTGATTCTTTTTCTTTCAAGCTTCAAATTAAAAAAAAAATAAGTACTTATTATTTGTGTGTGTTTATGTTAGGGTAAAAATGCAGGTGTATTTCTGTGAAACTAGATTTCAGTGAGTACAATTTTACGTCTTATTTTATATCTTATATTTACTTCTCAGTTTACGTCTTCAATATGGAAAACTCGTCTCTAATAGAGCGTGCACTTGCTCAATGATATTTATCGCCTAGTAACTGTCAACTCTAAATTTTACAGAAGTTCAAAGATCTTATTTTTAATTAAGTGCTCCACAGTGTCAGTAAATTTATTTCTTGTCTTTTCACTCATCTGTTATAAAATATCAAAATCCAATATTTGAAAGAAATTATAAATGCAAATGATATGCATGGTAAAATTTTCTGCATAGCGAGAAATATGTAAATTAATCTAAATTGTTTACATGAAAAACTCATCAATGTTAATCGGATTTTTCTAAAATTATTTTAATATGCGTATAATTAAAGTTTATTATTTTACACATACGGAATAATTATAATAACAATAACAATAAGAATGGAAAGCTATTCAAAATTTCATGCAAAGTCTTTATCATTAACCAATCGTCTTTATCATCAAGATTTGTAATTATAGGATCCGCATTATATAGAATTTCATATTCAGAAATTTGGACGTTTGTATAGAATGGGATAGGACCTTTTATTATAATTATTATCACATGGTCCTTTTAGTATTTGCCAGGACCCCCCCTACCCCCCTGTCAGCCTGAATCAAGACTTGATCAAAGTGACAGTGATTCGATGTTACTTCTTAAGTTTTCAGTGAACAGTAACGATAACGAAACATTCGTGTGGCTTATGAGAGAGAAATAGCCTGAAATATTATTAGTATTTCACTGATGTTCCACGGAACATGGAACTCCTTAAGAGTAAAATAAATAAATGAAACGAAATAAAGTAAATAAGAAAAATATTTTTAAGCCACTAAAGTATGTCTAAAAACTACGTAGGAGAGAGATTTTTCATTTGCTTTATAATAATTTCCTCCGTTATAATTAAAGCTAGAAATTGAGTACAAAGCAGTATTTTGACAAATTTTAGCTTTCATTGTCATTTTTTTTTTCAGAATTTAACCTTATCTCATTCTGTGAAAAAAGTTAATTTTCAAAAGGTTCTCAAGTTGTCCCATTGTGCTCCTTTGCTGGTACAATGGGACAGGAATGGGGTACAGTGAAACAATCAGTAAGGCGCATACAAAATCAGCTATATTAGGACAACACATTATTATTAAAATTAAACAGAGGTTGACGTATTTAACACTTAAGATATGAAAGCAGTTTTCAAATGACAAGACTTAAAAATAGTTATAATGATGAAACACATTATTTTAAGAGTTTCAAAATTCCTTGCTGAATAATGTTTGATGAATCAAAAATTATAAAGTAAATGAAATGAAACAGTAAACGATAATAAAATATTTTTTAAAGTTCATTTCATCGGGGAATAAAGTCGGAAGTCTACTGGAAATGGTACTTGTGCCATTGTTCTTCCTGTACTCCACACTTAAATCCGAACGTTTTAAGGCTGTTCCTCGAAGAAGAAGAAAAAAAAAACAACTCTGTTTTTAGTCTTGGTACACAAATTGAAATAAACTAATCGCCCCATGGTCTCCAAAACATTCCAGATGGTTCTTCATAAGCTGCTTTACACATTGTAACAAGTGAAAAAGCTGTGCCTTTTGTGAAATTTTCAGAAAAAATTCTTAAACATGGATCCGAGCTGCTGGATTTTTCGAAGAGGACACGTTTTGCAAAAATTTCCGATTTTTAAGATTTTGAAACTGATATAGGTTTATCGTTTATTTCAGTATGGAGTACAGCTTGTAAAGAGACAGTGTCGAAATTTTGAAGTGCCTGACATAATTAGTTTATTGGTACTTATGTACCAAAATCACATGATTTTTTCGAACTACACCGTTAAATCCACACTCTAAAGTTGTACGAAACTTATCAGCAGGAAAAAGGGCGTTACATTCATACAATTAAGAAATTTTGAGCTTTAAATTAAATCAAAGGTATTTATTATTAGATGATGATTGACTGCTCAAATCCAAAAAAGTAAAACATGTCAGATTTTTTGTACAGTTATATAGAAACAAAAATGACTGCAACTTCCCTACAAGACGAATAGCTGCATTGACTAGTTTACACAGTATTGTTGTACAGGTTGACTAAATAATGGCATACTTTTCTAATCTTTTATCATTTGAATCATTAAAGTAATATCTATGTCCCGCTTTACCCCTCCCCCTTTCTTCTACTTTCCGTACCGCTGGAAATGCAGCTCTCAATTTGAAATATTGAAAGTACCAAGCAACATCATCATCAACAGAGTGCATCAAAAACTTATCATAATAATTTATCCAAAATTATATGTTTAAATATATTTTACTTATGAGGAAGAACACTTTAAAATGCCAAATTACAATTCTGAACTCTTATGTTTAATATAAATAATAATTTTTCTCGCAAATATTTTTAAAAATCCAAATTGTTCATTTACTGTGATTTAATATATAAAACAATCTTACAGTAACAAAAAGTAAACACATATTTACCTCGAAATATGAATACCCTAATGAACGAGACTTTTGAGGTACGAACCATCATTTGGTCTTTTTTTTTTTTTTTCTAGAGGTACGAATCAGAATTCAGGATACGAACAATTTTTAAATGACGTCGCAAAACTAACCGCGAACCATACGAACGGGGATCATGTTTTAGAATGTCTCATCAAAAAGGACAGAGAACTGGACTTTTCATGGTCCCACCATGACCTTGTGAATACGGCAGTGAGCATGGTAAATGCCTGAAGCGTGAAGGTCAAGGTCCAGTACTCTTGCCTGCCGCGTGGCTGTCCATCTAACGGCCTGGAGATTCGGGCGGTTTTCTCCAGATGTAACGTGCATGCGCGTTGGAGACCCTTAAAAAGTCCTGATATCCCCAACCCTAGTCAGATAACCCTTGAGTAGATTTGCCTTAACACAATAAACATAAACATGAATTGGACTTTTGGACAGCATACCAGAAAAAAAGAAAAGAAAAAATGGAATTTTTAAGATACATTCCAAGATATCAAACTTTTACCGCCATTACTACAAAAAGATTTAACCCATTTGTGCCTGGATATTTTTGCGACTTTCTTCGATTTTTACTGATAATAGAAATAATAGATAAATTTCTGATGTCAATTTCTTGAACAAGGGATGATTTTTTTTTTTAAATTATTATGCATAAAAATCGAAATATCAACATCCTACTGGGTCATGTTAAAATATTTTGTAGAGTTGAGGCTCAATAATCATGAATAAAGGCTAGGAAAAATAAATAACGTTTTCGACTAATAGCGAAAATGCCGTCCCAAAAAAGGGACACTAGGCATAAATGGGTTAAAAAGCACAAAAAGCGTAGTAACATCTACACCGTTTGTAAGATTCGCTTGAAAATTTTCATAATCATGTATAAAAACATAAAAAGCAGCTTGAGCTACTTTAAAAATCTGAAAATTCACCCGTTCTCTTATTTTTAAGCGATTTTTCGCTATTTTCGGCTTTATTTTATTTCCGAGCGTAAAAAAAGGTGAACCATTTGCGTGACAAAATGAGCTGTCCCGATTAACATGACGTCCTATTGAAGTTATGGTCATCAGGCTTTGAAGGGAAAATTGCGATTCCGATTCGTTTTAAATATTTTTTCTAGATAACAAAGTTTAATTTCTTTTCCATTAAAATGATCGCCTGCTCGAAGCATCGATATAAGAGGGATTGTTCACACAGAACAAAATCGTTCGAATGCGAAAAGCTCCCGCACGTTACCTGAAGAGCGTGAAATTCGATTTGGGTATATATAATAAAAATTGAATACGAAATTATTTATTGTAGGTGGATGAAGATTCTATATATTGAGTGTAGATATTTTTTCACTCAATGATTTTTCTAGCGCCCGTTGTAATTGCCTCCACAACGGGCTTTAACATCGAGTCATTAAATATATTCCCGAGTATATTAGCAACTACCAGCGGTTTTCTGTCATTTTGGAAAACGATAGGAAGTGGGCAGGTACCAATACCCAGAAGGAAAAACCGCAACCCATTTTTCCCACTGTTTAAGATAATAGATAAATAATGTCGAACAACTTTTGTTTTTCACCGATTATAGTATTGTCCTTCTGAGTAACTGGTTAAGCAATTCTTTTTGTTTATCAGTGACTCTTCGTACTAAAAGAAACTGCATCTGAACGGTGTTTTCGTGTTCCACTCTCTTTGTGTGGACAGATTTCCTTCTAGTTTTCACGCTGTTTTAATTATTTGTGTATATCTTCAGTTCGTCTCTGTGGGCATCATCATCAGTATGCGTTGACAATAAATCCACAATCGGCAATTTCATAATTATGTCTCTTTTATTATTATTATGTCTCTTTTATTATTATTATGTCTCTTTTATTATTATTATTATGTCTATCTTAAATTATGTCTATGTTTTAACGTGTTAATGTTTACAAGTCTCGTTAAACTCATGTTTCAACGTGATGTTAAAAAAGGCTACTCATACTGAATGTAGAATAGTAAATGCACGTTATTGTATAATAATAATAATAATAATAAAAGTAATAATGTGTACCGAGAAATCTTTTTTTTTTTCCCTGTGCGTCAATATTTTTCCCAGCTAATAATACGAAATTTGGCACGCGCGTGAGTTATTTAGCGTAGGTGGTGCATTGAAAAGCCTTTTCCAAAATTCAGGGTTCAAAATGTTCTTTTTCACATATCCTGCGTGATCTCGAAAAAGAAGAAAAGAGATATCTATAAAATTATTGCTATAAAATACAACACTCAAGAATACCTAAAAATCGATTACAGAAGACTTCGAGTACAATCCTCCAAGAAGGGTAGGTGTTAAAGAAGGGAAGCAGTGCCATTTTTCTTGAAGAGAAAAAAAATATATGATGTATAAAATTCTTTTTTTTTTTTTTAATAGGATTCCTATGCTTGTTTGTCATTCAATACTTGTCGAAAATTCATTTCTTTGAATTTTGCGTAAAAAAGGGCTTTTTTTCTTTTAACTTTCCGATACATCTAATATATATGTAAAGTGGATATGTGTGTGTGTGTGTGTAAATTGGAATATTTAAATTTCCTTCAAAATGCTTACGCATTAAATGAACAGTACTGAATATTGACTGTGAAAATTAATGCGATAAAATAAAAATTCCTAAATGATTTATTTTGAAAATTCGTTTCGAGCTGCAATTCTTGCATGCTTTGAGATTCAGCAATTAATTAATTTTCTGACTTTTTTATATTGTTTCAATGATAGTACCTGTGAATTGACTCGTGAAAAATCTAAAAAGCAACTTAAAAGAAATCTTAAATTTGTTACAGTAAGAATACAACGATATTTACTAACAGTATTTCTTTTGGCACAATC
Organism: Cheiracanthium punctorium; assembly: GCA_038373885.1. Classification (NCBI taxonomy): domain Eukaryota; kingdom Metazoa; phylum Arthropoda; class Arachnida; order Araneae; family Cheiracanthiidae; genus Cheiracanthium; species Cheiracanthium punctorium. The sequence goes on from JAWZYV010012921.1 coordinate 171,078, forward strand.
CAGTAATATAGCGTATCAGAAATAACATTTCTGCAACATTTTACGAGTAAGATACAATTTTTAAAAAGAAAATTATGTGTTATTTAGCATTCAACATCTATTTAATGCGACTAGGTAACACAATTGAAAACCTAAGTTTGCTACTATTGTTGAAATCGTACAATTTTAATAAACATTAATAATTTCAATTGTATTTGATTAATCTTGTTTTTCTTTAATTGATCTAATAATTCTTACCAGCAACATTCCTGTTCTCATATTAATTTAAATTAAATTGTTAAAACGCTTGTAATACACTACACTATTACTTCTACATTTTTAGAATAATCTTCTGTAAAAGCATGTCAGTCAATAAATATCCCCCCCCCGGCACATCAATTACAAAACTGGCTATATGAAACTTTTAGTTACATATTAAGTTAATGGGAATTCTAACTTCCAATATGCGAATTTTACAAACAATGTTCAGTGGAATAATTCTAGCTGCTATGTCGCATTAAGATTACTAATACGATTACTAATTCGATACGAGATGAACTCGGATAAACAGGAAATTCGTTTAACAACCCTCATCACTTTCCAATGATCAGCTCGACATTGAACATTTATAACATACTGATAAAATATGGCTCACTTGTAGAGTCTTAAAAATACTTATGACGAAATAATCGAGCATGTAAAGTGCATGTAAAAATATTTTCTCTTTTGCTCAGAGCTGTTTTGCATAAAATTCCATATCTCTTGATAAATATTTAGATAGAGGTGGTCCAAATGATCTGAAATCCTGTATATACCAGTGTTTTAAAGCAATTTCTAAAAAAAAAAAAAAAAAAAAATAGTCCATTTAGTTCTGTGAGTACGCATAAAAGCAAAGCATTTAAAGATATTATTTAAGTTCTGCAAATTTCATTTTCTTAAAGAGTAAAAATCCTGCTATAACGAATTTTCAGATTAAAGAAAAAAAAAATATTTCTATTGATTTTTAAGAGAAAATTATAGTAGTACAAATTCAGTTTTAATGAAGTTTCACATTAACATATATTTCAATGTTACAAATTTTATCCCTTTGAAATTCGTTATATTGGGATTTTGTAGTAGGTTTTCTTTTTTAAAATCCTGCAAACGCGAAAAGAACGTACGTAATTTATCTATTAGTCTTACGTTACTTTTGCACCTGAATCTCTAAAATGATGACTGTTGGCATTGTATTGTTTAACATTTTCGAATTCCCCAGCAATAGGTAAATATTCATTATAAAATCTCGTTATTACGAATATTTCAGATTAACGAATAAAATATTTCATTAAAATAAAATCATATCAATAAAAATTAATGAATTTTACTCTGTAATGAATTTCTTCAATATTACGAATTTTATCTTTGGTACCTTAAAATTTGTTGTACAGAGATTTTACTGTTAACATTTTACGCTACAATATCGGTACGGCATTGCGAGGCACTTTTTTGCACATTAATCATTCATTTTCTGATGAAATACTTTGAAAATGTGTTAGATTTCTTCTCGTCGTTGTTAACCAGTATTTAAGAGGTGCAGGCAATATTTCAAAATACCCTCTCAATTTCATTATATTGAGAGATTACGTTTAAATTTTTTGTAAAAAAATTTCAATTTCCTTTTTCATCGCACGGTTTATAAGTTCAAAATTCCAGTTAATTTTAATAGGTTCAATTGAACTCTCCAAAACGTTCCTAGAGCTTCACCAATTTTCCAGTTAATTCGAAACTTAAAATGTACATAAGTTGCACAGCATGAAATGAATGATGTGAAACTATAATTCTCAAGATATGTAATTGTTTTTAACCCATTTGTGCCTGGATATTTTTGCGACTTTCTTCGATTTTTACTGATAACAGAAATAACAGATAAATTTCTGATGTCAACTTCTTGAACAAGGGATAATTTCTTTTAAAATTTTTATGCATAAAAATCAAAATAACAATCAAAATATCAAAATATCTTGTTAAAATATTTTGAAGAGTTGGGGCTCAATACTCATGAATAAAGGCTAGGAAAAATAAATAACGTTTTCGACTAATAGCGAAAATGCCGTCCCAAAAAAGGGACACTAGGCATAAATGGGTTAATCAGACTGCTAGATATTTGAAGAGAACATTAAGTAACTGTTTCGCATTGATTAACTTTTCTCTTAATATTTTCAGCGACTATTTCAGCGAATTTTATGGAACAGTCTAAATAGCGAGAATATTTAATATTAATATGAAAGAAATACTAGTGGAATATTTGAAGTGCAGGGAGTCATGCAACAAGCAACAAATTCCCAAAGAATAATCAGTCTTATAGTGAAATCCAATTTCGTTTACATGTGCAGTAGTTACGATTAAATTTTGCCTATGAACTGGGTTATACATCTAAAACGATTAAACAGATTACAATCCGATTTGGTGAATAGACTATTATACATGAGATTAGCTCAAGGAATTTTGAAAATAATAATAATAATTCCATAAATGTCCACTAGGTGACGCTTTGCATAGTGAAACAGCAAATTTAATAATTGAAACGACTAATTCGAACTATACAAGCAATTTCAATATTTATTCAATAGTTTTTAAACATTTATTAACTAATTTGAGTCATTTGAGCTGAATTTCCATGCAACGCTCCCTCTAGTGGATGTTTTTAGAACTGAACCTTTTAGAAAATTAGTGGCAACATGCTTACCAGTTTTAGCTACAAATTGCTTTTATAGTTTAATTATAACCGCCTTTTAAATATAATATATTTCATTGTGTGATTATATTTAAAAAAATAAATTTTAATAATTCACTGTCACCCTATCGCAAATTAAATATGAATTTTCATTCCACAATCAATATTAATATCATTACTGTGTGAAATGGAAATTTATTATTTAATAATATTTTCAATACTAGTTTTCCATTAATGCTATGTCTTTTGCCAATAAATCTTTCTAGAATTAAGGCAAATAGCAAACAGTTTTTGTTTTTAAAAAGTATTCTGAAATTTTTCAACGTTTTAGTTTTGCAGTGCATGTTAATTCAGTTTTTTCTGGTCAAATTTTGTACTCGTAAGCACGTAATAAAATTCTGGAGAACTCGAAGGAATTTTTTTAAATAATACCAATTTTCTGTCAGTAGTGCAAATCAAATCCTCATAAAACTTCTAGAACATAAAAATAGTTAACAAATTATCATTGAAATCATAATAATATTCATGTACTACCAAGCATGATAGTCTTTTTGGAAATGATTTTAAACAAGATCATGCACTATACTCAAGGTTATTGTTAGTTTTTTAATTTAATGAAAATTTCATAAATAGTTGTTTAATAAATGAGTCATTTTATTGATTTTTATTGATTTTTTATTTTTAAAAAGCACGAGTGCAGTCTAATATTTAAAGACAGGAAAAGAAAATTCGCTTTTGAAACGTCATTAAAACTAATTTATTTATTTATTGCCCAGAAAAAAGACAAAATACTAATGCAGATAAAATAGTTTAAATTGTTCTATATTAACCATTCATAATTATTAGACATTACGGTAATTTCCTACAACAAACATCTTCGGTTGTGACCTTCGAAAAGAAGGCCTGCTGGCTTATGAATGAGTCAGTCTTTGTAGGCGGTTTCAGGTGCAAAATAAAAATTCGTATTTAAAAGAATTAAGATGCTGATTGCTTCTAATCACTATTTTATCAAATTTATTATTCTTAAATTTATATTGATTTATTATTAATTATTGATTAAATACATATACTAAACATTTTTCTAGAAATTGTGATTGCAGCTTAAATTTTTAAATATCATTTTATTTGTTGTTCCAAAGATAAATTTGAACAACTATGAACTTAATAAAATGATGATCACCAACCAGAATAATTTTTTTGGCATTAACTATCATTTTGCGATTAAAATCGCCTACATAGCATGAATCTTTACGTAAGAAAGCAAGTCTTCTTCTTAAAGGTCACGCTCGGTGCTACTCCTAAATAGTTTAAAACTCTAGCATGTAAAATTAATCTAATGCATTTGAAAGTACGTATTTCTTTTCTGAAACTGCGATATGATGTTTAGTCAATTCATATGTTACATCAGTATTTCTGAAACAACCGAGTATACTTTTTCAGTCTTGATTGTATTGCGTATTTGCGTGAGAAATTTTTGGTTTTCAGATTTTTAGGAAATAGTTTCTCATAACAGTCAGGACTTCAAGCTAATTTTACTTAGGTCTTTATTACATTAAAAGTTCTTTTACAGGGTCTTGCAAAATTGTATTCAACAAGACATAATATTTGCACAAATTTTCATTGTACAGCTGCGGGGGAGGGGGGGGGAATGCCCACTTGCTCTTTATTTGGTCGTTGTTCGGTGTACATCAAAGTTATATATAGCATTCATTTGCAAATAACGTATAGTTTAATTTGAGAATAATTTAATTTGCATAAGGGACCGTCTTCATATTTAATTAGGCATCAACTTCGTTTTTTCTCTATAACATCACTCTATTTTGACTTTATTAAAATAAAGAAAACCTTCAAATTACCCTAAAGATAATTTTTCTTTTCCAATCTTCTCCTATCATCCAAGATAATTTCCGCAGATATTGCTAATTCTTATTTGCGCGATTTTAAGGGACTTTCTGCAAATTGAAAAGCGCTACTTGCAGGTCCGAACTTTTCGCCTTTCATTCATTTCGCTCGCTATAGTTAAAAGAAATAAATATTATTTATAGGGGAAATACTGCTTCTAGTCAAAGTTTTTTGTACTACTCAATGGTCCAAATGAACTGTGACTTCAAAACTACCTTTATCCCTATACATGATTTAAAGAAAAAAATGCAAAACGACTGCTTATGATTTTAAAAATCTTTCTAATTTTGAAATTGTTATTGAGTAGTTGAAGGTTCAGTTAGACAGGCGAAATATTGCCACGAGTGAAAATCTGTTCTCTGCTCTTCTGACTACAAGCGCCCCACCAGTGGCACAGCGTATTACATTAGTATTACAACAAAATTTTCAAAAAGCGGAATTATTCCCCAGTTTGGTGATACGCCAAACGCCTGCCGAACATTGTAAAATAGTTTTAGTCGGCGATTTAAATATAGATTTTAATTCCGAAGAAGTGTTTTATAGAATAGAGAAAACAAATACGGTACACATCATAGATTATGATACACTTTCCAAATGATATTTATAAAGGTGAAGTATAGTTTGACTATGCCTGTCGAACATTGTTATACAGTTTTGGTAGGCGATTTTAATATAGATTTCTATTCCGAAGAAGTGGTTTATGGAACGAGGAAGGAAAACACTGCACACTCATGGATTAGGATGCCCATTCCAAGCAGTATTTAAAATGGTGAAGTATAGTTGGAATATGCCTGCCGAAGATTGTAAAACAGTTTCAGTAGGCGATTTTAAGATAGATTTCGATTCCGAATATGTGTTTTATGGTACAAGAAAGAGATGATTCTATTTTAACGCCCCCACTCTCGTCAACCTAAAAAATCGCCGCACTTTGCGGTCATGGGTCTCTAGGAGTTATTCACAAGTTTCAACGCTCCCAAAAGAACTGGATGAAAACTAAAGTGAACAAATGAGCGATAAACCCACCGGTTAAGGAATTTGAAGACACTTAATTATTAAAACTACATTAATCGGCAATCCAAAATAAATAAATAAGTAACGGAATGCTGTACTTACAGGTTGTTCCAAATCGCCATTTTAATTATAAATTGCGGTTGTCACATAAATACAAAAACTCGTCGTGGTAACTGCATATATTTAATGATCGCCACCTTGGCGAGAGTCGGGGTGTTAAAGTAGGAGTCAACCAAAGAAAGATAAACACGACACACTCGTGGATTATGATGCACATTCGAAACAATTTTTAAAACGATGAAGTGTAGTTGGAATATACATGGCGAAAATTGTAAAATAGTTTTTAGTAGGCTATTTTAAGATAGATTTCGATTCCAAAGATGGGTTTTATAGAACAAGGAAGAAAAATACGGCACACTCCTGAATAATGATACACTTTCCAACTTAATGGAATAAGGAAGAAAAATAGGGACGAGGCATGGATTATGATACGCTTTTAATCTATAGCACTTTAGAGGGTATTTAAAATCTGAGAGTGTTTCAGATTTTCTTACTTTTTTTTTGTCCCCAGCTATACTGCTTCTTTTATTTCATCCTTAAGCATTTTCTGGTGATGCCCTCTAGTTTCAATATTACGAACTATTGTTAAGAAATGAGTGGGCTGGTAAAATCCGAATTCTGTATCACGTGAGGGATGGAAATTTAAAATTTATACGTTACATTTTCAATATCCCCCCCCGCCGGGGTGTTACTGCTTTTTACCAGCTGAAGAACAACAAGCTTAAATAGGGGGAGGGGATTGTTTTGATGGGTAGTTTAAATTTTACAGGTTTAGAAAATTCAAGCTGGAAGGATTTGTGTATGATGCACGAGCGCGTAGAACTTTATTTATGGGGACCATTTTACTAATGGAATTTGTCTTTTAAGGGACCGTATAAAAATTTAAATTTTATATTTATTCATATTTAATCTCCTGAAAATTTTAATTGCTGTCGAAACACCCTGTACATTAAAATTTGGAAGTGTTTATTTGAGCCTGGTACATATGAACAGCATTTAAATTAATTTAAATGGAAAAACTGGGGTGCAGCTTGGATATTTGCCACCCATTGGTGAGATGAAAACTTTGGGAGAGTTAATATTACAGCAGTTAATGATGTGGCAGTTTTAAATTCGATGTCAAATTCAACGAGATTTTGGAAATGACCCCAAAAAAGATGTATTTTACTACTGTTCTACTTTTGCAAGACAATGTAATCTATAGCAAGGATGGCAGAAATTTAACTGTTACTTCCATGCTTTAAATAAAGAGAAAATTGTTGTATACTCTTACTCCATTTTGCTTGAAATGGATGAGTGCCTTTAAACAGCCATAGACCGTAAAGTATTGGAATTCTTTTGAGTGCTTCACAAGAAGAATTACCGAACGATCCCACATGTACTCCCATGGACGATTTTACGATTTGATTTCATGTACTATTTAAGTGGTCCCTACAGTTTCTCCGAAACGAGTATCGACTATCTACTCATGTAATACGCTAACGTATGCGGTACCAAAATCGACTATGTTTCTAAGCTGGGAACGGCAACCACTAGATGTAAACATTAACATAATAACAATAATACAAGCGCAAAAACCCAAATGAACAGTTCTAAATGAACGTCAAGTGAAACAGGCCTATTCGTTATTGGGTACGCATGTCAAGCAGAAACTAGACTACAAAATAACAAAGCATACGCGAAAAAACAAAATCTTTCGGATCTTTTCACAACGCGTTTATCGCACATTAAAAAAAAAAAATGGCCTTGCAGTGGGCCGAAGCCTATTTTAGATATTTCCTGTTTCTTTTCTATTTTTGTAACCAAGGATACGTATTACATAATGCAACCGTACTATAAAACACCAGGTTGCTAACTTTGGCACACGAACCCCGCAACTGCTGCAGTTAAGAAGCATTCCTGTAGGAATTTGTGCAACACGTTATCACCCAATGGACATTTTGCACGTGACGTCACTCGGCGGTATTTGATACTCCACGTGCACGATCTTATGGTGATGATTAGTTTCGGTTTCAGCTCGTTTGGACCTAAGGGATTATTCGACACTTTCTAGTAGAAATATAGCTGTTGCAAAAGAAGCTAGAATATTAGTCATTAACAAATAATAGCTTTTTATAAATGAATTTTATCTTCATTGTGAGATTTTATTCAAAATGTTCATAATAATTAAATACTAAAAATAATTTAAAAGATCGTAGTTTAAAAAAGTGTGGGAGGTTTTTAATGAATATTTGTACTATTTTAAACTCAGAAAACTCAAAATCAACTCAATGATGTATTATTTATACGTGTTTGCATAACGTAATAATTTTAGAACACTAATATTCTTTTTATTAGCAAAGTTTTGAAGCGAAATGCGATATCATCGTCTTCTAAACCATCTATTTAAGTATTAAAAAGACAGTAACTCATTCCGAGCGGCTCTAATAATGAGAAACAGTAATTATAAAATGGATACTGAATGCATTTCAATATGAGCTGGCGGATGTAAATACCGCCAGCAGACGAATTTTAGCCTCGAACTCAGACACCATGCAAAATGTCCATTGAGCACATTTTTATAGTCATTTTATGAATGGGAATGTCACTCATTATATCTTTTTTGCCCCCGTGACAACCATCAGCTTTTATCCTTACATCCAAAATGTGTAACAACCCTAAACTAAATAAACTGAACGATAAATACTTTTAAAACAAAGAAACGTGATTATCGTTGAGATAAGTCCGATATTTTGACCAGCACTACTCTGAGTACATAGAACAGTAAGGTATGGAGCGGCTAGTGTTCTTTTTTTTAAATCATACTTTTCTACCATGCACTCAGTATGGCAGAGAAAGCGACATTACAGCTTAATAAACGATACATTATTTTTTTTTAACAATCTCTTGCAGATCTCCCGTCTCCAGTCAAGTTCCACCACCAGCACCAGCAACACCAGACTTCGACGACGCAGCAGCAGCAGCACCACCCTTCACGGTCTTCCCCCTACCCGGCTGCGGCGATGGGGCACGCCTCTTCCCGAGGGATCTCGTCGGCCCCCCGTTCGGCGATGGCCCGCCGCAACGAGCGCGAGAGGAAGCGGGTCCGGCTCGTCAACCACGGGTTCGCCACCCTCAGGCAGTACCTGCCGCAGAGCAGCTCCAGGAAGAAGGTGAGTCGGCCCGGGCAGGGCCTTTGCCGAAACCACCTGATAAAGAAGGCCTTACAACTTCTACGTCATCGAGTCTTGACGTCATCATTGGGACTACATGTAAAATATTTATTTTCACAAAATAAAACTATTTAAAATTTCTGGTGAATTTACTCACATATAACAGCTGGGCCTGATTATGTCCAACAAGAGCCCCGAGCATTTGGGGGGGGGGGGGGGGGTCCCATCCATAAAATTTGTTTTATTTTTCATAAAACTTTTAAATAAAAAAGAATATTTCAGAACAGCAATTGAAAATGGGGACCCTGGGAAAAGTCCCGATTTGCCCGTGCGATAGCAAGGCCCTCCATAAGCAGAATTTTAATGATTTGAGATAGGAAATTTAATTTTTGCGACAAACGGCAGTTTTTAACCATGGCTAATTAGACAATATGATAAGAAAATAGACCATAATTGATCATTTTGTACGAGATAGGTATTTTAATTTTAATTTTTAACTTAAGATATTTTCTAATATTTTTAACATTCACCAGAAATTTTAAAAGATTTTACTTTGCGAAAATAAAACTTTCATGACGTCATTTTCGTCCGCTTATTGATGACGTTGTTACTCTTTCTTAATGCAGGAGGTGCTGCCTTTGCTAAGACTTTTTAAAACCTTTTACAGGCCAATGTTCCCAATTGGGAACATCGAATTAAAAATTTAATGAAAAATAAAATTTCAGCAATGTTGACTTGAAAAAATTAGCTGATACAGTCAAAAAAGGACTTGAGTATTCGAAATAGAATTTGCATTTCTGTCATAAGTGGGAAACTGGATAAGAAATCATACAAGTAGCCATTTTCATAAATTTTTTTACGGAACTATCATGACACACCCCACCCCTTCAGACTTAATTCATACCTTTACTTAAATTTAAAAATAAATCTTTCATTTATTCTCTATATTTCACTTATTATTTAAACTACTGATAAAAGTATAGTCAAAGTTCCTAAAAGTATAGTCAGAAATGACCCATGTTCCCAATTGGGAACACAGTGAAAATGGGGAGAAGGGGGCCCCATTTAAATGACTAATATCCTCTATCTAACACATTAAAAGGCAAAATAGGCAAAAAAAAACTAATTTAAAATAGGCCTGGATTGGAATTCGATCTGTAAAGGGTTGAAAGAGTTCCACCTGAAGAGAAATCGTTATCACAGGACATTTGAACAGCTCTTAACCCTACCATGACACCACCCCCCTATGGCACCTGGTGTACCACACTTGGACCAACCACTTTAATGATTCCTCTACGTCTATAAAATACCAGTGTAGACATCTGTCGGTGTTTAAGAGTATTCATACATACATGGCAACGATATCATTCAGCCTGTTGCGTGTAGATGTACTTGCTTTTCATATTATTTCCAAAACTGGATTGAAATTGAAACACTCATCTTCCGAATGGGGTTTTGTTTATTATAGAAAATGAACAAAAAATAGTTAGCAAAGAGCTTTGACCCGGATAAAATGACTGTATGTTAGAGTTTGTCTTATCGAGAAATGATTTGAATACTAACATTTCTAAATAAATACCAAAAAAAGTATAGCTAAGGCCCAGTGTACCGCATACGAAACTGAAATAAAGAAGTAATTTTCTGGTAAAATATTAGGTTATTATTTTTAAAACTATTTTTCCCCGAATAATAATCACTAACATTATCATATATATTTATTTCAGAAGCAGAAAAAAAAAATTGAGCCTTGTAATGTTAAAATAAGCCAATGATATTAAGGGTTACAGTTTACTTTTTCAGCATTTTCTTTCATTTTAAAAAATACATAATGGGTGAACTGGATGCATTTCAATGTTCAACTGAAAGTACATTTTGAAAAAATAAATCTCTTTAAACTGCACACTTGAACTGCACAAAATTAAAAAAAGAAATTTTTTAACTGATTTTTTAAAATCCCTACTACTTTTTTAAAAATAAAGATTTTTGTCCAATTTAAAAAAAAAAATGTTTTTCTAATATGTTTTACACAAGACTGTGCATGGATTTTTAGATACATCTAATATTACTTCCAATAAAGTTTTCTAACTCTTATATATCGTGTAAAACCATAAAATGTAACAAATCTTCATATGATTTCTGTAAAATAAAAAAGAAAAAAACTGAGGGTTTATTCCATGCTCAGATTTATCAGATACCTAATAAAGAACATGTTCAAAAAAATTAAATCTTTACTCAAATACGAAAAAAATAAGCCTTAGCATTTTTAGAACATGAAATGGGAGAAAATATGAACATGGAGAAAAAATCATCTGAAGAGTTTGTTTGCCAATGAACTTGAGCTGTGTGTATGAACGAAAGTTGCAATACCTCCTGATATTATTGGCGTATGATTAAAAATGAGGTGTCAAAATTATCATAATTTAACAGGCTTTCCTTGTAATATTCAAAAAAGAAAAATGATTTTTTGACCAAATGTGGGATAAACTGCCCCCTTAAACACTCGAAAAAATTAATAATGCTTCTTCACGTAACGCACTATGGACTCATACTAACAGTAAAACTTTATGTCACGGGCCACTTTCAAAAAACATTCATAAATATGAAAACTGTCTTCAAAAATGCGCGGAGGAGACACCTGTTTGGGGAAATATTACAAAATCCCGTATGTTCGGACATTTCTTTTCGAGTATTTTTAACTTCTATAGGTTCGTTGTTTGTTACAGTTCACGGTGCAACTTGGAAAGAGAATCTTTAAATTTCTTCGATTATCTCAAGTAAATTTTTTAAGCTGTTCAAAAGTTGCATAATTTCCAAAAAGGACAGCCTTAACAGTGAGCGAAAGGTCCTTAAATTTCCATGTCAAACATCGGCCTCACCATGGCACAGTGGTTAAGTAACTGAAATTTTTGACGGCCGAAGTGTGTAGGTCCCGGGTTCGGGTTCCATCGCGCGGCTGTCGGTGGAAGCGGTTTGGATTTTTGGTAGGTTTCCTCCAGATTTAACGTGAATACGCGTTAGAACGCCCTAGAAGTCCTCCCATCCTAGGCAGATCGCCCTAGCATAGCATTGCCATAATCACACAAGCAAACCAAGTCAAACATCATTTTCTGCAAACTTAATTTATAAATGTTCCCAGCTGGGTTTGTGTAACTTTGTAAAGTCTATACCGGGAACGGAAACGTTATCATAGTTTTTATTTCAAAGTTTCGCAACTAATTTTGTAGTTTTGCCATATCTTCTAGTTTTTGATGGAAGGGGGGGGGGGGATTGCGGCTTTTCCCATTAGTTTTAAAATTCGTTCGTCTAGTCTACCGCAGTTTAAAAATGTATATTTAAAAATGTAAAAGACAACTAAACTAATAGTTGTTAGCCGTTAGCAAAATCTATATATAGATGTAAAAAGGTTGAGAAACACTGGTGAACCATATTATAAGTCTAGTCCCATATTTCATCTTGTTTCTCCCTCTCTCTCTATTCCAGCTAAGCAAGATGGAGACCCTCCGTTCCGCCATCGAGTACATCAAGCAGCTCCAGTTTCTGCTAGACCCTACCTCCTCGTCCACGTCCCCGCAGTACGGAGAGGTGTCTTCCGACCCCCCTTCCTGGTCGGCCAGCGGACCGCCTTCCTGGGACGATTCCTGGACGCAGCAGTCTCAGCAGCCCAGGTCGCCTTCGCCCCACACCAGTCTCAGCCCCGAGGCTGACCTCATAGACTTCGCGGCGTTCTCCTAGATAAGGTAAGCCCGATTCAATGCAATGATTCTTTTCCGCTGGCTGCCATCTTGGATATTCGACGCGGCCATGTTTGTTATCTCGCGATGAAATTCGGGGATGGACGCCAGATTGAAAATGGGGCTTGTTTCGTCTTGCAGAACAGCGGAGGAAAAGCTTCGTCTCTCGTCTTTCGAAATCCCTGTACAGGGCGACTCGTAATTCTTGTAAAAAACGTATAAAGGGCGATAGAGGAAACCAAGACGTTTCAAAAAATCACGTAGCACGGAGGGGTCAGAAACGTCTTTTTCATTTATCTTTTAATAATCACGTTAGTAATCGATTTAAAAATGCATCCTGTAATCAACCTAAATTCCATACGTTAATAGTCAGTTTCGGTCAAGAACTGTCTGTAAAAGATCCATTAATTTTGATGAACAGTTCACTATTATTCCAAAGTGATTCTAAGCTGGTACATGAAGACTACATTTCCGACCCCGCATTGCTGTGTGATTCTGAACTATTTTAGTTCCCCCTTACAAGAACTTAGCTTTTTTTTACAAGAGTTGCAAATCACTCTGCATATAGTAACTATTAGAGCGTGTTTCTCGTCGCGCATAGCAACTGTAAATCTCCATCTCGTCTTGTCTAGCATCCGTCCGTAGTTTTAAAAAATTTCGAGTATGATGATGCTACCCAAATTATACATTTTTTAAAAAACTGTAATGAATTCCAATTAAGAAATAAAATATAAAGTGTGTCCCAAAAAGGTGGTAACGGGCTTTAATTCTCTATCTATTAGCGATAAGTGCGCAGTGTCAATTGAAAAAATGTTAAATAAGGTCGTAAATAAGACTCCGTCAAGAAAAAATTCCTCTCGTTCATTTTCAAAAAGGGGCACTTTTTAAATTTTTATACGACCCCCGCACAAAAACATTCGCTTATAGAGATCTATGGCTCTTTCGGCCGTTATCTCAGTTGTTCCTAATTACAAGTTCTTTATTTGAAAGTACATAATTTCAACAGCACAATATTTGGACGAGTACAAACAGGCAGGGGATAGAACGGAAATCGAACTCAAGACCGTACTTTTAAGCGATTGGCGTGCAGTATGACAAGTCCATAACCTCCAAGCCACTGGACGGAAACAACATATAAATGAATACGAGGAGATGGTATTAGCTATCTTCAGCATTTCCAAAATGATGTAACTATGTGACAGATCATTTTGTTGGTTTCTTTTTAAATAACATTGAAAGATGCACGATTTTACGGATTAAAACGTAAAGATGCACAATTATATGTTACAACAGTTCTAAATACAAAATCTCAGCATTCTGCAGTTAAAAGTTTTACAGTTACGTCAAATACGCAATTATTCTTGGAGCCAACTTTGGCGACATGACTTCTTTAAAATTGGAACTGTCACCATAGAATGACACATTCCTTTTGCAATGTGGTCTAATCAATAAGGCGAATCTGTTACAGTTACGGCTTCACTATCAGGTAGCTAATGCCGTCTCCTTGTATTCATATCTCTATGATCAGTTGAAAAATGATTTCTTAAAAAAGCATCTTTATTCCATTTTTAATGCATTTTAAATATTGCCCCTTCTTAGTTTTTATAAACATAACTCTGTTGCATTTAAGACCTGAAATCAAATTAATCTTTTTTTATTTTTCTGTTGTAGATGGATATCTTTCTGATCAAGATTTCTCAATAGATGAAAGTGTATGATGAATTTGGGCCAGGCTTATACATTTCTTTCTATTAAGTAAGAGCTATTATGGCTATTATGCCCAAAGTGTGAAGGTTTTCGACCAAGGTTGAATTTCGTTATTGACTACCACAGATTAGCAATTTATATTTCCATGTTAAGGGCTAATAAACATCCTATGGAAATTCAACTACTTGCAGCATATTGATTGTGCTATATTTTACTACCTTACACTCACAAAGATGTGGAATCTTGTCTTGGAATCTCCTGAACATTGCTGGCCCACAAATATGTATTCAGTCATTCAGTGTGATATTTGTGTTAATAACTAACGAACGATGTTGGAACACTGGTGTGCCTTACGAAAGTGCCATTAAAAAAAAAAAGGAAATTATATTTTTAAAATATATGAATCACTCTGTATATATATATTTAGAAGATGTAATTAATCAAATCTATTTATATGAAGATAATGCCTCAAAGATACTGCCATAGCTTGTAGAGGTTGTACATGTATTTTTATAAATATTATAAATATATATATATATATTTATTATTAGATACAGGTTTAAGAAATCATTGCATAATATATATATTTTAATAAAGTGTTGTAGTAAAGTGTTGCTATCGCCAAAAAAGGTAATAATAATAATGAATTTTATTAAAATATTACTGTGCTAAATTTTCAGACTTATCAACTACATTTTTTAACACTGTTTACGCACAATTACCTTAAATTATTTTTTGATAGTCTTTTTACATTAATTTAATAATATATTTGAGTACTATAATTTTCAGTATAATAAAATATTTTATGATTTTTAATGCTAAGTATCATATTTTGATGCTGGAATAAAAGTAAATGCAGCTAAAACTTTAATGCAGAAATGAAGGTAATAAAATTAAAAATAAATTAAAAATAAAATTTAAAAATAATCCAAATTTACAGGGTGGTAATAATTAAACTTAATTTCTGTTGATACTTGGACTGTACACCAAATTTGGTACATGGACTGTACACACGATGCGCCCAAGGAATATATATATTTTTTTAATTTTAGTTCAAAAATGTCCACGAGGTGGCATTTTGCATGATGAATAAATGCTCAAAAATGACCCGAATTAATAATAAATGTCCAAAAACTGTGAATAAATGTTGAAATTTTTTGTACATTTCAGCCTAGCCATTTCCATAGCTGGATTTGCTGTTTTTTCATGGAAATGCCACCTAATAGACATTTTTTAACTAAAAAAAATTTCTTCCCTAAATTCTTTCCCTAAATTTCGTCAATTTTCACTAGCTTTTGATGCATTCTGGGTGCACCAAAGTTTAAAAATTCATTAAAAAAGTACAAATAATGATAAAAAATTGCAGTTTGCATTGAAAGCAATACAGAGATTTCGGTTTTTTTTTTAAATTGGAAATTTGGTTCCCATTGTGCATGTCAGCGCCTCCTACCGGTAACATTTGGAAATACAAACTTTCTTGTCATTAAAAAATATCCCATCATACCCTAAACCTATTTGTGCAAACCGCAATTTTCTATCATTATTTGCCCTTTTTTAATGAAATGTAAAGTTTGTCCTGACTTTTGGATCACCCGGTACATCTCATGTATAGTCTATATAGTAACCAAATTTGGTTACAATCTATTTACCCATTTTAGCTGAAGAATCCTGCTTACGATTTATTTATAACCACCCCTTTATAGTATTATAACATATTGAGTACATAACTTACAAGTGTACAACTAAAATACAACGTTCATCTAGTTTACAGTACAAATGATAAGAAACTCCAAACGAAAGCTTTCTTCTGCCTTTTAAAGTTTATTAAAGACAAAAGTGAATTTTAATGTTTGTTATTTTTTCACTTCTTTTATTTCCCTATGCAGGAAAAAAAAAAAAAGAAAGCGCTCTTGTTTGCAAGGTGAATATTTATTTTCTGTACAGTTTGAATTCCTGTATCATAATACCTCAGTTCGTTGTACTATATTAATAAACGATATTAATTTTATTGAAATAAAAATCTTATCAGAAAACTTGTGATTAGTTTTTATTTACTACTACTTTTTCAAGGCTTGTTCATCAAAGAATCTCATTTAACAGAAAATATTCATTTTTATACTTTGAATTCCTAAATTATTATTTAGTTCAATGATCTTCTGATGTTTAATTATTTCAATATCCTATTACAGTAAAGCAATATTTATACGTCTTTCAAGGGACCGATCTAAAACCGTATGAATGTGAAAACGTATAACTGAAACAGTTATCAACAACTTACATTACATTTCATGTTTAACGCGTACGAGTAATTTGTGTAAATATGTCTTCTTCAGATACTAGCACAATTAAAACAATAATTGAATTTTAAAACATAAAACACTCATCATAAAAGTGAAAAAAATCACGCCTTTATCGTACTATATTTTAAACGCTGTATATTTTTATTATTAACCTTTTACACACCGAAATCAGATCCAGGCATAGGGTAGGTAGTAGAGATGAGACGGGCTCAGCCCGAGCCCGAAAGCCCGAGCCCGAGCCCGGGCCCGAACCGGGCTCGGGCTCTGTAATTCACAATTGCGTTCGGGCTCGGGCGGGCTCGGGCTCGTGAAAAATTTCTCCTTTATTGAACATACTCCTTGAAACAGATTTTAAAAAGTGATTCATGAGGAGAATAAAAGAGTCAACTCCGGTTATAGGGAACCTCTGGGGACCATCAAATTTCGTCCACTATATCCGAAGTTCACGAAAACCCAAGTGTCTTCATGATGGATAGAGGTACTGTATGTGAATCGGGACTAATGGTCTGCATTCACTATAGCCGATGGTTCACTATAACCGGAGTTGACTGTACTTATTAAAAAAAAATAGTGGCACTGGCGCCTAGAAGGTGCGTGAAACTCTTTGGATATTTCAGAACGGCGGCTTATATTGATTAGTTAGTCATGTGATCCGACATTATTTGATAAACATGGATATATAAAGAATTAAAAAATGCATTGAGAGTTTGCAACTCTATTTGTCTTTAATTTGCTCAAACGGCAAAATTCATTGTATTCTATCAATGAAGTAATTGGATTTTTTTAATCTTTAACTGAAATTTCGGGCTCGGGCAGGCTCGGGCTCCGACTTCAATAATATTGCTCGGGCTCGGGCGGGCTCGGATTAAAAGACCTCGGGCTTCAAAAAATGAGCCCGAACTCATCTCTAGTAGGTAGGGGCAAAGATTCGCGATTTTGAATTACAACTCTGCTTGGCTGAAAACTTGCTATAAGTTATGAGCCTAAACTTTTTATTAGAATATAGCTTAAGCCTTTGCCTGTCATCATAAATGAGCACTTTTATCTAAAATATAATACATAAAAACTGGGAGTGATTTTTACTGATTTTGATATTTTTGGATCTTTGCCCTGTCTAATGGAGTAAACATCCGTGGTGGTGGATATGACACAAAACTCAGAATGAAACCCGCTCGCAAAATTGTCTTTGTTGCAAAACTATTATTTGTCAGGCTGTGAGGTTGACTACTATCAGCACTTTCAATACTGGTGAAGTATAATTAAATTTTCTTTTATTTTCTTTTTTTCTGTGAACTGAATGGGAAATTTTTGATTTAATGTGATAACAATCTCTAAAGTATGCATTGTAAACTTAGTTCAACAAAAACGGATAGACAAAAAATCATTGTCAGTTAAATTTAATTAGAGAAACTTACAAAATAAGGGGAAGACAGTTGGCTATTACAAAATTAAAAGGTACTCAAATCTCTAAGGGGGGCGTTGAAAAACTTATCATATTGCTAAAACGAAATGTTGTGAAAGTAAATGTTGCAGTCACAAACCGAATCAGTGGCAAAAAAATACAAAAATAAAAAACAAATAATAAATATAATACTATGCCTAGCTGAAAATTTTGCAAGTTCCGGGATTGTCGGTCAATAGCTTTTTCCGGCCCTGTTTACTGGCTTTTGTTTACTGGTATCTCTAATAACACTGAAGTTTAGTGCAGTCAACCAGGGCCTTATTATCGCATGGGCAAATCGGAATTTGCCCAGGGCCCCCCATTTCAAATGGTGTTCTGAAATATTCTTTTTAAATCAAAATGTTATGAAAAATAAAGCGAATTTCATAGATGGGGGCCCCCAAATTCATCAATGACCGGGGCCCCTGTTGGTCATAATCAGGCTCTGCTATTTCCTAACAACCTTAGCTAACTTTTTACAAACATGCAACTAGTATGCATTTGGAGAAAACCTACCAAAACTCCAGACCGTTAGATCGGAACCAAGTTGAATCAGCAAAAATGCTTATGAGTATTGGGTATTGTTCAGTGGAGATAATATCAGGTTGTGACGAAAGTTTTCCGCCAAATCTGCTTGAAAAACTAACTTCGAACTCCTTAGATCACTCTTTTTGATCTTTTGGTACCAAACCTGCACAGTGTCACGTGATGCAACAATAGTATTTAAAGCTGTACTCATTATTCGTTTATATTCTGTAGCTGACTTTTTACAACACAACTGGAAGTAAATGATGGTTCCAATCCTCTAGAGTGATAGTTTCATTTGATACACCTTGTACTTAATGATAACTATATTTTTTTACAGGTTTCATAACACAGTGTTATAAAGTAAGTCTCTTTCTTTCAAATACCAAAAATCATTTGACAAAATAGGAGCAAATACGCCAACGCGAACTGTTTTCTGACGGTGTTTACGGTGGCGGAAAACTTTCATTACAACCTAATATATGCATGAAAATATAAAAACTAGACAATTAAAATGTATTACAGAATTAAAAGTTACTCAAATCTCTAAAGGGCGTTGAAAAACTTATTGCTAAAACGAACTGTTGTGAACGTAAATGTTGCAGTCACAAACCGAATCAGTAGCAAAAAAAAAAAAAAAAAAAATACAAAAATAAAAACCGAATATTAAATATAATAATATGCCTGGCTTAAAATTTTGCATCTTCCGGGCTTGTCGGTCAATAGCTTTTTCCGGTCAATAGCAGGGCCAGTAAATAGAGTTAGAAAATTTTCGTTTTAGCCTTTTGAAATTAATACATTATTTTTAGAAACATTTTTTTAAACTTCAAAAAAAAAAGGAACACTAAAATTGGTGAGGCCCATGGGTCCCTATTGCCATAAACAGAACCGCTCCAGGGGGACCTGACTCGATGGACTCACCCCACCCCACCCTCTTTTGTTTTGCTGCGCCATTATTGTGCGTAGTACCTCACCGAAATGAGATGAAAATAGAAAAAAAAAACTTTTTGGAATGTAAAAGTGAAACTATAGAACTATAGATATTAAATATGCTAATAAGGAACGTGAAACAATAAAGGTACAACTCATGTGAAGAATCTACCTTAAATATTAAAATGAAAAGTACAGAAGCAAATATTAAAGCAAATAAGATTACAAGATAAAATATGAAAATTCTCTGATTTTCCGATATAGGTGTTACGCATGTGTTGAAATGCACTTACAATTAAGAAAATAATATTTTCTTGGGAGAAACTTCACAGTGAGTTGTTGCAGTATATTAAAATACATAAATTACTAGAATTTTCTGGAAGAGAGGCAAGTGCCAATGTATTTTCTTTTTGTCTATGTTGCCTATAAAAAAGAAGTCGCAGGGGATGTCAAGTGAGCAGGTTGAACCCCCCCCCCCCACCTTGCCGACGCCCATACGTGCACTGGTAATACAAGCCTCACAACAGGCCGTCATATTGCTAAAGAGGGTGTATATTATTTTGAGGGTGTCATCGTGATTATGCCATTTTTTATAGAACCTGTAAATTAACTAACAATTCACCTGTTTTTTAGTGTTATGTTCCGAATGCTTTCTCCCATAGTAATGCGTAATATTTCTGTGCCAAATTTGTTACAATAAACCTAGTATTTCTTTAGATATTACAGATATTTTGTCTGTGACCTTAACTTTGGCATCAATGTAATTGTTAAACAATAGTTAACACGCAAATAAGGTAATCTGCGAAAGCTTTTCATAATCTGTATGTTTCGCGTGATATACCTTTCTTGTTTTATATAGTGATTTCAATGAATTCTTTTCTTCAGAGGTCAAGTTTGTTTAAAATTACATGCATACAGTTGAAAAAAGAATGATATTTATTAACAAGCGACACATTACAATCAAGTCTAACAAAATTCCACATTTAGAAGAGATCAGCATCATTTGTTTACTGCAAGAGTTTGCCGAGAGATTGCAAATTCCCCGAATTTTCTGCCATTATCTCAAAGTAAAACATGCAGATATATGCATAATACAATGCGTTATCAACTAATGCAAATAAAAAAAGTCATAATTCGATGGCATTATCATACCAACTCTTGCAGATCCCCAGGGGATGAGTAAGCTGAACACGTATTTAAAAACGGCGGAATGCTTGCTTCATAATGGATTGAGGGGTTTAATAAATGTATTGAGAGAGATATTTTAAGTAGGAATAAATGAATACACGCTCCTTACGTCATTTCTTTTCCTACTGTAAAATTTCTGGTCTATTTTGGCAAAGTCCCAATCTTCCACAGGCAACACGCTATCGTAATTACATTTCTACTACCATCTCATTCTTAACCCTTTAACGCGCGGTGTCCTCGCCGTGAGGACACCAAACTCTGACGTTTTGACTGTTGCCAATCACGAAGAATAGATTTGATTTCTATAAAAATAGTTGCGGGTGACATAGCTCCGCGAGAATCCTTTACTTTTTATAGCACGTCATTTCCCGTAAAAAAATGATCACGATTATTTTTATCAGCACTGACATCTGCTTAAAAATGGAAGAATGCGAGAACAGCTGGATAGATTGCCCAATGCTGGAAAAAGAGTAGCCGTTGGGCACAGCCAGCTGCCGTCAAAAAAGGGTCTCTGGATCTGTGGCACGCGATGAACGTTTCGATCATCCGCCATCTTGCTGGTAGTTAAGTCGGGCGATGGCAACGGCTGCCCTTTTTTCAGCATTGGAAAAGGGTTGCGCCTCACAGGGTTAAAGTATTCAGAGTAATGTCTCATTTGGACTGGACCTGAGCGATCTGAAAAATCCATTGATGCATCGTTTTTAATGACTGTTTTTTCGCAATCTATTTAGCTAAATGCTGTAAAAAATGACGTCATATACAAATGCCAATGAAACATCAAAACTACTGGTGAAAAGTTTTTTTCTTGTTTCCTTCCTCAAGGAAAGAATGCTACTATAGTTTTGGATGTAGGCGAGTTCTTTAGAAAGCTGGCACTGTGTGGTCAGGCATTATTGATAGTGTTAGGTTAACCACACAGGGAACAGGATAAAACTACAAAAATTTGGCAGTTACATAATTTGTATTTATGTTTTTGTCAGGTACTGCAAATTATGTCAGGGAATTAGGAAGAAAAGTTGCACGGTATAACAATGTCGGCGCTATATAACTACGGGGACCTGTCCAAAACAATGAAGATTTCTGCCATATGAATGTACTTAGAAAAATTGCACATTAAATTATTTTACTACTTTAATTACTATAAATTCGTTAACTATAGTAATTGTTAATATACCAATACAGGAACACCAATACAAAAATACATTTTTGAAAATTATAAATTTTAGAATGATAAAATTTAAATGCGATTCAATTTAATTCCCTTTTTTAAAAAAAAATTTACTTATAACAATGGGTATTACTTGTTCTCTCAGTAGTTTCATGTTAGGTTGAAATTATAGTCAGCGATGCAGCATGTTTTTGAGTCGAGGAACTACGTAAGGTTCTTAATAATTTTTAATTTTTAAAAATGGTAGAAATGCATAGATAAAATAACTCAAATCCCTGTGGTGTCGCACATTTCATAAGTCAACTCATCAGATCGAATAACTTGAAAAGTTAACAGGGAGAATGGTATTCACGTCTAATACAAACGTTACCAAGAGGTTGTCCTGTCCAATTTTCGCGTTGCCTGAGAGTTAAACCGGCCATTCAGGTTAGCTGACTCCTGGTGTAACAGGGAAAAATCAATGTCCATGTGAGGTTTTTATTTTTCAGTTTTAAACTTTCTGCTTGTGTGGATGGAGGAGCTTTTTTTTTTTTTCATTTGAAAAAGGATGGATCTTTCATACCACCCAAAACGTTGATAGAACCTTATTTATTAGTGCTATTCTATTGAAGTAGTGATATTTTAATTAATTTTATCGTGTAACACCCGTTTTTTGGAAAGTTGTGTTTCTTAATAAGACCCAAGTAAAACATGCAGGATTAATAAAATAAAATTCAATAAATCAACGCATACAACAATTTATCTGCTGAGAATTTTGTTTTTATTTCAAAAATGTTTTTGTATTTAAATTTATACAGAAATTTGATGGTTAATAATGTATAAAATATGAGTTCAACACAGGTTCTTTTTTACAATTAAGTTCATAGTTGTCATTTTAAAATCTGATTGAGTTCCTGATGGACTCGTACAATCACAGCCTATAGTTCAAGCTTTAATGCTCAGGCTTGATTTTTGGAGTTCGTTTATGACTCTATACACTCGAGCAAATACTCCTGAAAAGTTTGAAAGTTTGCACTTTGCTCTCGTGAAATCAAAATTTGAGTTCATCTACGACTCATAAGTTCATAGTAAGTTTTTCCAAGGTTAAGTAGTCCGAAACATAGTGTTTCAACCTTGGTCAAAACCATTAGGGTATTTTTCACACTCAAAGTGTATATTCTGGATTCTCTGCCGTTACGTCATCTTTCGACAGAATTCATTCTCAAAACAGTTCGCCTTTGACTCTATCTCAGCTAACAGTTTGGGAAAGCTTAAAAGTTTCAGCTTTGCTGCTGGGAAAAAATAAAAAAAGAGTTCATCGACAACTCATAAGACGAAGGTTCCCTTTTTGAAGGTTTTGATCTGTACGGAGTTCGTTTTTGACTCTACAGTTTTGAACGAAAGTCTCAACTTTGCTGTGAAAAAAAGAGTTCATCGACGACTCATAAGACAAAAGTACGTTTTTTCAAGGTTTTAACAGAGTTCGTTTTTGACTCTACAGTTTTGAACGAAAGTCTCATTTTTGCTGTGAAAAAAGAGTTCATCGACGACTCATAAGACAAAAGTACGTTTTTTCAAGGTTTTAACAGAGTTCGTTTTTGACTCTACAGTTTTGAACGAAAGTCTCAGCTTTGCTGTGAAAAAAGAGTTCATCGACGACTCATAAGACAAAAGTACGTTTTTTCAAAGTTTTAACAGAGTTCGTTCTTGACTCTACAGTTTTGAACGAAAGTCTCAGCTTTGCTGTGAAAAAAGAGTTCATCGACGACTCATAAGACAAAAGTGCGTTTTTTCAAGGTTTTAACAGAGTTCGTTCTTGACTCTACAGTTTTGAACGAAAGTCTCAGCTTTGCTGTGAAAAAAGAGTTCATCGACGACTCATAAGACAAAAGTACGTTTTTCCAAGGTTTTAACAGAGTTCGTTCTTGACTCTACAGTTTTGAACAAAAGTCTTTTAGCTTTGCAGTTCTAAAACAGAGTTCATGAACGACTCATAAGTCTTATCAAGGTTTAAGAGTTCGGAACGTTTTGTTCCAACCCTGGTGGAGACTATTCGGGTGACTTCTTTCCGACGCACTGGGTGATACCTTTACATAATGTTGCTGCGTCGTCTAGGTGGAATCTTAACTCTACTTCTTGCTTGCACATCCGAAGCAGCAGAACTTCCGGAGCAGCTTTTTAAGTCCCAGTCGTTTACGTTTCCTGACTTTTTCGTAATTGTCTGTCTCATCCGTAAGACTTCCATTGGCATCACTTGTAGAAGAGGTATCACTATAACTGGAAAGCGTTTCACCAATAGTAGAAAGAACTTCATCACTACCAGTTAATTGTTCTGTAGTGGAGACATATCCTATGGCACCTTGTGCGAAATGACTGAAATGAGGAACAGAATCCTCTTCGAATGGTTCTTCAATGAGAGGTGCTGCGCAGACCACATGGGGCAAATTTTCAATGCCTGGATCTTCAGCATTTAATTCTTCAATTTCCAGATTTTCCGATCCTGGACAGCTTTCCCAGTTGACGTAATATGCATCGTGGAAGTAAGACAGATGCAGACCGTATCCAACAAAGTCATTTTCGACAGCATAAACTGTAAATAATCCGAGGTTAAGAAATAACTTGTATGCGACGTACGCAATTGCGGCCGCGAAGGCCCAGTAAACTAAAATATCCATCAACATTTCAGTACATTTTAAGCGAAGTGAGTTTTAAGCAGATTGCTTTTTATTAAAATATCAGATGTGCGACAATATTGTTCAGAAACAGTGGGTGCAACAAACAGAGCTGCAGTAGCATTATTTGTATTCTGGCTACATTGTTGGAAAAAGTAATATTTGTGTTTCTCTACAATTGTGACGGTTTGTAATTGTTAAAAGTTGCTAATTGTTACAATCCTCGGTAAAACTAATGCGCCTTCTTTAACCCTCTCGTCACCCTGAACCTCATAGGAGGCTCCTACTTCAAATAGCAATATTTAGAGAGAAAACAATTGAATTTAGTATTTTTTTTCTTTCAGTGATATCAATATCATTCATTCATGTAGAAAGTATAGGAGGCTCTTAACTAGATGCCTAAATCGTGTCTAGATTGCAGTACTAGTCCATTTAGATCATTTTTTACAGTTTTCGCTTCATTGTTTCAGGAGAAAAATTAAGAAAATATGGACGCTGCTTTTTTACCGCTTTTTTTTTTCTTTTTAAGTATAGTTTTTTTCTTATTCCTCAACCTTTACCTAATATGTGCATCCTTTTAAATTAATTTTAGCATAACAAAATGCTTCGAAAATGCAGAAATTAATATTAGAAAAATCTAATATTAATCGACATTAGAAAAAAATATTTTTGCATGATTTATTATAGTATTTCAGATGCATTCAATGCTATACAGATATTTTTTCTCTGATTTTTCGTAATTCGGTGACGAGAGGGTTAACACATTCCCTGCCAATCAAGCGACAGCGTGCAATACTCATTATTGTAAGCTTAACTTCTTACCGTGTTTACTCGTGCAATAGTCGCATTTTTTTTTGCCAAATATTTCATGGTGAAAGTCTATAGGTGTGATCATTATGAGGGAAAATCGGCTACATAATATTGTACATTCTAAAGCTAAAACATTATTGATATTACAATAAAATGACTAACTTACCAAATGTTTCCGGATTATCCGCCGTATTTAAAGGAATCTTTTCGTCAGTTGCATTACAAAAAAGAGGCATTTTTCTTTTTATATTAATATTTTTATTGGCATGAATAAAAGTCAGATATGTGTTTGCAACTTTTATATGGGGAAAATATTTTGACTATTTTTTCTGCTCGAAAAGGGGGGGGGGTGACTACTATGCGAGGGCGACTATTACGCGAGTAAACACGGTATTTCACTTTTGGGAATAACTAATTAATTTTTCGAAAAACACGCAGTTTTTCGAACCTGTGGTTGCTTTTTGGCCACTCTTAGTTGGCAGATTAGTTGAGGTGCGGGGTATCATCCCTTAGGGTACGGCCTTGGATAGAAATGTATTGATTTTGGAGTTTTCGGTGCCTTCAAGATATAGAGATAATTTTGAGTTAAAAAGGTTAAATTGTATCAGATTTCATTGAATCTTCGAAATAAACGAGTATTCGACTTATTAAACTTCAAATTAACGAAAGCTTACTGTAGTTCTCCAAGTTGACGTGAATCTACAATGTTTTGGTGCTGCCATCTGTGAGCGAAAATTGCTTATGGCAAACAAGCGAACTATTTTCTGAGAAGAAAAAAATTTAAATAGTCAAATAGCTCTGGGTCTTTCATAGGTTACAAAAAGCACAAATGATATTTGAGGCTTGAAAATACCCAGAGTACCTCTTCACAAACTTCACTGTGAATTTTTTGACTAGTAATAAATTTATCTCGCACAATTTCCAGAAAAATATTGTTGAAATGCAGAAATCGCCCTGTAAGATTGGTCGATAGATTTCTTTTCTCCCTGAGTTTCTCAAAAGTCTACCGTTTATAAAAGTTCATAGTACAGCTCATAGGAAAATTTTGAATCTTTTTCAAGTTTCTGGTGTGATATTTTTCTTTTTAAGACTGTGTTCTAAAGTTGTGACAGGGATAGTGGGGTAACAGCAAAAGTGAAAGCACCCCCCCCCCCCCAATTTGAAATACATATAACTACCAACTTTTTATGCAATCATTTCCGTTTATGACGCAAAAATAATGAATATTAACACTTGTAAAGGTTCAAAACAAAAAATTAAAATATATGTTAGACTCGTAGGTTTAAATTTTTCTAAAATGTACCGATTACTGAAGAATATAAATGTTAAAAAGACCTTTTTTTTACATAAGTCAAGATTTTTGTTAATGAATGAACTCACTTTTATTAGGAACTAGCAAATAAAGAACCGCTTTCTATCTTGTAACATTTATTTTGTTGGAGCGTATAAAAATTTTATGAAACTTTTAGATGCAAAATTTTATTGAACACTATATCATTAAAAGTCTGAAGCATAACGAATAATCGGGTACGTGCAACATTTATCTGAATGAAGGAGTCGATGCTTGTGTAAATGTCACCTCTTAGGGGGCTGCACCTTCCTAGGCAGAGATGTTGTGAAGTTTCTGAGATATCAGTATTTTTTTTCTTTCTTTAAAATGTAGTCGAGAAAAAATGATTAACTCTTTATATTCCAAATTGACATTTTGTTGCATGTAAATAACTTCATGAGTCGTTTTTTGTGAAATCAGGCAATATATCACCAAAAATTTCAAACTTTGGCAAGCATTAAGCACTTTAAAAAAAAAAAATGTCTACAGAGGTTTTAAAATTGTAACGTAAGACATTTGCGATCTCAATTGATATTTAAAAGTGAATCATAGCTTCTACAGAAAACAAGGAAGCTCAATCCAATAATTCATGACTCTGAAATATTTAAAAAGGGGGTGGAATTATTCTCATCCTAATCATAATTTGATAAATTACAAAATTGTTCCAAGATTGATGTGTCTTTTTCATTGCAGTGTGTTAACATAACTGTGTTTCTGTGTCCTTTTAGAACTCGTGGCATCAGAGTGACTTTAATCTCTCTTGCTACAGCTAGCTTTACATAAAAAGAAATCTCATATTTTCACATTTTACTCGGTAGGATATCGTGAAAACACTTTAAGCGAAAAAATTCGGAAAATTTACTAAAAGGTTTCTGGGTGTACACAGGGCAGCCAGGGTTCAAGATAAACTAAAAATCCGGAATAATACGGAAGTTTTACTTTAACAGAATAAGTCAGGGAAACATGCATATTTTGGCTGTAAACCTTAAAAATCTTGAAGTGAGAAATGGGAAACTATCGGAAATCTGCGATGATAAATTAATTTTGCATTGGTCACTTGTCTCAACAATAAAAATGGCTTGACTAAGGTGCGGAAACCAACGCATACAATATAGTCCTCTCTTTTATTTTTCTTTCTTTCTTTTTTTTTTTTTTTTTTTTGAGAGAGAGAGAAAGAGGGGGTGGGGGAGGCCTAATTTAAAATAAAAAATATCAAACCTATGTAAACAGAATATACAATAAAGCAAAATGTTATCTTAACCCATTCGTGCCTGGATATTTTTGCGACTTTCTTCGATTTTTCCTAACACCAGCAGTAATTGATAAATTTCTGATGTCAACTTTTTGAAAAAGGGATGATTTCATTTAAAATCGTTATGTATAAAAATTGAAATGTCAACATCCTACTTGCCATATTAAAATATTTTGTGGAAGTGAAGTTCAATACTCGCAAATAAAGGTTAGGAAAAATAAATAACGTTTTCGAATGATAGCGATATTGCCGTCCCAAAAAAGGGACGCTAGGCATAAATGGGTTAAAACAAAGTTTTACTTTTCGTTTTTAACTAGGAACTCAAAAAAAAAAAAGTCTTTATCCGCTATCCCAGTTTTTGCGCATCTATATCAAGTAGTATTTAGAGCATTTTTTTTTAACCCCGATTACTACAAAAAACTGCTCAGCATTCCAAAATAATAGTAAGATCATTATCCGCATCTGCGTTTGCACGAAAACATTCTATAGATTTTTGGAGCGTAATTTAACTGAAAATTTCACTACAGCCCCATTGAAAGTTAACCTTCCTTTTGCGGATGCTGTACTCATATTCTGATACCGCGGTCCATGATTTCTATAAACTTAGAGCTCAGCCTTTAAGAACTTTCTGCAAGGTTGATGGTGCTACATGTACGCTGGATATTCCACATGGCCCTTTGGGTATTTCAAATGCCTTTAGAACAGGTTTTACGCTTATAGTATAGTCCTTGCAGGAAAACAGCCTTTCCTCTATTAGCCCTTAAATGATTTCTGTTGCCTTTTGGTAACAAACACAATTTAGTTTCATAAACATAAAGGAAATAAAATTGAAGCTTTGGTTTCAAAGTCTTTAAAATTCATCTGTGTTTAATTTTACGGAATTTTATCCACAAAAAAAAATTATTTAAAGCTATGGGTTGCCTGTTTAATAAGGAAAATTATAGTATCAGGTTGTAACGAAGTTTTCCGCCATATCTGCCTGAAAAACTAACTTCTAACTCCTTAGATAACTGATTTTGAACTTTCGGTATTAAACCTGCACAGTGTCACATGATACAACAATAGTACTTAAAGCTGTACTCATAATTTGTTGATATTCTGTAGCTGACTTTTTGCAACACAAATGGAAGTAAAGGATGGTTCTAATCCTCTAGAGTGATAGTTCCATTTGGGACACCTTATACTTAATGATAACTATATTTTTTACAGATTTCACAACACAGTGTTATAAAGTAAGCCTCTTTCTTTCAAATGCCAAAAATCGTGTGACAAAATATGAGCAAATACGCCAATGCGAACTGTGTGCTGACGATGTTTGCGGTGGCGGGAAACTTTCGTTACAACCTAATACATTAGGCATTTAAATGTTAAGCCTGTCATTTTCCACACCGCGACGAACCCTAACGGTAATTTTCTCCATAAAATCATTCACTAAAATTTTGTTTCCGAGTTTTAGTTAGGATTCAAATATATCAAAATATTCACATTAAAGAATACTTTGACGAGATTTTCATTGTGTGTTAGTTAGTTTGTATAATTGATTCTTTCATTGAATTCTGAACAATGAAGAATGACATTGCGTTTTGTAAAACCACACGATATATTTCTTTTATTTCTGATTTTAAAAAGTCTATTTGGGGATCATGATGCTAATTTTATTAGTTTATATCCCAATATTTTCACACTCCTTTCTAATATTAATGTGAAAAATATTTTTATAAAATTATTTTTTAATAAACATGGGGCCAAGGCCCCTAGAGTCACCATGCTCGCTTTTCGTATGAGGTATTCGGTCCCTAATAATTCTGATTTGTAAAAAAAAAAAAAAAAAAAATTTAATAGACAAAACTTAGATTGGATCCGATAGAAGTTACCAAGCTGCACATTGCTTGGTTCTTGCATGTTCCTTGGAACATTAAAACTTAAACTCCACACTATTTTGAATTATGTAAAACCTATGGAACATCTTTCGTAGTTGCCACCCATGGCGATTTTTCATACTTCGGCAACTCACGTACATATATCGTTAATAATTAGCTCTAAGAAAGCAGTACTTCATATGTCTTCTTTCACTACGAAACTGCTACTAATGGCGACTGGCTTGCGACCAATGGCGACTCTTCATTATTTGGCGATTTATACATGCTCATAACCGATAATTACTGCTCGTGTAAGGTTACCGGGAAAACCGTTATCCATAGATTCATATACATAATCCTTTTGGCGTATTTAGCACTACGAAATATATAATCACGCCGCGCTGGCAAATATCCAAGGTGTACTATAACTGCTATAATGGCATAGTTAACGGCGCCAAATATTTCTTCTGGTAGCAAATACCCAAGCTGAACCAAACCGGCTTTAAAATAATCTGCATTTTAATTATTTTTCATTTTCAAGATACTGGGGTTCTAACATTTTGAACTCGCGGTTTAGATTCACCCAGCTTGGAGAGATAGCATTTTGCCAGATCATACCTAATGCCAAGATGGCACTTTTTTTAAATCAGTTACAATTAGTTATTCTGTTTTGGAAAAACGAATAATCGCTCATTGTAAACTCCTGTTGTCAAAGAGAACTTACTATTTGAAAATCGTCAACATTGTGTGACACACTTTGAGTTATTTATTTAGTATACTTTTTAATTTGGAGTAAAATTGGTGTAATTCTGCTTCATGTTTGTTAATTTTTAGCAGGAATTGCTTTATTTCAAGGCATGATTGATTGGTTTGGCCAGGTTTGCCAGGTTTGGCTAAAATCGCCAAACCTGGCAGCCATTATATTTATTTTTCCAGTTTTTTTATTAATATCTTCTAAATAATTCGATTTTCGAAATTTAAGTCAGCTTGTCAGGTTCCCCGGAATTTTCCAAATCCGTGGACACCTTCTTCGAAACTCAAATCCCCACGGCTTCGGAGGAGATAGCAGAACAAGCTTTAACAGCGGCTGTTACTTTTCTTTAGAATATAGGGAAACAGTTTTATCCATTTTAGTTTCCAAGTTTCTTAAGACTCCTCTAGGGTTTAAAAACGTTGTAATAATATATAATAAATGTAATAATGTTACTAGTGAAGTATTACTAAAGATTTAGTCCATTTTAGATGAATATTCAATAAAAATTAATCAGAATTCTGTAACAATAGAAAACTGTCTATAATCTATTCGAAACAGTATATGTAACGTTAGCAATATTAGCAATATTCCCAACTTTTATGATTTTTTCGTAAGATTTTCGACTACTTTTTTCCTTTTACATAATTTGATCTTAAAATAAATCCAAATTCCCTAACGGCACTTGACTGAAAGTTATGCAGAGATTTCCGAAATATGAGCTAAGAGTTGGCAACTAGGTAATTGGTGTTATATCGGTACACTATTAAGGATTTCATTACGGTGTATTAATGAACACGTTTTACAGTAAGTTAAGTTTATTTTTAATTTTTTTTTTTTTCAAATTTGTTGCCGGCTTTTGCTGTATTCTAAACTGAAAGTTAATGTGTACAATATGTGGTTTTAATTATATTCTGCAAATGTTGGCAAATCAGAATCTTTAGAAGAAATACTTTCATAACTGGTCTATCTTAATCATGTGAATAAGGAAAGGGTTTTAAAAAATTCTAAAATATTTAAGATTTTAATTCAGCGTCAGAACGCAATTTTCTCCAATTTCACTTTATTTAAATGTAAATAGAATAAGAAAAAATAAGTGATCTGGAATTACTCACACATGCTCATACTAAGCTGTGAACAATGGTGGTAGAGCACTTCTTTGTCATTCATAATTTGAATTCTTCTGCAGTCTAAAATTCACGAAGTGCAGTTCTCTTTAAGTAACTAGATAATACATATTTATAAGTGTGAATCTTAAAACAATCTTTGGGTTGTTTTAAGATTCCAAGTCACGCCTGTAATTTTATTTTCATCCTTCTTGGTGTTGAAAACGCAGAACAAAGTTTAAAATCACGAAGTGCAATCGTGATTCTTGCGTATGCAAACCAATGCAATGCCAATTATTCTTAGCTTTATGTCGCAAATTACCCTGACCCTATATCAGGAAATCATGTTTCTTTGACATAAGGGACATGGTATTTTCAACCGCGCCTTGGGAAAAAAGTTTTACTATAAAAAAATAAATTATAATTTTTGTTTTGTTTTGTTTTCCAGAATTTTCTTAATTCTTTTATTATATGCAATTTTCTAAAATATTTATTTTAGTTTAGTACATGCAAAAAAAGGTTTCTACGACTGAATTATATGTCAGAAAATAACATCCTAATTTTTTCTAAAGTATGAAAAATAGAGCGATTTAATTTGGCATGGAGTAAGTTAAATAATGGAAAAAACACTCAAAATACTGGTGTTAAACAATAAAGTAAATAAAAAACTTTGTAAAAAACACACATAAGATGTTATAGGTAAGAGGATACGCACGTTTCAACCAAAAATTGTTTTGGCCTTCGTCAGTCCAAGCCCTTCGTTGCAAGCAACACAGGGAACTGAAAAGAGAAAAACAAGCAAGATGTTGCCACAAGGGGCAAAGAAAAGTCGAACAAAACCACGGAGAGAGGAGAAAAAAAAATATAAATAAAAAAAAAGGGGGAAAGGAAAGAAGCACAAAAAATACAGAAATAAAAAAGGAATAAATAAATAATAAAAAAGGAACACACGAATACAAACACACACACACAAAAAGAGAAAACAGAACAAAACAAACAGAACACATTTTTTTTTTAATTAAAACCACGAACAGGACAGCACAAAAAATAAATAAAACTTTTTTTTTAATTTTTAAATATATACAAATATATATATATAAAAATAAACGTAAAGGAAGACAGTAACACACGTACACACACAATAAATAAATAAATAAATAAAAAAGGGGGGGAGTAGACGAAGAAAGTGAAAAGAAACTTACAACAGCAGCTTCCAAGCAGAATGAACGAAAGGAACGGAAGAACCATCGTTCACAAGACGTTCTAAGTGCTGGGTAATGGAAAAACCTTCCAAAAAATCCAGATGGGACAAAGACTGAGGAGTGCACAAAATCTTAGCCTTAGAAAACTGAAAACGATGATTGGAATTCCAACAATGCGAGGCAATAGAAGATTTGGAAAGTTCGTGCTTAGAAACATATCTCTCATGCTCTTTGAGCCTAAATTTGAGAGCTCTTCTGGTCTGACCAATATAGCCCAAATCACAAGATCCACAAGGAATATAATAAACACCCCAACGGTTCTCAGTAGGAATAGGATCTTTAAGGGAAGAAAATTTAAGTTTATTAACAGGTTTGAAAATGACTTTGAAACCGAAATTTTTGAGAAGTTTAGAAATTTTGTAGCAAAAAGGTGAAAAGAAAGGTAGTACAATTAAATCGTTGTGAAAATTAATAGTATTAGTAGAAGTATTAGTCTTATTAAATTTAGAAACAGCTTTATCAATAACAGAGGGGCTAAAACCACGAGAAACAGCTAAGGATTTTAAGTAACTAATTTCATTATTAAGAGATGAAGAATCAGAGCAAATTTTGATAGCACGAAACACGTAATTGTAAAAAGCAGAAAGTTTTTGCTGGTAAGGATGATTAGATAGGGCATGAGGAGGTAAAGATATAGAAAAGGGTTTGCGGAAAACAGAAGTAGAGAAACCGTCAGGATTCCTAGAAACAAGAACATCCAAAAAAGGTAAAGAATTGTTGCACTCCTCTTCTAGAGTAAATTGGATACACGGATCAACAGAATTAACAATCAAAAGTAAATTAGAAATATCACAATTGGAATCCACTAGAACGAAAGTATCGTCAACATATCTGACCCAGCACGGAAAATTAAAGACCTTGAAGAGCTTTTCTTCAAAATAATGCATATAAATATCACATAAGAGAGGAGAGAGAGAATTACCCATAGCAAGACCCTCGGTTTGTTTATAGAAAGAGCCATTAAAAATGAAAGCAGTTTGTTTAATACAAACGCTTACTAAAGCTAAAAACTCCTTAATCTCAATAGAAGAATAATGAAACTCGCGTAAACGCTTTTCCAAACAGTCAATCGCACCTTGGATAGGAACATTAGTAAATAAAGATTTAACATCAAGAGAAAGCATTTTACAATTAGTAGGAGAAAGAAGTTTAACTTTGCTAACGAAATCATAAGAGTTTTTAACAGTGTGGGTATTACTAGCAGTCAAAGGAGAGAGAGTATGCGAGAGGAAACGTGCAAGGTTATAAGAAGCAGTACCAATGTTAGAAACAATCGGGCGAAAGGCAAGAGAAGGTTTGTGAATTTTAGGAAGGGCATAGAAACGAGCACAGTTAGCAATAGAAGGAATAACAAAACGTTTAGTTTGAGCATTTAAGATTACAGAGGACTTCACAGTGTGTTTAATTTCAGAAAGGTGACTGTTAGTAGGATCAGAATTTAATTTAGTGTATGGACCAGTGGTTAGCATGTTATTAATACTATCAACATAAAAAGATTTATCAAGTAAAACAGTCTGGCCGCCTTTATCAACTTTAGTAATGAGTAAATTAGGGTTAGAGTTGAGTTCTTTGAGAGCAGTTTTTTGAGAACGAGAAAGGTTAGATTTGGCATGCATATTATTTGAAGAGATAGTATTAGCAATAAGATGTCGCAAAGTATCAAGTTGGTTAGAAGAGAGTTTACTATTTTTAAAGGAGTTTTCCATAGGAGCAATAAGTTTGGAAACCGAAACGTTGCTAACACGAGAAAAATTCAAACCTAAACTAAGAGCATCTCGCTGAGAATCAGTTAAAACATGCGAAGACAAATTAACAACAGTGTCCTGAACAAGAGGACTGACAGAACCGAGGGAAGACCTAACCGGAAGAAGAGCTTGGAATTTCTTATCCAAAGTAGCTCTGTGAGAAATAGAACGTTGTTCAACATAAGCGAAATTCCGTTTTTCCCAGTTAGCAAAAGCAGGGTAAGACTTACTCAAAAGCAAATGGAGATCATAAAGATCAGATTCAAGAATCGAAACTTTATAACGAACATCCTGAATAAAAGCACGTAAAACTGCCCGCTTAGACCTATTCAGAGCCTTATCAACACGAGAAGAACCGTGAATATTGCACTTAATGTCAATGAACTTAGGAATGACATTACTGCGTTTGCATCGAACAAGAAAACCTAAATGATTCAAGAAACGAGAACGTTTCAATCGTAAACGGGAAAAACGGTTAAACAAAGATGAATCCATACAGAAAAAACAAAAACAGAAAAGAAATAAGCAATAAAAAGCACACGAAGAAGGAAGGAAGAAAAGCGAGAACGAAAGAGAGTGTTAATAGTCCAAATAAACAAAACAACGGAAAAAACACTCAAAATACTGGTGTTAAACAATAAAGTAAATAAAAAACTTTGTAAAAAACACACATAAGATGATAATGTAGAAATTATTCAAATAATGGCTTTATCTGAAATATAATTATTTAATATATTTTATTTAAATTACTGAGTGACGAGGAATTATATACCCCGGATTCGGGCAGTTATTGCCATTATTTACTCAAAAAAGGAATGACCCAAAATTGCCTCGCGCGATTGTCGTCTGAGAGCGTCGAAAGATGTCGTTTTCACATTTCACTGCATGATAACTGTTCGTGCGGAAAAAGTGGTTTTACAGGAAAAGTATAGCTGGTTTTCGCATGTGTGTGAAAACCTCAATGATTTTAGTAATCTTAAATTCAAATATTATTATGCACACCCTAATATAAAACAGTTTTCTTGTTGGTTTGTTCGAAATAACCGTTCTCTTGTTCGACATAACTGTTCTGCCGTTCGGAATAATTGTTCTGGTATTCGAAATATTTGCGCTGCAAAAAATTCCGCGATGCCTGTTGCATTTTGTCGGATACTCATTTTTCTAAACATTTTCCTGGGAGTTTTTTAACTGAGTGATACAGGTTTATCGTTAGCTACAGTACAGCTTGTGAGAAGACATCCTGAAAACTTTAAAGTCCTTGGGTTTTATTTTTATAAATTACATACCAGATCAAAAATCACATACATTTTTAACGAGACTTGTGTGACAGCTTCTGGTGAAATAGATTCTGGTGTTCAAAATATTTAAATTGGGTGACGAAGAACGTTTGCACGTGAAGGGGAGGGGGGGGGGGAGGCGACGAAAACAGCCAAAGAGCAAGTCATAATGCACGTTTTGAAAAATCTTGTCAATTCTTCTTATTTTTACTCCAAAACATATGTATTTTCGTTTAAAATGTTTATTCAATTTTTATATTTCTCGCAGTTTTGAGCACTGAGCTAATATTAGCTTTAGGTGATAGGACACCCCCCCCTTCTTTCCCTTTATACGGGCGCCTATCATTAATAGTTTCTCAAAATATATATATATATATATATATAATCGCTTTTCTAATTTCGACGCAATACGCTCTGTACGAACTAATTGTATTTGCTAATTTTCTCCTTTCTATTCGTTTACGGATGCAAAACGTATCGATATAAAAACAACATCTAGTTTCATAAAAGAATAAGAAATAAAATAAAATAAAGAAAGAGTGAAGAAATCCGCCTAATAGTTCCACATTCCTACAACAGTAAAGTAAGCTATCTAAACAGCAGAGAAAAAAAAAATGCACGGGCAAGGTTATTACCACAAAAAAAAAAAAAAAAAAAAAAAATCGATGAGCAAATTGTTCGTAGGGAATAGATTGTCTCTCTTTTTTTTTTTTTTTTTTTTTCTTTTTTTTCCCCATCAGTGTGACGTGCAGCGTGTGACATCACATCAATACCCGTTTTTTCTTTTTTTCCATTTCCCCTGCCCGCGCTTTTCCTCTTTCCCCTCAGTCACTTCTGTTTTATCGCCACCAGAGGACGTGGTAGCGTGGCCGAGCGGTCTAAGGCGCTGGTTTTAGGCACCAGTCTCTCTGAGGCGTGGGTTCGAATCCCACCGCTGCCAGAACGTTTTTGGAAATTTTAGATGAAAGTTAATTAAGCACACATGGTAGCCGGAAGTAAATTAAATAGAGTTGAATGAATCTATGTTATTTTAATTTTTCTGTTTCAAAGTGAAATTTTGGATTTAATATTTTGGGCGGAATATTTATGAAAGTTCGCGATTTTAAACTACCTAATTATACTATGTGCATGAACTATTAAGTGCTGTTGAAAAAAGAAAAAAATCATGTGGAAGTTTTAAAAGCATTTTTATAGATTTTATAACTAGTATCATTATTATTAAGGAATTAAGTAAATAAATATTGCTGAAAAGTCACATAAACGTTTTTAAAACTTTTCTACATGTTATTATTATTACTACTATTATTATAACTTTTATAATTTATGATATTATTATTTAATTTTCAAAAAGCCTAGTAAGTTATTACATTTTAATAGTATAAATAATTTTTATTCTCAGAGTCATTTAAGTCACTTAATCGTTTAAATACAAATATCTTTTATATGATTTGCATTTATAAAAGAATATGTTCCAGGCTCAAAATAATTTGAAAAGATTGTTGTTGTTTTAATATCAGCTAATAAAGCAGAATAATATAAATAAGGTAATATCAAAGAGAAAAAGTTGTTACTTTTATTATTATTTACGTCTTTTTCTCATCTTTAAATAATTATTATTCGAGGAAAAATTCTTCGGGTTAGAACTGGCCTTCCTGACTGTATTGATGGTGGGGCTTTATTTACATCTATCTGAAGAAGGGTGACCAAAACTATTATTTTACGGAGTATTTTTTTCATGAGTTATTTTTATGAAGATTTTAAATCAACCTTTTAAGACCTTTCTTTTTTTTTTAGAAAGTGTGCTTTTATTTTTTGGAAAGTGTTAATGAGGCTTCATTAAAAAAAAAGTTATCTGTGAATGGAAATTTGTGTATCCCACACAGAGTGATTAAAATTGAAGCAATTCCGAAATAGGTTCAGTCGAACAGTATATGATTCACATTCGGTTAGGGATGCGAGGACTTCTCATTTATTCAACGCCCCGTTAAATATATTCTTATAAGATGATTCTTGGTTCCGATTGAAATTAGTACAACGAATAACAAGCACCTTGGTGCAGGGTATAATTATTCAGCTGTTTCAGTGTTTAGTGGACATTTCAGATTTCGCTGTTTGCTGTACATCAGAATGTTTGTTTGTTTGCTTGTAGGGTTACGGCCGATTATCTACACTAGGTATCTAAGCCGGGGTGGGAAGCTCTCCATAGGGTGGGAGAATTTCTAAGGGGTCTTAACCCGTACGTGCTAAGTAGTGCTATGTGCATCAGAATGAAATTATAATGTTCTTACATCGTATCTTCCGCACTTTTCGGTGAGTAGAGTGATTGAACATTTGTTTAACCTTTTGACGTTGACGTCCGGTGTTTACGCCGTGTAACCACCTCATTTCAGAGCTCTCAATGCAAATCGCATGAAAAGATCGGTTAAATGGTGCCAACGCTGAAAAAGTGAAGCCGTTGCCATCAGTCCATTTAACTAACGCCCATCTGGCACAACAAAGCTGAAGAAGTTTTCTGACACAGCTGTGTCATATGGGCTTTTCGATTGATCGCCATGTTGCTGGTAGTTAAACAGATCGATGGCAACGGCTGCACTTTTTCAGCGTTGGGTAGTCTATTTGCTTGGTCTTTTACATTGACTGAAAATGCTTGCGCTCCAAAAGGTTGAATGGAGTCGTCTCAAAGCAGTGGCGCATCTAGGATATGGCAGGTAGGGCACGTGCCACGGGCGACACTTGAAAGGGAGGCGCAGATTTCTATTACGAGATTGTTGCATCGAAAGAAGCATTTCACTTGATCGCTCCCATCGGTGCAAGGATACGACGACAACGATTCTGCCTTTTGTAGCCGTCGTTGCTTCCCGGCGTCGATCTTTAAATGCAGCCCAGAGCAAACGCTGATCCGCAAAAGAAGAAGGCATTCAAAGACCCACGCCTGGGAAGCTACGACAAAAATACAGAAGCGTGGCTGACGAGACGGAAGGCTGCGGTGCTGATATTTCGGTCACACACTTCTGCACCCGAGGAATCATGTGACTAACGGGGTGTGACCATCTAAGTCCGAGGTAATATGGTCACGTGAATTATCGAGTGCAAAAGGGTGTGACCAAAGACCGCAGCCTGTATGTCTCGTCAGCCACGTACAGAAGGGGGAATCGCTTCTAGTCACGTCTTTACAACGATGGGAGCGAAGAGGTAAATACAGTAAGACACTAGACTATTTATTTTGAAGCACTGCCCTTATTACCTATAGCTACATAAAAGATCTCTTAATTTGCATAATGAACCCTCACGATAGAAACCAATATAAATGATAAAGTAATTAAAAAACTTTGTAAAAAACACACATAAGAAGTAATAGGTAAGAGGATACGCTTTACCAAGTTTTTTAATTACTTTATCGTTTAACACCAGTATTTTGAGTGATTTTTCAATATAAATGGTTATTCTCAAGTAAATTTAAGAACGACCCTACAAACGAAGTGGTCGGTGTCATTCTTACTAACAGGGGCTGCCCTGGGTTACGTGACGCACCCCCCCCCCCTTTTAGGCTCGAGATCAAGTCTTGAGTTCGAAATAGCGCCCCGATGCGATCCTTACCGTGTCTCATTAAGCAAATTATCATTCAGTTGATCAAAATAGAATGGAATGAAGCTGTGTGGTGGCGGTATCTTGTGATGATAGTTTAAAACTAGCTAGGTGGTGCTGCCATCTGCAGGCATGAATAATAACTATATATATCAAATACGAAAATGTAAAATAACACGCATAAAAATGTACTATCGTTACATAACGAACTTTTCGAGAAAAACACTAGAAAAATGTACTATGATTGCTTCAGGAACAATTAATAAATATTATTAAACTCAAAACTGAGGACGGCAAATCAGACTAACATGACATCAAGCACACAAGTCCAACGTTTGTGTTTAACATGACAGCAATAAAGCTAAAGAGGTCAAACAATAATTTGAATTCTGTCCTTGAGATAGGTAATCGTTCAATCGAATAACTGAGTTCCCTAGTTATTAGAGATTATTTAGGTTTTCTTACCATATCTATAAATAAGTAATTAGAAAAATACCAGTTTTAAACAAAACTAATTTCAAATGATAAGCATATGATTACCTGAAGTCCTTGGAAGAGATTTTAAAATTATCAATTGAAGTATTATAATGAATTATTTAAAAAAAAAAAAAACAGTTTTACCTTTTCATGCTACTTTGAAGTACTATAAAATACCAATTTGGTTCATAAAGTTTAACTAATTTCCGAGATTGTTTTTTTCCCTTAAAATATCAGGTTGTAACGAAAGTTTTCTGCCAGATTTGCTTGAGTCAGCTCACGCGGTACCCAGCTATTGACCTTATATGCCAAGTTTATGCAATGCTTAGCGGGACTAATGGACATGGCACTAAAGTCTGACTCTTTTAGCTAGCTCTCGAGGGGATGAATATTTTATCTTCTTCCACAAATTCTGGTAGGTGGGCCTCATCAGCATTAGTAGGATGACCCGAGCGCTCTGCTTCTTTAATATCCTAGTCCTCGTTTTTGAACTTTCGGTACCAAATCTTCACAGTGTCATATGATACAACAGTAGTACCTTAAGCTGTACACATAATTCAGTGTCATTCTGTAGCTCAGACTTTTCGCGACGGAACTGAGAGTAAAGGATGGATCAATCTGGTAGCGTGGTAGTTCCATTTCAGGCACCTTATACTTAATCATAACGATATTGTTTTACAGATTTCACAACACAGTGCTCTAAAACAAGTCTTTTCTTTCAAATAACAAAAATCGTTTTGCAAAATATTGGCAAAGACACCAACGCGAACTGCTTGTGCAGGCAGTACTTGGGAGTGGCGGAAAACTTTCGTTACAACCTAATATTTCTGAAACTTACAGTTGCATTCTAGTATCTATAACAAACCAAAAAATTAAGTTTAAATTTCCAAAAATCTGTTTGGTTTTTGGAAAAGATGTTAAAAATATTGTGCACAGTCAAAGGATTACAGATTTTAGCCATTTAACAAAAAATGTTGATCAAAAACTAAAAGTTAAATTACAATATGCCCCAAAGAAAGAAAAATGTTAAATAAAATAAATTTATAAAAAATAAACTACCGAACTTGAATGAAATAAAACTGGGTATATTCCTAGCAAATACAAAAAAATTACCTTCTTCAAGAGTTAAAGTAAATATACAAATATCTCCTTGAGAATGAATGTACAATAAAATTAATTGCTACAGAACATTCATTTTCATCTGGTCTGTGTGATATTTGCATGCATCATTTTAAGAAAAAAGTCGTTTGAAGTTTTTATTTAGACATTCATTCAGTACACTTATTTTGAAGCAGAGATCAAGTTTAACAAGATCAATCAATCATGCCAAACATACCGATTATAAAAGACTTTCCAACACAAGTCTGCCTTGAGCCAAAATAAGTGATGCATGGTCACCAAAGTTGGCGAGATTTCGGAGATAACTTCAAAACAGCCGTATATCGCTAATAATGTAATTTTGCAAGACTCTGTAAAAGAGCTTTACATGTTAATATCCTTTAAATGAAGAGTAAATGGACATAATCATTTATACGCTTACAGAATTGTGTTTGACATGGATGAATGTCACTGAACTGCTATAGACCATAACATATGGGAATTCTTTTGAATGATCCTGTAGAAGAATTATAAGTTATACAGACACTATTTTTTATAGAAAGCTTTATTCTGTAATCATTAATAATGCATATAAATTTGGTTTTGTTTGAAATAGCTGAATACCTCTAAAATATGCTTTAAAGAATGACTACCCATAGAGCATAATGTATGAATTCTTTTGGGTCTCTAGTAAAAGAGCTTTAAATGCTGCTTACATTATTTTCAATGGACAGCTTTATTTTGCAATGCTTAATAACATATATCAATTTCGTTTTGCTTGTAATATCCAATATCTCTAAAATATACTTTGAAAGAATGACTGCCCATAGGTCATAATGTAATTGAATTCTTTTGTGTGTTCTTGTAAAAGAACTATAAATGTTAGATACACAATGGGATACAGGACACAGAACTGAGAAATGCCATACATAAATTTTGTAGTAGCCAATGCATATTTATGGCAGTTAGAGCTTGACAATAGCTCAGATAGACTAATCAAAATCGTAAATACTTTTCAACCTAGTTGGAAAGTGTTAAAAATCTATAAGAAATGATATTCCTAACTTTTTATAAATCCAGTAAGACAAGAGACAATCATAAAAGAGTTTGAATTTTATTTCACACATTGGCATTTACAGACATCAAAATGCACATGACACATCATTCTTTAATATAATTGATTTAATGAACATAGTATTCCATAAACAGTCACACATTAAAATGTATACAAATACTTATGATATGACAATGGGCACACACAAAGTCATTCACTAAGCATAGAATTTTAAATGCTATGAAAAACAATATGAATTTTGTATATCAATAACACTTCAGCTGAAAGATATACAGCATTTGAAAAAAACTAGCAAGTTCTGAGTTATTCATTTTTAAATTTTAAATCCAAAACTTAATATTCATTTTTTTTTCTGTATATAATATAGATTCTTTTGTTGATAAATATTCTTGTTATTTAGCATTAAAAATATATGAAATAGGTAATGTATTAAAATTGTGCTTTTTTTAAGTTAATATGAATCAGAGTTTCTGACAGTGTCTTAGTCTAATGATATCTAATACAAGTTTAAATGTTATTACTATTCATTAGCAGTCTATTACTGCCAAAAAAAAAAAGCTT
Organism: Cheiracanthium punctorium; assembly: GCA_038373885.1. NCBI lineage: Eukaryota > Metazoa > Arthropoda > Arachnida > Araneae > Cheiracanthiidae > Cheiracanthium > Cheiracanthium punctorium. Next base: position 213,724 of record JAWZYV010012921.1, read on the forward strand.
AACAGCATTTGAAATGTATTAAAGCTAACAGAAAATCACAGTTTTGCCATTTTGTCTTGCACAAAAATACAAAAAGTAAATAAATAAAATATTTTTTTATGAAATATATTTTTAAATCTTTCGATGATCAACTATCACAATGAAATGGAAAAGTATGTACTATAAATAAAGAAAAAATCAGTTACTAGAAAAAAACAAAATACATAAAAAAAACTCAAAGACACAAAATATTTGTCGAAGTATTTTCTTAAAAAATATACATTGAGAGGGCAAAAACATAAAATAATAAATAATTATATTGGCAATATTGTCTTGTACACATTCACACTATTTAAAAAACACTAACAACAAATCTGAGCAATTCAACTGCATAAGTTTCATTGTAATGTGAAAATATATTCCTACACATTCTTACTTTTGAGAATTATTTTTTTTTTTAATGTCAAAAAAAGAAAACAATGGTGTAAAAAAGTTTTTCAACTATTTCAGCAGTTTGAATGCAACTAACACTTTAAAGCAATTAATGAATACTCACAAATTTAAAAATACTTTTAAATCATACACAACTACAAACCAAATATCAGTTTTTATTAGATAACAGCTTTTAAGTAAGTCATAATAAGATTTCTTTACTCGTTTACTGAGAGGAGGAGTTAAACAGTTTTTTTTTAAACAGCATTATGCAATGTACATTACTGCAATGTATAAATAAGTACCATTCAAGCATTCACTCTGGCCAGTGTTAGATTAGTAATCACACTAGTAGCACAACCAGTTCCAAAAACGTTCATATTACGTTGAAAACATGTTTTTTTTACATTAAAAAACGTCTTTTAGACTAATTGTGCTACTAGGGCAGATGGTAGTGAGTTCTATTCACAAGCCACTACTGTGCACATATGCATAGCTATCAACTTAACAGAAAAAAATAGGAACACAGTGGATGAGATACAAAAATCTAATATTTTGCTGGTATCTGAGATCATACACATTTCAATAGAAAAAAAAATCAAGGATTCTACAAGAGCTATTCCAGGCAAATCAATGTTTTTCAAGGACTTAAAATACAGAAATCAATAAATATATTATGGGAAAAAATGCTATAACGTTTAGCTGCATCAACAGAAATGTTTTTTATTTAAAAAAAAATAAATATTAAAAACTGAAATACTTAAAAAATAAATAAAAGCAGATTCTTTACACAGGCATATGCAAGAAAAGGTCAATCCCTCCCCCCCTTTCAGAATTTTTTTTTAACATAAAGTCCATATATTTTTCATTTTTTCACAAAAAGATTATGCCTTTTAACATAAAGATTATGTCTATAACCCCCTACTTGAAGGAAGTCTGCGTAACCAACTGCTTTTCTCATTCAGTCATACAGAATCAATCTAGTGCAAATCCATTCCCTTTTTAAATCACAGAATTAGTGCGATAACTTCTTAGATTTGCACACATATGCATTTAAAAATCGATAAATTTATAAAAAATAAACTGAAATAAGCATTTATGCACTTTGTAATTGTAGTGAGGCATGGATAAAGAAATATTTCAGAGAATAGATAAAAGAATATTTTAGCGAGTATAAAGCGATATTAGCGATAAAAGAGTATTCTTAAGAAGATAAAAGGCCAGATAAGGCCTTTAGATAAAAAGGGATGCAAAAAGATTGAAATTGAATTGCCAGCTAAGAAAAATTGGAACAATATAGCCAAATATCGCATATCCATAACAAGGCTTGAAAATCAGAACAAATACAATTAAATCAAAATGGTAGGTACTATGCATATGGTATGGTGTGGTGCATGTACACATTAAAAAAATCCAAGTATTATAAGTTAGGCAGAGTAGTAGTTAGTGTGCCTTACAACTATCCTTTGGGACTGGGTTCGACTCCCAGCTGTGGGCGTGGATGTTTGTGTCTGTTCTTGCAATGTAAATTGTACTTTGAAATAAAGATGAACTTCTACTTAGAAACAACTGAGACAAGGCCATAAAAAAAGCCATCTGTAAAAAGCCATAAGACCCATAAATTATGTCTTCCAATAGTCCAATTGTTTAAGTTATCTCGGTCATAGGAGTAAAACTTTTCTTACAAAAAGCATTATTCAAATATTTTGCAAAAAGGCCTCTAGATTTTCTTCACACCAGTGTTATCAGATCATACCAAACACATATTGACTTTTTTTCTCATGCACCACTTTACAGGTATCAAGTAAAAATATGAACTGCAAAGTGTTAAAATTTCATTAAAATAAAACTGCAAACTTAATTATAAAACATGGTAGAAACTAATATTTGTGACAAACAGTTTTTCTATTTGATCCTTTTTTCTTTTCTTTTCTAATTGCAATGTTAAAAATTCCCAAAAGGCTATTTATAATCAACAAAAGTAAATTTTTAAATATTTCTAAGTGAAGAAATTGAATTATGCTTTTATTCTGAGATATTTTATTTTATTTTCAACAAAGCTTATATCCCACTCTTACTTAGTCCTGCAAATAATTTAAACTGATAGATGCTAAATATTAGATTTGATTGAACATCAACTATGTTTATTAAATATATCTAAAAAAAATTCCAAAGAAGGCAATTTTTATCTCTGGGAGAAGTGGTTTGTCTTTTAATGAGTTAATTTAGATAATTAACAATCTGTTACTTATTTACTCTTAACTATTGCATTTAGGTTTAATGTGCTTTATCATGATATACACCAAAATAATTTTATTGGGCCACCCAGGTGGTGTAGTGGTTAAGAACCATTCTACCCCACGTTGGGTCTGGGTTTGATTCCCGGTTTGGGCATGGGTGTTAACTTGACTGTCCCTTCATAGGGGGTAATGCTGGCTGCTCTCATAATATATTTTTATTTATTCTACACTAGTTAGCTACTTAAGTTTACTCAAATGAATTAATACATAATTAAACATTTGATGAGATAATACAGTCAGCTCTCAATAAGTCACATTCTGAAGGGACTAACAAAATACTTTGAAGTAAATATAAGTTCAAGTTATCAGTATTTGCCCTCTTTCCACATTTTCTAGCAAAAATTTAAACTTTTGTATAGGAAAAAAAATTAACAGATACTAAATACTACTACAGTTTTAAAAAAATGAATTGTTAGTGTCTTGAAAGATAAAAATATGAAAAAATGCAAAGAAAGTTTCTTTCCCATTCTCAAACTATACTAGGCCACAGGATGAAGAAAAGGAATCTTTTTTTTTACTAGAAAACAAGCTGAATGGTAAGAATTAGGAGTTTTTTTTTTCTTGTTTATATGAGTTTTTTGCTGCATGAAATGAATTTAAAATTCTTACAGAAACTTTGACTTAAAGGTGAAGACTGAGTTATAGAGATAATTTTGCCAGTGTCGGATTTAGAGATGTGAAGGCCCTGGGCCAACAAAGGAGTGGTGGCCCCTAATTATTTCTCAAACAAGTTAACAAATTTTTCAACAACCAGTGCAGTGAAGTGGGTTCGTCATTAACTGATTGCTAAGGTCCAGGGTTCGATTTCCAAGGAGGTAGATTTTATTCACACAAAAAATAATGTCTACTTCTTGTCTGGTGCTGTACTCTTAATGTAACTTCGATATGGCTCTTCACTGATCATGTTGACACCGATCATGTTGACTGAGCCCTCCCCTAAATCTGGCCCTGAATTTTGCATTAAAAATATTAAACTGTTTTTGGGATTTCATGAAAACTTCAAGAAAAATGAATATTTGACATGAGACTTGCAGTTATCGTGAGTTCGCTGTATATGAATGTAATTCCATTAAAACAATTTTGCATTTATGACTTTTTTTTCAATTTTAATTTTATGTAATTTACTATAAAATACAGGGTTTTTTCTCATAAAATTTAATCGCTTTTTAGGATAAGTGTGCTGTTTTGGTTTAATAGAATGCATTAGACTTATTACAAATTATAGTACATTAATTGCTTCTAAAACATTTAATACAATGATCTGATAAATTTGGATGAAAACATTTCAAAAAATACTTAAGAAAATCGAGAGCCGAAAACGATAACATGCAACTTAACATTGGAAATAAAACAATTATTCAATGACTTCAAGCACAATATTCCAATAAAACATCACAATTTCTATCTTGAAGCTCTGTCAATTATACACAAAGTAACTCCAGCTACCACTAACGTCATTCCAATATAAGATACTGAAAAAGAAAGAATACTACACTGTACAAAAAATATCTTTACATATATTCAATTTAATTTTTAAACAATTAATTTCATGCATTTATAAAATTCAGGAATTTCTAACATGATTATAAAAGAACTGAGTAGATAATATCATTTTCTAGAATTGAAGGGTTTACTGTAAAAAGAAGATAGTTCCAATTTTTCAAGTTTGTAGAAAATTGTAAAAAGTGTTTAGGAATTCAAAACATCATAAAGAAACAGGCAGCTTCATCTTGAATAACAAAAAAGTTAATGATTGTAGTTATATCCTTTTGATACCAAAAGAAGTAGGATTTTTTAATTGAAGGATAGTACATGTAAATCCAAACACCTGAAGAACATAGCTACATGCTTTTGCAGGAAATACTTCAACTACTTATTTCGAAGAACTCACAGTCAATCTAGACAGTCGATATCAATCAATCTGTCACAATTCAGATAAAAGCCCAAGAGAATTTGGTAAGTTTTTAAATTATTTTTTCAAAATAATCAAAGAATGAGGAAATTGCTTCAACATCCAGGGTAACTGCAGTGGCCTAATGGTTAGCAAGTTAACAAAAAATAATCCAAAAGGAACTGGCGTTAAAAGGTGAGGTAAATAAAACTTAGTATAAAAACTCACATAAAAATGAGCTTATCAAACCGTACATTATGTGAGGGTGATAAGCTCCAATCTTAGGGCTGGCCTAAAAAAAGATTGGATATGCCGAAAAAAGTTTTCACCACATTCATCTTTACAAATCAGTCCCCACTATTCTGCATCACTGTGCGTTGACTGCTGAAGAAGGCTGAAAATTTTTGTCCAAAACAATTGTACAGTTTAATAAGTGCCTTTTTATGCAGTTTTATTTATCTTGATAGCAAGTTATTCATGTAATCAGTTGGTTGTAGCATGCCCTGACATTAAAGACTATCATAATGAATGTTCATGTAAAATCTGTGATGCTAAAAATGCCTTTGATGGTATAGCTATTAAAAAGACTGTAAATATTCAACAGTTTCCCCTCTTCTCATGAGCTTTTAAACATGCATTTACAAAGTAAGAGTGGCTTTTTTAAACTGTTGCTTGAGAAAATTGATGAAATCATGGTTGGAATGTGTTGCATTTTCATTTTTTTTAATCAAAGTACTGTAAAATTTTTACACAGTTTTAAAAATGCATAATCATTAGTTTTAAATGATTAGGTTCCTACTTTCTTTCTTTTCTTATGTACTTTTTTAAATAGGGAATTGCACAATGTCTAATTTAAAGAGGCATTCAGCTTTTTTAGATTTTGATTCACAACTTAAAGGGGAGAGGGGTGGATGGATTATTATTATTTATTTTTAAAAATGTTAAAAACTTCTTACTGTACTAGTGAATATGTGTGTGTACTGACTATAAAATAAGCTGAAAACATTTTGGAGTATGATATTCATCATGCTTACAGGTATAAACAGGTTTATGTAAGCTGAATTAAAAACAGTAGAATTGCAATCACTTAATCTAAACAAGTCAAAAACCAATCATAAATAGGTTTCAAATTACCTTTGCCTTCTTTTTCACCCAACAAACGACCAGAAATTGTGACAAATATGAATGTTAGAGAATTAGTCAGTGGGACTGCAAGTGATAAATCTATAGAGGAAAGAAACAAAATTTTTATTAATTAAATAAATTAAAATAACTATATAACATTTGAGGTCACGTAGACGAAAATTTTCAATTTTATAAACTCATTTAACATATAGTTTTAGTAATAAAGAGAGCTTTTCATTTTATTCAATATTTTTACAGTTAGTAAATTAAAGCTTGTTATTTATTCACTTCAATACTAATTTAAAACAACCTAAAGCCAGTCAATGACCTGCCAAAATTACACTTTAGTATAATTAGTGAAAAATGTGATTTATTAACAGTTACTATTATTAGATTTATTTAAAGTATCACTCAATTCAATATTGATCACTATATTTAGCCAATCAACACATAAATATTATATTAAACTTAGAACTGTCTAAATAAATAAACGGCATAATAATGCTAGATTTTAAAGAAAAATAACAATACAAAATTGTATACTACCTGCTGATGCAAGAGCTAAAGCATACAAAGCAGATCCACTTTGATTGATTAAAAAAGGAAAAACATACTGAAAGAAAAATATATATCTCTAAAAAATATTAATTAAAAAGCATCTTTTAATTATATCAGCATAGCAATAATATTAAAACATTATACAATAATATATACTTTATTGCCAGCCTTGATCATTGTGTCCGTATTTTATAGCTTTGATGAGGCATGGCTGTTTTTTAAAATATACAGCACTGCCAAGAAAGCCGTAATTTCCAGCTACATATATATCTCATTAATTGGAGGAAGTATGGTTGCACATATTTAAAATGAATACTTTCAACATTACATAGTAGCTTTTGATTGGCCTGGATTCGTACCTGTGTCTTTTGACCTAAAATGTGGCACTGGGTTCCCACAGCCCACTTGACTGTTATTTGGAAAATTATATAGAGCAAAAACAGGCACAATTTTCTTTTTTTAATGCATAAGGTGTAAGCCAGTTTTAAATTCATTTACAAACAAGGAATTTTCCAATGTTACATGAAAGTTGAAACTATTGGAATTTCTCTATCCTCTTAACTTACACCTAATATGCGTGGATACATTTGCAGTGTGTATGCATGGGAGGAAGCAGAATCCAATGAAACAAATAGAATGATGGAAAATAAAAGAATCATGAAACATTTCTCAACTAGCATTGGTGTTGTACCATTCTAATACAAAGAAAAATGAAATAAAACCACCTTATTGCCATTTAAATAATATGCACTAAAATTCAGTAAGTGAGGGAATTCTTTTCCAGTTACACCATCATTATTGGAATCGGTTTCAAAATTTTTTAAAACCACCCTATTTATCAGAAGCAAGTGATCTATTCTCCCCAAGCAGCTAGTCATTGTGGGTTACTACACTTGGTTGTTAGTAATCAATTGTCCTAGTGACTTTCTAAACCTTGTTTAAACTCATTTATCCAATCACAAGAGCCCCTTGAGGGTGTTGTTCGAAGAAACAAAAATGTTCCTCTCAGACTTTATACACTAAGAGAAATAAACTAATTGTAACAGAGATTCAAAAGAAAATCGAGATGATTTCTCATAAACTGCACTACACACTGTAATAAATGAAACAACAGTGTCCTTTATGAAACTTTCTGAAAAAATTCTTCAACATGGAATGTCACAACAAAAACTTTCAGTGTGGCACATCCTGTTAAATTTTCAATTTGTAAGAATTTTTCTCTATAAGTTTCATTCCTGATACAGGCTTATCATTTATGACTGTGTGTATACAGCTTATAAAGAGGTATTCTAAAAATTCTTAGGGCGTGACAAAATAAGTTTATTTGTATTTATGCACCAAAATCACATAATTTTTTTCAAAATGCACCATTAACACTCCTCTTTAAGGTGAGAAAGAGTTTAAGACTTGGCTTTTCTGCCAACTCAGGGGAAATTGGACCCCTCCCCCCTGGATGGCTGTGTAAAATTGAGTCATAGTTGTCAAGTATCCTGGATTTTCTGGAATTTCAATGAAAATCTTGGTAAACAGTGAAACTTTGTTACAAAAAAAAAAAAAAAAAAAAAAAAAAAAAAAAACGTGGCTGAGATACTGTTAGTAATCAATTTTGATGACTTAAAAGTGAATTCAAAAAGTTTCAAGCCGGGGTTGATAAAAGCATTTTATCACAAATGTCTTTTCTTTTCTCTCTTTCAATTTTTTTTTTTTTTTTAATCTTGAGGAGATTTAACTTTTTTGTTCTCATCATTGTAAAGGTGCAGTGGGGTAAACTCCCTTTCTGTGATCAGCATTGCTTTCCAGAACTGGGATGTTGAATGCTCTAATGAAGCACATCATTCACACTTAATTAAGCATTTGTCAGGTTAAAATTTCTAACTCAATAGATTTCTTAGATTCAACTACTCTTCCTAGAGCCATTCCACAAGTGATCTATGGGATTGTGATTTGGGGACCTTGCTGGCCACACCCAGCAAACACCCTCTTCTTCCAGATAATTGTCAACTTTGAAACTTTGATTTTGGACACAAGTGCATTATTCTCCAGAAAGTTAGGTTTTGATTCACCAATTCACCTGTATTCATTTTTATATTTTTGTGGACAATCAAGATAACGCAAAAGTGGAAAGTTAAAAGCCCAAAACATACTCTAGAAGGCAAAATTACATTCTACAATTTTTAAAATTCAAATGCTGAGTAATGTACTTTGCAAATATTATAAACATAAAATATTTCATCTATGATTAAACAAAGAGAGTAATTGATGTTTCCTTTATTAAATATTTTATTGAGCAGAAACAAATATTTCAAATATACTTACTTTCCAGTTGGTAATAAGAAAGTACAGCTCTGCAATCCACTGACTAAAAGCATTCTTTTCAGAGACCTTCTCAATACCAGCACTACCGTGGCGCAGGAGAGGCGTAGAGAAGCCCCATACAGCAGCCACTACAATCAACCATAATATTGAACCTGAAATAGGTGACCTGTTAATTCTACATAACAAAGTTTAATTTATGTAGCAAGTATGTATACTGATAAATTTCAATCAAATAACACATGAAAAAGAGGTATTCAGCATGGACCAGGACTAAGAGGGTATAGGACAATCATCTAGCATTGTGAAAGAACTAAATGAATCTGCCAAAGGTGGCGCTGGAGTCGTACCATTAATTTTTGGCGCATGCGTCGTGTGCTAGTAGCTAAACGTAAACAAATACCAACGAAGCACCCACGGAGATGCTTAGGCCTGTGTCGTCAGAGGCGCCCATGCCGTTAATCATTAAAGGGATCGCATATATTCCTTTCAGAGGCTGATGCAGTTTTGCCGTCTGCGCTTCCGATGATCGTCCTAAAGCCTCTTAGTCCGTGGCATGGACCAAGGATTCTTTTCAATAACAAATCACATCAGGTTTGCCAAACTGGCTATTTTTAAGGTTGCATACATGTTGCAATTTTTATTCTTTCAAGTGTTGAGAAAATTTGTTTTTCTGGAACTTTTAATTATTACTGGCTAGAAAAATATTTTATTTGAACAAAAGTTAACAAACTCGTACAATTTTCTTATTGTGAATGACACAAGGAATTTTTTAGCTTAAAAAAGATGGCAGATATGTCCAGTCTGTCATAAGAGATTAAATAAATTTTTAAAATACAAAAAATTGAAGTCAAAATAAACATTTCAGTTTCTACACATATTATTTGGAATGCAACAAATATCATAAATGTTTTATAAAATTTAAATTAACACAGTGAATGAACTGAAAAAGTAAGTATCCGCTGATACAAACAGTACATTCTGCAAGGATTAAAAAAAAAAAAAAAAAAAAAAAAAAAACAGGGATTATTATCTTACAAATTTAGTTTATTGCATTCCTTGATACTAGATTTTATGAATATATATATTTATGTATGTCAATGTATCAGTAACAAAGGGGAAAAAAATTGAAAGCAGGGGAATTCATTGGAACAAGGGACAGAAATTTGAAGCATTTTTTAAGAATGAACCAAAGCATTAGTTAAGCAAGTGAAATCATTTTTCTAAACATATTAACATGCCTTCATTTTTCATCCCATCAATTTTACATTTACATTTGGGACAAAATTTGCATTTTACTATTGCATATTATCAGATACCATTAATTTTTTTCGAGTTGGAGTGTCAAAAAATGTCAGTTTTATTTATAATGCATATTTTGATATATATACATTTTAAAAACACAATAACACTATTCTCATATGAGATTTCCTAAATCGTGTATAGTTTTGCCATCTAGTGGGCAGAAAAGTAAATAAAAGTCTTTTTGAAAGCAAAACGAAATAATTCAGGAAAGATCATGTGAAAAATAAAAAATTTCCTAATGCCCAAGCTACACTCGGGATCATCCAGAATGGAACATTTTACCTGCCCGAGCTCAGCTCGGGCAAATCTGCTAAGGGGTTAAAGCTGTTCAAAAGTCCTGTGTGATGGTGATTGCTCCTCAGGTAGAAAACCCTTAAAGGACAACTGTTAAAATTCTTCTCCTAGGGTGCCAAGTTTGCTTGTGCTGGCACTGCCCTTGAGTAATGCACCAGCGGCGTTCAAAATTTCAATGTAAAATTTATTTATGAATGGGTGGTTTGATATATTTAGATTAGTTTCAATTAAAATAACATTCTACAGTAAATTTTTATGTAAGGAGCCCCATAAGTATGTGTGCCCTGGGCATCCTGCTGAGTAAATTGGTTCCTGATTGTACAATTTTAGTAAAGAATAGGAAGAAAGAAACTAAAACGGTTACAAGCATGCCTGTTGTCAAAGAACAACATTCAATAAATATAAACAGAGCCTCATTATCACATGGGCAAATTGGGACTTTGCCCAGGGACCCCCAATTTCAAACGTTGTTCTGAAATATTCTTTATTATATCAAAATAAAACAAATTTCACAGGTGGGGCCCCCAAATTCATCAATGCCCGGGGCCCCTGATGGTCATAATCAGGCTCTGAATATAAAAGTACAAATTCATAAATAGGACTAATAAAAACTTAAATAAATTTAACTCAAAATTGATTTAGTTTCTTTTCTTGTTAGATTTTAAGATAGAATCTTTAAGATCAGAAAATTTTGTAAAATGCCTCTTAATTTATTAAATGCTCTTAAAAATGTGTCACGAAAGAAATTGGGAAATTAATAAAAGAATGAAAATTCCATTCAATATAAAAGGAAACTTACCAATATCAACCATTTTAAAACATCAGAGAAAGTTGCCACAGTCATAAGCTACATTAATTTAAAAGAAAGAAAATTTATTAAATAAAGGCACAAAACACTTTTACCTTACTTTCAAATTATGAAAAATACCTTTGTAATAATCACAAAAGCACGAATCTATTTCAGGTAGAAATTACTTAACAAGTTTTCCAGCTTTAACATTTTAAAAAACCATTATTCGAAACAGTGGATGTCTTTTGAAATCTGGTTAAAAATTTTATTTTGTTTGACTTGATTTGAGAGGTTGGTTGATTGAGACCCTAAGCCAGAGGGCTGTCGTGTCGATTGTCCCGAAGTTTTATTCTGTATTGAAACCTTGAAACACAAGATTTGTTTACTAACAAATTCCCTAGCAGACAGAAATATAAAGCACTAAAGACAGGAAAAGACCCACCAACACTTCCTCCATTTCTGATAACAAAATATTTGCGAAGTTTTCAAAAGCAGTAGAACTTGAAAGAAAAGGAGATTATTTTAGCAACATTAATGTATTTTTGAATGAAAACGACAATAATAATAGTTTATACTAACTAATCTTTGAGGAATTAGTATATTTTCATATACCATCGGATTTCAATGAGTTGATGACGTCAAAAGTATGACGTTGTCATTAAGTTTTCGACCAATGATTAAGAAGTAAACACTGCAATTTTGAACATGTTAAAATTGTGTTTTTATTGCAGCACTTTCACTTTCCGAAATTTTGTTTCTGTTGGAATTAGGAAAATGACCACCTCAAATAATCAAAATTTGCCGGACAAAATTGATCTTAGTGGTAATATTTATTTAATTCTATTTATATTTGACTTATATTAAGCAAATGGATTAAGGCCAATAATTGTGTCGATGTGAGATTAGATCAATTATGTCAATTAGATTTATTGGTTATCTGATATCTTTACATGGTCGCTCTGTTTGGAATTTATTAGTAATTTTTAATTGATGCAATGATCGCATTTAAGTAATTTTTAAACGATTTTAATAGCAAAGTGATATTTGGATTTAAACTTATGTAACGTTGTATATACAGTGAAACCCCGATCTATCGTTCCCGCATCCATCGTTTTCCCATATTGATCGTTTTATTTCTGTGGTCCCTGCACAACTTGTATTTGAATAACGTTAAAGGAACCCGCATGTATCGTTCGTCATAAATTGACTTTCCCGCGTCCATCCTTGTAAAATTTTTCTCCTGGCTAAAACGAAATTGAAGGTTAAGTGGAAATATGGCATACAAACTCTAATTGTTTCTTGGTATGAGTTCTTGGTCTGATGATGATCAGATGAACAATGGTTGTGTGTTGGAGAAGTTGTGTATAGCGTGAAATTTAATAATTTTTTCCATTAATCAAGAAGTTGAGGCATGTGGTATCCTAAACATGAAAGGAAGGTGTGATAATGCAAAAAACGAAAATAATGGCGAAGCAGAGGATAATATTCTTGCTACTGAGGAAGAGATTGCACTAGAATGAAGTTTGAAACAATTATGGTATTTGAAACGGTATGAACTTTTAAATACAAACATTAAATCACAGAAAAGGTCGAGAAAAGTATTGTAAATCGGGAAAATTCACTGTTTAATTTAAAAAATGATGAAAATTCCAACATAAAATACTGATTTTTGGAAAATAAGTATCGCTTATTTTCATCTATTTATTTGATTTGTAACAAATCTGTGTTTGTTATACAGTCATTGCGTACTTGCATAAATACTTCTTTCTTCATAGTTTGACTTGAACCCGCATTCATCGTTTTTTCATCTGCACCCCTTGAAAAACGATGAATCGGGGTTCTACTGTATTAATAATTGTATATTATGAAAATCGTGAAGGATAAAAAAAAAGGACATAAAAAGTATATATATGATTCATCATTCAATTATTTTATTTTGGGAAGAGTAAATTTTAAGCTTCATATTCGACATGTGAAAACCACACGACTTGGGCGATTTACGCAGCGCGTAATGGTTAATAATTTTCCTTTATGGTTACCATTTAAATAGTTCTCCATATATTCGTATATATAATCCTTGGCAGATTGGCATTTCATGGATAGTTTATAACTACTGTAGCAAACATCGAAGCTGTACCCCAACATGCTTTTTATTTAGTATGCCTACTTAATTCAAGAATTACTGAGCAACTTTAAATTATTTGAGTATTTGTTGGTTATAGCAACTACTGAAATTCAGTTGCCAATGAACTCAGATTGGTGTGTGGAAATGTGTGTTCCCAGATCGTGTGTGGAAATTGCACGAAAATGTTTTCAGTCCTAAAGCATAGTTATGATTGTGGCATAAAATCTAATGTCATCAGTCAAGTTTGGTGGCTAGTATAACTCACAAGTACCATTACTTGCTGCATTTCTAATAACACAAATTTCTTTATTATTGAATTTGGTATTACTTTGTTAGCAGACCTCTGGCAAATGTTGCCAACTCTTTATGGCCGCAGTCTAGAAAAGTTTTTCAGCATTACTCTTATAGGTACTTTTGGATTATATTGTCCCCTGAGGTTTCTTGATGACATTAGAATTATGCCAAAAAATGCAGCTATGTTTTAGGCCTACAATTGTCTATAGTTTATAGAAATGGTAAATGTTTTCACAAGATTTCACCACCACCATCTTGCCAATTTATCTCATTTGTGATTGAATTTCTGTGGCTGCTATAATCCACAAGTATTTGCCATTCCATGGCTACATTTTTAGCTGCAGTACTTAGATCAATTTTTCAAGTTCAGAGCATGGGATTATGGATTGACTGTACTAAATTAATATTCATCATTTTGACAACCAAATCTCTTTTTTAGCTGACAATGGATGAAAGAAGTAAAGTGCTAATGTAATGAAATTTGGTTAACAAAATTAGAAACTGATTTATAGCTTTCCATTGCTAGTACTTAATCACTTTGCAACAATCAGTTGTGTCTACATGCTATCTATATAGCAGATAAACTAGGGCAAGGTTCTCCTCACAAGTCAAGGGTCTGCCCAGGTGCATTGCCCAACAAGTTTTACTGACCGCCCAGCAGAAGAATCAGAATGTCATTTTGAATGGTTTAATTCAATAGAATTGCACATTGTAGCTTCATAATGCCATGCAGCCAGCGAAAACTGGGGAGATTACTGAACTACGGTGATTCGTTAAAGTGCCAAAACTTATTTCATTATCGAATTATGTAGGTAATGTGTGCATTACCTAATAGACACTCATTAAAGTGTGAGTAAGGTATTTGCTGAAACAACAGAGTGATATCATTTAAAAAACAGGTTAAAAACACATTAAAATCCGTATGTAGCACTATCGGTGGCAGCCACCACCTTCTTCCACACAGGTCTTGGTTCCAAATGGCCAGCTCTCTTCCTCAGCAGGGCGTTCCACCCAGGATCGATCTGCGCATGCGTCACGTTCGGTGCGGGGTGTTCCTGGGCTATTTTTGCGAGGGCAGTAGTGGTTTTATTGAATTCACAAAAATAGCCCAGGAACACCCCATAGAAATCAACTTTAACAATAGCCAAAAACTCAACAATTACAAAAACAGTCATTATGCCCTAAATATGGAAGCCCTACAGATTATGACCACAGATGGCGCTGTGAATGATATGACGCATGCGCAGATCGATCTTGGGTGGAACGCCCTGCTGAGTAAGAGAGCTGGCCATTTGGAACCAAGACCTGTGCTGAAGAAGGTGGTGGCTGCCATCGATAGTGCTACATACGGATTTTAATGTGTTTTTAACCTGTTTTTTAAATGATTTTAACGATCCGTCACTTTGCTTTTAATTAACAGAGTGATATTTCTGTGACTAATATAGCGTTTATTTATAATTTGATACCTAAGTGCTCAAGTTAATACAATCAACCAGTGGTGAGAAAAACTATTTTTTTTTTTTTTTTTTTTTTTTTTTAAAGAACTACAATACTTTTCAAAAAATGTAGTTATTTGCAAACACAACTACTTTTTGACAAATGTAGATAGCCCCAACTACTTTTAAAATGTATTCATTACTTTTAGAAGACAAATTTTGCTCAAAAATTCAATTTAGATTCATATTTAAGGATATTGATTTGGGGAAAATATTAATATGATAATTAGAGAAAACTATTGCTCTAATAAACAACTACTGCTAGTATTGCTGAAATTAATAAAGTTTTAATACCTCTCTGAAATCACAATTCCTTCAATTATCAACTCTAGTTCTATGCTCAGAAGAAAGAGCAATCGTACCATGTGATCAATCGCCTGAACCAATAACACTGCAATAACAACATTAAAAGAACTTTCCAAAAAGTGCCACAAACTACGGATTTTTTGTATCACTCTACATATTACACTACTTTTTTCTTAAGTAGCACACTAAACTACAAACTACAGAAAAAAGTAGCAGTTTCGCTATTTGTAACACATTACTTCCTACCCCTGCAATCAACAAGCTAGCTGATAGAATTAGTCATCAATCATTCAAAAAATTATAATCAAACATTTAAAATTATTATTACGACTATGTAAATTAACATAATGTTATGTATTTATTTTTTTATGTGTAAGTAATCGAGATTTTACAAATAGTCAACAAAGTAGTTTGCTAGAATCAATAATCTATCATTAAAAAACTATAATATACAAAAAGTAAAATAGTTTAAAATTTTAGGGGGAAGGAGTAATGAAAGCGAATGAGAAAAACAAAATGTTTGAATTTTAATCATACAGAAGTTGTTAATGTGCACATTACCTAGATAAAGTGCAGAAAACTTTTGATTCCACAAATTAACATAGCAAATCAGTTAATCTGCTCAGATTAGCTAGTTACTGTGCACATTAACAGCTTTCAAGCTTCAGCTCTACCATTTTAAATAAAGTTACCAATGATTGAGATAATGAAGAAGAAAAAAGTTAAAGAGTAAGTAGTATTCTTTATGTCCTTTATTTTTTATGTGGTTACTTGCAAACTTTTTTATAATCTTTATTCTCAAAATGATATAATTTTATTTCTCATAGAGATCTGTTGCTAATTTCAAATGCTGTAATTAATTAGTTGAGTAATATTTGGTTTAATTTTGTTGGTTTCCAAAAATTAAGGAAAGATCACAAAAATTGCAATAACTCACCCAAAAACAAGGCAATTTGTATAAAATTAGAATATGTTGTCAGATAAATGTTGTGCAGTAAATCTGCAACATGCAAACTAGCAGTTTTACAAACAGAGTAAATAATTTGATAGAAGCACAAAATTTCATATTTTAAAAATTTCTGTCTTATGGTTCATAGACTTTGGTAACAATATCTAACTGCACATTCATCATTCAGAAGGTTCAGCCAAGGACAGGCACTTGTCACAATTATAGCCAATGACTGATATTTGTCATTATGCGCACAAAGGAATAGAACTGCAGCTCCAACTCAACTGAGATCATCCTTTCCTACAGGCACCAAAAGTTTAATGTCAATGTCAACCTTGCATAGAAGGCTTCATGAAGGTAGTCTGTATGCAAGGCAACCAGCCATTTGCATACCACTCACATCACGTCACAGGAGGGAACATTTGAGGTAAGCACATCAACATGTCCACCATGGGCGCCGGCAGAATATTTCCCGGGGGAGGGGGGGGGGCAAAGACTACTTCAGCGTATGGTTACCATGTTGGAAAGAGCAAAAAAGCAAGGGAAAACACTGCATACAAGAATCCAGGGGAAGCATTGCCCCCCCTTGCCCTATGCTGCCGGCGTCCATGATGTCCACTGGACAGAAAATCAATGAAAGGCTGTTCTCCTTATGGATGAGTCCAGACTTAGCCTCCAAAGTGGTACTAGGCATTGTTTGACTTGGAAAGAATCGGGAGCCCGCTGTCATCTGTGAAAGAGATGCAGTGTTTGTGTTGAGTAGGATCTCTTTGGATGGACACTCAGACCTCCATGTGACTGTGGCTTCTGTGGCCTACAAAGACATCTTTAATGCTTATGTGCAACCATTATGTCAGGGCAATAGCTGTTGATTCCATGCTTTAGGATGGCCATGTTAGACTTCACATTGTGGATGATTATCTTCAGCAGCAAACAATTGAATACATGAAGTGGAAAGCTCAATCAATACCTAAATGCTTTGGAGCATGTCTAGGGTCATTTAGGAAGACATATAGCTGCTCTCAGGCCCTTACCATGCTTTAACTGCTTTTCAAGAGTAATGGTTCTTGCTTTTGACAGAACTGAGATAAGCTGCCTAATTGACAGTGTCACACATCCAGAGCCATTGCTAAGACTTTTTTTTTTTGGGGGGGGGGGGATGTCAATAAACTGCCATGTCAAATATGGATTTTTACTAACTTATCTTTTTTTATCAACTATATTACCCACTTTTTACTTTTCCCAACTGGGTTTGCATAATTTTGCCAAGTGTACCAGAAACAGAAAGTAAGTTATAGTTATTTTTACCAAGTTTGCAAACTAGCTATCTGAAGTTTGCCAAGTTTAATAGAATTTTGCGAGTGTTGGGGAGTGAGAGAGACTCATCCCCTTACCCCCTTCCCTTAACAAAAGCCCTACACACATCGCTGCAGGTGCTGTATTGCTTCTGGGGGGGGGGGGGATCATACTCCATATTGAAGGTGCCAGTAGTGTAACAACTCAGTAAGTTTGGAGGGGGCTCAGAAATGTTTCTGTCAATGCTGAAATCTAAACAAGACCCTATTTTGCTGATTTGCGGTTACTTTCTCCTTTCTTCCAAGGGTATGGGGGGAGGGCTCAAGCTCCCTCAGCCCCTCTCTTTCCTATGCCACTGGAAATTGTTTATCCTATACCAAACTGGCACATACAATTTGTTAATTTTATACAGTTTCCAATTTCTATAACACCATATGTTCGATAACTGCTTTTTATTATTTTATAGCTTACTATCTATTGTATACTGTGGATCAGTTTCATAAATTCTACATAAAACTTTTTGAGTAATTGTCGTTTATGTGATTTTTTCTTAATGAATGATAACTAGTGTATTTATTTTACTTTTTGAGGTTAATAAGATGGATGTTTGCCTAGAGCAATGCTGTAGTTAAAATTTACATCACCCAGCGCAAACATTAATTTTAGTACACCCTTTGGAAACATAACTGACTTTTCTGGTGCTCCTGGCAACACAGGGGGCATGCCTCATTAGTCCCCTTTAGTTGCGGGCCTGGCATCTTGTTATTAGAAAAGAAACTTCAAGCTGTCTGTAACTGTCATGTACCAGATATTGCTTGACCTTTGACTTTACTGTAAATTAGGGCAAGCAACAATGCAATTACCTGCTGAAATCTTGTTATAAGGGAAAGATTTTCATTGGTTAAGTTTATTGTCTGTATAAGCTACCTAACTTGTTACATGCTGTAAATTTGCCCATTCCCAATTTTTTGTGACTGAAATATAACCACTGCTTGTTGCCATGACCTTTGCTGACTATTGATTATATGTGCCATCTTTCTTCACATTTTCTGCACAAATTATGATTGTCCAACTTCAGAAACGCATTTTACAACAAACTACATGAAATCCTTCAACATTTCTTAATGTTGTTTAATAATTAATTTTAGTCTGATTGTAAAGGTTAATTCCAGTGACATTTCAAGGGGTGGTCCACAGGCCCTAAACTCCCTCCCAAAATTTGGATTTTTGTTCACTACAGGTTTTTTTTTTTTTTTTACTTCACTGTTCTTGGGAGCTTTGTCCTCTATACTAGATGCCTGGTTAATTCCCTCTCCACTCATAAGTAAAGCATGGAGCTTGTGGTATTTTCTTTGAAAAGTTTGAGCTTATTTATTTATCATTTTTGCTGAACTGTTAATTGCTGGAAGTAGATCTATTCTGTCTGAATTTCTATCTTACCATGTATTTAAAAAAGTATCATTAGTCTTTTAACTCATTTTGTCATGTCATCATCAATTATGACAATTTTCTATGAACTGACTGCAAAGCATGTGCTATGTAGCAGAAAAATATAACAAAATATTTTGTTTTATTTTTCTGCTAAAATATGTGTTAAAGGATGTGAAATGTCCAATCATTTCAGATCTGAGAATTCCCTATCATTCGGAAGAAGTGGAAAAAGATTTTTCTGTGAAAGATCCTTTAAAGTTATTTGATGCATGGTTTGCTGTTGCACGAGAAACCGATGGCATTAGGGAAGCAAATGCGATGGCTTTAGCTACTTCTGATTTGTAAGTTTAAATCAAAGTTTGTTCACTGCTATGTTTCTTCTAAATGCATGTTTGTATTTAAGTCTATGAATATAATTGTGTATGTAGTGTAATCCTACTTATATAAAAGTGTAAGCTTGTATGTTGTTACTCTTTCCCGCTAAAACGTACATCTCAACGGATTTGGATGATATTTGTAATGGATATAACTTACACATATTGAATTAACACATAGGCTGCCTTTTATCCCCTCCAAAAAAAAATCACAGTTCTTGTGATTTTCATTGATTTCTAAATTTTGTGGGCACTTTCCAAAGCACGGCGTAAAAGTAAATTTTAGACTGGCAGAGCCATAGGTAAATATTGATGTAAGATCTAATAGCTGCAATTTTATATTTCATTGGAGGGTTGGAATTGACTGTTTCATTGTTGTTGGTGGGTTTTTGGTGAATTGAAAAATCTATCGTAAAAAATAGAGGCTATACTTTGCTCGGGGGAGGTGATTGAGATTTACATAATAGAGGATTTAGTGAACAACATGGAGTACATACACACTGATAAAAGTTGGAGGCAGTTCCTGGGAGAAAGAGCAGTGAAAAAAAAGCAGCAACAGAAATCATTTGACCTGACCAAAACAGCTGGTTGAAAGTGCTATGCTACAGAATTTTTTAGGTATTTTTAATAAACTACTATAGATATCTAATTTTTAAAGTATTGTATTTGCTCGGATTCCAGTTCAAAGCACCATTAAAGTAAATGTCACAAAACAGTTAGCTTCTCAAAATGCAAAATTACTCAATTTACTTTTCTTTCTTTGTTTCTTCTTCTTCTTTTTTTTTTTTTTTTTTTTCCTCTTCCAGATGCACTACCATATTTTCCTTTTCAGCTGAGTACCAATTCTTGCAATGGAGAAAAGCAGAATTTTTTCTAGCACATGTAATTTGAGTATTTTAGATTTAAGCCGAATTTTCAAAACAGCCAAATTGTTTTACTTATAACATTTGTATCACAATAAGTAAGTCAAAACTTAAAAAAGAACAGTTCAACTTTGCTTTGTAGATCTTTGTTGTTGTCGTTTTGCTTCATGAGGTGCTTAGAGCTTTGCATACTTCAAACAAAACTGTTTTTGGTACATATTAGCTTGCTAACTACTTTTATTAATAAAAGTTTTAATACCTAAACAGAAAACTTTGCAGCTTCCAGTTTTTTAGTTTTTCTAACTCTTCAAAATGATGTATTATCTCAAAATAACCTGTACCCATAAGAACTAAGTCTTAGCACTTATGTCTCATAATGTCTGAAACAGTAATCTACAACAAATCTAAAATTGTGAAGTGAGACATTTTAATTAATGTGAGACTGTGTGTGACTCGTTATAGCTTCCAAAATAAGATGCTCGATCTTGCAATTGTCATGTCCATCATTTATGCAGAAAACCATCGAATGGGATGTTCTCTACAAAAGAAATTTTGATTCAAAAAAAGTTTAAATTCTTAATCCACTTTATACAGTCGGACCCACTTATAATAAGCCCACATTTAACGAGATTCTGGATTTAACAAGGAAAATGGAGCCTTTTGATTGGTATAATGTTAAATATGTACTAATGTATACTCTTTTAGCAAGCATTTACTTCTACTGTGTTCGGATTTAACAGGGGAAATAATTACTGAAGTGTAATAAAATTATAGAAAGATTGAAACAAAATTTTAAAAAGAAAATGTGAAAAGAACAGTATCTTCAGAATTATCCCTTTTTCTCTTTGCGGAGGAAAAAAAAAATCATTCTTGGTATGGACCTCAGGTTAGAGATTACCTTTCCCCTATTCCTTTAGTGTGCGATTGGCAATTGTCCTCTTTGCCAAGAGGATGGAATTTCATGGGCATTATGGGCTTTTCAAAGAATGTATTCCTTTTCCACTTTACAAAGCATCTTCAAGTGCAATAAGGTGCTGATTGTAGGGGCAACATGTCAGGCGAAGATAAAAAGAAACTTTTTATTGTTGGTAAATCTGCAAATCCAAGATGTTTTAAAGGAGTAAAATGCCTACCAATGACTTACAAATCGAATGAAAAAGCACAAGTGGCATCAGAATTATTTTTATCTTATTTGCACAACTGGGATAAAGAGCTTCAAAAACCAAAAACAAAGATTGTAATCATCATTGACAGTTGTTTTGCTGACCTGCATGCCAGTAATTTACAAAACATTAAACTTTTTTTACTGCCTAACTCAACCTCAGTCTTGCAGCATATCGATCGAGATGTTATTCACAGCTTCAAAAGCCATTATAGAAAGCAGTTGATTCTCATGATGTTAGAGAGAATGAATAAAAAATCAGGATTTGAAAATTTTATTTCTTGATGCTATACACCGGATGACAGATGCTTGGAAAACTGTGATGCAGTCATGTACCCAAAACTTTTACAGAAAAGGCCAAATGGATTGACTGAAGTGATGGTGAATTTGATGATGAAGATGACTTGCCACTCTCAGTCTGGTTACATCACACGAATATTGAGCAATTTAACGATGTTTTAAGCATCATATTG
Organism: Cheiracanthium punctorium; assembly: GCA_038373885.1. Classification (NCBI taxonomy): domain Eukaryota; kingdom Metazoa; phylum Arthropoda; class Arachnida; order Araneae; family Cheiracanthiidae; genus Cheiracanthium; species Cheiracanthium punctorium. Next base: position 235,480 of record JAWZYV010012921.1, read on the forward strand.
AGTCCAATAATACTGATGATGATGTCTTATACATCTTATACACATGAGTCGGGTATACACTCCACTGAAGATATCGCCGTGGGAGTGATAAAAGCCAAGGAACACGGAAAAACAAATGATTGTGAGTCAGAAGAAGAAACTATGCTTAAAACACCAACACATACCTGTGCCACAGAGTCATTAAAAAATCTTGATCAGTTTTTTTAAAGTATGGAAAATACAGATGAAGTGACACTTAATGCATTAAGTATTTTACAGCAAAAGTGAAATTAAACTAAATTCTGTAAAGTCAATCAGGCAACTTTTGATAAATATTTTTTCAATTCTCAATAAATGTTATCAAGAAACAATTCAGGTAAGTTTTTTTCTTTTTTTTTTATGTATTAAATTTATGTTCTTATAACATGATTTCGAATTTAATGAGTATTTCTCTGCGTCCCGAGCTCTTTGTTTAATATGGGACCTACTGTATTGTTTTAACTTTTGCTTAAATTCTTATTTAAAACTAGCTGAAGTACCCGTTCTTCGCACGGGAATGAATGGACTTTTTGATATTACAATTTGTGGTGATTACTAGTCATTGTAATAAACAGATATAGCAAAATGGATATCGCGTTATATTGTGTTCAAAAATCATGCATACCGAATTTCAAGGCAATCGTTTGTACGGTGCAGAAGGCGATGCGACGTAGCGCAATCTAGTGGCGAGTTTTAGCAAAACGGATACGGCGAAAATATTCTTCGCATTCAGATATCGATGTATACGAATTTTCATGACGATCGGCTGAATAGTCCTGAAGTTCATGTGTGGACGCAACATCGAGTGGCAAGTTATAGGAAAATGGATAGCGCCAAACTCATCCCCGTGTTCAAATATCTATGTATACCTATTTTCATAGCGATCAGTTACCATCTAGTGGTCAGTTAACCATCTAGTGATTAATTAAAGTAATGATTTGTGGCGAGTTGTAGCAAAATAGATAACGCCAAAATATTCTCATTGTTGAAATAGCTATGTATACTGATTTTCATAGCGACCGTTTGAATGGTCAGGAATTTGGCCTGCTGCAGGGTCATCTAGTGCCGAGTTAAAACAATAATGCATTGCAGTGCCATCTAATGGTGAGTAACATCAAAAGGAACACAGTTAGAATATATTCTTTGTGCTCAAATGTGTAAGTATAAAAAATTTTATGCCGATCAGTCGAACGGTATAGAGGTTGATGCGTTGCAGTGCCATTTAGCAGCAAGTTACAGCAAAATGGATAGTGAAAAATATTCTCCGTGTTCTAATATCCGCGTGTACCAAATTTCATCGAAATGGGTTGGACGATATTCGCATAGCAAACGGCTAAACGGAATAGAATTCGACGTTCTGCTGCACCACCTAGTGGCAAGTTAGAGGAAAACGGATAGCATAAAAACCTTCTCCATGATAAAAGACTTAGGTGAACCAAATTTCATGGTGATCGGTGAAACGGTGCTGAGTTTTTCAACCTGCTACACACATACCAACATTCATTTTTATCTATAACCAGTCTTATTATATATACCAGTCTCAAGTAAAATCCAGTTTCAAATCTAAGCCTCGCCAAAGTGCCAGCATACGCCATTTTGCAAGAGTTTTTTCAGGAATCATTCGAAGCATTGACTTAAAAGCAATCAAAATGGGAAATGTTTGAGTGTGATTAAACATGAGTGTGATTAAACAAAATTAAAATTGATATTTCTAACATCCTTTTTTCTGGATGTAATTAGAAAGGATTAGAAATCTGGATTAGAAATAGATGCAATAAAGCTGCTCAGAAAAATGCACAATTCCAACTGAATGAAAATTTCAAAAACTTATAAGCAGGTGTATTCATAACCCAAATAGCAGACTATTAAATTACGATAAATAGCGCCAAGCGTTAGAATCCTCCTCAAAATCGCACATCAACCCCTTTTATTTTTCGCCCAATTAAAAAGTTGCACATTTATTTTCTGAAAATTTCCAAATTCTATTTTTCTTTTGACTATAAATCATTTCATTCCCGCTCTGATTTCACATGCACACGATATTTTAATTTAAAAACAACCTTACAAATAATCTAGTCAAAATAAAAAAAAATCGTTATTCTTTTATTTTTACTTCAAGAGTCTGAATCATTTAATGAACTGCCGAATTTGGCAACCTAGATAAGCTTAATTGTCGCTTAATGCACTGTGGGGTTACAATTACGAAATGGCGGAAAGCAAAAATTAGATTTTTGCGATACGTTTTTATCGATATTTCCTAAAATAGTTCGAATTTTGAAAAAATCGCTTCGAGGTGTGTCGGGACATGTCATGGAGAATTTCCGTTCAAAAATTGGTAGGTCTACGATCACCCGTTTGCGAGCTACGCGAGACACAGACAAACAAACAGTTTACACACATTGTTTTATTAATATAGATACCAGTTTCAAATCTAAGCCTCGCCAAAGTGCCAATATACGCCATTTTGCAAGGGTTTTTTCAGGGAATCATTCGAAGCATTGACTTATCAGCAATCAAAATGGGAAATGGTTCGACCGCCAGGCATTTTTTTGAAAAGTGGAATCCCTTAATACAGCCTTATTTTTTAAATTATAAACTATAACATGTTTTATTCATCGTTACTCCGATGTACTATATGCGAAGATTTCAATTATCTGAAATTTGGCGGTATTCCCCCAACTAAAATCAATGCACTCAATTGGCGAGAAAGCTGAAGATAGATCGCTTGAAATCCCTTAATAACTGCATTATTTCCGCACGGATCATTAAAATTTAACGCTGTATTCTAATAAAACCTTTGCACTTGTTTTCAAAAATCCGTTTCCTTAAGCTCTCAGTATAAATTGCGCCAAGCCGAAACAGTGCAAACCGCTAGAACTCACTTTTTCGGTATTTGAGCCATTTTATTTTTTCGCCAAACTAAAAAATTTTAACATATTAGCCTCGGAAATCTTCAATTCTTATTGTTTTGCGTATAAAACATTTCATTCCTGCTCCGATTTCCCATGCACACGATATTATAATTTTAAAAAAATAACCTTACGAATATAAACTAACAAAAAAAAATCATTATTATTCTTTTATTTTTACTTTGAGAATTTAAAACATTTTATTCGGCAAAATCGCCACACATGGCAACCACGATCTTTATTTCACACTTTTTTCACTACAGGGGTTACAATTACGGAAAGCTTTTTGCGTGGAGAACATAAAAAATCTCTTAAATTCTGGGAACGGGTGGACTTTCAAAGTTTTAAAGTGGACTATCATTTATTCTATATTATTTTGCATATCTGCGCAAAATTTCAGGCTGATAGGTCCATTTTTGTGGATTTGTATACGAATCAAATCCACAAACAAACAAACAGAATTTCATTTTTATTTATAAGGATATGTTCATTGAATTTTTATAGATCAGGGAAACCCTCTGTGAGATATGTTCTACTTAAAGGGTATGGAAAAGATGGATTTCGATTCTTTACTAACTATGAAAGCAGGAAAGGAAAAGAAATGGTAAGTTTTTACAGAAAATTAATTAATATATGTAAATGTATGCATGTATAAATCTTTACAACTTACCATTTCTTTACCTTAAGGAAAAGAAATGGTAAGTTTTTACAAAAAAAAAATAAATTAACCCACTGAGCATCTTAAATATGAGAAAATACTGTAAAGTTGTTTTCACGGTCCAATTTTCATGCAGCTTTTTAAATTGTAAAATAAAAGAAATTTTGGCAAGAAGATTTGTTATTAAAAAAAATAAGCTATTAATATTACTACAAGCTTTAAAATTAAAATATATTTTTAATACCTGCCTGTTTTACATATTACTAGCAGCGTGGCCCGGCGTTGCCTGTGCAATGAATGAGAAATGCCATTTACCTTAAATATAGATTGTAAAGGGAATGAATGTGAATCCTCCCGCTGGAATGATAAAAAAAAATGACACGGGATTACCCACTGCAACGAAAAAAAAAAAAAAATGAACACGGCACCTAATAAAATACAGAGGTTGCCAGGAATTGGACTTGGCTAGGCTGGAATGTGAATCCTCCCGCTGCAATGATAAAAAAAAAGGACATGGGACTTCCCGCTGCAATAATAATAAAAAAAAGGGACATGGGTCTTCCTGCTGAAAAATAGAAAAAAAAAAAAAAAAAAAAAAAGAACAAAGCACCCGATGGCGTAGAGGCTCCAGGAACTGGACGTGGCTAGATTTCTCTTCTTCTACCTGTCTGTGTTCTAACAATCATTTTTCAGAGATCGAATTTTGTTGTTTCTCAGAGCAGAAGGCACTTTTAGTAGTTTTATTTTATTATATTTCTTCAGTTTTTTCTGAAATAAATAAATATGGAAACTTTCAGGGTAAAAGTACAAATCTTTAAATTTCGGGACTTTCGGCGTCCCCAAGAAGTCAAAGTATTTTTGATGATAAATTGAAAAAACGATCTATATTTGGGGACTGTCCTCAAATTTCGAGGGCGTATGGTCACCTTATGATCTCCACCTCTCTCTTTCAGGACGCCAGAACAAATTCCTCCCTCTCGCGAAGCGTGCTCACAGTTGAAGCGACCTTGAAAACCAGAGGGGGAAGTTTTCGACTTTCATTTTGCGGAATTTGCAGTCCACAGAAAATTTTAACCTGCTATCTTTACAGAAAAAAAAATCATATAAAAAAGTCTAATTAACATTTCTGCACGGTTCAAAGTTTAAAGGAGGGAGAAATAAATGTTTAATAAGTGGTAGAAAGATGGAAAATTTTTGCCCGTTAGGTTTTTCGATGTGACAGTTTAAAAATAGCATATTTTTAAAAGCCGTACATTTTCTTCGAAACAGGATTTCCTTTAAAAAAATCGGCAAATGTAAGTACGATTTTGTAACAAATTGTATTTAAAAAAAAAAACTCTGTAGATTCCGATGATATAGAAAGTATAGTATTCTGACAGAAATTTAGCTCGCGATAACGTAAAATGCGAGAAAAATGGCCAAAAACCTTACAAAACATAAAATGACTCAAAAACTATTAATCCGATTAATTTCATTTTTACGGCATTAGCTTTCTCTTGTCCTATTTAGTCAGCATGCCAAATTTGGTCCAGATCCGTCGAAATGTCTGGACGTGTATAGCGAACAAACAAACAAACTCTTCTCTTTTATATATATAGATAAATTATTAGTGCGATGCTGTGAAAATTGGAATTAAGGGAATAGAATTTTATGTCACAAACACCTGGAGTAGGGTGGTTTTGCTGCCTATGGAGAATTTTTTTTTTTTTTTTTTTTTTTTGAAAAGTTAAACTCTCACCCTCTAGTTTGGTGACATTATGCGAGTTAATGCCCCTATTATCCCACTGAGCATCTTAAATATGAGAAAATACTGTAAAGTTGTTTTCACGGTCCAATTTTCATGCAGCTTTTTAAATTGTAAAATAAAAGAAATTTTGGCAAGAAGATTTCTTATTAAAAAAAATAAGCTATTAATATTACTACAAGCTTTAAAATTAAAATATATTTTTAATACCTGCCTGTTTTATATATTATAAATTATTAGTGTGATGCTGTGAAAACTGGAATTAAGGGAATAGAATTTTATGTCACAAACACTTGGAGTAGGGTGGTTTTGCTGCCTATGGAGAAATTTTTTTTTTTTTGAAAAGTTAAACTCTCACCCTCTAGTTTGGTGACATTATGCGAGTTAATGCCCCTGTTAAAATATTAGATCATTTAAAGGTTATTTAGAGGTAGCTCAAAGGCTTTAAAGTTTCAGCCTTTAGTGTATATGGAAAACAACATGTTTTCTGTATGAGAATTTACATTTCAATTGGTATAGCAATAATATGTGTTTATAAAATAGATATTTGTTTTGTTTAGTATAATTTAAGTTTCTGACAAGGATTAGTCCTTGTCTGTAACTCACATAACTTCTCGAACTCTAAATAATTTTTACTCCAAATAATAACTTCTACTCCAACTCAAAATAATGTTATTGCAGCAACTGTACACAGTTTAGGCCTTAAAGTTGATGACTAAAATATTTCAAGAAGCAGTGTAAGAAAAGCAAGAATATCTTACCGAAAGGAAATGGCAGAAAATGTTAAAGATGATTTTAGTGCATCAAATCCTGATATACGTTTTGTGGTACACTGGGATGAGAAATTACTTCCAGGGATTTCTAACAGTGGCACAGAGAAAATAGATAGGCTTTCAATCTTAGTACAGGAGGTGGATTAGAAAAGTTACTTGGAGTCCCTAAAATCGCAAATGGCACAGGTGAAGCAATAGCAGCAGTTACAGTGAAAACCTTAGAAGAATGGAAATTAACTGAGCAAGTCAAGGGATTATGCTTTGATACTACATCAAGCAACACTGGCATAAATTCTGGAGCTTGCACTCTCATTGAAAAACATATAGGAAGAAACCTGCTGTACTTTGCATGTCCAACATCATATCCATGAAATTATTCTTGCAGATGTATTCACTCTGTGTTTTGGGCCATCATCTGGACCAGATGTTCTTCTTTTTAAAAGGTTTAAAGAATATTGGAACTTCATTGATCAAGAAAAGTTTGAAACATATAAAACTAATGAGATTGGTCAAAGAATGGTTGCTGCTGAACTGCAAGAGCTGAAGAAAAATGCTATAGAATTTGACTTTACAACTTTACGAAATGAGAAGCAACCCCACGATGACTACAGAGAATTTCTTGAATTAGTATTGATCTTTTTGGACAAAACTCCTCCTAAAGGTATTCACTTCAGAGCTTCGGGTGCTTTCCATCATGCACGGTGGATGGCAAAGATTATTTACTCTTTGAGATATGGCTATTTCATAAGCAGTTTAAACTAACACCAAGACAGAAGAATGCTTTGATAAGAGTTTAACCTGTTTGTAGCATTTTTATATATGAAGCATTGGTTTACTGCTACTATTGCAACAGAAGCTTCTGTTCATGATCTGCACTGTTTGGTAAAACTTCACGAATATGCAGAATTCAACAAAAACTTTGCAAGCAAGGCAACAACCGCAATAAAATGACATCTTTGGTGCCTAAGAGAAGAACTGGGTGAGCACAGTTTGTTTTCTAACAATGTGTCTGCAGAAACAAAAGTGAGCATGGTTCAAGGTTTAAAAAAAGAAATGACACAAAAGCAATTGAAACGACTTGATGACAAAACAAATTACATTCACCTAAAATCTTTAGAAGATTTTGTGACAGTGAAGTCTCTGATGATCTTCAATTCAATGCAACTTGATACTTAATTCTTAGAAGTAGATCCCTCAGAATGGAAGGGATAAGATTCTTACAAGAAATCCAGAGATATAGTGAAAGGTATTAAAGTAGTTAATGACTGTGCTGAAAGAGGTGTCGCTCTTATTACTCAGTTCAATGACAAATTAACCAAAAATGATGAGCAGAAACAATATCTTTTGCAAGTGGTTGAATTTTCACAATTCAATTTTCAATTGAAGCAATTCAAAACCTCTGAGAAGACTACACTGATGAAGTTGGGTGCTACCATGCAGACTGCTAATACCAGTACTTCCTAAACCCAAATCAATGAATTTCTAATCCATCCTAATGTGCATTTAATTTGTTCAGTTTTTTTAGTTTTACAGATGGGCAACATTGACATTATCTTGGTTGTATTTTTATAGGTAATGTTTCATGATTAAATATAATAAAACTAAACTACTATTCATTAAAAAACTATTAATTATTACCTTTGATTTACTGATATTTATTTACTGTATTGACTATCGTTATAATACAAAGTTTGACACTAAAATTAGCAAACTTCAAAGTCTTTGAGCTACCTCTAAATAACCTTTAAATGATCTAATATTTTAACAGGCGTATTAACTCACATAATGTCACCAAAGTGGGGGGTGAGAGTTCAACATTAAAAAAAAAAAAATTTTGAAACCACCCTAACCTGGAGAGTTAATATACATAAATGTATACATGTATTAACCTTTTTGTGTATAATGAGCAGATATATGTTATTGTCAGAAATATTTTTCATTTCTCTTCTTTCTAATTTTTAGGCTGAAAATCCAAATGTTGCTTTGCTGTTTTATTGGGAACCACTCTGTCGCCAGGTTTATTATTTTTGTTGTTTTTAAAATGGGATAAAGTATTAATTATACGATTCAAAAACTTACTAGATGAATTATTTTTATTTATTTAAATTGTTAGAAGTAATATACAAATAAAATGAACAATATGTTTTTTAATTTGAAAAAATCTGGAGTGACTCCACTCGACTTTCCGAACACTTACGATTAAGATCATTACCAAGCACTTAAATAAATTTTAATCGATGAATAATTCAAACATATATACCAAATTGAAACTCAATCGAATGCACCGTTTAAACGCTTGCACACTTTCAAGAATTTCTCCCCATATGCCATTATGCCATAACATAAAAGAAAGTTTTGTCGTAGCCCTTTAGGAGAACTATAAGTCCTATACACACCAAAATCAATACCGGTCTTAGGATGGTGGTTTATAACATGTATACCGAATTTGAGCTCAATCGAATGTATCGTTTAAACGCTAGCGCACTTTCAAGAAATTCCCCCCATAGGCCATAATGTAAAAGAAATCTTTGTCGTAGCCCTGTAGAAAAACTATAAGTCCTATACACACCAAAATCAATACCGGTCTTGCAACGGTGGTTTATAACATGTATACCCAATTTGAGCTCAATCAAATCTACCGTTTAAATGCTAGCGCACTTTCAAGAAATTCCCCCCATAGGCCATAATGTAAAAGAAATCTTTGTCGTAGCCCTGTAGAAAAACTATAAGTCCTATATACACCAAAATCAATACCGGTCTTGCAACGGTGGTTTATAACATATATACCCAATTTGAGCTCAATCGAATCTACCGTTTAAACGCTAGCGCACGTTCAAGAAATTCCCCCCATAGGCCATAATGTAAAAGAAATCTTTGTCGTAGCCCTGTAGAAAAACTATAAGTCCTATACACACCAAAATCAATACTGGTCTTGCGACGATAGTTTATGACATATATATCCAATTTGAGCTCAATCGAATGCTCCGTTCAGGAGCTATCGTGTTCACTCACATACACACACACTCACATACACACACGCACACATACACAGTGGTGGGAAAAACTACTTTTTTTTTGTAGCGCGCTACAACTACCGCTACTTTTCGAAAAATGTAGTTAACTACAACTACAACTACTTTTTGACAAATGTAGTTAGCTACACTACTTTTGAAATGTAGTCGCTACTTCGCTACTTTTTCGCTACTTTTAGGAGACAAATTTTGCTAACAGATTCAATTTGCATTACATTCATATTTAAGGATATTTATATCCTAATTAGAGAAAACTATCGATATCTAAAGCCTTGGTTTTCTACTCGCGTCCAGCATGATTAATGACCTCAGCGGGTGTCTCTCGCGTCCAAAGAACGCGTTTATTAAAAGGTGGTTTCCTTGTAGCGTTGAGCGCCGCAGATTTGGTGGACGCACGGAAGACCCCGGGCACCTTTTCGCCTTTAATTAGAAAAAAACTATTGCTCTAATAAACAACTACCAGGCGAGTATTTGAGCAGGGGGAGGCGGGCCCCCTCCGAAAATGTAAAGCAATTATTAAAAAGGAGCTATTTTGAAACATTTCTTTTAACTTTAGAACAATAACATTTAAAATACCGAATCTTCCCCCTCCCCCTGAAATGGAAGCCTAGCCTATATATACGCTACTGGCAACTACTGCTAATTATTGAAGTATTGCTGAAACTAATTAAGTTTTAATAATTGGGATAAAAATAAATTGGGAAAGTGAGCTCTGAAAGCATGAGAAAAATCATGAGAACTAAAAAAGTTTTTAAAAATATAATAGAATGGATGTCTGAACGGGAAAAAAAGGCCCGTTTTAAGACCCCTTTCATGTTGTACAAACATTCTAGTTTCTTGAGCACAAATCAAAATTAATGAGTATAAAGGCCTTTTTTCATGACTTACCAAATTAGTGATTTATGACGAATGACCCGTGTGAACCATGTAATATTGTATAATTGTTTTAATTGAAAACATCACATATGATATGCATATTATAAAATAATGAAAACAATTACTAATTAAATTCATGATATATCTATTTAAAACATTGCATTAAAAAATCCTCTATATATGTTAAAGAAATTTTAAAAGTTATTATCATCAACACAACTTTTTCTTTGTGTTAGGTATAAAAGAATTTTATAGAATTATATTGTTATTTTAAGGCTAAGAGAGAGATAAGTCTAAGGATTTTACAAACTATTAATTATTAATAGAAATTCTCATATTTTCGTATTAAATTCTGAAAATTATTACACAAAAAACCTAATAATTTAAATATAATAGACACTTTAAAATTTTAACGAAAGAAAGCAGAATTTCAACATATTCATGGAAGACTGCCATGCCTCTAGTATAAAATAAAAACCACATAAATTTATTCAAAAACATGTTTATTAAATTTTAACAAGAGATGGATCTCAAAATTGTTATCCGCCAAACATGATCGTCGAGGAGAAAATACGTCCGATGCAATCGAAAACAATCTTTGTACAGATGCACTGGACGGCACGCCAGTGTTAGTTTTTTTGAAGGCTTCTTTCATATACGTGTACGCCGAAAGCGAAGATACGGGTTTGATTGGCTCTGACAAGAACCTTGTAAGTTCTTCCTCGTAACTATTTCGAGTGCATGCGAAAGAGAAATTAAAAAAACCAGAAAAGTCATCATCCATGGGCCTCATCATCCAGTCATGATCCTCGATACTGATATCTGAAGTTGTCGGAAACATATTCTGGAGGTATTCCTCCATCCATTTTTTTGGCTTCCGTCTTCCTCTCCTCCTCAATCCAGAATAGTTTGAATCTGGGATGGAAACAAGCTGAGAGAACAGTTTCTCTGTCCCACAGCAAATGACTAAATCTCGTTTCCACCTGACAACTGAAGATTTTGCGCCCCCTCCTATTTTTTAAAAATGCAACTAGGTAGCTTTCATATACCATTTAGCGCCCCTTGGCCGATGCTGCGCCCGGGTACAGTTGACCTTCCTTGCTCCCCCGTAGCCAGGGACGGCCCAACACGGTAAGCAAGGCATCGGAGCGCCATATTCGAACTAAAAAACTAAGGAAAACTTAATCTGGAGCATAACACGGGGCTTCTTTACGTTTGCAGGGAGGCTCCACGTACCCTAGATCAGCTCTTGCACCTAGCTACGCCACACATTTAGCTATAAAAGCTTTCAGGGGTTAAAATGAGGCTTTCAACTTCAATAATATACGGACTGTCAAATATGCATGGTGCTCTGAAACTCATTGGCAAAAAGTTAAAGAGTGGTAAAGGTAAATAAGACGGTTATGAATCACGTAACAATGTAAGGTTTGATAAGTCGTCCTCGAGTACCTGTTAATAATTTATTTTTTCACAGAAAGTTCACTAAAATTCACTATTAACATGATTGATTACTACTGTACATTGACTAAAAGATTTATTATTAAACAATTATTAACAGGTAAATGAAACCATTTCCGACATCCACAGTGCTATATTATTCTGAACAGCCTTGGTAGAGATGGCGCCCGGTGCGGTCGCACCGTTCGCTCTACCTTAGGACCGGATCTGAAAACTGTCACTACAAACGAAGAACACTGTAACCGAGGTCAGCAATATTTTTAGCCCCTGAAATAATATCTTGGATGCATATGCTTATACCTTTTGTCCCTTTTCAACAAACTCAAAAAAGATAAGGTTATCAACTCGTCAAAAAAAAAAAAAAAAAAAAAAAAAAATGTGTACAATTTTTAGATATTTACTTTCTTTTTTTTCAGTTTCAGGTTCCACGAAAAATGTACTAATCAGTTTTTACACTTCTTTGAGACAAAAAACATTCCTAGTTGTAGAACATAATCACGTGATTAATTAATGTTTGAAAAGCTACAATACTGCAGAACTGTCATTACTCTTGTGGAAGTTGAACACACCACCAGGACACTAGGATAATAAAGAGTGCCCAAACTCATAAAAGTGCACTATAACGTCGAAAAATGACCAAACCTTAATATAAATAAACTTAGTAAAACTAAGCATAAATAAAATTGTTGTTCAATGCATCGATCATAAGGAGGAGGCAAAGAGAAAATTAAAAATGTCGGTGATTCTTCCAGAAGCGGTCTCGATGCTTTCAAGAAAATTCCTGTGAGAAAACCATAAGTTTTTCTCACGCTTCGTAGTTTTCCGTAGATGGTGAGTGAGAGGATGGGGGGGGGGTCGCTAATTGCGAGGACTGACTATATATCATGTCAGATTTGAAAGGATATCGCCTAAAAGGAAGTTCACGGAATACTGGACACTGAATGATTGGCAATCATCCTGGCAAGTGGACACTACACTGTATTTATGGGTGCATTAAAAAAAAAAGAATCAAAGAAAATTAATGATGTTACAAAAGCATACAATTTACAGATATGTAAAATTCCTTTTCGAAAGCAAAAAATACTCATTTTTATGTTGATTTATGTTGCAAACACGCAATAGCAGTCAAAAATATGCAGACCCTGATCAGACATAGAAGGGGCCCCGGGGCAAAAAAAAAAGGTTGTTTTGGGCCCCTATACTATTACAGACATTTTAACTTATTTGTGATTGTTTTCTATTTTCCCAGCATAAAAATGAAACATTTCAAAATAATTCTAAAATTAAATTAAAAATTACCCATGTATTTATACTCATTTAGAACAAGACTATGCATTTAAAATTGATTTTAATATTTTTTTAATCCATTTGTATTATTAGCGTATGTGTGCGCTGAGTTCCACCTGCCAGAAAATTTTCTTTTCTTCATCATAATATTTTAAAAAATGCTAACTAATGGATATTTTGTGATAAGTACATATGGCCATGAATTTTCAATAACGCCTTTAATTTCTATTTTATTGATCTAGTCTTAGAAACCATTATCATTGTGTTAGAAAGAAGAACAGAAAATAAGTCTCGAAGCCTTTTTATTGTTACCCAATTATGATATAGATAAAGGAAATTTAGCTTAATAAAAATTATTATTGCAGCATATATAAATTTAATATACAATAAATGGAGAGATTTGCGAGGCCTTTATTTTTCAGGGGCTCACGGGCCCACACGCCCGTGTGATAATGAGACTCTCGAGGCCCCATCAAAATAACCTCTGTTCAACTTTGGACCTCTCTTTCCTTCCTTTTTTGTCCTCTTTATGACAGATTGGTGATTCTACAAATAATACTGAGAACGATAAAAAGAAAAAAGATGCACAATGTCAGGCTTCCGCTTCAGGCAAAGCAAACCCCCTCCCCCCCTCGTGTGCGTGTGTCCCCTGCATGAGGGGGGGGGGCGGGGGAGAGATTGGGTGTCTTTCAAGCATCAGTTTCAGTTATGCTTGGAGTCAGAAGAGAGAGAAATTGCACCACGGGATCAATCGCCGGAAATGATGACACGGCAAAAGTAGCTTCCAAAATTCGCTACAAACTACTGTTTTTTTGTAGCGCGCTACACGCTACACTACTTTTTTAAAAAAGTAGCGCGCTACACTACAAACTACAAAAAAAAGTAGCGGCTACTGTAGTTTCGCTACAAGTAGCGCGCTACTCCCCAGCCCTGCACATACACACATACATACATACACCTCGTAAAAATAGCATAAATGGATTCAGAAGCCCTCAAAACGTGTAAAAACATCAAAATCTCGAAGTCGAATTTTTTCATGATTACAATACTTTCCTTACATGGTACATGTTCGGAAAGTAAAAAGAAATTCAGGCTAATTGAAATCTGTGTGATTGCCTTGTGCCTTAAAAACTTTTCACTTGCAGGAAGGCTGTTTGCAAAACATTTCAATTATGTTTTTATTTATTGCTCTTTGTTGAGTAGTGACAACATCTTTCCCATATGTAAATATAATCAATTTTGTACTCGCTGCATGAAAAAATATTTTTTTCATTAGCTAAATTGAATATATAATTTTCAGCCATCAGTATGATTTTACTTTCTTTTGTATTTATTTGTACTTATTTGAATCAGAAAAACTAAACAAATCTTAAGATTCTCAATAAATAGAGACCAAGAAACAATTTTAATACAATGTGACTTATTAAGAAAAAGATGTATGGTTACTGATTTTAAACAGTCATAGAATATGAATTGTATAGAATTAGAAAGTGTATATGTCATTTACTTTCCTGGCTTACTGGAAGAAAAGAAAAAAGGAAACCTATGAAACAAATTTCGAAAGTCTCAATCATTAACTAAAATCAATTTTTTCTTGCTGCATTTTTGTCATTTAAAGGGAAAAAAAAACTTGAGGTTTAATATTTTTACCTAAAATTACCATTTTCAAGGAGAGCAAAAAAAATTGTTTGTTTTAATTTTACTTTTTTTTTTTCAAATTTTAGATAAGTTTTATATTGTGTAATTTATTTACTTGAAAAATCTGTAATTTTAATTTGATTCTGCATAAATGTGCACTATTTAAAAAGATATATGTATAATAAAGACACATAAAACATTACTTAATACGGCGGATTAATTAGTTAAAATTTTTTATTTGGGAATACCTTATTCCCCCGTACACGATATATATTTCGGTTACACACATAACCATCTTCAGTCGTTTCTGGAGCTCTCACTAATGGCGGCTTCTTTTTATATCTTCGTCGTTCTTCTTCTTGAAAGTTCGATGCATGACGTCGTCCCATGATTGGTCGATTGTATGGAGCGTATCGTTGATGCTGCCCTCTGTCGTCAATATTTCTAAGCTCTCACGATATTAAAAAAATAGCCAACTTTAAAAATAGTATATATGCCTACATTCGTGAGAGCTTAGAAATATTGACGACAGAGGGCAGCATCAACGATACGCTCCATACAATCGACCAATCATGGGACGACGTCATGCATCGAACTTTCAAGAAGAAGAACGACGAAGATATAAAAAGAAGCCGCCATTAGTGAGAGCTCCAGAAACGACTGAAGATGGTTATGTGTGTAACCGAAATATATATCGTGTACGGGGGAATAAGGTATTCCCAAATAAAAAATTTTAAGATATATGTATATTGTTTTGTTAAAAAGATTTATGAAATTTGTGTGCTACTGAACTTTAGTATACTGTTTCTTTTATTGTTGAAGTTATGCTTTTTAAAGGACAATTCAGTTTTTTCGTTTGGCATATATATATAATCTAAGTGCCTTTCTCCCCATTAGATACGCATTGAAGGGACTGTCATGAAACTAGATGAAAAAGAGTCTGAAGAATATTTCCACTCTCGTCCTCGTAGTAGTCAAATTTCTGCTGTTGTTAGCAACCAGAGTACAGTAATTGAAAACAAAGATGTAAGCATTAATTTTTTTTAATTAACTGTACATATACTGGTTGCTGATTGAACATTTTCAAAAATTAATAAATCTTATAACATATTTTGAACTTCCATTGAGTAAATTTATCTGTTTAATTTTTGTTAAAAAAATTTATGAAATTCATGTGCTACTGAACTTCAGTATACTGTTTTATTGTTGAAACCAATAAAAGTTATGCTTTTTAAAGGACAATTCAGTTTTTTCGCTTGACATTCTGTGATTGTGGCTTGATAATGCCTTCTTAAAATATAGTTATGGTCAGTTGCAAAATACTGTATTGGCCCGAATATAATGCAGCACTTTTTGACTGATTATTCCCCTTTAAAAATTCAAAGCCTAGATATAGGATTTTTCTAATTATCTTAATAAAAAATTCTGGGGTCATGTTATATTCAAAGCTGCATTATATTCAGATTAATTACAGTAATAATACTCATACATGATGTTATTACACGATAGTTAATTTATATGTATGTACATATATGTATAATTCATATATTTCTTTTATGGCATTTGGAAATTTTATTTGACTGCATTTTATGTATTTTGCAATGTTCTGATTTTCATTACTTTATGGATCCTTATCCTATGTTCTTAAACCTACACTCACTAAAACTGCAATGTTGAAGCTATCCAACGTTTATTTTCTTTTTGTAAATGTGTATAACACAATGTTTCAAGGTATTTTTTCAATGTCAGTACTGTGTTCAGCTTATTATATCAAGGTTGCCACTCGACCTGAAAACAGGGAAAACATGGAAAAGTCATAAATCCTGAAATAAGGATTGCGATATTTGCCAAGTGGACGATAATAACTAATGTGGATAACTTCTCATAGCAAATTGTAACCTTTTAGTAAACAAAGAGCTAATGACCAACTTGTCACTGAAAGAATCGTCATATATCATTGGTTGTGCTGTGGCAAGTCTTGATGGAATGCAATAACGTTATGCAATAGTCATCTAAAATATTAAAGCTATTCATAAATGTGATTATCTAATGTTTACTTTTTAATACATGTATATACACCCGTATATCTCCTTCTATGAATTTTATTCTGTTCATCATAGCAATTTGACTATAGATACAGGGGTGTTGCGGCTGCATTATTTGCATCATATTGCGGCATTTACATGTTTTACAGCTTTATTTCTGACATTCTATAGAAATTTTCAATGACTTTGCCAAGCCGAGATGCAGCTGTCAATTTTTCCTGATTTTCAACTTTTCTTCTTTTTGCACTCGGGGGAAGAAGGAGGGTGTTAGAGGAAACATTTCCCTACCAACTTTGTTTAGAAGTGTTACCTTCAATTCAGTTTTCGGATCAACCAGAACGTTTATCATCTTCAAAAATCTCACGACTTCATTTTTGTCACTTAAAAATTTGACTATGTGACATGCAGTTATCCCCAAAAACCTCCTTTAACAATTAAAAACATTCAGTAGGCGGTTTCTTTAATTTCATGGAAATTTTCGAATTTATGTTCTGCTCCATTTTTAAGCTTATCATGATCGCAGCACTTCGACACAACTACGTCTTACTCAAATAAGGATAAAAGCAAACTAAACTAGATAGAAAGACGGAATAAAGTACCACCTGCACCGGAAGCATCAAAGTCAACCCCATTCCATTTCCTGTTCTCCATGCCAAACCAAACTTCTAGGACAAACGCTGTCCAGTTTTTTAATTGTCTCGGTGGTATATTTGTTTCAGGAGATTGCATACAAATTTTAATTTCTTAATGGCATTTTTGTACAAAATAAAGATTTTATTTATTTATTTCGTAATTCCATAACTCAATATCAGGCATGAAAATCTTCAGCTTTTCGGCGGATTTCCGCTTTTTTTGGAAGACCTCTGCTTTCCGAAAATGTTTTAAAACCTTTCCGCTTTTTCAAAAAAAACAAAAAAAAAAAACAGTGATTACCGAACCTAAAGCAAAACAGTGGACATAGCAGAGTAACAAGAGGACGATAATGCGCGCCTGGGATGTACGTTTTCACTGCATCTCGCACTGCGCCTAGACTAAAGTCAGCTAGAGTGCAATGTTACTGATTTCCTGAGTTGGTAAATTCAAAACTTAGTTCAGAGGGGCAAATTCTTATTTTAGATCTTCGATGTTTGGAAAGGCATCTGATACATAATTATGTACTTGGCGAACTACTACACAACAATAATTATCTATCGAGACCTTTCGCCACTGGAAAACCGTTGTCGGTGAGCTATTGTTACTCGCGACGTGTTTTTATTGCTGTTTTGCGCACTTGATGAATCTATAAATTTTTTTCACGGACACGTACCAGCTTAACTGATACTTCTATTGAGAAAATGGCAGATTTATCGAATATATTAGAAAACGTGGATTGAAAACGAAATGTTTGTGGTCATTTTCGGATCCAAAAATTTGCTTGGTTTTGGAAAAATCGTCGGCCGAACGAGAACTTCCAGACATTTTATGAATGCTAAACTGGGATTTTTGTTTAAATAAAGCAAACTGACGGTCTACACGACAAATAAAACTTGTATAAAAGTGCAGCTTTTAGTAATGGTATTTAAAATATAAATCCTGTCGTATTCCTTTAGGTCTTCAACATGCAAAGGAAGTAAAATAATTTATGGTAGTTTAAATATACTTTTCTTAAATAAATAAATTATTAATAATAATTCCAATAAATAAATACTTCGATATTTATAGCTATTAAAACGTACACGTCTTAATTTTATGCTGAATAAAAGAATAATGCTTTTATAAAATGTGAGTTAATGTTAAGAAATCCGTAAGAAAAAGAAAACCAAAATTTTCAGAGGTTTTTTTAACAGTTACGCGGATTTTACTAAAAATATGTACCGTAACTTCGTGAAAAGTTAACTAATGGTAAGACCACGGACGGATTAAAGGGATTGGGGAGCGATTACTCCTCCGCTACAGGAAAAAGAAATTCTATTTTACTTCCATAAACTAAACAAATTTCAACTAACCGACCATAAACTTGCATTAATCCGTCCTTAGGCAAGACGTATCGCCTCCTTAAATAAATAAAAAGATTACTTTTATTAATCATTTATGAAAATGTACATAACCAAGCAAAAAGAAAAGAAAAGATCATTACTAATTTTCATGGGTCAATCCACATAATACTTAATTTTAAACAACATTCAATTGATACTCTCTCTGGGTTAAAAGTTAACGAAATATGAAATTTAAAAATGCTCTTTATTAAAAATTCGCGTTCGCAATCGGAAAAAAAAAGAAAGAAATTGAGGCGACTAGGCGACACAAGTCATGTTTTAACGTCTCAGCAGAATTCGCTCTCTTGCTTTATTAGCCAGCTCGCTCAGTGAAGACAAAACAATAACAACCTTCTCCATGTTGACGCGGCGTCGGTACCTCGGTTTGTGAAGGCCCGTTTTCCCCCCGTATTACATAAATTATTATTATTTTTTTTTAAAAGCACATTCAAAATTTGGTTCTTCTGCATATCGGACGGAAATATTTCTAAAATGGTTTCACGAAGCTTGTCCGCACCTGTAACTACGTCAATGCTTTAAATGACATAATGGGGGGGGGGGGAATTCAAATGCTCCCTGCATGCCGACGTGCCGTCACTTCAAGTGCATCTATGTGCTTTATTTTCTACAGAAATAAATTTGTTAGCATCGGCTTCACTGGAGCTTGCGCGCTAACTACAGATCAAAAAGCAAGATCAATATACTAAATTTTTTTGCAAAAGAAATTTATTTCAGCCAGATAGTCCGTGTCCTGGAAAAAAATCCCTTTTTGACATGCATAATCCGCGGACTATACTAGCGAAATTATGGTAACTAACTATCCCCGATTTCCGGGTTCCATATTTGCCAACTGAACTTCAATCTATTTGCATCCTTTTGGTAAATGAATAATTTTAAAAACAAGATGCAAAACAGAGTTTTTAATACTCTATTGTTAAATTAAAATTTAAGGCATTTTAGTAACTCAACAGAAAAGTATTATTTTCCCCATAATATGTTTATTGATTTCTGAAACATTTTCACTTCAATTTTAAAATCAGGAAAATCGCTATTTCGTTTTATTCTCATGTGCAGGTTTTTCTTTGGTAATTATTTTTACAGTTAATTTTAAAAAGCATAATCTTGTGAGTTGGTATTTTGCAGCTAATATAGGAAGGAGCAGAACATAGGTCCCTGTCATAAGTTCCACTTCTGTGTGCTGCAAGACTGCTAAGATTCTAAAATTTTACCTGAGAAAATATTTAGACATTTATTAAAGAATTATTCTTTTTCCAACAAAACAAGAAAACTTCACTTTTATTCTATCATTTGAATGCTTATTTTAGAAAATGCCAATGCCATATGTATAATTTTTCATTCCATTTCTGATCAAAAAAAAAAAAAAAAAAAAAAAAAAGATAGGTCTTAAAATTTTTGAGAATCATTTTTTTTATTTTATTTTCATATCAAAAGAATAATCTGAAATTTGGATGTGAGACTTATGATTTGTTTTGATCTAGGATTTTACGATATTGTTTAAGATAATTATTTTAAATAATTATAGCCTGTTTTCTTTTAATAAATATTGTATATCTAAAACTGATTATTAAACATTTACAGTGCATAATTATTTTCTTCAGGATCACAGTCATTTTGTGTGTGGTTGAAATTTAAATGGTAGAAATTGTTTAGTATACCATTTAGTTTAACAGTGGTTGAATTTAAGCTCACACATTATTCCCCAGTTCCATGTTTTTGCATTATCAACAGGCGCGTAGCCAGGAAAATTTTTCGGGGGGAGATATGAACCTATATGTGTATAAATAGATGGAATTTCATCACTAATCCAAACATTTCGGGGGGATATATCCCGATATCCCCCCCCCCCCCCCCATGGCTAAGCCCCTGATTATCAACCTTGTTATATATGCCTGAAAATACGTGCACGTAAATTTTTCAATTTTTTGCTGGAAAATATGTCCACGTGTATTTCCTCTTTTTTGCTCTTCAGCTGTTTTCATGCCTGCAATATTAGGTTCATTAGAAATACATCTTGCTTCTGATCCATGTTTCAAAGATGCTTTACTTATTTAAAACAAAATGAAGACTTGTTAAATTACCATTAATCATTAGCTGTTATAACATATATTCAGGGATGGATCATCATGCTACAATATTCCCAAAAGTTATTTCTCTTAAACTAGAAAGGAGAGAAATAAGTTTGAATTTCTAAACAGCTGTTACAGCTTATAGAAATACTGAAATCATTAATTACTACTGTCTGTAAAATACCAAAGTTTATTGCATCTAAATTTATGAAATACTGAATTGCAAACGAAATTAAAAATTGTATATTGTTATACTTGAACCACTCATTTCATTTGTGTTAAATATATATTAATCTCTCTGTGACTTAGAAAGTTTTTTTAATTTAATTCATTAGTTTGTTACCATTCGTTGATAGTTTATTTTCAATGAACACTTAAAGGCAGTTATGAAAGCTATTTTTTTTTTCTATACTTTGCTTTTAATTTATGCTTTGATGACTTTCAACGTGAAAAATGTTTATGGTGGCTAAATATTGTACCTAGCATAAAACATAACAGGTACAAAACTATGTGTTCAAGATAGTTCATGTTCTTCAAAATTATACACTGATTCTAGGATCTGTATCTATATTTGTGGACCTGTAGCTATAGATACAAATCCAAGGAACCAGTACTCATAGATCTATGAAAACCAAGAAATCTGATTTTATATTCATATTTGTGTATATATTTCTCTTTTAAAGATGGGGTACATCAATACTTCTAACAGCCTCCCTCTTTGCTTTGTAGGTATTGTTGAAAAAGCAGTATGATTTAGAAAAACAGTATGCTGATGAAAATAAAGTTATACCTAAACCTCCTTACTGGTATGATATCTTTATGATTTATTTAATTAGTTAACTTATTGGAAAATTCATTTCTTTTTCATGTTTCACATATTTAGTATGTATTTTGAATTGGTTAGTTAGTGTGCTCTTGACTGATACTCGCGGTATTGTTGCATAAACTTTAAACTTTCATATGCCATCATTAAAATAAACTTTCAGAATGAGGGTAAAGTTATAAAATATATTGGAACAAGCAGTGTTCCTCAAATAAAGCACTGCAAACAAGTTTTATTGCAATAAATTTTACATTTAAATACCCAGGGATATTTTTTAATGCTTCCTGTAGACTTTTTTTCAATGTATTTTTTCCCCATTTACTGTGAGATATCACTAAGCTTTCAACTTCAATTTATTTAATACTTAAATGAGATCAGAATTAATAATATTTTAAAATATAAACTATTTAGCTTATCAACTTCTACTTGGTGGTCAAAATCTGCTTGATACCAAAAGTAAAATATAATCAAAATATGAATTGCCTAATTCATTGTTGTTGTTTTTTTAATACATATATGCCTTTTGACATTGAAAAATATAAAAATTTGTCAAACTTTAAATGTTGTGATAAATAATTTCTTCGGGACTATTACTAAACATAAATATGCATCTGCTAAATTTATACGAAATGTATATTGAAATTTTCTGTAATATACACTGTGGTTTACTTGCATTACAACACATAAAGTTTATTAACATTAAGTATTGATTAAAAAAAAAATTTTTAATAATTTAATCTCAAAACTTATATCCTTTAATCATATGCTTAGTCCAATTCTTTATAAAAATGTATTAATACCTGGTAATGTCTAATTCTGAGCTATAGAGCTACAAACAATGAAAGCCATGTTAAAAAATAAACCTTTGCATTATTCAGGAAGTTCCATAAAAATCATGACTGCTCTTAGATCTGAATTTTGTTGAAAATTGTTAAACTGAAAATCTTTTTATGGGGAAAAAAAGGTACTTTAGCATTATTTTTTATGGTGAAAAGAGGCTTAATTATAAACCAAAAATAAATTATTTTGCTTTCTTTAATTAATAGTACTTGAGCAATTTATGTTTGTTTTTAAATTCTGTGCACATTAAAATCCACTTTTTTTAATGTATATTGGTAAAATATATTTTAAAATATAGAAAGTTTTTATAGTAGAAGCGGAAAGTGTTTTGAATTAAAATATCAATTATTTTTTTGAGATTTTGTACTACTTAGAACAGAAAAATGTTAAAGTGTTCAACATTTCAAATGCATAAAATTATATTTATCAAGCATACAAGAGTCATGTAACCTTGATTAAATTATTCTTTCATGCATAAATTGCTCGCACACTAAATTTGTACAACTTTTTTTGAGATAACATTAGTTGAATATTTTAACATCAATCATTAAACCTAAACATGGTTTAGGTTTAATGATTGAAGTTCCTTTTGTTGATATTATTTTATTATTTTAACTCTTTTTGTTTTTCCTTTTATCTAGGGGTGGGTACAAAGTCATACCCAAATCCTTTGAATTCTGGTGTGGCCGCACCAACAGACTTCATGATCGATTAGTATTTCGCAAACCAGCTCAAAATGAAATTCCTGATAATAAACTTTCATTTTCTGGGGAAAATGGTTGGATTTATGAGTACCTATCTCCTTAGATTTAACCTCAATGATGAAAATATGTTATGTTAAATTCATTTATAAAGATGTAAAGTGCATACAGTGAAGTTACTGCAGTTACGTTAATAATATATGTGATTTTTAATTGACCTTTTCCTGTTTTATACTGTCATTCATTGCCATTTATGTTATGCTATTTTTTATTTGTCTGAAAGAAATACGGTCAGGTGTTTAAAATTATTGCAATTTTACTTTTTTTTTTCTTTTTCTCAAATAAAGGGATCATACTAGTTACCAGTAAATTCTAAGCAACATTTTAATTTAAATTAATTCAAAAGCTAACAGATTTATTGATTAAACAGTTTAGAAAATATTGATTTAAAATTAACTAATTTTTGAAAGAACTCTATTGGCTTAGGAGTCAGCTTCAGGTGTTTTATTGCAATTTGTAGTAGATTTGGCTTGTTTTCTATTATATCTTGTCTTTGTTTAATCTATGTTTTTAAATTTACGTATTAAATTCTTATTTATTTAATGCTAATGTAATATGCATACTGCATGATGTATTGCTAACTTTAATGCAGAATAAATGCACTTAAGTAGTCTAATGCACTTTACAAACTGTTTTTTATTATTAGAACTAAAAGGCAGAAACTGTATTTTTTAATATATGTATGTATTATTAATGTCTTTCAAATTAAGAAAATATTTCAGTGAAGTGCCATCAAATTACTCATAACGACAATTAAGTGCAGAATTGCATTGGGATTCATTTTTACTCAAAAATTCCTATAAATTATTGATAAAATGTAGAACACTGAGAGCTTTAAGGAGAGTCATAATATTGAGAAAGAGTTTTTAACATGATTCATCACATTTGTCCTCTGTTTGCATTCTTAAGTCTGAAGACAGAATCAAATGGATTGCCAAGAATTGGGCAGAGTACTGCAAACAAAAAGGCAGCTTTATTGTAAGAAATCATTAAAATGTTTTCAAACAATACAAATCATCAGCAGTATTTTTCTAAATAAAATTCACTCAGCATCATTAGTTTCCCAAAAACTACTAAAAGTCCAACTGAAGAACCAAATCTCTCTTGGTAGATAAGTTTACAGACTAAATTGAAGGGTGGAATGAATTACTTCTTGCATAGATTTTCATTTCCTATGAAAACAGTACCAAAGCAAACTGTGCAGAAAGCATGCTTTCAAGTCTTTTTAAATTAGATGGCATTTTGCGATATGTTTCTAAATTTGGCTCGAAAAAGTGGTCTCAGCTTGGTGATATCCTACTAAAATTTTTAAAAATCTTATACCCCCATGCCAATGAATGACAAATCAATTAAATGTTCAGTAACACATGATCTAACTGACCGATTTGCATCTAAATGCTGAATTTAATGCCCTTCTCAGATGGTGCATAAAAGTGCAGTGGATTAGTATGTTGTTTTCCTTGCTTTCTTATTTTTCAACACATGTACTTAAGTTTTTTTTCCCCCCCTCAATGAAATTGTCTGCAAGTGTAAAGTAAGCTTTATAAATCCTCATGACATATGAAGCGTTAAATATAGCTCAGAACCATTCTGAATGAACCAGCTTTCAGACAAAACAAACCAAATTAAAATTGGCTTTTCTAGATGGCCACTATAGTGTCATACTTATGTTTTTGTTGATTTTAATCATATATGAATTAAACAAGGAACAGATTTTCATCAAAGATAGATTAGAATAATCCAGACACAATCAACCTTTAAAATAATATAAAATGGATTAAAATCGGTCCATCTGTTTATAAGCTATAATGCCACTGACATTCATCACACACTTATAGAAAGAGAAAAGCTTAAAACATTTAACACCCTTCTTTCTTGCATCAGCAATTCATCACATGGTATCACTATTTCTTAGCATTAGTAGCATATAAACCCAAATACTTTTCTTTAATATTTATAGGAAAAGTATATTTTAAAAATTTATAATTTACTACTTGTGTGAACATTGCTTGTTAAAAATTTAGAAAGGCATAATAGGATCCCTCTTTCATATATTCAAGGATCGATGCAGATGAAAATTGGGTCCATTTTGCCCATTCACAAATATACAATCGATTAAGATGGACCTTCATTGGTATTTCACACTACATTTTCATCTGTTTTATCAAATATTTTATCAAAAGAAGTGACTTTTACTTGGTATTCACAAAAATTTGTTGAAAGTCACAAAAATAAGCATTTTTCACAAAAATGGAACCTTAGAATAAATTCCTGGATCAACACCTGAAATTATTGTTTTATTATACCTGTGTTTGATCCATATGAATTAAAGTGCATACACATTGTCTTCCATATGAAATGTTTGAATCCAGTCTTCCAAATGTATTGTCATTCCTACAGCTGTGACGTTAGAATAATGGTTCAAATACTGTGTATGCAATTAGAATTGCTTTGGTAAAATTTGTAAAATGATGCTTTCTTGTGTAGAAAATTATTTCATTTCTTCATAATGTTTTTTTTTTTTTTGGAATATCCTAATTTTTGGTTATCTGTGATATTGTTTTGTAATGAAAATATATATATGTTCTTATTTACAAGTCTACAGTTTATTAAGTATCAGTAATACAAAAGGTACAATGCATATCATTTTACATGTTATTTAATATATGTTGAAATTATATCTTATTATTTTTATGGATACACTTAAGTATTCTGCAATATGATTTTCTTTCATATTTACTATAAATTGTATGTAAAAAATTGTTAATCTAAATTTGATTTCTAAATTTGACTAATGAATTACGTATTTTATTAAGTCTGTGAATCCACTAAAAATATTTTAATATGAATGTTTAAGTTTATTTTGCTATAAATGTGATGATAAAATAATGCTTTTAATTATTGTTGTTTTTAAAATCAGATATTTTATGTTTATATTGACTAAGTAATTAGATTTTATAGAGTGAAAATATATAGTTTGTTAATGAAAGCAGCCATGAATTAATGTTAGAAAGTTCTTTAAACTTATATGTTAAAATTTTTTTATATTTTAGTTAATAATATAGTTATAATTTTAGAATATATATATATATATATATATATATATATATATATATATATATATATATATATATATATATATATATGTACATACATACATAAATTATTTTGGTTATCTGTAAGTCGAAAACTTTTTTTTAAAAAGTGAATGTTCTTTTCATTTTAATCTGTTTACAGCAAAAAATATCAGCTTATTGATTCATTTTTCTTGAGTTTCACTGTTAAATTATTTATACTATTTTGAACTTAAAAAACGTTTATACATTATTTTTTTACTTCTTAATTAAATAAAAAATAAACATTTTAATTTTAAAGAATATTCATTTTTATCAACAATTTTTTTTTTAATTTGTACTTCAGTCAGTTAATGTATAAATTTTTGAATGTTCAAAAGTATATAACTGTCATAAGGCAATATATCTGCTTATCTGCTTGAGCTTGTAATGTCATACATCTGTGTGATGTTCTATTAAAGTACAAATAAAATATTTGTGGCATTATTTCTTTTCTCATCCTTTCTGCTTCTTTTTTAGTAGAACCTGTGAAATACCTGGGTTACTCAATATTTATTTTTCCTCTTTTGAGTTGAAATAATGTTATTACTGAAATGGAGGAGGGAATTCTGTTTAACCAGACACCTTTTAGTAATAACTCATTTAAGTTGATTATTAAAGTCTATCAATTAAAAGTCTTAGATAAACCATGCAAGACAAATATTCTACATTGCAATCTGAAAAAATTGCTTAGATTCAACTAACATATCGTGAGCAATATAGCTCCTTGGAGTGAACAGGATTGTATTAGCCTATAGACGTACATAGTAGAGATGAGTTCGGGCTCATTTTTTGAAGCCCGAGCCCGAAGACTTTTAATCTGAGCCCGCCCGAGCCCGAGCAATATTATTAAAGTTGGAGCCCGAGCCCGAAATTTCAGCTAAAGACAAAAAAAATTAACTAGTTCATTAATAGGATACAATAAATTTTTGAGCTTCACACACCTTCTAGTCCCCCGTGCCGCTATTTTGTGAAATAAGTAAGTTTATTTATCCCATGACTCACTTCTTAAAATCTGTTTCAAGGAGTATGTTCAACTAGGAGAAATTTTTCACGAGCCCGAGCCCGAGTCGGGCCCGGGCTCGGGCTGAGCCCGTCTCATCTCTAGTACATAGACATCTGCTGAAATTCCATAGGAACTAGATGAGTTACGTTAAAATTTAAATACTGAAGTTTTGGAGGTAAGGTCACTCTAAATAATTGTCTGAATCACTTGAGTCTCAGTAATAGCACTATGGGTGAGTATCTACCTATTAAAAGAATTAAGTGCAATGAGCAAAATAGAATTAGAATTGTACTCTTCCTCCTTGAGGAATTTATCCAAACATTCTTCATTGTTTTTCATGCAATAATTTAAGTTTCAGTTTTTGTATGCAAATGCTTGTCACTTTAAAAATAATAATAATTCCTTTTTAATTTTTCTGTTTGAAAATATAAATTGTGTTCTTTTTAACTAGAAGTCTTTTTAAGACTTCTGACAAACCTACACAAAGATACTAATTACCATTTGTTAAAATTGCACCAAGTCTTCCAATTTTTGATTACTCATTCACCATTGTCATTAAGGATTCCACTTTTTGTCTCAACATGATTTGCTAATGCAGTGTGATGCAGGCAAACATGCAGTGTGATAAAGAGTTAAAAATACGACAGTAATTTAAAAGCTCCTCAATTTTATACATCTCAGCATCTAACGATCACTAAAAATGAATTCTCTTAAATTTTGTCTTCAAAATTATCAAATGAAAGTATGTTTATAAATAAAAATAACGACAAGTTGATGTTAAAAATATGCAGAACTATGATTAACAAGGGATAGCTGTTGTTTTTTTTTTTGTTTTGTTTTTTGTTTTTTTTTTTTCCACTTCCTACTAGAAAGAAAATGAACACAAATTATCTTCAGACAAATACTTGACCGTGATAAATGAGGGACGATTGTACTTCTCTTGTTTCTTCAAGAAAGTAAAAATGCTGTCATAAGGCAGTACATAAGACTGTGATAAACAAGGAATGACTGTACTTCTTTTACTTCATTCAAGGAAGTAAAAATGAAGACATTTTGGCATCAGACTAATGTTAAGTTAATAATTTGATCTTTCAGGATAACGTGATTTAATAATTTTTTTTTAAATAGTTAATGAATTGTTTAGCATTTATGTTATTCACTATTTTTGATTAGCAGATTAAACGATTTTTTGGAAGCTGCATAACAGACAGTATTTTAAGCCTTGCATGTATATGCATTAGGGTGGATCGAAAGAATTTTTATTTCGAAAACGTTATCTCCTGAGGTGTCAAAAGTTGCAAATTGATATAAATAAGACATGTGTAAAATTTTTATGTTCTACGACAACGTCTTGGGGTTGCGCATCAAGCTTGAAATTTAGAAATTTTTGAAAAATACGACTTTTTTTAAAAATTGACCAAAAATATTCTTTTCGGAATTATTAGGCTCCCGAGGTTATAGGAGTTGAATATTCTTATGAATAAGACGTATGCAAAATCTTAAGAGGCTGTGACAATTTCTAGGAGTTGCACATCGAGCTTCAAATCTATAAATATCTGAAAAATATGCGTTTGTGACAAAAATATGTATAAAGCAAAAATTATATTTTTAATGAATCAGTCCCGTTGAAAAATAGTCGGTAACGTTTGCAGCTCTTCTCTAGTACAACCACAATCATAACTACATTACCCAAGACCCACCTCGTTGATTTGCATGCTATCCGAGTCCTGCCCGTGCCAGCCCAAGCATCCAATTATTGGAGCATGCATTTTATTGAATAATGTAAAGCCCGACTTCAGATCAAACTGTGGCATTATATGTCAAGTGTAATAATCTAGATCATAAGAAACTATCATCTGATAGATGGATAGACAGCAAATTTCGGAGTGGCTGTTCGCTATCTTGTGAAGCTGGCAAATACGACATTGCAGAGATTTAGTTAGATTAGAGAACTGCGTTATTAGATTTCGGATGACTCCTTTGTTCTTTCTGGAATTCAATGATTCGCCACCACCGGCAATGCCTGTGAGCGTCCCAAGATCAATGGAATTTGTGTCAAACTTTCTTAAATTTCCAGTGAAATTCTTAAAATCAGATCGTGAAATATGGCCAAAGTATGTTGAACCAGGTTCCATTATCAGCGAGATATGTTCTTTGGGCCAAGCACTAGTATAATTTGCCATCAACAAATATTTCTATGTATCTGGTTTTGTACTTCCTCCTATCAAAACACAATCCAAAGAAATTTTTAAATCCTTCTTCCATTTGTTTCACTGCGAGTCATCTCAGCCTTCCTCTAACTTTATATGGGTCGAGAATCAGTTGAGAAGGTTTCTCTCCATCTGCATTCCTTCCGCTTTCTAGATTGTGAAATAAAGTTGATACCAGAGTTTCTGGTGCCTAGTCCGTAATAACTTTGTGTCGCAAACTTCTGAAAACACTGATATTTTTATTCTAACTTGGTCGTTTGTGAACACATCTCCCAAAGCGGCGGTAGATAGGCATTCAGCGTTTTCTTCAGTCTTTCGCACTTCTCATTCGTTATTTTCACTTTCCAAATCAATGACTAAAGTTGGAGACTGGATATTGGAACTTTCACCTCTTTCTCCACCAATCTCAAAATTTTTCTTTCCAACCTTTCAACTTTTCTCTCGTTCTCCACAACTTTTCTTCTTTACAATTCCATTGATTGTCACATATCTAGCTCCCCTCTGGTCTGCTATTGACTCCTGTTCTATGTGAGGCTCTGAGCCACAACTGCTCGGAAAAAGTCAGTACATTTGCAAGTGCGATATTCAATAGCTGGGTAAGAGAGAGTTTATCGAATTTACTTCATAAACAATTCCTTATGTCCGTCTCTAACATACGATTTATTTAGCTGCTGAACTTGCTCATGACCTTTTCTAACTATCTCTTGAATTCTTTGGATTGACACAGTAAGGATACTGGCCTTGATCCAAATTTCCTGTATTTTGATTGCCACAACTAAGGTTACTTCTTCCGGTGGTTCCTGCTCTTTATTAAGAAATTTTCTAAGTACAAAATAGTAATATAGAAGTACGAGTATGTCTTCTTGGATTGATAACTTGGTACAAGGTAATTCTTTCGATATTCCCAGCTTTTCTAAGAACACCAAATTTTGTTCCATGTCCTGTTGCAGACAGTTTCACTCTATTCAGAATCGTAGCAGTGCAAGGCAGCCACCTTTTAGCTTTTTTGTGAGTAAACTGAAAGAACCATCAATCTGAAACGTGAGACTAAATGCCTGTTTCAACGAAATATCTCGTGCATGGTTTAACCAAACGCATGTGCATCGCCATCACTTGCAGGCAAACCGGCACTAGTTGTCTAGAGCACAGCTTGCGTACTGCGCCCGAGACAAAACAACTGCATAACGTATGCATTGTATCAAACTGTTCATAAACCTATTTTTTGTGATTTACTGAGCTTCTCTAAATATGTTTTAACATATAAAAGGACCAAATTATTTTTAACAAATAAAGTTTGCTTTCTACTTTTTTTTTCCAAAAACGCTTAATTTTCAGATATTTATAGATTTCAAGCTCGATGTGCAATCCCTAGCAATTGTCGTAGCCCCTCCAGATTTTGCATACGTGTTATTCATAACAATGTACAACTCCTAAAACCTCGGGAGCCTAATAATTCGGAAAAGAATTTTTTTGGTCAATTTTTTAAAAAAGTCATATTTTTCAAAAATTTCTAAATTTCAAGTTCGATGCGCAAACCCAAGACGTTGTCGTAGAACATTTAAATTTTACACACGTCTTATTCATATTAATATACAACTTTTGAGACCTCAGGAGATAAAGATTTCGATTTTTTTTTTTTTTTCGATCCACCGTAATATGCATAGACAATGTTTTTAAATTTCATATTTATTTTATACATTTGTGTTTGCGAAAATAAATCCCATTCCCATGTGAAGAATGGGATTAGTTGACTGGAACAGCGGATATCAGCTAGTCTAACATTTTCACCAAGTTGTGCCTTAAAACTTTCTTTATTTTGGGAATAATAGATTTTACCACTATTTTGATATTTGTCTTTTTAATTTTAATTAGTTAATAAATAAAATAGGTATTTTGAGATTTTTGTTGTTGCTGTTTATGGACTAGAAAATGTGTTTGATTTGTTTAAATATTATTTTTTTAGTAGCAGAACTTAGATTTCTATTATTTTAATTTTAAGATTGAAAAATTTGCTGAATTTTTCAGTATTTTTATTGACACAGGATAATGATAATTTGTGTCACATACAGTGTTTGAAGAATTGCTTATAAATGCAGATCAATCATAAAATTCATATTGACTTTCTGCATGCGTTTTTGTGAAAGTAAGCCATGAAACTAGATCAGCAAACATTAACAGACTGTTCTTATTATTATATTTCAAGGAAGTTATGTCCTAATACCTACTGCCAAAAGGCTAGCGGTAGTTAGTCATCTGTCAAGGACATATTTAAGGGAGAAATTTTTATTTTTGTTAACAAAATGATGATGGAGGAGTATTTTTTGTGAAAATTTCTGCCTTTTCCTGCTTTTGGACCACTTCCAAAATTTTTCTTGAATACGTCGCTGTTATGTATAATTCAATATTTATATTTTCAATTTTTGTGTAAGGTTAAACTTAATCCACGCACGCAGGGCCCCCTACAATACCTACTCTTACTCCATTCCACAAATAAAATAACAAAAATTGCTGTTTTGAGGCCCCCAGATTTTTTTACTATAGGCCTGGGCCTTATGGGCTTATTTGGAAATCAGGACCTGCATGAATGCTGCATGTGGCGTTAGCAGATCTAGTTTAACCTTGGTTTATCTGAGCTATTGCTTGAAATCTCCGTCATAATTTTATACTTTATTAGCCGCCTACGGCGACCAGTTGGTTAATGTATCCTGTTCGGAGAGAATCCTGTTCCTCACCGGCTTCCTTGGCACTGAAATCTCTCAGATTCTGAATGGAATTTAAAATTAAGATGGTTAAAAATAGGAGCGGCCCTAGGGTAAGTGGCGCTCCTGCTAATATAAAAAGACGCGCCCTTTAATGCTCTACTTAGTTTTTGTGTTCGAAATGGCGCCCCTTCGAAGCCGGGTCCCAGATGCAATGCTTACTGTTTCGGGCCGTCCCTGATTGCAAAAATAAGGTGGTTAACTAATAAAAACTAACAAAAAGGAACAAATTATTTTCGTCCTATATTAATTCTGAAGAGCTTCTGGATATATTGGCCTTTATCAAAAAACGGGAAGAAAAAAAAAATCTGAAACACTTTCAGATTTTAAATACGCACTAAAGTGCTATAAATTAAAAGCATATTATAATGCATGGGTCTTCCCTATTTTCGTTCCTTCTTTCATTAAGTTGGAAAGTATATCATTATTCATAAGTGTGATTAAACAAAATTAAAATTGATATTTCTAACATCCTTTTTCTGGATGCAATACATTAAAAATAGACGGAGAAAAGCTGCGCAGAAAAAATGCACAATTCCAACTAAATGAAAATTTCAAAAACTTCTCAGGTGTATTCAGCAGGCGATAAAATTACG
This sequence comes from Cheiracanthium punctorium, assembly GCA_038373885.1. Taxonomy (NCBI): domain Eukaryota; kingdom Metazoa; phylum Arthropoda; class Arachnida; order Araneae; family Cheiracanthiidae; genus Cheiracanthium; species Cheiracanthium punctorium. Next base: position 268,128 of record JAWZYV010012921.1, read on the forward strand.
ATAAATTGCGCCAAGCGTTAGAATCATCTCCTCAAAATTGCACATCAACCATTTTATTTTTCGCCCAATTAAAATGTTGCGCATTTTGGTCTCGGAAAATTTCCAAATCCTATTTTTCTTTTGAGTAAAGAACATTTCATTCCTGCTCTGATTTCACATGCACACGGTATTTTAATTAAAAAACAACCTTACAAATAATCTAAGCAAAAAAAAATCGTTATTCTTTTATTTTTACTCTAAGAGTCTGAATCATTTAATAAACATACCAAATATGGCAACCTAGATATGCTTAAATTCTCACTCATTCCACTGCGGGGTTACAATGGCGAAGCGAAAAAATGAACCTTTTGCGGCACATTTTTTATCGATATCTCCAAACATAATTCGAATTTTGAAACAATCGCTTCGAGGCATGTCGGGACCCGTCCTGGAGAATTTCCATACAAAATTTGGTAGGTCTACGATCACCCGTCTGCGAGCTAAGCGAGGTGCAGACAAACAAACTAACTGACAGTCTACACATTGCTTTATTTGTATAGATTTGTGTGTATTTGCCTTGGTTAGTTAGGTAGACACATTGAAACACCCTGGTCATGAAAGTAAATAAATTATTCTTCTGTATTTATGTAAAAATATTGCTAGGAAAGAAAATGCTCTTATTTTCTTTTTAATTTTACGCCAATAAGAGATAAACGACTCAATAAAATTTCAGGATGTCCACCAGTGACTAAAAAAGGCGACTTTTGCTACTAATTTAAAGATATGGTGACATGGGCAACTTTTTTTTTAATAAAAATTGTCATTTTCATACTGTATTCAAGTTTTTGGCTACATGGTACCTTACTACAGGCGACTCATTTGAATGTCAACTCACTTTCCTTTTCAAAGTTGCAATGGACCGTTCATCAAACAGTCTAATATGGTTTTTTAATGGTACTATAAAAATGAATGTACTATATGCTCTACTATATAGCGCTTAAAGTTTTTTAATTTATCATTTTATTCATTCCTTCTTAAATGAAGTAAAGTGACGTATGTTAATTTTTTAACTGCAAAAATGTTACTTTTTTGGCAACTAAAATTAAGGAAATGGCTACTAAACTAGCGACTTTTTTATGTCAGTCAGGCTATTAATGATACTACTTTTGCCTCCTGACATTGGTGGACACCCTGAATTATTCGTTGTGTGACAAAGTATATTTTAATTGAATGGCATTAAACAGGGAAAGCAATATTTATTTTTCCTCTTGTCATAGCTTTGCTTTATCTCCTGATTGACTATTTACAATGAAAAACAATCTGACAAAATTGTTATTCTTATCTATTGTTTCTTCTTATATCATCTCTGCAATCTGTAGTAGAGATGAGTTCGGGCTCATTTTTTGAAGCCCGAGCCCGAGGACTTTTCATCCGAGCCCGAGCAATATTACTTAAGTCGGAGCCCGAGCCCGAAATTTCAGCTGAAGATAAAAAATTCAATTACTTCCTTGATAGAATACAATAAATTTTGCCGTTTGTGCAAAATAAAGACAAATATAGTTGCAAACTCCCAATGCACTTTCTAATTCTTTGTATCTATTCTTTATCAATAAATGTCGGATCTCATGACTAACTAAGGAATATAAACCGCTGTTCTAAAATAGCCAAAGAGCTTCGCGCACCTTCTAGTCGCCCGTGCTGCTATTTTTATTAGTTTATTTATTTATTTATCTTTTATATGTACTTTTGTTTTCCTCACGAATCACTTTTTAAAATCTGTTTCAAGCAGTATGTTCAATGAGAAATTTTTCATGAGCCCGAGCCCGAACACAATTGTGAATTCTAGAGTTCGGGCCCGGGCTCGGGCTGAGCCCGTCTCATCTCTAATCTGTAGGGTTTAGACCTGTTAGAACAGTGCTCACTTTATCACCCGCTCTATCATTTTTCCTTAGGCCAAAACTTGTAAAACGAAACAACTTTTCTTATTCAATTTTACGTCTTTCGATTTTAAAATGAGCTAATTTCTCTTTTCTTTCTCTCTCTCTCTCTTTTTTTTTAAGAAGGGAGAGAGAGAAATGTGTGTGTGTGTGTGGGGGGGGTGTATTGCCGAGGCTGCATATTTTAATTTCCTGCTAACTTGATGTTTTACCAGAGAGCATATTAAAATCGGCTTATATTTTTACGTATTTTAAACACCTAACAAAACTACTCCAATCCTTACTATTTAAAAAGAGAGGGTGTGGGGGGGGGATAGAACTATGAATTCACAATAAGTCACCTTGAATCGTTTTAGCTAAAACTGTAGTCAGATAATGCAAACGCAGGCTTCGCATGGATGTATTCAAAGGTCTTGCAAATAGTTTTCCCGTAATTCAAAGTTTTTTTGGGTTTTTTTTTTTTTTTTTAAAGGTGGATAGTTACCTGAAAGAAATATTTTTTAAGTCACTATAGCCAATCACGTTCTTGTATGCATGTGCTCTTGTATGCATATACACTTGTTCACTTACACACTACGTGTATTATCATATGCGCACTATGCAGTTATCACGAACTATTATGAGTTTGCAGATAGTTTTGGATTTGTGCGCAGATAGTTTTTTCTTTTATCTGATTATGGCTAAAACTTGCGAAAAATATATCAACACCAGAAGATAAAGCCTGTTATTGTGGCAATTACAAAGGGTGCTAGAAAAAGCAATTGACAAAAATATGTCTACACTCAATATGTTTAATTTTCATCCACTTAAAATAAATAATTTCATATTCAATTTTCATTATATACAGAAATCGAATTCCGTGCTTTTTCTCGGAGCATACGAGAAATTTCGCATTCGAACTATTTCGTTTTGTGGGAACAGCCCCTCGTGTATTAATGCTTCATGCTGAGGAAATCATTTTATTTGTCCAAAAAAAAAGTGCATCTCTAACTATTGAATCACAATTTTCCTTTCAAAGCCTGATGACCGATACCTTAAATATAACGCCAATGCCGATTGCGGCCGCTAATTTTGTCACACAAATGTTTTTCTTTTTGTTTTAACTCTGAAATAAAATGAGACTGAAAATAGCGAAAAATCACTTAAAAATTAGGGAACGTGTGGATTTCTAAATTTTTCAAGTAGTGCAGATTGTTTTCTAAATTTTTATACATAATTATGGAAATTTTCCAGCGGATCGTACAAACTGTGTGGATTTTATTACCTTTTTTGTGAATGAATTTTTAATCTTTTTGGAGGTGAAAGTTTGATTCTCGAATGGTTCAACCAGAATCGTTATAGAGTTAGTAAGTCAGGCATAAGCTTAACATATATACTAGGATGTACAAATTTTAAAAAAGATTATGATGTATATAATAGTTATAACACGGTTAACCCCCTCCCCTTCCTATCCAGTATCCCTCATGAATCCAAACATAAATTTTAAATTCATGGGTAACAGGGAAAATGGTTAGTCTTACCGATAAATTTAACACGCGTGTTCGAATTATTCCACGTGTAAAGTGTTTGGAGAATAAAAGCAGTAAGTGGCGATTTATAGTTTATGATTTGTATTTGCGAACAGAGACGGCCCTGGGGTAGGTGGTGCCCCCGTAAACGTAAAAAGGCGCCCCTTTTTTCACTTTTTCCAATTTTTTGAGTTCGAAATGGCCGCCCCAGTTTTCGAAAGAGAGAACAAAAATACAGTACTCCTTCTCTTAAAAAGTATTCCAGCGCACATCACATTTTTTACCGTTGTTCGGAAGATATTGAGTTTGTCTTTTTGAAAATGGCGCAGTTATTATTATTATTTTTTTCTTTTTTTTTTTTTGGGGGGGGGGACTATATCTCGAATAATTTCTCACACTTTCTTGGCAAGGGTGCTCATTGTATTAAATAGAATTACTGTCTGTGTATACAGTGAAACCCCGATCAGTCGTCCCCGCATTCATCGTTTACCCGTATTGATCGTTTTACTTCTATGGTACCTGCACAAATTGTATATACAGGGTGTCTGCCGATCAGGATAGTCTGGGAAATGGGAAACAGGTCAGGAATGTCTGGAAAATGAAAAATGGGTCTGGAAAATTTCTCAGAAATTTTTCTCAGGTACATGTAAAATCTTCACGCTTAAACCAAACGAGAGAAATTGATCAGTCGGAGTGATTTTTGAGCCAGTTTTCAAAAGTGAGCTTCGAGTGTTTTTCGATCACAAGAGCGGAGCGGAATATAACAATAAGCGAGTACGGAAATTCTCGGAAAAAACAGTAAGGGAGAAAAGGCGTTCTCAGGAAAAAGACTACTAAGAGCACTTTCGCGGAAAAACCGGTAGTTTTCCATGGAAACGGATCGCTCCGCAATGTATCGTTTCTTTCGCTCTTTGCGTTTAAGCGTGTTTATTATAAATAAATTTTGGCAGGTTTTTTTTTTCTTTTTCTCCAGACTCCAGAGTGAAAAATGCTGATAAAGACGATTTATGTTTGGATAGAATGAATGATTAAGAATGTTTGTGGGTATGTGATGCTCATACCTGTTTTACCCGAGGCTCTACTGCTGTGTAGTTATATAAATTCTTCTCTTCTCTGAAACAGTAAACGCAGTCTTAAACAATAACTGCATTATCTGTTAATGCGATAAGAAAACATTTTGCAAGATAAGGGACTCTTTAAAAACGTTTAAAAAAACGCATTTGCAGTACTAGATAGTTTTTTTTTGTAAAACAGTACGTATCGGTAAGGTAAGAGTTTTGTAAACATTTAGAAGAATGTCTTCGTCAACTGATAGCATTCTTGATGATAAAGTGGATCTTAGTGGTATTTTCTTGGTTTTTTTACTACTTATTACTTTTAGTGTATCTAAAGCATCCATTATTGTCATCTTATATAATGAAATCCGAGAGTAAACATTGTATGTAGCTATGTAGGTTTGTGACCACCGATCTTTGGGCGTGTCTCTCGATCGCATTGCGCCGAGACGGTTGGTCGCAAACCTAATGGTCTCTAACGCGTATTTACTTTTCGTCTGGAGAAAAACGACCAAAATTTCGATGCGTTACATCGACAGTCGCACGGTAGTCCAGAACGCTGAACCTTTAAACTCAGCCGTCTGCCATGTTCTGTACAGTGTCTTATCCACACGGTCATAATTGTGTCTATGATACCCTTTTAATATATAGCACTTTGGTGCGAATTTAAAATATTTATTTATTTATTATATATATTTTGGACGAAATAAAGCTTCAGTCTCTGTAGCCCCCTCCATGAATGTAATTATGTCCTATAAATTTCATGGGCCTCCCGAACATGTTAGATGGTCCAGGGTTCTAGCCTACAGCACGACTATTGGTCTTCCGGTTTTGGCAGTTTCCTAAGATAGAACTTGAGTAAGCATCAGAACCTCTTAAAAAGTTCTTCGCTCGAGTCCCCCCCTCCCCCCACTCAGGCATCTATTCGGCTATTGGTCGGTTTACATTTAGATAATATTTTAATTTTTAAAAAAGGTTTATAAGCCATATGTCGTCAACCCAACCCCCCCAAAAATTAAATAAATAAATAATAATATAAAATAATAAAGATCTTGGCCTGCCTTACACACGTAATTTTATATAAATCCTATTAGCTGTAAATACACGAAATTAAAACGTAAACTAAACATTAAAATACAAAGCCACATATTTTAAGTTCAGCATATTGGCTTTAGCTGAGGAGGAGAAAAAGTAACAACAGCATGTTTAGAGATTTAGAAGATAATGTAATAAAATTTAGCGTAAAATTTCTATAAATAAATAAATAACACCGGTCAACAACATTTCTTTTTTTTGGGGGGGGGTTGTGTTCTCATGCTTAAATTCTGATTCTAGACATTGAAAAACACTTAAATTTTCAACTTCAGTTTTTAAAGTTTGCTTTCGTCTGATTTACGTCGATAAGTATATTTAAATTTATTTCGACGAAAGGTGGCAGCACTTTGATTAACCCGAAAGTAAACTGTATTATTATTTGTAACTCTGTAGTAGTGATTGTAGTATTATTTGTAATATTATTTGTAATATTGTTATTTGTTTGTATTATTATTTGCTCATACGAACATAAAAGAAATACAAAAAATATTCACTTTTAGACATTAATTTCTTATTATTTTACATTTATATGTTATTTTTTTTTATCATAAATCTTGAATAAAAAGGACTTTTATATCCAGCAAAAACTTTTCTGATCCTAATTTAGAGTGGAATTATAAATATATATATATATATATATAAATCAGTGATTTTTGGCAAAAAAAAATGAAAAATTGCTTTAATTTCTACAAAAGCAAACTTTCATTTAAAAAAAAAAAATTTCCTTAGTTTTGGCGTAGGAGAAACCAAAATTTGACCTATAGAAGTCAGACCCAAAATTCGTGTTGACCGGTGTAATTAAATGAAACTACTGGTTATGTGAAATCAGTAGAAAACTCAATTACAATCAAAACCTTTAGAAAAAATTCCATTAAAAGTTAAGCTTCCATTTTTCATTAAAAAAAAAATAATTAAAAAATTCAGATCGTTCTATGCATTATGCACTGGCAACCGGTGTGCAACTGAGAATTGTTTACCCAAAAAATAAATAAAATAAAATAATTAGTAATTTGAAATTTAGTTAAAAACGCTAAAGGTGGAACAAATCTCTTTTTTTTTTTTTTTCTCTTTAAAACTTTCGGTGAATATACTTTTATATGCATTGGCAACGGGGTTTCTACGGTGCGCTTTGCTTACCTAATAACTGAATTGTTAAAAAAAAAAAAAAAATTTGTATTAATCGAAGACCATCCTCCAGCGTTTAGAAGGATGATATTGCCCGGTGATGATTCCATCATATATCACCAAGGCTATATCACCCTCTACCCGGTAGAGATATCTGCTTGGGGATCGAACCCCGGACTCGAGGCAGACGAACGCAGGTAATTCAGCTTCGCTTGACCACTCAGACCACCGTGTCCACTGCAGGTACTGACAAAATATCAAGTGGTCCCTACAGATATTGTACCACCACTGAGAAAGAGTTAGGATCATTCCCGTCTCCAGGTCCCTGGAGACGGCAATGTTAGGATAAGGGACAATCTTTTTCGTTCCAAAACAGGGGAAATTCCCCTTTCTGTAAGAGTACAAGGAGTTTTACAATAGACTCAACTTCCATTTTCATGATATGTATTCAAATTTCTACAAAATGTAAAACAATTGTGGGGCAAAGTTATAAATTATAATATTAGGTTGTAACGAAAGTTTCCCGCCACCGCAAACATCGTCAGCACACAGTTCGCGTTGGCGTATTGGCTCCTATTTTGTCAAACGATTTTTGGCATTTGAAAGAAAGAGGCTTACTTTAGAACACTGTGTTGCGAAATCTGTAAAAAATATAGTTATCATTAAGTATAAGGTGTCCCAAATGGAACTATCACTCTAGAGGATTAGAACCATCATTTACTTCCATTTGTGTTTCAAAAAGTCAACTACAGAATATCAACAAATTATGAGTACAGCTTTAAGTACTATTGTTGTATCATGTTTCACTGTGCAGGTTTGGTACCGAAAGTTCAAAATCAGTTATCTAAGGAGTTAGAAGTTAGTTTTTCAGGCAGATATGGCGGAAAACTTTCGTTACAACCTGATAGTTATTTCTTACTATATTTTTTTATCAGTCATATTTCATTTATTGTATGAATGTTAATAACACTTTAGTTGAATAAATATAAGTTCTTTATGAAAAGCACTGAATTCATAAACTGTCCCAAGTTTTTGTTTCAGAATCGGGAACATCATGCTGATTTGTCTTTGTTAAATAGTTTGGTCGCCTTAACCCTTTCAGGCGCAACCCTTTCCCAATGCTGAAGAAAGGGCAGCCGTTGCCATCGCTCGACTTAACTACCAGCAAGAGGGCGGACGATCGAAACGATCATCGCGTGCCACAGATCTAGAGACCGTTTTTTGATGCAGCTGGCTGTGCGCACAGCTGCGATGGCAACGGCTGCCCTTTTATCAGCATTGGGCAATCTGTCCAGCTGTTCTCGCATTCTGCCATTTTTCAGCAGATGTCAGTGCTGTCAAAAAGAATCGTGACCATTTTTTGACGGGAAAGGACGTGCTAAAAAAGTAAAGGATTGTCGTGGAGCTATGTCACCCGCAACTATCTTTATAGAAATCAAATCTATTCTTCATGACTGGCAACAGTCAAAACGTCAGAGTTGGGTGTTCCCAGAGCGGGAACACTGCGCGTTAAAGGGTTAAGAGGTTTCTTTCTGGAAATCGTCCGCTTTTGAACAGCTTAAAAAATAATAATAATAGCGCTTGAGACTCTGAAAAATTTAGAATGTCTCTGTACAGGTAGTACTGAGAACCGTTGAAAATAATATAGCTATAGGAGTTACGAAACACTCGGGGCAAAATGCGAAACAAACAGAATCGTGCAATAATTCCCTAATACGGTAACTTCTCGGCCCAATTTTGGAAGGCCATTTTTGTGCTAATGAAGTTTTTCTAAAAGTTTTGCGTGAGGCATATAGCTTTACTGCTTTCGTTTGTACAAATAGCACATAGTGAATTACGTGGAGAAGCATTATTAATTTTTTCGAGTGTTTAACATCATTTGGTTTGTTTTTAAAGTTGTTCAAAAGTCCAGTGACGATTATCGCTCTTCAGCTAGAACACCCTCAACCCTTTGAGGCGCAACCCTTTCCCAATGCTGAAAAAAGGGCAGCCGTTGCCATCGCTCGACTTAACGACCAGCAAGAGGGCGGACGATCGAAACGTTCATCGCGTGCCACAGATCTAGAGCCCCTTTTTTGACGCAGCTGTCTGTGCCGCACACCAGAAAAAAAAATCAATATTTTTTTACGTAATATGTACGTAATATTACGTATATTTACGTATTTTTACGTAATATTTTTTACGTAATACTAAAGCATGAGGAACAGTTTGCAGCCGACTAAATTGCATAATAGTTTCAGGATCTTTTTTTCTAATCGTTTACTTAATTACATCATGGATTGAGCAGTGTTACTGCCCAACATGGTAAGGTAATTGCTCTCAAAATTTTAGTATAACATTTAGGTACGACAAAAGCAGAGGCGTAGAGGAAACCGGAAATTTTGCACGCCCCCCCTCCTGTTTGCCAAAATAAATGCCGGATAGTTGTTAACCCTTTGAGGCGCAACCCTTTCCCAATGCTGAAAAAAGGGCAGCCGTTGCCATCGCTCGACTTAACTACCAGCAAGATGGTGGACGATATGCGTCAAAAAAGGGTCTCTAGATCTGTGGCACGCGATGAACGCTTCGATCGTCCACCCTCTTGCTGATAGTTAAGTCGAGCGATGGCAACGGCTGCCCTTTTTTCAGCATGGGGCAATCTATCCAGCTGTTCTCGCGTTCTTCCATTTTTCGGCAGATGTCAGTGCTGTTAAAAATAATCGTGACCATTTTTTGACGGGAAAGGACGTGCTAAAGAGTAAAGGATTCTCGTGGAGCTATGTCACCCGCAACTATCTTTATAGAAATCCAATCTATTCTTCGTGACTGGCAACAGTCAAAACGTCAGAGTTGGGTGTTCCCAGAGCGGGAACACTGCGCTTTAAAGGGTTATACATTTTGTTTGCATCAGTAGAGGATTACACTGAATGATCTAATGTGCATACAGACATCAGGAAAAAAACTACTCTAAATTTATTTTTACGGTTGGTCAAAATGAATCGCGCGTGCATACATACATGCCAAGGACGTACCCAAGGGGGCATTCCAGGGGTTCCACCGCCCCCCCCCTCCCCCGAAATTTGGTTTTGTTAACAAAATAATACTGATGAAGTCTTTATTGTGAAAAATACTGCCTTTTTCATCGTTTGGACCCTCCCCAAATTTTTTTTTTCTCAGTACGTCCCTGATACATGCATAATACTTGCGTACGTTGAGATGTGACGCAAAAACATGTCAAAGTAAATTGAGAGATGGTCGAAATCGATTTTTGCATCAAAATTTTTGTACCAACATGTTTCGCGATCCCATTACTTCCTTTTTACTTCATACAAGGAAGTAAAAAAAAATTCCAGTGTGGTGTGACTCAGCAGAAAAGGAGGAGTCTTTTTGTGTAGCTCCTAGTTCATATTAGCTAGTAGCTAATTAATACCCTCCAACTTATAAGAAACAGGAAGAGTTGTTAATTTATATAATACCACACGAGATTCACTTTTTATGGATAACAATATTTTGGATTTTGGGAAGGAATAGAAAATTTGACTTATTTTCGAATATATTTCTTAAAAAAAAAATCCTTTTAAAAATGACTTTCGTTTGTAAATTAAACTTTATAAAATGTATTTTGCTTCGCAGATCTACGAAATCCTTTTCCTACTGATGTTGAACCTGACTTTTCTGAAAAAGACCCGTTTAAACTCTTCCATGCTTGGTTGACAGTCGCTCGTAATACCGAGGGAGTCAAAGTCCCCCACGCAATGGCCTTAGCAACGGCAGATAAGTAAGTACGCTTTTATTGAAACAGTTCTAAATCCTATTCTATAGTTACGCTGATCCCAGACCCTCGACCCGACCTCTTCCGGTCCGACCAGTTCAAAACAAAACTTTTACCGTCATTCATCCGAACGGATTAAAAAAATTATTGTCTAAAACTGTCATGAAATGCACACCGTTTGTATACGATCTGCTTGAAATTTTTCATAATCATGTTTAAAAACTATAGTAGAAAATCTGGAGTGACACCACTCGACTTTCCGAACGCTTACGATTAAGATCATGACCAAGCATTTAAATAAATTTTAATCCATGAATAATTCAAACATATATACCAAATTGAAGCTTAATCGAATGCGCCGTTTCAACGTTAGCGCACTTTCAAGAATTTCTCCCCATAGGCCATCATGTAAAAGAAAGCTCTGTCGTAGCCCTGTAGAAAAACTCCTAGTCCTATACACATCCTAGTATATCACATCCTAAATCTAGTAGAAGTCCTATACACATCCAAATCGATACCGGTCTTACGATGGTGGTTTATAACATATATACCCAATTTGAGCTCAATCGAATGTACCGTTTAAACACTAGCGCACGTTCAAGAATTTTCCCCCCATAGGCCATAATGCATCGATGCCATAATGTAAAAGAAGTCTTTGTCGTAGCCCTGTAGAAAAACTATACATCCTACACACACCAAAATCAATACCGGTCTTGCGACGGTGGTTTATAACGTACATACTCAATTTGAGCTCAATCGAATGCCCCGTTTAGGACTATCGTGTTCACTCACTCACACACACCCACACACACACATACATACATCTCGTAAAAATAGCATAAATAAATTCAGAAGACCTCAAAACGTGTCAATACACCAAAATCTCGAAGCCGAATTTTTTCATGATTACAATACTTCCCTTACATGGTATATGTTCGGAAAGTAATAATCTGTGCGCCTTAAAAATCTGAACATCCACCCGTTCCCTCATTTTCAGGCGATTTTTCGCTCTTTTAAGCTCCATTTTATTTCCGGGAGTCAAAAAACTAAATCCTTTGCGAGACAAAATGAGCTGTTTCAAATGAAAATGACGTCACACAATGGGGGAATTCACACAATGGATTCCAATTCGTTTAAAATAGTTTTTCCGGATTACACAGTTTATTTATTTATTTATTTTCCACAAATAAATCGTCTGCACGGATATAAGAATGGCTGTGCACACAAAACGAAATATTTGGAACGTGAAAAATTTCCGCACGCTTCTAGAAGAGCATGAAATTCTATTTGGGTATATAATAAAAATTGAATATGGAGTTATTTATTTTAGGCGGACGGAGATTAAATACGTTAAGCGTAGACGTATTTTCGTCGAATGTTTTTTCTATCATCCGCTGGAAAATCTGGGGAAAAAAAAAAACTATTTTAAACGAACTGAAAGCGATTTTCCCTTCAAAGCCTGATACGTGACATCAATATGACTTCATTATCACTTGCGACACCTATTTTTGCCACGCAAATGGTTCACTTTTTTTTACTCTCGGAAATAAAATAGAGCTGAAAATAGCGTAAAATCGCTTGGAAATTGGGTAACGGGTTGATTTTCAGATTTTTAAAGTAGCGCAGATTATTTTCTTTATTTTTATGCATATAATTATGAAAATTTTCCAGCGGATCGTACAAACCGTGTAGATGTTTTAACGCTTTTTGTGCTTAACTTTGTAATCCTACTGGAGTTATGGTGGTAAAAGTTTTATCTTGGAGTGGTTACCCAGAATTGATACAGAATCAGTGAGTCGGGGATCAGCGTAACTGTATAGTAGGATGTTTATAGGAATTTTGTGAGTTGTTTTAGCTTGTCATCAGTTAAATCATTTTCATCAATCATTTCAAAATTACCGATTAAACTGAATGCACATAGTTATGTAAAGTTGCATAAAAGTAGTACTTCTGAAGAAGGTATTCGGGGTTATTCGAAATAATGATATTTATAATTTTATTTACAAAATCGATTAATCTACATATATATACAGGGTGTATCAAAAACAATGACTTAGGCCTTCATTTCTTAAATATTCATCATAGACATACACAATAATGTTACGTTAAAAGTATTTTATGGTATTGATTAAAATTTTTAAGGAGATAATAAATAGAAAATTTTTATACGGCCGTCCAGTAAAACAGTATACAGTTAATAAAATGTCCCCATACAATAATTAGGTGATGCACAAAATTTGAGCAATTTATCCTAAAAAAAACATAGAAGATATTAAAATAAATATATGCTGGCTTAAACCATTTTGCAATGGCTCTAAAAGTGAAAAAAAAAAATCACGTCGATGATTGTGGGGTTACGGCCAGTTATCTACGCGAGGGATCTAGGTCGAGGGGATTTGCCCTCCGTGGAGGACTTTCTAATGCAATTTTATAATTTATTGTATTTTTATAACTAAGTTTATTATCAATATTTAAGGAATAAAAGCCTAGTTTAGTGTTCCTGGGACACCCTGTATGTATGTTCAAATCTAAATAATTATCAATATCCAAGAAATAGTTCTCCATTTATTTTATTTATTTGTTTATTATTTATTTATGTTTGTGTATGCATTTGCTGAATAATGGCAAATTTTAATCACACGATAAAGCACTTAGTTTTAATTAAAGAATACACTAAAAGTTTTATTAAACATTTTTATAGATCATTTTCCTTCTAAATTTTGTATAAGTGTAGTTTCACCAATGTTTTGCGTTCTTTGTTTAACATTTTAGATCTGGAAAACCATCTGTTAGATACTTAGTTCTGAAAGCGTATGATAAAAGTGGATTTCATTTCTGCACTAGTTATGAAAGTCGAAAAGCTAAGGAAATGGTTTGCAATTTCTCTCTCTCTCTCTCTCTCTTAATTATTTATTTAAAAAGTGAATTAAATGATGCAAGTTCAATCATGAATTGTAAAATCGAAGAAATGGTTAAATATTCATTATTATATATATTTTTTAATCCTTCTTATGATTATGTTACTGTATTTCTCGTATTGTATTGTTATGAGCAGTAAGTGTTAAACTGTTCTTAATAATATTTTGCATTTAAAATAGGGTGGAGAGGGCAATATTATGCTTTCAGTGTACTAATGTGGAACGTAAATCGACTAACGGAATTAATGAATGTTTCAAATATTAGTCACAACTAAAAAATCTTAATGAAATTGATCAGTCATGCACTGAAAAAAATAATAGTCCACTGAATCTAGAAAATAATTGGTGGAACTCAATTTATAAGTTTATGTACTCCCCGTAAATACTAGATGATAGAACGAAACGCTTCTGAACAGTAGCGGATCCAGGGGAGGGGCTAGGGGGCTTCAGCCTCCCCTCCCCAAAAGAGATTGTTAAAGGGCAATTTTCTGCTTTATTATACACTTTAAATAGCTAAAATGATCATATTTTATAACTTAGCCCCTCCCAAAAGCATGCACATTGGTTTAGACTAAAATTTTGATTTATAGTTAATTGGGTGAGAGAGAAATAAGCTTTTTTAAACATTTAGCCCTCTCAAAAAAATTTCTGGATTCGCCACTGCTTCTGAATCCACTTATCCAAATTTCAGATGTCTCCTCTATAAGCAGGTGCTTGTACCTAGATGAAAATTTCTGTCAATCGCTGCGTACGATGGCAGGTTGACTCACAAACGGTCATTCTAGTGCGAGATGTATCGAGCAATAATTTTTCGTTTCACAAACTAGTCTTTCTGCTACGATTAGCCAGAATACTGCTGTGATTAGCCAAAATATTCTTGACGAATTTCGTCTATATACCAGTTGCGTGTATCACCTGCACGCATCATTCTTCTAATTTTGCACGCATAGAGAAAACAGCCATCTATTCATTCTAGATAAGAGCGGTGTTTTTTTTTTTTTTTTTTTTTTTTTTAACCTCCATGTAGTATCTCACTATTTAACCCTTTAACACGCAGTGTTCCCGGTCTGGGAACACCCAACTCTGACGTTTAGACTGTTGCCAGTGACCAAGAATAGATTTGATTTCTATAAAAATAGTTGCGGGTGACCTAGCTCCACGAGAATCCTTTACTTTTTAGCACGTCATCTCCCGTAAAAAAATGGCCACGATTATTTTTAACAGCACTGACATCTGCTGAAAAATGGAAGAACGCGAGAACAGCTGGATAGATTGCCCATTGCTGAAAAAAGGGCAGCCGTTGCCATCGCTCGACTAAACGACCAGCAAGATGGCGGACGATCGAAACGTTCATCGCGTGCTACAGATCTAAAGACCCTTTTTTGACGCAAAAAAGGGTATCTAGATCTGTGGCACACGATGAACGTTTCGATCGTCCGCCCTCTTGCTGGTCGTTAAGTCGTGCGACGGCAACGGCTGCCCTTTTTTCAGCAGTGGGAAAGGATTGCGCCTCAAAGGGTTAAGACGACAGCTCTGAAACTGTGAGGACGCAATAAAAACAGGCAAAGAGCAAGTAAAAATGCGCGTTTCAATATATCACACACACATCTTATTTATTCATATTTTTACTCCAAAACATATTTATTTTAGCTTAAAATGTTTATTCAAACTTTAACAATAGCATTATTTTGCAGAAAAGGCGACTCAATGCTCATTGTAGAGGAATAAAAAACTGTATGCTGGGGAAGGGGCGGGTTGCGCCATCATATATGTTGGGGGCCGGGAGGGGGGGAGGGAGTACAATGTTAAAAGGTTGGGAACCGCTGATTTAGAATATTGAAAATAGGGATGGACGCGAGACGATTTTTTTGCGAGACGAGACAGCGATTTACAGCTTTTTTGCGCGACGAGGCAAACATTTTTAACATTAAGATAGAAGGATTTTCCGAGACGAGACAAAGCCTTTAGGTTGTTCTGCGAGACGCGGATTTTTCGTCTCGCGTCCATCCCTATTTGAAAAGTAAAGATCAATCATTGACCAATCACAGACCACAGTGCTCGTGCAGTGAGCGCGCTAAATTTGGGGCTCTCGCTATCTTCTCGGCGGTCGTTGGGGACTTCCCATGGGGGGGTTCAGAAATTCTTCCCCTTCTGATGAGGTTCTAAATTGGGAAGGAAATCACCAAGAAAAATGCCAGCGAGAAACTCTAAATAGGGATGGCTGTAAGAAAGAGGTTCGTAATTGCTATTGCGAGACTGGGCAGGCTTTTTTTCTCATCTTTGGCAAATCTAGGGGAGGAGCCGGGAGGCTTCAGTCCTCCCTGTAATGGTTAGACCTCACCGAATTTTTGTTCTCGACTGTGAAAAGCCATTTTTTTTTCAAAGCATATAGACAGTTTTATTGGGCTTTAATGGGTTTTGCCAAAAGCAGTCATCATGCCGTTCCAGAGAAATGCTTTCGACAAAGGAAATGGCCTTGAAGATAATGTAATTTTTTAATCCAGCTTGTTACGGTATTTTGCTAAACTGAAAATATTCTGCTGTTTTGTTACATTTTCATAACCACGTCAAGGAATATACAGGGTGTATCTAAATTATTTCGGCAAAATATTATGGAAGATAGGGCACATAATAAGAAATCAGAATCACATAGCAATGTGAGGTCAAAGGCGTTGCGTTCATGTAGCTGTTAATAATCACTTTAGGAAAAGTGTTGAAATGTTTGACAAATTTCTTAAGCAAAAATCGCATACAGTAGGCTTGTCTCCAAAAATCTCATCCACGAAATAAAGTAGAATTTATAAACTGCGAATTTTAGTCACATGTTTTCTGGGAAAAATACGTCAATTTTTGACGAACAATGGTCGGAAAGTTCACTATTGTTTCAGCACCCGTTCCAGAGTGATGATTAACAGCTACACGAATACAAGGTTTTTTGACCCCACATTGCTATGTAATTCCGATTCCTTATTATGTGCCCTATCTCCCATAATATTTGGCTGAACCAATTTAGATATACCCTGTATATCGGTGGAAATCCTTTGAATCGCAAGCATTTTTCTCATCAGTATAGAAGACCAAATGGATACTCCCCAATGCTGCTCAGCCGTTGCCATCGATCCATTTAACTATCAATAACATGGCGGTTGATAAAATATCCCATATGATGCCACAGATTTTTTCCGACACAACTGGTTAACGGCTGCACTTTTTCAGCGTTGGGACCCTTTAATCCTATTTCTTTTTCGACTAGCACTGAAAGCGCTGCAATACAGTGGTTTCACTGCGCAATCCCCGCGCGCAACCCTTTCCCAATGCTGAAAAAAGGGCAGCCGTTGCCATCGCTCGACTTAACTACCAGCAAGAGGGCGGACGATCGAAACGTTCATCGCGTGCCACAGATCTAGAGACCCTTTTTTGACGCAGCTGGCTGTGCGGCATAGCCAGCTGTTGTCAAAAAAGGGTCTCTAGATCTGTGGCACGCGATGAACGTTTCGATCGTCCGCCCTCTTGCTGGTAGTTAAGTCGAGCGATGGCAACGGCTGCCCTTTTTTTCAGCATTGGGCAATCTATCCAGCTGTTCTCGCATGCTTCCATTTCTCAGCAGATGTCAGTGCTGTTAAAAATAATCGCGACCATTTTTGGACGGGAAATGGCGTGCTAAAAAGTAAAGGATTCTCGTGGAGCTAGGTCACCCGCAACTACTTTTATAGAAATCCAATCTATTCTTCGTGACTGGCAACAGTCCAAACGTCAGAGTTTGGTGTTTCGGGGGAAGCGGGAACACTGCGCGTTAAAGGGTTAAGGATTACACATTTTTGCTCATTTCTGTTTAGGTCAAATAAGCTCTTTTTAAATTCAGCCTATAACTCCACTGTTTCCATAGGGATTTTGCGCGACAACACAAAGCTTTGCAGTTGCCGTGCGAGACGAGACAGCTCTATTTCTCGTCTCGCAATCATCCTTAGCTTCAAATCCTTACGCGCGCAGTAACTTGGACTAATTGATATTAAAACGATTTCATTAAAATCCGATTAATATCTTTAATCGATTAATAGAGTTGCTAAAATCGCTACTCGGGTTCAGTTTGACTCGATTCCCCGCCCGTTCTGCTTCGAAATAAATATCAATATAACAGTTAGTTTCTTCCTCGTGGAACAATTTCACCTGTTCGTTCGAGAATTTTAAAAATAGATTCCACTCATACATCTACTATCCCATTGGCGGAATTGTCATCTTGAGATGTTATTTTCATCCCGCGGTTGTGTTTTCTACGTCGTAACAAGACAAAAATAATTTTTTTTTTTTATGCGTAACCCTTTAACCTTTCTCAGATCCAATTTTAAAAACATCATTTGATAATTTTTTAATAATAATAAAGTTTGTAGTTAAAAAATAAATAAATCATTAAATGTTCGAGGAGAATTATTTTTTCTTCATGTGCATAAATTAAGACATGCATCTTGTAGGATTTTATGGGTAATTTTTTTGTCCTTAACATGAGCGCCGGCAGCATAGGGCAAGAGGGGCAATGCCCCCCCCCCCTGGATTTTTGTATGCAGTGTTTCCCCTTGCTTTTTTGCTCATTCCAACATGGTAACCATACGTTAAAGTAGTCTTTGCCCCCCTCCCCTTGAGTAGTCTTTGCCCATCCCGGAGTAGTCTTTGCCCCCCCCCATTTGGGAAATATTCTGCCGGCGCCCATGATCCTTAATTATGGACGCAGGGTCTGAAGGTGCCAGTTAGTTATTTCATAGATTTTGCTACTCTCAGTACATGTTAATTGATCACTGAAAGAAAATGCCATCACACTACCAGTTCATGCGTTATCACAAAAACTTCGCTATTATTAAACTTCGGGAAGCATGCAAGCGATCTGATTAACAGGCTGTTTGTAGTAGAAAATTTGGGAGAAACATCACCTGAAATCTTTTAAACAAGATATTAAGTTTTCAGAATTATTTAACTTTTTTTTTTTGCACAATCTAATATGCTTTATTTCTTTATAATTTTAATTATAACTCTAATAAGCACTACATAGAGTATCATAATTAAACATAAGCAAACATAAAGGGATATATAAAGGTGTTTTTTCCCTTAAAAAGCCCTACGACCAAGACACCCCCCCCCCAACCACACTAAGCAGATTGCCCTTGCGTAGTTTTGCCTCAACACAAGGCTCTGGGCTGTAGCCAAGTATGTGTGTGGAGGGGTGGATCATTGGGGTTTGATACCTGCTCCCAGACCCCCGAAATTTTAGTCAATGCATTAGTAGTTTTTACTTTCCGAACATGTACCATATAAGGAAAGTATTGTAATCATGAAAAAATTCGAATTCGAGATTTTGGTGTACTGACACGTTTTGAGGTCTTCTGAATTCATTTATGCTATTTTTACGAGATGTATGTATGTATGTGTGTATGTGTGTGTGTGTATGTGTGTTTGTGTGTATGTGAGTGAACACGATAGCTCCTGAACAGGGCATGCGATTGAGCTCAAATTGGGTATATATGTTATAAACCACCGTCGCAAGACCGGTATTGATTTGGGTGTGTATAGGACTTACAGTTTTTCTACAGGGCTACGACAAAGATTTCTTTTACATTATGGCCTATGGAGGAAAATTTTGGAAAGTGCGCTAGCGTTTAAACGGTACATTCGATTGAGCTCAAATTGGGTATACATGCTATAAACCACCATTGTAAGACCGGTATTGATTTTGATGTTTATAGGACTTATAGTTTTTCTACAGGGCTACGACAAAGATTTCTTTTACATTATGGCCTATGGGGAGAAATTCTTGAAAGTGCGCTAGCGTTTAAACGGTACATTCGATCGAGCTTCAATTTGGTATATATGTTTTAATTATTCATCGATTAAAATTTATTTAAATGCTTGGTCATGATCTTAATCGTAAGTGTTCGGAAAGTCGAGTGGAGTCACTCCAGATTTTTTTTAATTAAAACTGATACAGGGACAAAATGCACCTTGTATGAAAGTCCATACTTATTTCTAGAACAGTAATATTTTGTATAAATATTGTTTCACTTGCTTGCTTCCTTTTTTTAGGCTGAAAACCCAAATGTGTCTTTGTTATTCTACTGGGAATCCTTGAGTCGTCAGGTAATGTTTATATCTTTATTTGCATGTTGTTAGTAGTAATCCGTTCTATTTTCGGCCACTCAAAAAATGCGGCCACTTGTGTTATACACATATGATGGATACTAGCTTTGTGAAAGCGAATATTGCTCGAAGGAAGTAAATTATACATAGATTAATTATACACCTTGTATATCAAAGAGTAGCGTAATGACGCTTACTTTAGATAAAGCATGAATAACTGGTAAAATTTACAAAAAAAAAAAAAAAAATATCAATAATTTTTAAAGAAATATAACTCTAAAGCATGAGTAACAGTTTGTAGCCGACTAAATTACATAAAAATTTCAGGATTACTTAATTATACCATGGATTGACCGGTATTATTGCCCGACATAGTAAGGTAATTGCGCTCAAAATTTTGGTATAACATTTAAGTACGAAAAAGCAGAGGCGTAGCTAGGCTTTTCAGTGCCGGGGGGAAAGCGGAAATTTTGCACCCCTTCCTGTTTACCAAAATAAATGGGGAATGTTTTAATTTGGCGTTGTCCTTGGGTGCTGCGCCCGGGGACAGATGCCCCTCCTTGACCCTCCTGGCTACGCACACTGGACAACAGTCACATATGTAGTTGTGTGCGGACTCTCCCCAGCACTCCAAGCTTTACGCAATTGTTCAGCGAAATCACGTTTCGTTAAATCCTCCCGAATTCTCCGAAAAATCAGCAGATGCCTATCTACATAGCCTATCCTATTAACCCTTTGAGGCGCAACCATTTCCCAATGCTGAAAAAAGGGCAGCCGTTGCCATCGCTCGACCCTACTAGCAATTTAGCTCGGGTCATCATCGGCTGGCTACGTGGCCGGTGGTAGCCCGAGCAAAATTGCTAGTAGGGGACTTAACTACCAGCAAGATGGCGGACGCTCGAAACGTCCATCGCGTGCCACAGATCTAGAGACCCCTTTTTGACGCAGCTGGCTGTGCCGCACAGCCAGCTGTCGTCAAAAAAAGGGTCTCTAGATCTGTGGCACGCGATGAACGTTTCGATCGTCCGCCCTCTTGCTGGTCGTTAAGTCGAGCGATGGCAACGGCTGCCCTTTTTTCAGCATTGGGCAATCTTTCCAGCTGTTCTTGCGTTGTTCCATTTTTCAGCAGATGTCAGTGCTGTTAAAAATAATCTTTTTACGGGAAATGACGTGCCAAAGAGTAAAGGATTCTCGTGGAGCTCTGTCGCCCGCAACTATTTTTATAGAAATCAAATCTATTTCTTCGTGACTAGCAACAGTCAAAACGTCAGAGTTGGGTGTTCCCAGAGCGGGAACACTGCGCGTTGAAGGGTTAAAAGCAAATCATCTATGAATCATCATCATGATACAGCTGCGACTCATCAATGTCTTCTTGAGCTAGTGTCATATAACTTCTTGTACTTTTGTACGACTTGATATTAGGCTACCTCTTAGATGTGCTCATTTCCTCGAACGAACTATAATTGATTTCAACTGCATTTGTGCATCTTTCAAACATCTCCATTAAATAAAGTCTTCAGGTTATGATTTAAAAACCACCGAGTTAAGCAGATTAAATTCATCGGTTGAGGGAAAAGTAATAGGGATTCATAGACTCAGAACTAAATTATAATTATTATTAAAAGCATCGTCACTTCAGCTGAAAATACTTTTAGCAATCCTTCCCCTTAAAATTTGTATGTCGCCCGGCGCGGATCCAAGGGGAGGGCGGTGGGGCGATCGCCCCCTCCTGGGCGAAGTCCAAAACTGTGTTATAATATGTTAAAATATATTATGAAAGTATAATGAAAATTTAGTAGCCTTTTCTTAAGGGGTGTATGGCGGGTACTACGCCCTGTTCTTTTTAATCATAGCTCATATATAGATTTTATCAATAATATAATAAATTACATTAATTGGTATAATTAATTATATTAATTAATTATAAAATGATTTTGCGCATTCTATCCCCCCCCCCTGTTTCAGGTACAAAATAGCTCCCTCCTTGAGTAATTTCTGGATCCGCGCCTGTATTTCGCAGGCCTCAAATAATTTTAATAGTTGAGTTTTATAAAAGTGCATCACACACTGTGTAACACAAAATGCATCCGTGATAACTGTGAAATGATGTGCAGACTGGTTATACATGTAGTTGAATACTAGTTAGCTGCAAGAGTTATTCTCAATCTTTTCTTCAGATACGCATTGAAGGAACAGTTCAGAAATTGGATGAGAAAGAGTCGGAATGCTATTTTCATTCTCGGTCTCGAGATACTCAGATATCTACCGTTCTAAGCCACCAGAGTGAAGTAATTGAAAATAAGGAGGTACGTGTACACTTATTGAGATTGGTTTTATTTTGATGAACTTAAAGTTCTCTTTTTTTTTCCGAGATTACTGGAAACTGTAATATTACAGTAAAGCACCGTTTATACGTTTCTCATTTCTACGACTTTTACATTAATATACGTCGCTTTCGTGAAGTCCCGATTCATTCCTATTCTTTTCAATGCAAAAAGGCTTCGTTTATACGATGCACAATTTCGGTTATACGTCGTTTTTTTCACCCTCCTAAATTCTGAAATTTTTCTGTCTAAGTCATTATTTTCCAATTTAGAGAGAAACTTTTCCTAGAAAGAACGACTAATAAAGGATCTAAATCGGGATTTACCTTTTAAACACGCCATCGACTATATCGAAAAAAAAAACATTTCATGTCCTTAATTGAACCCGTAATATTGTAATAATTAAAGATACTCACGACTAAAAAGATTATTAATGACTATGTCATTTCATCTCTCACCCCCTTTATTGAAAATTGTCCCAAAAATGCGATGTAAAAGTATGCGACTTAATTTTGCATATATTTCAATACTATTAGTTCACAACAGCTTTAATCTATTGTTACAATATTTCGTAATCTGTAGAATAGGCATCCCATGTATTTTTTTACATATATTTAAATACTATTGGTTCACAACAGTTTTAATCTACTGTTATAATATTTCGTAAGCTGTAGAATATGCATCCTGTGTATTTTTCTATAAATAGGTTGCAATCCTAAAAATTTCAACATAGGGTTACCAAGTGAAATACGCGAAAGATGAGTGATAAAATGACATAGTCAATTAATATCGTTTTAATATGGCAATAATGAAACTTAAAATTTGGGGGGGGGGGTTCAGGGGGTCTCCCCCTGACGAGGCTCGAACAGCAGAGTTATAATTTTAATTTAATGTCTGTATGATTCATATCATAATTGGTATGCAATTTGTATTATATGTATTAAAGATATGCAGCATTTAAGATAGAGTGCAATAAAAGTATGATTTGTTTCATTTGTATAAGTGTTTGTTTTTTTAATTGTACTTGTTCACGCAAAAAAACTTAAAATTATTATATTTACACAAATTTGCATTAGTAACGTTAAACCTGTAATGCAATGTAAGTTTTTTATTAATGTTACAGTTATACGTCGTTTCATTTATACGTCGTTTCAGATAGGTCCCTTGAAAGATTTATAAACGGTGCTTTATTAATTGCATTATAATTTCTCGCATTATACGTATGCGAGAGTGCCGTAATGCGGGAGTAACGCAAAGATTAACGTATGAAACAATCTGAAAAAATACTTGTTATTATTATTGATTCCCTGTTTGTTTGTTTTTTTTTTCTGCTCTTAAATCTCTCGCTGTCTCTCTGTTCCTCCCCTAATTTTACATTAGAGAAAATATTTTAGTGTATAAAATTCCCTCTCATAACACATCTACTTTTGAAAATTATTCCTTTAACCCAGAAAACCCGGTACATTCTTTTAAGTAAACTTATTGATTTGTCGTTTGCTCAGCAGTGTGAGGGGATATCCAAACGTTTTCTTTTACATTTATACGCACATTTATATTTAGCGAAATATTCTGTTAAAAAAACTCTTTAAAAAAATTATTTAGGTTCTTATGAAGAAACAGCTTGATTTAGAAAAGAAATATGCTGATGAAAGTATAATAATTCCAAAGCCTCCTTATTGGTACGTTCTAAATGATTAATTTTCTTATGTTTTTAATTTACTTTTAAGTTATTCATTAATACACTATATGTTGCTCTTCAGTCTTTATTCAGTTTAAATATTTTTCGTGTTTTATTTTTTATTATCATCATCATTATCGTGAGTAGTAGTCTGGAAATGTTTATCTGTTTGGTTCATTTAATGCTTATGATGCGACAGTTTTCGACTGGGAAAAGTGATGGCTTTTAGTTAGAATTTTGTTGAAATGTTCATCGCTTTTTCATATTCACAACATCTAAAAAAGTACTCAAAACTGCAGACAGTTTGAAAATGATTTACATTTTAAAAAATTAAAGAGAACAACTCTGTCTAATAGGAAGATCTGAAGTGTTTTTAATGAGTGTATTGTGGTAATAGAAGCCCTGCACGAGGGTATCTTCCTCGAGGGGGGGGGGGGGCATGGACGAAGGATTTTTTAAATCTTCAATTTTTAAATATCATCTTAAAATAACTTTATTCTTTTGTAAAACTCTCGAATTTCGTATTTTTCGTAATCACAAATTACCTCGGTGCTAAAGAATACATATTCTTCTACGTATTAAGTTATCTTCCTTTTTCGGGAAGTATTTTTAATTATAATATAAATCCAAATAAGCTAAGGAGGAAAATCACTGCGCCTGTAAATTCATTAATAAATATTCGCGCATCGATTATCGTAGAAGGAACAAACGACGAAAATGATCTTTATTGTTTGAATATAGTCACTGATTTCTTTTACGGTCCAAAGCAGAGCTTGAAATAAGATTTTGAAACTTGCAGCAAAAAATGTTGAGAGCTTTTATAAGTCAAACTTACTGCGACAACTACCGCAAACATTCTATCGCGGCTATTCCGGCTAATCTCGTGGCATTTGCCGTGGTTGCCATGAGTAAAGTGACCATTTTTTTCTGAACCAAAAATCAGGACACTTCTTAACCGTAGAGTCGGGGGGGGTAAAAATTAATCCCGAACTTCCCCCCCCCCTCCCAAAGATTTTTTTTTTTTTTCTACGCATATTTTTCTCATAAAAGTAGAAAATAAAATTGAGTTGAAAAAAATATAGCGAATATACTAATAAAATAGGCCTATTGTATAAATTTAGGTTTTAAATAATTTAATTGTTAATTTTTGGATAACTTTCCAAATTAGTTTGCTTTCTAACAATAACTATAGAATCGCCGTCCATTGATTGTAGATATGTATTAATACATATTATAAAACAATCATTTTCATCATAAAAGAAAACTGGTGTTAAATACAAGTTACAAAAAACTTTGTAAATAGCACGATCATTTTCGTGTGAATTTACTCCCAATTTATTTTACATCTATTTGTTTATTTTTCATAAAGCAGGACTTCGGCGGGACAGGAATGGAAAAGTGGGGCATTTTAGGGTTCTGTGGGGACAGCAAGACATATAGGTAAAAATCAGGACTGTCCCGCCAAAAGCAGGACGACTGGTCACTTTAGCCATGAGTTATTTGGAGTCCTGGTCCAAAGTCCATAATCAATGTAACGTATGTTTTCTGAAAACTGCAGAATAGTTTGGTTGGGATTTATTTCTGATAAAGTTAAAAAGTGTAAAAGATTGTTAATTTAGTTTTAAAAGTTGATGATGAAGATGAAAGTTAAAAGTGTAAAAGTGTAAAAGGTTATTTCTGATAAAGTGTCAGAAATTTATTTAAAAAAAATTCTGACACTTTATGTCTCATTTTTTTAAGGAGAAAGGGAAGAATAAAAAAAAGAAAAGGAAAGGAAATTTTTAGTTAAAAATTAAGACTTTTGTCTGAGCTTATAGATATATATATATACAGGGTTGTTCCAAAAAGGTGGTAACGGGCTTTAATTCTTTATCTATTAGAGATAAAGAATTTCGCTTAAAAAATTGCGTTAAGAAAAAATGCTTCTCATTCATTTACAAAAAGTGACACTTTTTAAATTTGTATAAGACCCCGCCCCCGTACAAAAACATTTCCAATTAGTAAAATGTGCTTCATACACTCAAGAGGGGGTGTACCCAATTTGAGCCTTTCATCATACATCGTAACAGAGATATCTTTAATGAAAGATGATCGGAGACTATACATAATTTGAATGTAAAACGTTTATTGCTAGAGTGGGGAAAAAAAAAATATTTTTCTTTCGTCATTTCTGTACGACCCCTGAAATGCGAGCATTTGACGTGTTTTTTTCCCTTCGAGAACCACAAAAAAGTGGTTTAAGTCAGCGTTATATTTAGCTTCATATCTCTGACACTTTTTAAAGTATAATTCACAACTTTTGTAAGTCGCCGCAGTGTATAGGACACATTTTACTAACTGGAAAAGTTACACTTTTTAAATTTGATGATGAACGAGAAGAATTTTTTTCTTAACGGAGTCTTATTTCTGACCTAATTTTGAACAGTTTTTCAACTGACACTGCCCACTTATCTCTGATAGATAAAGAATTAAAGCCCGTTACTACCTTTTAGGGACACCCTGTATACATATATATTTAGTACGAAAGAGATTTTGTGTATTTTATACTAGTATTATGAACTAATCTGCGTTTTTCTTTTTTTTTTCTAGGGGTGGTTATAAAGTTGTTCCGAAATCGTTTGAGTTCTGGCATGGCCATAAGAACAGACTTCATGACAGAATAAGGTTTCGTCAACCAGCACCCGAAGAAGTACCCGACAGTAAACTTTCATTTAGCGGAGAAAATGGTTGGATCTATGAATATCTGTCGCCTTAAATTATGCTGCATCCAGTGGCGTATTTCTGCCCAG
This sequence comes from Cheiracanthium punctorium, assembly GCA_038373885.1. Taxonomy (NCBI): domain Eukaryota; kingdom Metazoa; phylum Arthropoda; class Arachnida; order Araneae; family Cheiracanthiidae; genus Cheiracanthium; species Cheiracanthium punctorium. Next base: position 294,410 of record JAWZYV010012921.1, read on the forward strand.
ACGTGTGCCTCGGGCCTCATAAATTTAAGAGACCTCAAAATTCTACTTTGAAATTAATGAATAAATAAAATATTTTATTTAACTACTGTTTTCATAAACTTTTTTCAACTCACCACTTTTCAAATAGCAGACAATAATGTGACAATTAACTGGTGGTTTCTTACTATTATATGACTTAAGGCTGTAGTTCGAAGAAAAAGAACTCTGTTTTTAGTCTTGGTACTCAAATTGAAATAAACTAATAGCACCATGGTCTCAAAAAAATTCCAGAGGGTTCTTCATAAGCTGCTTTATATACTGTAATAAGCGTAAAAGTTGTGCCTTTTGTGAAATTTTCAGAAAAAAATTCTTAAATATGGATCTGAGCTGCAAGATTTTTCGAAGAGTGACACGCTGTGCGAAAATTTCCGATTTTTAAGAATTTTTTCTAAAAGTTTTGAAACTGATACAGGTTTATCGTTTATTTCAGTGTGTAGTACAGTTTGTAAAGAGACAGTTTCAAAGTTCTGAAGCGCCTGACATAATTAGTTTACTTGTACTCATGTACCAAAATCACATGATTTTTTCGAAATACACCGTTAAGGGAAAAATATCCCTAAACGCCGGGTATTCATTAACAAAACAAGGTCGTAACCAGGGGGGAGGAGACCATATGGATTTAATACCCCCTCCCCCCCTCTCCCCGAAATTTTAGTCAATTCAGTAATTTTTTATTTGCTGTGATTCCGGAGATCAATCGAAGTTGAAAAATGGTAGCACTACATATCCCTCCCCGAAATTCAATCCCCCCCCCCTCCCGAAACTTTTTTCTGGCTACAGCCTTGCAGTAATAGATAATTTAGATATCCATCATTCTGCGTTTTCGGACTCAAGTAAGTGTTAAGTCTGATGTACAGCCCTTGAGAAAGGAGCAGGAAGGCAGAGGGGACACTTTGTGCGTTAGTTTTACGGAGTATCCACCAACCAAAGTACTTTTACATACTGTGACCATTTATTTTTTCCTTCAAAACGGGGCATCTACTACTTTTTTTGAAAATAGTTGTATTTATTTTCTTCCTCAAAACGGGACATCTACAGTTTTTAAAGTAATAGTGCAGGGATAGACTGAATTTGCAGGTCTGGGTAACTTTTAGTCGTTAAGAAAACGCGCAAAAAAGCTTGTGTTAATGTTAATGTCAAAATAAAATGAAAGAAAACTTTGCTAAAACACACATATACTATAAAAAATAGTCTAAGACGTATGTTTCGGGTGGTATAAGGGGTAGGCCCTTCTTCGAGTTAAAAAACACCATCCGGCACAAGAACTTTAAAAAAAGAAATAATAAATAAATTGAAATAGTTGACAAAAAAGAACACTAAAAGAACAAACACAAAAACAATACATCTCCTGGCGTTTTCTTTGCGTCTCGAGAGGGGAGAGAGGGAAATCAAGTTTTTGTTTTTTGGGTTTTTTTTACAGACACTGCCGTTGGATGATTTTAGATTTTTAGCGGCCGTTATTGAAATCGTTACCGTGGGTTGCTCTCTTTCTAAAAACAAGACATTGCAGGGGACTTTTTCTAAAGCTTGGGGACAGCGGGACAAGCCACCTAAAAACGGGACTGTCCCGTTCAAAACGGGGGGTATGGTCACCTTACTTTTACATCATCTGTCATTTTGTAGCTACGGGTGGTCTCAAACAAGAAATACCGGCGTCACCCTCGATGAGGGTTCGCTTTCCATTGCTTAACATGGAAGACGCGAGAACCATGTATCAACCTTAAGGCTCACGTTCACGATATAGTTCATCTGACGGCCCACTTGTAGAAGAAAGTTAAAAGAAAGATTTTTATTACCAGGGAGTATAAGTCACTGACCTGTGAACAAAACAGAAGAAACTATCGTTTGCTGAACAAAGTGATATTCTGTAAGAAAAATAATATTTGGATATTTCCACTACAGTGGTAATACAAATGGCCGGTCAGATGAATTGTATTAACCTTAATTTCCTTATCAACCTTAAATTTCCCCTTTTGACCTTTTACTGACCATAATCCCAGACAACACATAAGCTTAAATCAAGCTTGACATTTCTTTGAATTTGACGTATTAATACAAGCTTGACAGTTCAATCCATTAACTTGATTATTGCTATTGCACTGATGGCGCCATCTGTCGCTGTAGGAGAGAAGGAGAATGGACATTGAAAAGTCTAGCGTTTTCTCAAAATGGTCATATTAAATAAAGAAAAGTTCGTAAAAGTTGTGTTTTATTTTATTATCGCACAAAACCTAGACATTAGGACACGCAAGGGGTAGGAATGAATGGGATAAGCCCCTCTGAAGTGTAACACGAGGGGAGTTTTAGTTTTACTTACATCTAATTAACATTAGTAATTCCATTAACTAATTAATTAGCCCTAAAAATAAATTTTAATATAATTAACGCAATTTAGTTAGTTAATATACTTCACTTTATGGGTGGTTGAATGAGGCGGTTTCCGGCCGCTGCAAAATAATTTATCATCAGTCATAAATGTACTTGACCATAGAGTTAAAAAAAAAAAAGATTCTATATTTCCAAATATGGAAATTCTTCAAAATAAAATACAATTATACTACGAAATTGATTTCAAAATCAGTCATTTGTCTCGATTTTGGCCAGTATTGCCCAACATGTGTGTTGCGATATTGAAAGTTTTAAAACGTGTGCTGCTGTTAAGTTTATATTATGTTTATTTCCCTATTAATAGAGTCTCTAAATCACACATAACATTATTTTAATTTTGATGCATCCCATGGAAAAATAAAAGAAACAAATAACACATCGGCCACTTATCAATCTGGCCAGAAAACGGCGTGATAAGTCACTTCAAACTTTAGTCATATCAGCCCGACTCAGACTGGCACAACGGTTAGGATGCTCGCCCCCCAACCCAAAGGTCCCGGGTTCTATTCTAGCCGCGGGCACTTGATGGAAGCAGATTAAATTAAATTGAAATTTCAGCGTAGAGGGGAAAATGCGTGTCAAAATAAAATATGTGGGGCGAGTTCGGCGCCCCGTGTACTTAGGAAATTTTTGGGGGGGAAAAGCTTGAAATTAAGCTTGCTATGTCAAGTTTGAAATGTGTCAAGCTTAATGCAAGCTAGGCAAGTGTAAACTAGAACACTTGATTCAACCTTGCATTAAGCTTACACGTTTGAAATTTTCAAGCTTAATTCAAATTTATTGACTTGATAAATCAACCTTGCTGCAAGTTTGCTGTACTGTCTGGGAAATATGATACGACAAAAAGATCGTTTTGAAGGGAGGGTGAGCGATCGCTTCTAGCATGTCCGTAAACTTGCAACCGACCAATTTATTATTTCCTCAGATCTGACATGCAATCTGGGTCAATGTCTTCGTAATTAGCGACCTTCTTCGCCCGTAATTCCAAAGAAATCTAACGATAAAATTAATTAAAAATTCTGTAAAATAGCACACATAATAGGGGTACCTATCAATACGATGGTTTTGCGTGATACAAAAGGTCCACGCTTCCACCATCCACGCAGATAAGAAAAGAAAGTTAGAAGAGGTTGAATTCTAACCTTTACATTACGTATACACATCTAAGATATTTAAATGTAAGCTGGATTTCCTTCTTCAGTTTTGTGAATAACTAAGTTTCTTAGTTTTACTTTTGAATAAGATACAGCCAGAGTGCGAACTGAACATTTTCTCGAGGGGGGGGGGGGTATTTGAAAGAGAACATTCTCCAGGAAGGGACATAAAAAAGTAAGAAAATCTGAACTAAAGTAAAATATTAAAAGCGTATCATAATTTATGCGTCGTCCCTATTTTTCTTCCTTATTCCATTAAGTTGGAAAGTGTATCATTATTCATGAGTAGGCTGTATTTTTCTTCCTTGTTCCATAAAATCCTTCTTTGGAATCGAAATGTATCTTAAAATCGCCTACTAAAACTATTTTACAATCTTCACCAAGCATTTTCCAATTATACTTCACCGTTCTAAATACTGTTTCGAACATAGGCGCACCCACGGAGGGGGCTATGGGGGGCTTCAGCCCTAAAAGTAGAAAGTTAGAAGTGAAAAGCTTAATGAAAATTGTCGCTAATGAATAATTTTTTTCTTTCTTTTTTTAATTGTCTTCAAGTTATTTCAAACTAAAAAGATATTTATTTAAAAAGTTTTTAAACAAATGCTTACAGTTAGTTTATGAAACACTGTTAATCTCGGTTACAACGTCACTGAAAGTGCAGATAATTAATTGTGACTCCATACGAAGTTACATTGCTTGTGTTCTGTGGGACAGTCAAATGGTACCGAATATGTACCCTAGTAGCAATGACTGCTTGTTTTCTGCTCGGTCGTTCATCGACTCATCGTTAACTCATCGACTTGTCGAATTCAGTCATCGTCAAGTGCACCTTTGTTTATCTGCAATAGATAAATTTTTATTCATGGATAGAAGTGATCTAGACGAGCAGTTTCGCCGATGGGAAACCGAAAAACAATATCTTATCCGAAACTGCAGTTCTAATTGTCTTGGGGGCCTTGCAGGTGTCCCCAGTGGTTTTCACTTTACCCAAATTCCTACAAATATTTGCGTAATTTAGATGTGTCTTTGCATAATCTAAGGGAAATTTTGAACAATTCTTGAATTAATCGAATAATTTACTTCAAATTTCTTGTATTGGGGTTGGGAGGGGGCAGGGGGTGGTATCCCCCCCCCTTGCCCCCTCCCAAAAAATTTAAATTTGAAAAGAAATATTTACAAAAAATGCAAGTGTTTATTATAAATCGTTTGTAATATTTAAATAATTTTTTAAAAATGTGTTTAAAAAAAAGAAAAGAAAATCTATTTGAGCGTCAGCTGCATTATAAGAAAAACGGAAACTTCATTACAATGAACAACTTTTTTGAAACCTTTTTAATGTAAACAGCAAGAAGAGAAATCGGTTAATTTTTAAGTTATCCAAGAAATATGGAAGTTAAAATCACACTAAAATTCCTATACAATTGGCAATATTGTTTTTTAATTATTAATTATGAATGTTGTTGCTACTTACATACATTGGTAAAGAGTGAAATTAATTTCTTACCAATCGAATAATTTGACTATTATTAATAATAGCTGAACAACACTTTGTCAAAATTTCACCCAAAGTCCCAATCTGAGACTAAAATAGCGGGTACTTCACACTTTGCCTTGAACATGACAAGATTCGATGGTCTAGGGGTAACGGGCTTATCTCGGAATCAGTACGCTCAGGGTTCGGGCCCGGGGTAGGAAGAATTCTTTTTTTTTTTTTTTCAGAAAAACGGAAATTTAGCATACAAAAAACGAAAACATAATAAACAGAACGGACATATTTTGAAAATTTTGCTGCCAGTCCTTTATTTTTTACTAGCAAATATATTTTAAACAGTTTATCGGTTTCTTTTCGTTATTTCATCGGAGTCATCTGTAAACGATGATCAGCTTTATGGTCCCCCGAGCGGACATTTTGTACCAGTTGCCGATGAAATTTCCCCTTTTTTTGGATGAAAAGCCGTGATCGGCCATTCCTCCTTCTCCTCGGATTTAACTCACCCGCCTCTCATCGACCGATGGGTTATTGCTACTAGGGTAGACATTATAAGAGAGTTGTAACTAATCGAGGTCACTATAACCGAGTTCAGCAGCATTTGCATGTCGCCCAGCCAACCCTCCCCCCAAACTAAAATCCTGGGTGAGCCACTGGTTTCGAATGTGCATCATAATCCATGAGTGTGTCGTGTTTGTCTTCCTTGGGTTGATTCCTACTTTAATGCCCCGACTTTCGCCAAGGTGAAGATAATTAAATATATGCAGACGAAATTTTCTATTTATGTGGCAACTGTAATTTAGTTACACTATCCTCCCCCCTATGGAGCCATAATTGGTTTTGACATCCTCCTCTTAGCAAGGCGCTCGGGGCACGTACCCCTTTTGCCTTCTTTTAGTTGTAGCTCTGGACATGATTCACTACTTATGAAAACAGTATTTTATGTATGAAACTGGCACATATGAGAACAATATTTTATATATGACAGACATTAAATCTGACTTTAAATTTTTATGGCTACGTAGGTTCTAAAAAAACAGTTATTTAAAAAAAGTTTTTAAAAATATTTTTACAAAAAGAGCTTTGCTCTTTTAAATAAAAAATGCGTAAAAAAATTGTATAACTGAAAAAGTAGAGGGAGAGAGCAGCACATTTCTGCCAAGTTTCAAATAAATTCTGAGTTTAAATGAGGGGGGGAGGGCTTGATGATGTTTTCTTGTAACAGTCTAGTAGAGTTTACATTTATTGTCAACAGATAGCGCATATAATTACAAAATGCTGTATACCGGAATGAGTGTAACTGCTTACAGATCACATTTTGAACGAATCTTAAGTTAAATGTCCATGTCCAAGTATTTTGTGCGCTGAGGTGCGCAGAATGGAATTTCCGCAGGATGTAAATTTACCATCTGATTTATAAAGACTTTTTGGTTTCTGCAACTTGTTGTTTTGTCTGTGTTATTTTTGTTAGCTTTATAATATATATATTTAAAAGTAAGTAATATTTTTTTGTACTGAAGTGTGCTTGATTATAACAACTTTTCTGCGCATTGTTTATGTTTTTGTAAGGTTGCTGTGGATGTCGTTTGTAATGGATGTTAATGACTTATTATCTTCGATAAAATGGCGGTTATCCCACGCACACACACACAAAAAAAATAATAATTAAAATGGGAGGGGGGAGATAAAATACTGTGTTAGTATTGCGATTAATGAGTTTTTCTGAAATCTCAATTAAGCTCCGCACTTTTAAAAATTATTTTGATTTTTTTCCCCCTTGTATTTCTCAGCTGAACTTGATGAAAGACTATTATTTCATAAATTGCAGCATGTAGCAAAATTATGTATTCTTCTGTCAGTAATTCTAAATATTTAAACCAGCGCGCAAATAAAAGATCTCAACTGAATATTCAAGGCCATAAACGGAGGTAAAGGAGAGGTTTGGGATTCAAGTCACCGTGGAATTTTCAGCATGGTTCATTGCCTTGGTTGGAGGCCTTTTATGGGGTTCTAATGCATATTCACGTTACATCTGGGGGGGAAAAAAAAAAACGACCAAAACTCCAGACCGTTAAATTGACAGCCGCATGGTAGGCCCGAACGTGGGTCCTTCACACTTGATGTTTAGTGCCTTATTCACTTGGCTAGGGTGGGGCAATGTTGTATTGAGATGTGTGTTGGTTCATATACAGTGGCGTACAGAAGGGAGGGGGTCCAGACTCCTTCTAAAAAAGTTATCAACTTTGCATCGTAAAATCACTTTGTAATTCTCAGCATTCTAATACATTAAAACTTCATCAAATTCTCATTTGTAGCAGTAGAGATAAACATAAATGGAAACATATGAAGCAAAAGTATATTGAAGTGAGGGTTTCTGTATTAAAAGGGGGTCATGGTCACGATAAAAATTTGGTTCTGCATTTTTTTCTGGTGTTTGGTTGGTTTTCCAACTTTATTATGACCTGGACCCCTTAAGAGAAAATCCTGTGTGTGCCACTGCATATGGATGCAAAGCAACCTAGCTGTGTTAGTTAATCTAAAATCAGCATGGTTAAAATAGCAGATAACACTAAAAAATTGCAGAAAACTCCAGTTTCACTACAAAACTACACAAAGCCTTAAACAACTCAAAAAACTGCACAAAATAAAAACTCTTATGTTTTTCTCATGTCATTCACTTATTTCGTAGTTGAGAAGTGTCCTTTGAGCCACTTTTATTGTTCAATTCACTTCTCTATTACATAATTCCTCCCCTCGCCTTCATCGGCACATGCAGTGCTGTCCCAATAGTGCTTTCCAACCTTTTAGCATCCACACCTTCCCCCCCAACAGAAGCTAACTTACTGTTGCATCTCTCTTCGCATTTTTCAGCATACATTGTTTCTTATTCTCTTACATTGAACATTTAGTTGCCTTTTCTACAAAATAATGTTATCAGTAAAGTTTGAATAAACATTTTTAGCAAAAATGGGTATGTTTTGGTGTAAAAAAATTAAAGATGATTTTTCAAAACATGCATTATCACTTGCTCATTGCCTGTTTTTCTCGCCGCCTCCCAGGGTTGTTATGATTTTTTCCAACCCGAAAAAACCCGGGTGGATTTTTCGAAAAGCCCACTTGAAAAAACCCGAGAAAAAAATCCAACTGGGTTTTTGAAAATTTCAACTTTAATTATGTAGATAATACATTGTTTAACATCAGTACACCACTTGTAAAGTTTATAAACAGCTCCCTACCTCCCCCCACACCACCACTACCTAAGAGAAAAAAAAAAAAAAAATCAGACTTCACATAGGCAATAAAATTTTCTAGAGTAAATTTTTATACCTATCTGTATTAAAATGAATAAGGATTTTTTAACCATAAGAAAATCATTAGTTTAAAAAAGTTGTAATTAAGCACTGGTATATCACTGTTAAAATTATTACTAATAGTCAATTTATCTAAGAGCAAACCATGATTGGGGTTGCTATTGTTATTGATTTATAAATTTTTTCCATGTATGATTAATAATTGTAATTAGTTATTACTATTACATTAATCACTTTTTATTTGTAATTGATTTTTGTAATCAATTAGTTTGCTTTAAGTTGCATTTAGTAATAAGCAAATTTTTTTTCAAATATTCTGAAACCCCATCCCTTCTTCTGATAAAACCCAGATAAAACCCCCAAAACCCTGAAAAACCCCGGATTCTTAACAACCCTGCTGCCTCCCCCTGCAAATGGTCTGCATCCCACCTAGGGGTATGAAAATTGGATCCGTTTTGCGGCTCCTCCAAGAAATTACAATTGATTAAAATGACCCGTCATTGCCATTTACCCCTACATTTTAATCTGTTTTATTATTTATTTTAACAAAATGCTATTTTTATTAAAAATTGGTATTGAAATTCACAAAAATGGGACCCTGGAAACAAATACCTGGATCGACCCCTGGTATTGCTATAACCTTTTGTGGCTCAACCCTTTCCCAATGCTGAAAAAAGGGCAGCCGATGCCATCGCTCAACTTAACGACCAGCAAGATGGCGCACGATCGAAACGTTCATCGCGTGCCACAGATCGAGAGATCTTTTTTTGATGCGGACTGGCTGTGCGGCACAGCCAGCTGCATCAAAAAAGGGTCTCTCGATCTGTGACACATGATGAATGTTTCGATCGCCTGCCATCTTGCTGGTCGTTAAGTGGAGCAATGGCAACGGCTGCCCTTTTTTCAGCATGGGGCAATCTATCCAGCTGTTCTCGCATTCTTCCATTTTCCAGCAGATGTCAGTGCTGTTAAAAATAGTTGTGACAATTTTTTTTTAATGGGAAATGACGTGCTCAAAAGTAAAAGATTCTTGTGGAGCTATGTCAGCCATAACTATTTTTTATAGAAATCGAATCTATTCTTCGTGACTGGCAACAGTCAAAACGTCAGAATTTGGTGTTCCCAGAGCGGGAACACTGTGCGTTAAAGGAATAACTCAGTATTTCCTCCTCTCCCCCTCCCCAATATTGACATACCAATGATCTTCCCTTTTATTTTACTTCATCTTCGCAACTTTTGCAACAGACATACACACTTGCTTTCAAACCAACTTTCATACACCCATCCATTATCTTCTTCTAATTCCTTAACATGAAAAAGTGAATTTCAAACATGAACGCGTAAATGTGACAATCTTGGTATATTGTTTATATGCCTAACCCTTGGCTTTTGCTGACTTTTAATCTGCTATTTTGTTTTTTTAAATGAAATCTCATTTTTTAGTTTCATTTCTTGTCTGTTTATGTATTTTTGTAGTCATCTTTTTAAAAATATTTAACATTTTTTTATGCTTTTCTAAATTAGTTCTTCCAAATGTCTAAATTCTTGCATTCATCTCTATTTTGTGTGCAGTTTCCAATAATGTCTCTGGGAGCATTGCATTTCTTAGACAGAGACCAAATGGGAAAACATGCCAAACTGCTGATTATTTAAATCAGCCCAAGTGGTGGATTAAAGCAGGAATCAATCTGTGGCAATATATATTTCGTTGCTTGGAAATTGATTTTCAGTTGCCACTGTAACTCATAACTGTCTATTTCATTGTGTCATAATCTTACATTTTGAGTTAAAAAAAAAAAGAAAAACAGTTTTAAATATTAAAAATATGGTAGTAAAAATTTTAATTGTATTTCTGCAAACTTAAATTATTTTATCCAGATTTAATTTATCTACAAAATAATGTAAGTTGCTTTAAATTATTTGCATTTCGATATCTGCTTAGCAATTTTTTTTTCTTTCAAATTAACAGTGATTTTTTTTAAATTAATAATTTCTTAAAGCTATTTATTTTTTTTATAGATGCAATATTCAACGGTCTTTCTTGTTATCCCGGTGTTGATGATTTCGGCATTTGCTTATAATGCATTTAATGGCGGATGTAATGAAGCTGTGTGTGGGTCCATCGTGAGCAAGTGTATGCTTACTCAGTCATGCAAATGTGACGCAAAAAACATATCTTGCAGTAAAGACTGTTTTTATTGCTTGGACAAACTTTACTTAGAATGTTGTTCATGTGTAGGTAAGTTTCCTTTCTACAAAGTGAATGCATGTTAATTTGAAATTACAGTCTTGCAAGAGGTGGGCAGTTATCATGCTTACATCTTGTATTATATTAACTTGTAAAATCATGCTGCTAAAGTTACCTTAGCAGGGTTTCTACAGACCTGGAAAGTCAGGGATTTGGTAAAAAAAAGTCAGGGAAATTTGAAGAAATTGAAGAAAGGTCGGGGAAATGCAAGAAAAATTGAATATTGCTGCAAAATCAAGAAAATATTTGCTGTTTCAACCTAATTGTAGAAATTGTTTTATTTTCATTTTCTCATTTAACCTTATAAATAATTTTAAAATGTGTCCTTTATGAGCATATCTTGTGCAGTTGAAAAATGCGTAATTTTATCCTAAATTATTATCAAACAGGGTTTTTGGTAAAATCCAATGATATCAAATAAAATTCTTGTATATATTAATTTTATTATTATTTGTAAAAAATGGGGCAAAATATATAGAAAAGTTATTGATCAAAGGATGTAATATTAAAAATAGGAATCCAAAATTTCGGAAAACATGCTATATAAAAAGTCAGGGAAGAGCATCATAGATGTCTGGGAAAAGTCAGGGATGCAAAAGCTGTGAAATCAGTAGAAACCCTGTATTAACGTGTAAAGTCATGCTGCCAAAGTTACCTTCGCTACCGTCCCATGACAGCATATTGATAAATATTTCTTTGGATTCATTCAAGTATAAATTGATGTTTTCGTTAAATAATGTCAAAGCCTGATTAAGGTGCAGAGTTAGTAAAAATGCATAAAAAATGTACCTACATCCGATACAAAGTTCATTGATTAAAAAACGCAAAACTACAGAATACTTTCTGAACTGAAAGAATACAAAATACATGTATTTTCAAAATAAATTTAAAAATTTTAAAGTACCTATTATTATTGAGAATAAGCTAATTTTTCAACTAAAGAAGAAAATTCCAGTTTATTGCATTCAAATATATTTTAACTTGAGAAGCAAAAGCAATAGTATTAATTGATATTTAGCTTAAATAGTATTTATAGAAATGTTAAAGTAAGAAAACCTTTTTTTCTAAAGTGAAATATTGTAAAATTTTACCTGTATAGTTATAAAATCTGAAACAGACAATTTCTGAAAGATTGCATTTATGTTCAAACTGTAATTAAAATTTTATTATTTCAACATCTGAATATATATATCAGCTTGTTTCAAAATACTTTCTAGAAAAAAATTAATTTTCAAAAGTTACAGTACTTAATATAGCATTTGAATTATGAAATAAACAGAAATGTTATTAATAATATCTTGTTTTAACTTTTACTCCTTATGATAAAGAAATAAGGACATATTTTTATGGACAGTAATTTAGCAGACAAGCCTTGACATATATATATATATTAAAGTACATATTAATGTCATATAAAATAAATTTTGACACCTGGAGCATGTTACGAGTTGTTCTCTGAAAAAAAAAAAAAAAAAAAAAAAAAAGGTTGAAAAACATCTACGCATCTATTTTGCACTTATTCAATTAAACATTTGAACATAGATACTCAGCTTAAACAAAACAAAAAAAAATTTTGTTGTGAAGTGATTGTTAAAATTTATGATAGATTTCAATGCTTCACTTGTCATCAAAGTTTTTGGCTCGCATAACTGGCTCTGGACTTTACCTTTCCATTTCTATCTACTGAGCTAATTTGGAAAAATACTCCACTAAGAAATGTATATATCACAATCAGTCTGCACAACTACTGACTTAGGTCTTATTTTTCCGTCATTTACAAAAACAGATATTGAAATTCACAAAAGTAAGCAGTTTTTTCGAAAATGGTATTCTGGAAAAAATTGCTGGATTGACCCCTGACTATGAATTTTCGTAAACTGCAATTCTGTGTATCATGCAACTTTAGAGACATTGTTCCAGTTTTTTTAGTTGCTGTGTAATTTGTCTCTTGAAAAACTGTTCTTAGGCTGCACCATTTCTTGTCAGAGCAGCCTTAATAATTTCAGGCAAGAAAATTAATGTAAATTCTTTCTGCTGTTAAGATTAAATTCTGAAAAAAAAAAAAAAAAAACAATAGTTTTCTGTACAAAGTAGGCAAATTCTTTAATTTTCTATTACCCTCTTCATTAAAGGTACTGTATTTTTTTTCTGTAAAAATGTGTTTTGAATCTGACAATGTAATGAGCTAATTTTTGTTTCAGAAATGTGTCCCAAGGAGAATGAATCTGATACATATCTCAGTATGAAATCTCATGTCGAAGAACTAGCAGAGCCATTCCCTGATCTGTTTAGTGTTCTGACTGAAGAAAAAGACAGATTATTAAGATGGACTTCATTTACATATCCAGCAGAAGTGTCAGTAATATCAATGAATAAAGAAATAAAGTTTTATCCAGGTAATTAGTTTCAGATTTCAGGTGCATTAGAAGGAAAGCACAAAATAACTTTAGACTGCACTTAAAAAGAAAACAATTGTGAAAATTAAACCACAATTTAATTAGTAGCATAACTGTATAAAATCTTAGTGTAACTTCATCAGATAATTTATTTTAAAAATTGGCTGTAATTCTGAATGGCTAATTTAAAACAATTATTTTTAGTTTTAAATCGAAAATTCTTTTCTAAACTTGACAGCAGTCTTTAATTCAATCTTTTCTGCATCTAAAAATGTCCCTTTTGTTAAGAGTTGTTGAGTTTTATAGGATGACCTTCAGTACTTTTATTTCAATACAGAGTGTGCATTCAGCACAAAATTAAAAGCTTATATGCTGAACAGATATATAAATAGTATAATTATTTAAGATAATAAAGTAGCAGGAGGTAAAGCTACTTTAATTTCAGATTTAAGTGTAATTAACTGGCTAAAATATTGACATAACTGACTTGGCCTTTCTATTCACAAAGAACATTATGGATTATTGTAATAATGCTACTTTAGTTGTGATTATGTACAAAAATTAAGAGTTTTTGTTTATTTTATATAACTTGAATAGCTAAATTGAACAGCTGCTTGTAGCTGATGTTTTGAAAGGAAGTGACCTGAATGTTTTTGAAAAATGTATCTAGAAATTTATTTTAATGTTATAACTTGATTATTCTTGAATGATTTTGAAATTTGAAGAAGGTGAGGTAGTGAATTAGTTTATCAGATATTGCTAGTCTACTTGCCTTACTACTTAAAAACTTGGATTAAGCAGACTATTATGTTTTACTTCTTCTGAATTATAAAACCAATATTTCAATTTTAGCCAAAAGTGGAGAAACCACACCTGAGCCAATACCTGTTAATTGCACAGTTGCATATATGTCCCAGTGCATGTCCTGGAACAAATGTAAAAATGCATGCTTGTCTATGGGAGCTTCTAGTTACCGGTGGTTTCACGATGGCTGCTGCGAATGCGTTGGATTTACTTGTTTAAATTATGGCATCAATGAAAGCAGGTCCAGTATATTTAAGATTTTCTATTAAGAATTCACCTGATCTCAAGTGTTGCTACTAATACTTAGTTCTTGATACTTTTAGTACAATTTATCATACTGAACATCCCATCAAAATTTCATACTCTTTACAGTGCAAGCAGATTTTTATTGTACATGTAGTATAATGTGAACAGCATCTGTTATTCAATATTTTTTGTCTATTTGAAGATTTTGAATAGTCCTGCTTCTTTAGTTGTCTTGTAAAAATACTTTGAATGGATATAACTTTTTTGTAGATCTGGATAAGTTCAAGATTTTCAATGATTCTTAAATTTAAAGATAAATATTCTGTCTTGAATCATTGTTAATAATCTTAGTTATTCAGAATTAAATTTTATTTTTTGTGTTTTGTTATTTCCTATATTGTGCAATATGCATTTTTCATTTGTCCTCGGTCTTTTTCTTGCTGTTAATTGTCTGCTTTTGCTAATAAAGTAATCTCTTTATTGCTGGCTTCTTTCCTCTTAAAGGAACATGTCTGCAAATTAGATTTACCTGGAACGTTATTGCTTCTTTTCACTTTATTTTCTAGTGGTGCCAAACTATTTATGCAAAAGTAGCTTTAAAATTTACTCATTAAGTTATTAAAATCCAGTTGAAAAAAAATTTTTTGGTAGGTAGTTAACTGTTTCAGCTTGCTATGCTGGGATTTTAATTTATCTTCCTGATATAATCTTAAAATCATTGTGCAAATGTAAGCATAATAAATTTGGATTTCCTTTACACATTTTCTAACCACTAAATTTATCTTTTGCATTAATTTCGCTAAGATCTGCCTGTTATTAGAGTATATTCTATGTATTGTCATTAAAATTCTTCTTTGCTGATACTACTAATAAGTACTTAAGGTTAAAAAATATGCATTTTAACTCATGTTATATTTTATGCAATTTAACTCAACCGGTAATTTAACTCAAGTTATAGCATCAGTATTTTTGAAAGAATTGGCTTGTTTATAGTTATAATATCAGTTAGGTATCAGTTTATTTTGTATTATTTAGGGTTAATGTTTTCAATCATTGTTTTACTGGATAGCATGCTGAACATTTCTGGTTTAATTAGCTTCTTCAGAATGTTCAACAGCCTCATTATAAACAAGAACAACCATCTTAAAATTTTTAGTATGTGATCTTTTGAATGGCCAATGATATTGCTAACCTATAATTTTAATAATTATAGGTGTTTAGATTGTCCTCCTGGTAAAGAACAGATGACAGTTGAAGAACTGAATGAAGTTACAAAAGATTCAGAAAAGTTGGATGAAGAATTCTCGGAAGATCAGAATGAGGACATTCCAGATTCTTTATCAGAACGTGAAGATGAGAAATTTGATGATATTCAGACCATTGACTCATAACTGAATGGTTCGAATCTCATTGATGTATCACAGAATGTTGCCGAGTGCCATTTAATTTTGTATTGTTAAATCTATATACGTCCATTTATACTTTGTTACTTTTTTATGGTTGTACCAGTTTTATATTTAATAAATATTTAGTTTTAGTTTGTATACTTTGTACATTAATGTTACTAAAAGCAGATTCTTTTTTTTTTTAATTCCCAGTTTTTATATATTTTAAATGATTTAATAATTGAAAACTGTTTTTCTAGTTCTTAGAAAAATGACAAAAAAAAAAACTGATTATTAATAAACATGATATATTGCACCAATTTTTTTGTATGTGATATAGTTATTGCCATAACAACTACTTTCATATAATCCTGTAATAATTCTGGTAAAGCCAGAATTTAAATATGGAAAATGTGAGTTTTGAAAACTTTTATGGGTAATGTTAATTATCAATCAAAATATTTATGAATTTAAATAAAAAAGACCCCCCCCCCCCAAAAAAAAATAAATAAATAGTCAAATATTAGTTTGCATTATGATATTTTAAAGGGTAAAAAATAACAACAACAACAAATATTAAAAGAAGTTTCTTGGTTATTCTTTTAAAAAATCGACAGATGTTGAGAAAACTATTGATCTTTTGTTAGCTTCCCTGATTGATTGAATTTGGAGAGTGAGTTTTACTGCAAAACAATTGTTGAATAAAGTGAGTCATGCATCAAAACAAGATTTTTCGGCATTTCTTTTTTGCCTTAATATGTTCATTATGGTCCAAAACTATGACAGCCTGATTCACCTTAAAAAAAGATGAACACAGTGTTATGAATAACTCAATACCTTAAAAAATGGGTGATTTAAGTTTTGCATCTACACTCATCAATTATGAAAATTGATAATTGCAAAAATGGTTATTTTGGCCATTTATATTTTACTTCTTGAAACAAAACATCTTAGAGGTTGTGACTGAGTCAGAAATTTCAAGGATTTTTTTTTTTTTCACCTCCTCTGTATAATTATTAATTATTTAAAAATAAATTTGGCCTTCTAAAATGATGAATTAAATTATAAAATTAAAAGTTGGGGCTGGTGTTGAACATTTCTAACATCTAGATTCTATTTTAATGTTTCTGATTTCTAATACTATTAATAATAATAATAATTTTGTTTGAAGGTGAAATGCTCTATGCAGGAACATTTATAAGATAAAAAATGGCTGTAAGAGATTTTTTCCCTAAAAATGTATTATTACGCATATAAAAAAAATAATAATTAATGAAGGTAAGAGCTTTTAATGTACATATTGACCCTGAACTTAACTATACACTCATTTGGGAGAGTACACACATTATTTAAGGAAGTTTTGCTACTTTGATATGACCTCATTTTATGCCATATTTACATTTTTTTTTTTTTTTTGCATAAAATTATTGAATTAAGGGCTCACATTAGGCTTAATCAGGGCTGGGGAGTAGCGCGCTACTTGTAGCGAAACTACAGTAGCCGCTACTTTTTTTTGTAGTTTGTAGTGTAGCGCGCTACTTTTTTAAAAAAGTAGTGTAGCGTGTAGCGCGCTACAAAAAAACAGTAGTTTGTAGCGAATTTTGGAAGCTACTTTTGCCGTGTCATCATTTCCGGCGATTGATCCCGTGGTGCAATTTCTCTCTCTTCTGACTCCAAGCATAACTGAAACTGATGCTTGAAAGACACCCAATCTCTCCCCCGCCCCCCCCTCATGCAGGGGACACACGCACACGAGGGGGGGCGAGGGGGGTTGCTTTGCCTGAAGCGGAAGCCTGACATTGTGCATCTTTTTTCTTTTTATCGTTCTCAGTATTATTTGTAGAATCACCAATCTGCCATAAAGAGGACAAAAAAGGAAGGAAAGAGAGGTCCAAAGTTGAACAGAGGTTATTTTGATGGGGCCTCGAGAGTCTCATTATCACACGGGCGTGTGGGCGCGTGAGCCCCTGAAAAATAAAGGCCTCGCAAATCTCTCCATTTATTGTATATTAAATTTATATATGCTGCAATAATAATTTTTATTAAGCTAAATTTCCTTTATCTATATCATAATTGGGTAACAATAAAAAGGCTTCGAGACTTATTTTCTGTTCTTCTTTCTAACACAATGATAATGGTTTCTAAGACTAGATCAATAAAATAGAAATTAAAGGCGTTATTGAAAATTTATGGCCATATGTACTTATCACAAAATATCCATTAGTTAGCATTTTTTTAAATATTATGATGAAGAAAAGAAAATTTTCTGGCAGGTGGAACTCAGCGCACACATACGCTAATAATACAAATGGATTAAAAAAATATTAAAATCAATTTTAAATGCATAGTCTTGTTCTAAATGAGTATAAATACATGGGTAATTTTTAATTTAATTTTAGAATTATTTTGAAATGTTTCATTTTTATGCTGGGAAAATAGAAAACAATCACAAATAAGTTAAAATGTCTGTAATAGTATAGGGGCCCAAAACAACCTTTTTTTTTGCCCCGGGGCCCCTTCTATGTCTGATCAGGGTCTGCATATTTTTGACTGCTATTGCGTGTTTGCAACATAAATCAACATAAAAATGAGTATTTTTTGCTTTCGAAAAGGAATTTTACATATCTGTAAATTGTATGCTTTTGTAACATCATTAATTTTCTTTGATCTTTTTTTTTTTATTGCACCCATAAATACAGTGTAGTGTCCACTTGCCAGGATGATTGCCAATCATTCAGTGTCCAGTATTCCGTGAACTTCCTTTTAGGCGATATCCTTTCAAATCTGGCCTCTCACTCACCATCTACGGAAAACTACGAAGCGTGAGAAAAACTTACGGTTTTCTCACAGGAATTTTCTTGAAAGCATCGAGACCGCTTCTGGAAGAATCACCGACATTTTTAATTTTCTCTTTGCCTCCTCCTTATGATCGATGCATTGAACAACAATTTTATTTATGCTTAGTGTTACTAAGTTTATTTATATTAAGGTTTGGTCATTTTTCGACGTTATAGTGCACTTTTTTGAGTTTGGGCACTCTTTATTATCCTTGTGTCCTGGTGGTGTGTTCAACTTCCACAAGAGTAATGACAGTTCTGCAGTATTGTAGCTTTTCAAACATTAATTAATCACGTGATTATGTTCTACAACTAGGAATGTTTTTTGTCTCAAAGAAGTGTAAAAACTGATTAGTACATTTTTCGTGGAACCTGAAACTGAAAAAAAAGAAAGTAAATATCTAGAAATTGTACACATTTTTATTTATTTTTTTATTTTTTTTTTTTTTGACGAGTTGATAACCTTATCTTTTTTGAGTTTGTTGAAAAGGGACAAAAGGTATAAGCATATGCATCCAAGATATTATTTCAGGGGCTAAAAATATTGCTGACCTCGGTTACAGTGTTCTTCGTTTGTAGTGACAGTTTTCAGATCCGGTCCTAAGGTAGAGCGAACGGTGCGACCGCACCGGGCGCCATCTCTACCAAGGCTGTTCAGAATAATATAGCACTGTGGATGTCGGAAACGGTTTCATTTACTTGTTAATAATTGTTTAATAATAAATCTTTTAGTCAATGTACAGTAGTAATCAATCATGTTAATAGTGAATTTTAGTGAACTTTCTGTGAAAAAATAAATTATTAACAGGTACTCGAGGACGACTTATCAAACCCTACATTGTTACGTGATTCATAACCGTCTTATTTACCTTTACCACTCTTTAACTTTTTGCCAATGAGTTTCAGAGCACCATGCATATTTGACAGTCCGTATATTATTGAAGTTGAAAGCCTCATTTTAACCCCTGAAAGCTTTTATAGCTAAATGTGTGGAATAGCTAGGTGCAAGAGCTGATCTAGGGTACGTGGAGCCTCCCTGCAAACGTAAAGAAGCCCCGTGTTATGCTCCAGATTAAGTTTTCCTTAGTTTTTTAGTTCGAATATGGCGCTCCGATGCCTTGCTTACCGTGTCGGGCCGTCCCTGGCTACGGAGGAGCAAGGAAGGTCAACTGTACCCGGGCGAAGCATCGGCCAAGGGGCCCTAAATGGTATATGAAAGCTACCTAGTTGCATTTTTAAAAAATAGGACGGGGCGCAAAATCTTCAGTTGTCAGGTGGAAACGAGATTTAGTCATTTGCTGTGGGACAGAGAAACTGTTCTCTCAGCTTGTTTCCATCCCAGATTCAAACTATTCTGGATTGAGGAGGAGAGGAAGACCGAAGCCAAAAAAATGGATGGAGGAATACCTCCAGAATATGTTTCCGACAACTTCAGATATCAGTATCGAGGATCATGACTGGATGATGAGGCCCATGGATGATGACTTTTCTGGTTTTTTTAATTTCTCTTTCGCATGCACTCGAAATAGTTACGAGGAAGAACTTACAAGGTTCTTGTCAGAGCCAATCAAACCCGTATCTTCGCTTTCGGCGTACACGTATATGAAAGAAGCCTTCAAAAAAACTAACACTGGCGTGCCGTCCAGTGCATCTGTACAAAGATTGTTTTCGATTGCATCGGACGTATTTTCTCCTCGACGATCATGTTTGGCGGATAACAATTTTGAGATCCAGCTCTTGTTAAAATTTAATAAACATGTTTTTGAATAAATTTATGTGGTTTTTATTTTATACTAGAGGCATGGCAGTCTTCCATGAATATGTTGAAATTCTGCTTTCTTTCGTTAAAATTTTAAAGTGTCTATTATATTTAAATTATTAGGTTTTTTGTGTAATAATTTTCAGAATTTAATACGAAAATATGAGAATTTCTATTGATAATTAATAGTTTGTAAAATCCTTAGACTTATCTCTCTCTTAGCCTTAAAATAACAATATAATTCTATAAAATTCTTTTATACCTAACACAAAGAAAAAGTTGTGTTGATGATAATAACTTTTAAAATTTCTTTAACATATATAGATGAATTTTTTAATGCAATGTTTTAAATAGATATATCATGAATTTAATTAGTAATTATTTTCATTATTTTATAATATGCATATCATATGTGATGTTTTCAATTAAAACAATTATACAATATTACATGGTTCACACGGGTCATTCGTCATAAATCACTAATTTGGTAAGTCATGAATAAAGGCCTTTATACTCATTAATTTTGATTTGTGCTCAAGAAACTAGAATGTTTGTACAACATGAAAGGGGTCTCAAAACGGGCCTTTTTTTCCCGTTCAGACATCCATTTTATTATATTTTTAAAAACTTTTTTAGTTCTCATGATTTTTCTCATGCTTTCCGAGCTCACTTTCCCAATTTATTTTTATCATAGAGGTATTAAAACTTAATTAGTTTCAGCAATACTTCAATAATTAGCAGTAGTTGCCAGTAGCGTATATATAGGCTAGGCTTCCATTTCGGGGGGAGGGGGACGATTCGGTATTTTAAACTTTATTGTTCTAAAGTTAAAAGAAATGTTTCAAAATAGCTCCTTTTTAATAATTGCTTTACATTTTCGGAGGGGGCCCGCCTCCTCCTGCTCAAATACTCGCCTGGTAGTTGTTTATTAGAGCAATAGTTTTTTTCTAATTAAAGGCGAAAAGGTGCCCGGAGTCTTCCGTGCGTCCACCAAATCTGCGGCGCTCAACGCTACAAGGAAACCACCTTTCGTTCTTTGGACGCGAGAGACACCCGCTGAGGTCATTAATCACGCTGGACGCGAGTAGAAAACCAAGGCTTTAGATATCGATAGTTTTCTCTAATTAGGATATAAATATCCTTAAATATGAATGTAATGCAAATTGAATCTGTTAGCAAAATTTGTCTCCTAAAAGTAGCGAAAAAGTAGCGAAGTAGCGACTACATTTCAAAAGTAGTGTAGCTAACTACATTTGTCAAAAAGTAGTTGTAGTTGTAGTTAACTACATTTTTCGAAAAGTAGCGGTAGTTGTAGCGCGCTACAAAAAAAAAGTAGTTTTTCCCACCACTGGGCTTAATGTAATGCAACAATATTCAGAATTTCCACTTTTTGAGCTCGGTTAAATATTAACTGTGTAACTATAATTTACTGCCTATAATCCTTGAATTATTGGCATTTTAAAGTTTAAGATGCATATTATATCCACCATGGATTATATAGTTTCTTTTTTCGCTGTATTATTTCTTGTGTAGAATTTGAAACAAAATTCAATCATTTTGGTTTTTGTAAGCTTAATTTTCAAACACAAAATTGTTTTATTCAGTGCTTTTTTGCAAACATTTTGTAAATCTGTCAAAGAAAATTTGTAAAAGTTGAACAATTAAAACATTGATTGATTTGCTAAACTGTAAGTATTTCTAAACATTTTGTTTAAGAAAAGCTGCCTATATTAATTATCTTTTATGCCATAGAGATACAGATTTTGTTTAAAAGCAGTATGTCTCGCATTATGGTATAACTTAACTTTTTGAATTCAGTTTAAAATAAGAGTAAGTGATTGACAAAAAAATTAATGTTTCATAAATTGTGGTGTGTTCTTTACTTATATTTTCATATTGTCAGTCTTTGCTAATAGCTTGCAATAAAAAATTAAGGAAACTAATATCAAGCAACCCACTTTTTTTATCATTCAAGTTACGGTGTTGTGAGGTATCAAATTGCTGCTGAAAGAAATCTTTGAAGAATTCTGTAATGTAAATTTCCTTCATTGTTGTTGACAACTTTTTGTAATATTTTAAGAATTTACAATTTATTTAAATAGAGGTAAGTACTAGCGGCATAACAATTTTTAAACATACAATGACAATTAAATGTAATGAGGCCAACTCATATTTTCGTAAAAGAAAAACATGCAAAACTTTTTAAGTATATCCTTTCATTTTGTTTTTAACTACAATCTTCCTATTTGCAAGCTCATTAAAAAATCGGCTGTTTGGACACTATGCATGACAATCATGATAATTCAGATAGAACAGCAGTTATTCAAATTCATCCATTGAGTAATGAGATTAAAGATGAGCACAGGACTGTAGACCTGTTAAGACTTACGATCCTTTTAAGTCTTAAGACCAAGACCTGTAAGACCTTTAATATTGTTTCTCTCAACTTTTTCTCCCTTTAAGGAATTGTGCACTATTATATTTTTTGGATTCATGTTAAGTCAAAAAGAATAGTATGTCTGGAGCTATTTACATAGGACAAAGCATGATAAAAGCAATATAGTTAAGATAAAGTAAATTAAGATTCTGAAAACAGATTCAGTTTACTTTATTTTTTAAATGTTTTTTTTTTTTTTTTCCTTCTTAGTCCTTTCCTCATCTGAGGGGCAAAGAAGAAACCTGTCTGAAATTATGTAGTTAAATTCACAACTCTAATAAAACCATACAAAGATTGTTCCTCCTTTGTGGCTCGAACCACAAGTCAAGTTCTTTATAAAATTGACATACTAGCTTTGTCCATTTTAGATAAACCTGAGTAAGAAAATTGTTGCTTGGTCCAGGTGAATTATTATCACTTAGAATGATATGTTTTAAGATATTTGATTTTTTACTATCAGCAAGCACCTAGAAAATTGTTTACCTAAGATTCATTAAACTCCTTTATTTTCAGGGTGCTTGGGAAAAACCGTGAATTTCATTTTAAAAAATTAGGGTTCTGAAATGTCTCACTCAACTCAAAGTAGAATTATATAATTGCTTTTCTATAATTAAAAATTAGTATAAATTAATACAGTATTTGTGATAGTTTTCACTGTGAATTCGAATTTAAATAATTGCTTTCAATACGTAATTAGGCTTGTGTTTGGATACTATGTGGTAGAAAACAAAACTGTTTAATAGAGAGAGTTAATAGTGAGACAGTTTACCTTTTCCGGTTGTGAAAAGTGTTCATAACACAAATCTAACCAATGGAAAACGGTTTCTTCCTTGTGGCAGGAAGATTAGCTGGCTTACAAGTAAGAAAGCAAGGATTTGTGTTATGAATCTTTTTCTGGAACTGGAAAAAATCAACATATGAAAGATTTTGTGCTTCTGTCGTGAACTATTGGTTAAGTTATGAATTGCTGATGAAGGAACAAATAGCTGGATACAGGGACATAGGAAGAAAAAAATTTCAGGAGGTCCCAAAGAAGTGAAAAAGGTTGAATTTCTCACAAAAATGTTTGATTTATTGATATCCAAATAACAAAAATGTGTAATTCGGGCATCATGAGAGTTCTCGTGCTCCAACTTTATGAACTAAATAGCCATTAATTTTTTTAATATTAAATTTTATCATCTGCTTATCATTGCACAAATTCTTTAGTTTTTATTGCTTGTTTCGTGTGCGAGAATACACTTTTATGCTATTTGGCTTTTCATAGTAAAATGAATTTACCATGCAATCAGTATTGCACTCCATGTGATATATTTTTAATGGAGGCCATTTGAAAAATGCCAAGATGTTTGGCTAAATAAATATCCAAATGATATCCATATATTGTCAATATGAGAACATTTAGAACACTGTATTTATATCTGATCAGGGGCATAACCACAGAGCTGAATTTAGTCTTATTGTCCCATGGCCATAAAATTTCTCAAGCTCTTTTACTAAAATTTTATAGGTTTGAGGGCCTAATGTGGATTTCTTTCCAAACCTTTGTATGTTCATAACATGCTTCTTTGAGTCTTTATTTGATTAAAAAAAAAATTAATGTGTTAAATTCTTTTATCAAATAATATTTTTCAAACATAATATAAGTTTTTGAATATTTTTTATGTGGTGGTTTTTCTCCTTTTAAAGGACCTCTAAAATGGATCAGGGCATGTAGGTTTGAGTCTAATGGTTAATCCAGTATTGCATAGTCAGGAGTTGGGCCAATGAAGCTGCAGCCACCCCAAAATTAGCAAAGTATAGCAAAAGATACGTATACATTAAGAATTTTAGAGTGGAGAAAAATATTTTTTCTGTTTTATTTGGGTTAGCCTTTTAGTGAAATAAAATATCTTCTACTTAAGAAAGCTTTGTACAGTAGAACTTCTGAAATTGGGAATTTCTGTTATTTGGACAATATTTGGCCTAGAAATAATCCAATTAGGCAACAAACTGAAATTTAAACTACAGACTTTATTAGGTACTATAAAAAAATAACCTTTTCCTGTTCTGTATAATTCCTCAATAGAAATGCGTTTTATTTCTCATTTATATATGTATTCTAATCAAGAAAGGTAAGTCTATTTTTATTTTTACAATTGAAATTCTGCATATTGCAGGATTTCTATAAGCCAGAAAATTCTGTAATCTGGAATAAGTAAAGTCACAGTGATTGCATATTTGTGATTTTCTACTGTACTAACACTCCTTTGTACCTGTCGCATCCCAAAGTTTCTCAGCTTTAAGCAAATTACATTAAGAAGTATGTGACAGTGCTATTGTTATTTGATGATGATTTCAAGATGTCATAGCTTTCATGAAAGAAAAATATTTTAAAGATCTTTACGAGAATTGTGCTCTACTCTTAAACCTCTGTTTATGAGGTGCTATAAAACCCAAAGCATTTGAAATCATTTTGGGCTGTTACATGAGAAATTTTTACACTTTTCCATGTGTCACCTAAATGTGCTGCAGTTTTTGAAAAGAAAATGAAAGAATTAAAACTTGAGATAAGGTATTAACCACTTTGAGTTTTGCACCAGAAAACTGAATTTTGATGATCGAAAATTAGTTCATGGACGAGTTTTTCTAACCACACACACAAACTGTATACAGGCACATTTTACTCTTTGAGAATTGTTTTGTATGAGGGCTGTATACAAGTTTAAAAAGTGTAACTTTATGAAAATTAACTAGAGGAATTTTTTTTTTTTCAATGGAATCTTATTTCCGAAATTATTTTGAACATTTTTTTCAATTGACACTGCCCACTTATCCCTAATAGGTAAAGAATTAAAGCCTATTATCCCCTTTTTGGGACACCCTGTATAAAGTCCGATAATATAGAATCAACAAATTTGCAAGCAGTACAATAAGAATAAAAAGTAACTTTATTTAATAAAACAGGCACTCAGAATCATCTCACAGTCTGTTAATTCACATGTGTAATTTACTCATATTTATCAGAATCTAATTATATTACTTTTTTTTCTGATTCCTTTTATTAAAATTTTTAATGCAGGTACTGACCATTGACTTATACTTTTTATATGACTTATACTGACCATTGACTTATTATTTTTTAATTGTTTCACAAATATATTGAAAGTCTGTTGAAATAGATATAATATGGGGGGAGACATGCCTCCACCCCTCTCTGACACTATATTTGTGCTTCTTTAGATTGTGTCTGCTGTTTTTAAACAAAAACTGCTCAATCAACCTTTTTCTGAAAAAACTTATTTGATTTGGAGAATGGAAAAATATTTATTTTTTTAAATTAGAATATTTTAAAGCTATTATTAAGTTTTTCATTTTGTAATTGATTAATCATATTTGAAATTTTAAATATATACCTTAGAATGTTTCTAACAAAGATTTTAAACTTTTCTAATTATTTATTGATTTAGTTTTAAGGGTATAAAGTTCTCTACCTCACCTCTCTTCAAGGGGAAAAGTTATTGTTTTTGAACTTAACTTATGATCTTGATATAGGGGGGCTGTGCTAAGGGTGCAACCACAACAGGTCACAAGAATGTCAAACTTTATTCTATGTATCACCTTGAAAATCTTTTCAGTGAGTAGAAGTATTTCGCTACATTCCAATTAATTTCTTCAGATAATGTGACTTAAACATCTACTGACAAAGTAGATAGTAGAGAATTCAGATTTTCAAACTTTTATCTACAGTTTCTTTTTTTTTTTTTTAATTATTCATTTTTACATTAATTAATTGCAGCTCCACAAGGAATATCTTGAACTTGCTTTTATTGCTACAATACCATAAGTGCATTGCAGTGTAAGTTTTGTATGTATAATCAGCAATAACTTTTAAACATGTAATTAACGTGTATTTTGGTAATTTTTTTTTTTTTTTTTTTTTTTTTTTTTGAAAGAGCTGCTTTTTGTGTAGTCCCATATTAATTTGGTCCTGTTCTGGTATTTTCCTTCAGAATATTGGAAAAGAACATGTTTTTAAACTTGGGTTGCCAGACTGGATTTTATTAAGACAAATTTATCAAAGCATGGTTGCCAGACACTAGATATTTTTCTAAAGGTTGCAAACAGCAGTATAGGCAGGAAATTTTTTTTAAAGTGGCTGAGAACTCTTAACACCAGAATACAATATAGCTTATAAAAATCTATACAACGTATCTTTTTTTGGGGGGAGAGGAGGAACTGGAGAAGGGACTATCTCCCTTAAATTTGGCTTAAAAATGTTCACATATAAAAATGAATTAAATAAAGAAAATTTAAAAAAAAGTTGAGTTTAAAATCTTTGCAGTTGGAAAAACATGCACTAGAAGAATAAATAAATAAATAAATTTGTCTTAGGTCCGTAGCTCAACCTCAAATTCCTGAAATCAAGGGAAACTTTCAAATATACCATGTCGTAAATAGAATAACTTTCAAAATTATCCATAATTTTTTCCATATCCATATTTGCTCATTTCCGTGGTGGCTGCAGCCCCATCAGTTACCCCCTGGCGATGCTCCTGGTTGCAAAGTACAAAAATGCTCATCACCCCAACCCATGTCAAGGTGGCGGCTGATGAGGCTGCAGTCACCCTCCAGTGGCGCCTCCTCCAATTGAGCATATGAGCATGTGAACCCCCAAAGGAAAAACTAAAGTACACTTCTAGATTTTTTAAATTTAAAACGTGAGTTTTATTATCTCCCCACTATTATTAAATACGCTTATTACATCTAGCGCACTCTAGTGTAGGTTACTACTGCACAGTCTTTAATCAATCGCGCATGCGAGCAGAAAATTTTACCTCTGAACCGGCTCTGGGATCAGAGGCGGAGATAGCTGAGAAGTACGGCCCTGATGAAATCATTCCATTCACACATTTTCACTGTGCACGCTGGACCATTTTTTTTGTGGTATCGCTTCCGGATTTTCCCTTGTTTTGTTATGTTCAGTTAGTTAATTTTTATTTCATTTTCTTAATATTTTGATTATTTCTATCATTTTTCACTACATTATTTTTTACAAACTAGTGTAAATAATTAAGATGCGAGTAAAAGATGTGTTTCGCAGCTAAAGCAACGGCATTTTTCAATATTGAAAAAAAAAAATTAAATAAAATGAATCAAGATAACACCCTTGCTGAAACTTATCTCGGTCACGAAATGCAAGACAAAATATTACTTGTTTCCTTTCAGTTGTGTGCATTGTTTTCTTTTACTGCTGGAAATTCAAATATATTTTAATTTGTAAGGTGTGTGTATCTGTATATTTAATTTTCGAAATATGTTTTGTGAACCTCCTTTTAAATAACCCATTGGAGGTGCCACTGCCATCCTCCAAAATAAGTAAACGACATTTGGAGAAAAATTACGTTCTCATGAATAAAGTTGAAACTTCCTCTGGAGAAATTTGAGGTTCAGCTACAGACCTAAGCCAAACTTTTTTTTTTTTTTTCTTATACATGTTTTTCTAACTGCAAAGTTTTAAACTCAACCTATGAAATAAAAATATAGGTTTACTTTTATATGCAAACACTTTTAGTCAAAATAAAAGGAGCCCATCCCACCCTGAAAAGAGATATGTTGTACTGATTTTTATAAGTTATATTGGATACTAGTTTTTAAGTTCTCAGGCAAACCTGAAAAAAATTCTTCCCTACGCTACTGCCCCATGTAGTTAGAAAAGTTTTCAGAGGGTTAAAACGAGAATTTCAATAATATATGAACACTCAAATATATATATATTATATAGTAAGGTATTTTGGCGCTCAGTGGCTGTCACGTCGAATTGTTGGCTCCACCTTAGAACTTGCTCAGATCGCCTTATTTAAGGTAAAAAATCATCAAATTTGCCCTAACAAAAGTCAATCTGGCAACCTTGTTTTAAAATATTTCTTAAAGGGTTGCCAATAAGATCGGCAGTTGAAAGCCGAAAATCGCCAAACTCGGCCACTTTTGGCGATTCATCTCTAAGTTAGACGTAAAAAAATGTTGATAGTGGAGGCGTTCAAAGTAATAGATCGAAAGTTACCAAGGTTGGTCACTTTTGGCAATTTATCGATAAGTATTGCACCAAAAAATAAATCTCCAAAACTAAATCCAGCTTGGCAATATCTTCCATATTTTGAGAAAATTGCCGAACCCTGCTATTATACAAGAAAGCAATTTGAAATCGGTTTTCTTTCAGTTTTTTTTTAATTAAAAAAAAAGGAATCACTAATTTAGAAGCACAAAAATGGGCAAGTCTACAAGTCATTGATAGACTGAAGTGAGCATTAAGTGACCTCATCGACATACTTTATAATTCTCTTATAATAATAATATCCATTGTAATATTCGTAGCTATTATTACTATAACTATTATATATTTTTGAGAATACTTAAGATAATTTTGTTTAACGATTTTCAGATTAAATGGGAGGGGAGGGGGGCGGATTAGTTTTGTACACTTATTTTGTCTGAGTTGGCAACGAAATTTTCATCCGGGCTCGTCGCGTGTCCGAGAGATTTCCTAGGTCGTTTCGGTCATATTAACAACTTTAAATTATATCAAATTTGTAACTAGGAAAGTCTATTATTTTACATCAAATATGCTTGGGGCATTTGCTCGAGCCTCTTCCACGCTGCTTAAAGCAGCAAAACCTGCAGCTTCCTTAACAAAAATCACCGGCGATGGGTCTAAATTTTTACCTGGTTTGTGGTCCACATGTAAGTTTAATGCCGGTTAGATTTAGTTTTGTTGTGTGATTTTTAAACTTTCCATTGTCTTGCTAATAGTTTTTGCTCTTCAGTAGTATATAATATGAAGTTTGACCTTACGAATATGGTATGCATTTAACTATAATGTAGTGTATGAGGTAGCCATATTTGATTAACCCTGGAAGAATATTATCTTAAGATACGCCGTCTCTTTAATAAAAATTCTAGAATTAAGCATGAAACACGAAAAGTGTATTCCTACATGTTTTCATATTGTTCGTCCTGACAAACATCATTATTGATCACCTTTAGGATTGACCTTTAGTAATCTTCAGTAACCGTCTCCTGATTAAATTTGGAATTCAAATTCAAATTCGATTTTCTTATTTAAACAGTGGGCTTTAGTGACCTTTGAAGACATTCGTCTCTGGTTATTTTCTCCTTAATCTAAAAATCAGAATTCTGTATTAATAAAACAACCCCTAATTAATAAAAAATCAATTAACTGATTAAATTATCTAACAAAACCCATTTTAGCAGAATTTTCAACACTTTTTGTTTCATACGAAAATTTCCTATAGTCTACAACAAAGTTGAGTAAAAGTAGAGTTTTTAATGAAATTTGATCATTTTTAATAGTTGCATGAATTAATTTGTATATTTTTCTGAAGTGGCGATTCGAACCGACGGCGCATTTAGCCCACAAGCCTTTCAGCCCGTTCTTAATGTATATTTAAATTTTTATACTATTAATTGATCCAGATAGCAAAGGCCGTATTCCCCCCCCCCCCCTTTTAATTCTTAAAAAAGGGGCCCGGTCTGTTTTTAGGTCGGAAGAAAGATAATGTTCTGATCTTACCAAGGCTTAAATTCTTAGATATTTAAATATTTTCCCCGGAGAAACAAGATGAAATCATTTATTGATTTTTTCTCAATATGCTTAGATTGGGATCCTTTCAGTCATTAAATTTAATTTTAGTCATGAAGTGATTGACTTTTTAAAAATTAACCTGCTATCTAGACCTGATTGCCAACAAAATAAAATGCTGCCACCACCATTAGCAGGCAACCACTTGCTGCCTTGCAAATAGTTTTGACATGAAATGAAAAATATAATTAAAAAAAAAAATTAACAACATCGTCTAATATATAATATTTAAAATAAAAGAATACAGGCGCACACAAAAAGGTATATTTAAGCAAAAAGATTATTTAAAGGATACCTGTTCGTAGTCGGATAAATTTGCAGTAGACTCTGGCTTAACCAGGGGTTGCAACTAATCTAGTGATAGTTTTAATTTATTATATTGAATGATGTGTGGAAATTAATATTAAAAATCATGGAGGGCAGTTTTATCGAATGAAGATAATTAAATTCTCTCTGAAGTCGACAACACACAGATATACAGAATATCCATAATTAAAGTCCTACTTAAAAACGATCAGAAAAGGGGAAAACTACTGGACCCAATGTTAGCAAACTTCGTAATTGTGTTAACGTGGTCAGGGGAGTTATTTGCAGAAAGAAAAGCTCAAAAATTCAACATCAGAGGCAAGAACGTATTTAGGGGGGGGGGTACAGGGGTCCAACACCCCTCCCCTGCATGAAGGACATTTTGGAGGGGGTCCATATGGTAAAAAAGGCAGTATTTTTCTCAAAAGGACACTATATCATTTTTGTTTTAGTAACAAAAATCAAAATTTAATGGGGGAGGAGGTTCGGACACCTGGACTCCCCCTCTCCCCCTGGTATTGAATTTTTGAACTTTTTTTTTCGCCAATAATAAATCCCCTGACCACCTTTACACAATGACCAAGTTTGATAACATTGGATCCAGTAGTTTTCTTTTTCTGATCGTTTTAAAGTGGGACTTTAATTATGGACACCCTGTATATATATATGTAATATTTATTTATTCATTCTCTTTGCATTAATTAAATTATTAAGGCATAAAAATGAACTGAAATGATTTTTCAGCCACTTTTTTTTTATTGAGTTTGATATTCTTTATTTTAGCCAATCACAAATATGCTTCTGCTGCTAGTGCTGCTCCAGCTAAAGGCAAGATAGTAGCTGTTATTGGTGCTGTCGTAGATGTACAGTTTGAAGACGAGTTGCCACCCATTTTAAATGCCTTGGAAGTTCAAGGCAGGAAGCCCCGTTTAATCCTTGAAGTGGCCCAACATTTAGGTTTGTGGCAGTGTTGTTTCAATAAACTTGTTTTTCTTCTTTTAAACTATTACATTATATCATTTCATTCTATTATGGAATAAATTTTGCTGTTTTTGCGGGATGAGAAGGGAAAAAAACAATGTTTTAATCCTTTCAAACCCTTTCGTCCACAATTGAGGACACAAAAATTACTTATATATTATACAGCATGGATGTCCTAATTTGTGCACACAAAGAATAAACGTTCTCAAATTTAATCATGATCTTTTGTTATATTTTTTAAATACAAATTTAGTTTCTTTATTAAAAGAAAAATTATTTACTTCAAGGGAAATTATTTAATCAGCTCCAGCGACTGTCGCCAACCATTTTGCACAATCAGCAAAGTATTTTAACACATTAAAATTGCACATATATTCCACTAACAAAAACATTAAAACAAAATATAACGTCCGTATTTAACCAAAAGAATGTCTGCAAATTCAGTAACAGGCAATTTAAAATGAGCAAACATTGGACAGTTTTTAACTGAAAAAAAAAAACTAACTCAACTAACTTTAACTCAAAAGTGGATTAAGCAACCTAGTTGTACAACTATGTAAACTAGGCAACCAGTGGACCATTTTTAAGTAAAAAAAACTTCAGTGGATTAAACAACCTAGTTGTACACTTCATATAAAGTCAGTATGATTAGAATAGCATGTAAATAGCACTTATGAAAAGATAAACACATCAAATATCTATTTAAAATTCACATTAAAAACCTTAAACATTGCAATGATTTGTTAAAAAAGAGCACTTACCTTTATTATTTTTTAAATAACCACTCAGAAATGTCACTAACGCCCACCGGCTTATTAATGTAACACCAGCATGCTTTCTTTTATTTAGCTTTATATTGACACCGTATTTCTAACAAACACACACAAATTATTTTCATATATTAACATACTTGCCAACTTTCTTAAGCTGAAAACAGGAAGACTTGGGTTGAAAAAACAGAAGTCTCCCCAGTTTATCACCATTTCTCATTATTTTTTATATTAGTAATGTATAGAAATAAAAACAAAACTGAATAGTAATAGAAAAAAACTTACCTGAAATTTTTATATAAAATGAAAGCAGATGGAGTATTTTCAAAATGATTAAGTAAATGGAAATTTGACTTTATTTTTCAACCAAAGTATGTTGAAAAAGAAGCAGATTAAGATTTTTTTAGCTGGTTCAAAGTAGCTTTTACTAATAGGTCAGCAGAAAAATTATTTTCATAACAATGTATGTTAGCTTTAGTTTTCAACACTAATAAATTTTCTAATGATGAATTACTGAGAAAGGTGTGGAATCAAGTTTTTTTTTTTTTTTCAATTATTGATAAAAGATTTGCTTACAAAGGCTTTGACCTCACTCATGCAACAGCATTGTGCTGTTAGCTGTCAAAATGATTACCATAGTAATTTATTTTGAAAAGGATTTATTTATTTACTAATTTTTTAGCGTAGTTTGTGAGACAATTTAAATATCAACTAAAAATATAAAAAAATAAAAACAGAAGATTTTATCTTCTGGCAGAAGACCAGACGATATCTTAAAAAACGGAAGTCTTCTGTCAAAACCAGAAGAGTTGGCAGGTATGTATTAACATATTTCATTCCCTTCCATCAATAACATGAAACAATTTCAAATTCCCAAACTGAGGATACACGTATTCTTTATGGTTGCCAGTCACAACTACCACCGGCAGGGCACTTCACTTCAGCAGTGCATCGTCCACCCAGGTGCCAGATTGTTTACCAATGAAACATAAACACAAACAGTGATATGTAAACAAAAAGGTCCAGATACGGAATATAGTCCAAAAAAAAAGTTGCTTCTGAGACTTTGACTCTACTTGCAGAATTTTCTGCATCAGTCTACTAGGTTAAACTGTTGATGCATGGCAAATTATTCATAAAATATACATTAAATCAGCAGTAATGCTTTAAAAACTAGTAAAATGCACCAGAAAACTTTATTACTGAGTACTAAATTGGATTGGAAGGTTTTCTGTAAATTGCCATTATTATGTTACTTAGTAACATAAAGATTACGCACGGCAGCCTTTATGAACTCAGATAACTTTTGCCTATCTTCATTTCTCTTATTTATAAATATATATTCTTTCTTTCAGGAGAAAATACTGTCCGAACTATTGCTATGGATGGTACTGAAGGTTTAGTTCGAGGAAATGTAGTCTTAGATACAAATTCTCCAATCAAAATTCCAGTGGGCCCCGAAACATTGGGTAGAATTATTAATGTAATTGGCGAGCCGATTGACGAAAGGGGTCCTGTGGTCACGGATAAGTTTGCGGCCATCCATCAAGAAGCTCCTGAATTTGTGGAGATGAGTGTAGAGCAAGAAATTTTGGTGACTGGTATCAAAGTTGTAGATTTACTCGCTCCCTATTCCAAAGGTGGAAAAATTGGTATGTATGTTTTGATTGCGTATGTGTATGTAAAAGATCTGTTAGATTTCTAACACATTTTGTTGAAAAGTAAAATCCAAATAATTTAATGTTGCAAATTGAATTTTTGTATTTTGAGGATTAAATAATACCAAAACTGTATTACAATTAACTTATTGTTCAATCTTCAATGAGATACTTTCCCTGTCTTTAAATTTTTAATATACCACTTTATAAGGCCTTTTTTGCAGGGACGTAGCCAGGTAATGGCTGATGGGCTGCAACGACCCCTGAAATGAGTAAACGTACCATTATGGAGAAAATTATGTATACGTGTATAAATTTGAAAGTTACCTAGTAATACCTGTGGTATAGTTAAAAGTTCCCTTTGATTTTGAGGAATTTAATGCTCAGCTACAGACCTATGTCAAATTTAATAATTTTTTTTTTTCGAATGTTAAGCTTTGAGGATTTTAATCACGATACACGATTAAAAAAAAATTTTTTTCTTTTTCCATTTTTATATGCGAACCTTTTTAGGCAAATTAAAGAGGGATATTCCAGGGTTTTCATTACGGGGGGGGGGGAAAAAAACGGGTGAGAATTTCTCACCCTTTTCCTAAAACTGATTGAGATTTTTTAAAAAATGGGTGAGAATTTTCACTATAGATTTGGGTTGGATAAATACCCAGTGGGTAAGAGTATTTAGGTACAGCTTTAGTGTGGGTCCTTTGGCACACTTGTTTTTGGGAGACTTTTTCTTGGTGCGATAAAGGAAGCCTTTATGGTAACCCCGTCGTTTGATGATCGGAAGTTAAGATATGGTAAACCTAAATCTGGCGGTTTGTTTCCGGAAAATGGCGATGACAGTGTGCTTTATGGTTTTATTTTATTGGCTTTATTTTACATTAAATTTAATTATTTTTAAAATTTAAAATGGATGTTAAGGTTTATATTCTTTTGATAGTACGTTTCAGGCTAATATTTTCGTTCTCGATTGTTTATTTGTTAAGGGTAGAAGCAACAAATAATTACGTTATTAATATTTTATACAGTGAAATAAAAATAATTTTAGATATTTTGATTTTATTATTTCCATATTGCAATAATTTAGCGATTTTAATCAAGGTATGAGATAAGCATTGTTTGTTTTTATTTGTTATGATTTCCTTTCTTTATTTGTTAAAGGTAAGAGCAACAAATGATATTGTTATTAATATAATATTTGATATTTTGATTTTATTATTTCAATATTGCAATAATTTAGCGATTTTTAATCAAGGTACGAGATAAGCATTATTTATGTTTTAGGATTTAAAGTTCTTTACTTTTGCTTATGTAATCTTTTCAGATTGCTAAAATAGTGATTTTTTTGTCTTTTTTATTTACTTTTGTGAGGTATCGTCTTTAGAATATTTGTTTGCTTCATTTAATTTATTCTACTAACAAGAGAAAGGGGGGGCTCAGCCTCCCCCCCTTACATAAAAAGAAAAGTAATTAAATTTTATTAAACCGAATCTATACATGTAAGCTTGTAATCTGTTTATAATTTATTTTTTCATAAAAATATTTAAAAGCCATTAAAATAAATCATAGCAAAATTGACGGCGATGATCAATTATCTCGGAAACCAGCACCATCCGATCCGCCATATTTTTTACAATTGGCATCGGCAAAGCAAACTTCGGTTTGCGACAAGATTTTGTCTCCAAAACAAAAGCACGCCAAAAAGGACCCATACTAAAGCTGTTCCGGTATTTATAAATGGGTATTTATCCCTGTGTTGGGTGAACATCCAAAATCAGGGTATTTATGATTTTTAGTTATTTTTATTGCATGTAACTAGACCTCCAAGTCGGGCACAGTTACATGCAACCAAAGTAACACGGTTGACGAACAACCATGCCCCCATGACACCCACCCTCCCCCTTTTTTTTATACAGAGACTTAAGGAGTTCTTGAGAATACACTTTTACACTCTGTGTCAAACTTGTGTTTTAATAATTATCTTTTTTTTTTTTTTTTTTGGAGAAACTGATTTGCAGGGTGCGCGAATTTCTCTCAGTAAAATTTTTAATGCGAGAAAAAGAAGAGGGGAAAAAAAAAAGCGAGATTCGCATGCTCTAGTGAAAACACTGTATTCCCCTCTACAGCCCCCCCCCCCCCCCCCAAATCCTGAAATATATGCTATATTGATTATTAGTTATATTGTGTTCTGGTTTTTGAGTTCTCGGCTACCCCCCAAAACAATTCCTTGCTGCGCTACTGCTTTTTCCAAAGTTGTATTGATGTTTATGTTAGGCTAAATGGTAAATCATTAAGAAATTTATTCCATTGTTTTCATATTTGAGTTAACTATTTGTTCATAATTATGTTAGTATTTAAGTTTCAAATGATCCTTATTTTCCTCTTCGCATTGATTCTAATAATTGCAGAGGTTTTTCATTAGGACTACTAATTTGCTATATTACTAAAATCGAATAATTCTTGTCCCTTTTTATGTAAAATGTTTAAAACCTTTTCTCACAAACCATACTTTAAAGAAAATATTTTTTAAGTACAAGTTTACATTAGTTTCTGAACATGATATTCCGTGTTGTTAAAAATTTTGGATTCTTTTTAGATTTTGGTCCTTTTAAACTATTGTGAGCATTATGTGTTCTAATTATGATTAGCGTGTGAACATATTTTATGCATGTTAACTTAACCAAAAGACATTGGAAAGTAATTCTTATTTCAGATAATTATTTTTGATTTTATGGCAGTGCAACCTCAGAGTTGTGCTTCCTTTGTTAAAATGAATCGGTACTTAAGAAAATTAAATAACAATCTTAATTAGTTTTTAAATCTAAAATATCCTAAGCATTAAAATGTGAGCGTTGTTCTGTTCTATGCGATATTATTTAGACTTGTTCCTTTCATTGTTCATAACTTCTCTTTATTTCTACTTCTTAATAACTTAAATTTTGTGTTTAGGACTGTTTGGAGGTGCTGGTGTAGGAAAAACTGTACTTATTATGGAACTTATTAATAACATTGCCAAAGCCCATGGTGGTTATTCAGTATTTGCTGGTGTAGGTGAAAGAACTAGAGAAGGAAATGATTTGTATCATGAAATGATTGAAGGTGGTGTCATCAGTCTGAAAGATAAGACGTCTAAGGTACTACTTCTTATTAATTTTCGTAACTCTCCATTGCATTTAATGTCTTTTGTTCAGTGATGATGCATGCTTTTCATTTTACAAAATTCAAAATAATAAATGGAAAGAGGGAAGCCATTCTGCAAGTTTACTTTTTATATTTGAGACATCTGCCAACTCTACCGAATTTTCCAGACTTCTAAATTTCGATTTTCTCCCAGTCTTTTGACATTTTGAAGCCCTCTATACAAATATTCAATTTTCTATAGTTCTGAAAAGTCAGAGGCGGCCATTATTTTTTGGTTTAAAATGATTAGGAGGGGGGCGTTGGATCAATGATTTATTCGTGAAGGAAGGGATCTTTTGCGATCTCAGGGTGTCTACCGCTCCGGAAAGTTTGGAAAAAGCTGGGAAATTGGAAAATGGGTCCGGAAAGTCTGGAAAAAACCGGGAAATTGGGTAATGGGTCCGGAAAATTCACCAAAAGAATAAATTTTTTTTAGTGTTCTTTTTTTTTACCCTTCCTCTTAATTGTCAGACTGAAACCGAAAGCAACTACAACGCATTTTTCGGACCGCGAAAGCATCAAGCAATGTGTTTGTATAAGGAAGGAAAAATGGGGGCTCATTAATCGTGATGGGAGGGTAAAAGACAAATTATCTTACTTGGTAACTTATGGGTTAGGACCATCTTTCCAAGAACAGTTAGTTAATTCTATCATAAATTGCGACTACTTCTGTTTCTTTTAATTGATGAAAGCTTAATCCTGTATTTCAAGAAGTTGTACAAAATATGCAAATATAAATACAAGGGGGAGAGGGCATTGTGCAATTCCCCAAAGTAAAATGCATTGGTCAGGAATTTTTTTCCCGGGACCTCCCAAAAGTCAGGAAATTGACTTTCGGAAATTTGGTAGACACCCTGGATCTCTAAATTGTGTGCTAAATTTCTTTTAATTGTTTTTGTAAAATTTTCGCAATAAAAAAATCTCAAAATTGAGAACTAGTTTGTTCATTTTAGAAAATGTGTCCATTTATTTAAGATGCTCTGGATTTCCACCTGATCCCCCCCCCCCCCCCCCCCAAAAAAAAAAAAAAATGTATTTTGTTATTAGTATTCATGAGCTTTTTGTGGATTTAAAAATCAAAAAATTTTTTAAGGATTCATAATGCAGTATATTTTGAAGTATAATAGCTCATTAGCCCTCAGTTTGAGTGTAAGATCATTTACTACTGTCAATATAAGACGGTTTGCTTAGTAATTTCATTTTAACTCATAAGGTTGTCAGCTTTCATGTGCTTGAAATCATTATGATCTAACCTAATCAGAATTACACCTAATGTTACTTAAACAGCCATTACATTGAAATATGTATATTGTTAACAGGGTAGCTGCAGATCAGGAAAAAGTCGGTAATTTTGTAAAAAACATTTAAAAATCAGAAAGCCTGTCACCTTTTTACTTTTCAATGTGACTGTTTTGTTGCCTAACAGGCAAATTGTAGCTACGAGTGAATGCCATTGTTAAGCAGAATCTTGCTGAGCATCTATAACAAACCTTTTGCAGAAAGATGTTCTTGTAGCACTAGCAATCTTGCTTTTTTCCACTACCAATGCTCAGTTAAATTTTGGTTTTAAATTAATGATACTGAAACAAAATTGTTTGCTTTCCCGCTCCCCCATCTGTTGGGTAAGTGGGTTGTGCAAGGATGATTCAAACATGGAAGAAAATTGTATGCATATTATTAGTTGTGATAATTGAACAAATATAGTCCAAGAAATTGAGATGATTTTTTTTTCCAGTTTCTGTAGACACCTAGGTTTAATGATACCTGAATTCAGCGATTGCGATAATGCCTCTAGATGGGCATTTCATGCCTCAGAAATTTAGAATATGCCTTAAGAATTTTGGAATATGTGCTTTTACGTATTGCTTTTCCATATAAAATTAGGTGTAATTTGATGACTAATGATGATTTGCAGATTTTAAATTTAAAAAATCAAATTATTGTACTAGTTTTTGTTGAACAAACATTTATGTACCTAGATGTATAATCAGTCACTAGTTATGTGTTAAATGTAATTTAATTATGTATTCTGGAGTGCCCTCACCACCAAGGGCCACAATAACTTGTATGTTGCATGTATTTTCTGAAGGCAATGAAGACACTATTTAAAGCATAACTATTTAATAAAAACACAACTAAAATAAGAGTACAAATTCTTAGAAACTGATCAACATCACTGAGTGACGGCAGACACAGAACTAAAACTGCCTTTCCCAGAAGCACTCGGAATCTTCATCTCTCACGATCTCGAGTCTGCTGCCATCTACTGAACATCCAGGACATCCTGAAAGTTAAATTGAAAGTTTGTGTTCACCTGATATTCGAAAATTTAGCTGATTGTTCGTTGTTTTAATGACTCCTTTGAAAAAAAAAATACTCGTTGTTAAGGAGTATTTTTGCTCTTCTGAAAAAAAATCCTTTATCAATCACTGCCTAAATTGAATAAGTGTAATTTTCAATTGATTCTTTACCGCTTGTTCTACTTCCAGGTATCTCTTGTATATGGGCAGATGAATGAGCCTCCAGGTGCTCGTGCCCGTGTAGCTCTTACTGGTCTGACTGTTGCAGAGTATTTCCGAGATGAAGAAGGGCAAGATGTATTGTTGTTCATTGACAATATTTTCAGATTCACCCAAGCTGGTTCAGAGGTAAATGTATTTCACAATGAATGAAATTAATAAAAATGTTGTATTATAACACACATAAGTGATGCTTGTCAACAGAATGATCAATTTGTTGCATAAACAGGGTTTCTACAGACCTGGAAAGTCAGGGAAACGAGTTTTGGTCAGGGAAAGTCCAGGATTTGGGAAAAAGTCGGGGGAAATTTGAAGAAAAGTCAGGGAAATGCAAGAATATTTGAATTTTGCAGCAAAATCAAGAAAATGCTTCCTGCTTGAACCTAATTGTTGAAATCGTTTTTTCATTTTCTTATTTAACCTTATAATTCTAAAATGTGTCCTTTTTAAACATATCTTGCTCAGTTGAAGTATTCTTAATTTTATCCTAAATTATCAAACATGGTTTTTGTTAGAATCCAGTGATGTCAAATATTTTTGTGTATATTGATTTTATTATTATTATTTGTAAAAAAGGGGGCAAAATATATAAATAGTTATTAATTAAAGGATGCAATATTAAAAATAGTAGGGATGCACCGAATATTCGGCCAAACACCGAATACTTGGTTAAAATTTATTAAACTTTGGTTGCAATGATTTATTTCATTAGTTTATTCTTAAACAATATTTCATATGGTGTAAAACTTCAAAAATTAAAATCCTGCAAGATTTAATATCCAAGTGTTTCCTTTATATATTAATAATAACTTAGGGCATGAAATTCATTTTTTCGTAGGAGGGGAGTCTCCCTACCAACATTTATGAATGGAGGGGAGTTGAAATTTTTGGGAGGGAGAGGAAAAAAATCAAAAACCACTCTAAATTATTAAGAGCACAAACATGATAAAATAATACTGAAGGAATACAAGTCAAACATTCAAGATAACTATGAGAATATTTATTTTCATCGAAAGAAAGCAAAAGATCGTTTACATAAGCCTCTTTTTCATATTTAGCCAAATTTTGTGGCAACTTAACAATTAAGTTTCATTTAGTTTTTCTGGTCCCAATTCTGCAATTGTCATTAAAATGTCTAGGTTTTTATTGTTCAGTGAGTTTCGGAACTTTGATTTAATTCTGTTTTGGGTACTAAAGCCCCTTTCACAAGGAACACTTGTAACGGGTAGCACAAGAGCAATTTTTATAATCATTGCCATTATTGGAAATGTTTCACTATAATCCCTTAAGAATTTTTCTGAAAACTTTCCAAAATCTCACGAATTTTCATTTTTTGCCACCTTTTTGTATAAGGTATACTCTGCCATTTGCAGTGTCAATTTCCACTTCTGGACAAAATTGTTTGACTATATCTTGAATTAAAGTATTGCCAAAATCTGTTTTTACTCCATTTGCATTGATTGCAGAAGGTTCAATGCACTGAATTTAAAACACATATCGAGAGTTTCAGGAGGAAATCTTCGATCCATTTCTTCTATTAAGTTTCCTATATAAGTGGACTTCAAGTTATCTATTCCTAATTTTTGATTATTGCAAAAATCAGTGTGTTTATTTTTACGAAATATATTTCCCTGTAGTTCAGAAAAAAAAAATTTCTCGTTTGGACCACGTGTCACTTGCAGCTCTTCTAAGCTTTCTTTCGTGGATTTAATCATATTGGTGACACTAGAAAGCACCAAATTTTCACTTTGTAAAAATTTGGATAGTATTGTAAATGGTTGGAGTATATCCATCATGATGTGAATGAGAGCTACAAAAGAAAATTCAGAAACTAACTTGAGAATTCCTTTTGCTTTTGCAGCACTCAATGAGTCAAGGGTTCTGAAAACGGCTGATACACAAGTCCCCACTTATAAGCCTTTTGTATATTTAGATTTCTTAAGCTACATTCAGAGTTTTAGAAGCAACAAGTTCATCCGAAAATCAGGGAAATTATCAGAAACGGGAAATGTCATTGCAAAAAGTAAATTTTCTGGAAATTTTGGGAATTTTTCAGGGCGGGAGGCTCCTGCATTGGCAATCGTTTTCGGCAGGATTTTTAAATTTCGGGTGCAAATCCCGCCATCCCGCCCTGAAATTCAAGCCCTGAAATATTAGTAAAATGCTGGTAATTTTTTTCCCTGCATATTTTATTTAAAAAATTACCAGTGAATTGACATATTTATGAACACTTAATGTTGTTTTTTTTCCCCCCGATTACTGTTTCAAATTTAAATGAAATAGTAATAGCAAGGTTAATGTAATGTGTCATAAGATCTTAAGAAAAATTAAAAAGCAACGAAATTTTAATTTAACATCTGAGTGTTTTCTCTTGCATTAAAACTAATTTCATTG
This sequence comes from Cheiracanthium punctorium, assembly GCA_038373885.1. Taxonomy (NCBI): domain Eukaryota; kingdom Metazoa; phylum Arthropoda; class Arachnida; order Araneae; family Cheiracanthiidae; genus Cheiracanthium; species Cheiracanthium punctorium. The sequence continues at coordinate 336,350 of JAWZYV010012921.1, forward strand.
TGATATAAGTTTTTTGCGTAATTGTGGCAGCACTACGCTAGGGCTATCTGCCAAGGATGGGGGTGGGGGGCTGGAGGTTTCTAATGCGTATTCACATGTAATATTAGTAAGTAACAACTTGAATTAGTTTAGTACTATGGTACTATATTATATCTTTCATTCATGATATAAAAAATATGTATTTGTTTACCAATTGGTGAATACTTAAATTTGTTTACTATTCGGTTGCCGAATATTTAAGTATTCGGCCGAACCGAATATTCAGTTTGTCTGCCGAATAGGCAGTATACCGAATACCAACCGAATATTCGGTGCATCCCTAAAAAATAGAAACGCAAAATTCAGGAAACCATGCTAGATAAAAATCAGGGAAGCAGCATGATAGATGTCAGGGAAGTAAAAGCTGTGAAATCTGTAGAAACCTTGATAAAGGTCCAGCCTTTGTCAGTTTAAAAAAAAGCAGCAGAAAGCCTGGCTTTCTGTTTCTAGTAGATGCTTAATCTGTTTTGCAACTGAGGATGAAGACTAGACCTTATTGTACCAGCGGAAGTAATCATTGTTGATAAGTATTGTTGATGTTTATTATTATAAAAAGTTTTTTATTAATCTTGCATTTGAACATCAGTTTTTGGTGCATTATTTCACATTGTATTTTGTATGGCAGACCTGTAGAAGAACTGTAGTTCACAGCAAACTTAAAACATTACATTGGTTTCCATCTGTTGTTTCTTGTTTTATTAGAAATATTTTGAATTAGGAAATTTAAGCTTTCGCAAAGACATGCATCAATCAAACACTTAATGCAGAACTATTCTGGGAGAGAGGGCATAGTAAAAATGGTACTATTAAATAAATTAAGGAATTGTCTAAAATAATCATGAGTTAGAATAAAATATCCATATGCTTCAGACTTAAAATATTCACCAACCTGTCGGAAAGTAATTTAAAAAAAGAAAGAGAGAAATTCTTGCCATTTTAAAGAAAGAAGGAAAATAAGACAACAAATGAGAAACTAATAGAAAGGAGCAAAAATGAATGCAAATGGGGAGTAAATGGTAAATAATGAAATGGGCAAAAGTTTACTTTTATTTTTGCTAATTTCATTCTTTGTTTTGTCATGCTTCATCTCCTGAAATATATATTGAATTATTTTTTCGTGTGAGTTTTATGCTCTTGTTTCAAAAAAAAAAAAAAAAAAAAAACTATGTAAATATATGCAGTAGGTAATGAGAAAAAATAATTCATGTGAATGTTTATGATAATTTACTTATTTTATTAGTTATTTGAAACTTAGTTTTAAATGTATTTTAAAATGAAGTAATTTTATATACTTTAAAATCTCTAGGTGTCTGCTTTGCTAGGACGTATCCCCTCTGCTGTAGGTTACCAACCTACTTTAGCCACTGATATGGGTACCATGCAGGAAAGAATCACAACAACTAAAAAAGGTTCCATCACATCTGTACAGGTAATTTCTGTTGGTTAATTGTTAAATATTTTTAAATGAAAAGGGAGGCTTTGAATGTATCTCTCAACACAGAGACATATCCAGAAAAAAAAACTCAGAGGGGGTCCAAACTGTGAACAAAAGGCAGAATTTTTCACTAAAAAACTTCTTCATTATCATTGTTAACAAAAACTGAAATTTCGGGGGATGTCTGGGCCCCCTTTACCACCTCCCTAGATACGTCCTTACCTCAACCATGAACTTTTTATTTCCAATGCAGTTGGCAAGAAGGAACACAGTTCTATTGTCAGAAAAGGGAGACTAAGCACTAACAAACAAATTAACAGAGGAATACTAAACAGGGAATAGAACTAAAGTCAAGTTGTTAAACTGAATAAAAGTTCTCTAGCTTCCGAATAGCAGGAGTGAATGGGTTCTTCCTTTGAAGTTAGGCAGACAGAAAGCTGGGCAAACATTTACAGCCATTGCCAGGTTGCCACAGCACAATGGGCAAGCAGGGCTATTAACTATCTTAAGTCTATATAGATGTGCATAAAGACAGTTGTCATACAAAAAACAGCGACAGCTGTCTATCTGGGATAGTCCGGAAGATTAAACATGATTTATTTCAAAGTTTCTCTTCTTTCTTTGAATGTGTAGGGTTAAGGTGGGATAAAATTATCCTTTATAAATTTAGCTAATGTATATTGCAAATAGGCTGCTAATTGGCTACAACTTATTTAAACATTTTTGGCAAATATTGGGTTGAAGGGAAAGTTGTATTTAAATAGGCAGGTGATTTTTCTTGTAAATAAAAAAAACATCTGGCACAGTGTGTCGATCGGATTTTTTTTTTTTTTTTTAAGCTGCTGTATAATATAAAAGATGCTCTTTTTTACCGTTCATCATTTACTTTTGATATTTAAAGTGAAAAACATGTCAGTAGATAAAGTCTGATCGTGTAAGAATGCGTTCATCCCATCTGATTAGACACAATCTGGAGCCGTTTTTGGACAGGTTGGTTACTGGAGATGAAAAGTGGATACTTTACGAGAATATTAAGAGAAAAAAACCTTACTGCAAACCAGGAACATCATCAGCGACAGTTAAAAAACGAAGTATCCATCAACGAAAAGTACTGCTTTGTTTGTGGTGGGACAGGAAAGGTCCCGTGTACTACGAGTTGCTGAAACAGGGAAAAACCATCAACGCGGATCTGTCCTGCAATCAGCAAGATAAATTGAATGCAGCTATCCAAGAAAAAAGGCCAGCATTAGCGCCCAGAAAAGGAATAGTGTTTCACCACGATAATGCTCGCCCACATACTGCAGTGGTGACACAACAAAAACTGAATGTGTTAGGATGGGAAGTCCTTAGTTACCCACCGGACATTGCACTATCTGATTATTACCTGTTCAGATCTCTGCAAAATTATCTAACGGGGAAAAAAAATTCAAGTCTTTTAAAAGTGTTTCTAAGGCAGTTGCTGACTATTTTAACTCCAAGGATGAGAACTTCTACAAAACAGGAATTCACAGGTTACCTGAAAGTTGGCAACCGGTTGTAACAAATAACGGAGCATATATAATTGATTAATATTAAACATATATTTTTATAAATAAATTCAAATATTTTCTTTACAATACGACAGAACTTTCCCTCCAACTCAATATTTTACCTTGGACTGAGAGGTACTAGCAATTTTTGTTTGCTTCTGTTAAAAACATTAAAAACTGATGAATCAATACTTTTTCCTAGCTTTATTATGATCATTCTATCCCATAGTTTGGAGTAAAATGATTATCGATGGGGGGGGGGGGGGGGAAACAAATCAAAGAAAATAATGTTTTGCGAATATGATCAACTGGAAAATAGATATCCTATACTTAATGAAACAGTTTTACATGGATTTTTAGCTATCAGGTTAAAAATATAATACCCTATGCTATCAAACTTTCTCTCATCCTGTATTTGACTTATCTGTTCAGTTCAAACTTCATTGTCGCTATCTTTTTTAGAAATAGATATATCCAAAAAATTTTTGATAAAATTTTTACAAGTACTTAACAGCCAGCAGATATTTTCGCCTAAAAAGGTATTACAGTCATGCCATTTTGAACTCTTCCTTCAACTTTTTTTTTAATTGAAGAATTGGACTTTTTTCTTCACAAAATTTGAAGAATAGCATACTTTATTTCATGGTCTTCATGCTTTTCTTAAAATCGTGCAACAAACATATCCTCTGTTAGCACCTATTTATAAATTCGTGATTCCAATATCCCAAGTTTTGGTTTATTTTTATCATTTTAAGATAAAAAATGGAAGTAGATTAATGGAATCTTATTTATTTATTCACATTATTATTTAATATCTTATAAAATATATTACAGATGGAGGAGGGGTAGTCTAAAATGTAATTAGATTTTAAATGCTATTGTCATTCACTAAGAATAGCAGTAAGATTTGCATCATCAAAATTTCTAGAACTAAATTTTAATGTTCAATAGAGAGAGTTCAACATGGAACTTTTAAGTTTCGCCATTACATACTAAAAGAATGTTACTAAATCAAATTAAAAATATATACAGTCGAACCTCGATTTAACAAATTGATTGGGACCCACAAATTCGTTCGTTAAATCGAAGCAATTCATTAAATAAAATATTAATTTTTGTAAAGAGTATGGTATAAAAATATCAATGCAAAATACCCTTAGATATAGATATGAAAAAAAAGAATGATTGTTTACTACGAGCTTAAAAATTATAAGTTATACATTAGGAGATCAACTTTAAAATTATCTAAATTCTTAAATGTTACTTGCTCTTAAAACTTAATACATACATACTTATTGGCACTTTTGAAAGATATCCTTTATAGTTCTTTGTTTTGACTTTATAAAGTTCTTTGTCGATATTTTTTAACTTCGTAAGAACATCATCATCAACCTCATGAGACAAAATTTTTTTTTAAAGTGTTCAAGCTGCAAACTGATTCTTGGAATGTCATCCGTTTTAATTCAATTTCAGTTTCTTCATCTTCGCTGCTTTCAGAATCTTCATTCTCTTTCTGTTCACTATCGCAGCTACTTGGCTGTACATTGCAAGACACATATTTTGTAACATTTCCAGTACTAGGAACATCTTTCCATCCAGGCATTTGATCCTTGTTATTCACGGCGTAATTGAAATGACCTTTTCTGTATCGCTGTCTTCGTAAATTCAAAAGTTTTATACGCGATTGTTGTTCGTTAAATCAATGCTAAAAATTCATTAAATCAGAGCATTTTAGCATCATTTTTGTCAGGACAGAAAAAACATTCGTTAAATCAAAGTATGTTAAATTGAGGTTCAGCTGTATATTGCTTTTAATGTAAATGAACTGAAAAACAAAAAAGCATGTTAACAAACCTATGCATTTTACATTTGTTGTCAGTTTTCTGTAGGCTGTTTATTTTACCCAACCTAACCCTATAGATTTGTTAGGGTCATGAGGAGACAGATCTGTAGCAGACTTCTTTAGAAAGTGTCTGTTGGGTGGTACACCTTTTTTTGACCAATTTATCTGCCATCTCATTTCCAGGGATACTACAGATCCATGAACATTTACATATTTGTTTACTTTAAACATACTCAAATCAGACTAAACTATTCAGGATAGCTTATTAAAGAGGGGGGCCAATACCAAGCTTTCTCAAATATAAAAAACTGAATTTCCGTGTTAACCAAAACAATTCCCTTATTGGTTATGTCCACAATTACTGATCTCTTATCACTGGAAATTTCATTCCCCTGTTTTATGCATATGAGGCACTGCAAAGAATATCTTACAGCATGTTAACTTCTAAAAGGCAAAAAAAGTAATTCGGAATGACCACTGTAATTGTATCGGTAGGAGTGGTCTGTTGTCTTTGAATAGAAAAAAAGAAAGCACACAAGTTTCAGAAAAGAGAAAGGCTAGCATTATAGCACTTGCACATAAACAGCAAAAAACAACTTATAAGAGTATCAATATGGAAATTAAGATATTAGACCAGTTTTGGCATGTATGACATGTCATCATCAGTGCTAGAATGAGAATGGCAAAATTTGCACTATTAATAGAAAAAGCAGGTATTCAATGAAGTATTTATGAGAGCCAATAGGAAAGCGGGAATCCAGAAGCAGGATTTTCGAAGGCCAATGGAAAAGCAGGAAATTAAGGTCACTGAGAATGAAGGGATTTCCAATATTCAGAAAGAGGAGAAACAGCAAAGTCTACATTAACAAGACTTCGTTTTTGTGGATATTAAAAACTTCAAGAAAATCTGGTTCACTGGGAAAATGGTGTTTGTAAATGAATTTTGCTGAATGAAAGTCGAAAATATGGCTGGCATCCCAACAATATTTAACAAGGGAAGACTTGTTGGTTTCATGTTTAACAAGAGCTATATGCTCCTTAATTCTAAATTTAAGTCTGCGTATAGTTTGTCATACATATTTTATATTGGTGCCCTTTTTTTTTTATGTACATTGTTTTTTGTTGCTTATGCATTATGTTCTGCGCCAAGCTACATTTTTCCACTTGCATTTTTGACCATATATAGGCATTGGTGTTAAAAGGGTTAAATATAATATTTAGATCATGCTCCAATCATCATTACTTTTCTGTTTTTCTAGGCTATTTATGTACCTGCTGATGACTTGACAGATCCTGCTCCTGCTACGACTTTTGCTCACTTGGATGCCACCACTGTATTGTCTCGAGGTATTGCTGAATTGGGTATTTACCCTGCTGTAGATCCACTTGACTCAACCTCCAGGATTATGGACCCTAATGTTGTAGGAGCAGAACATTACGATGTTGCTCGTGGTGTCCAGAAAATCTTACAGGTACGTGTATGCATTTTTGGTTTTCAAGAACCTTCCTTAAAACTGAATTTACCTACATAAAACTGAAAGAAATAATCATTTTCATCCAGATCATCTATTTATCTGTGATAGTGTCAAATATGAAATAGCTAGTATTGTATAGTCCATGTCTGTTTAAACTGTTTTCATATTATTTTGTGTATGTATTTTTTACAAACTTATATGAAAAAAAGTGCATCTAACTAAGTTGTAATTGAAATAGCATTTGACTTGAAAAATTATGCAAGTGTTTCTTTATGAACCATTTCATTTCAGACTACTTATTTTGTAACTAATCAAGATTAAAATCGGGCACAATAAATAAATTATTACAAAAAGATTTTGCTCTGGATGTTGTGTGAAATATGCAACATGTATTTCCTTACAAGTTAGCTTTCAAATTTTAAAATAACTTGTCAACAGCAACATGTATGTGCATATTTTGCGAGTTCTTGTTACTGTATTTCAATGTGTGAAGTTAATCTTTTTTTGTCCAAATGGTTGTAGCATGTCTGAGTTTACCTGCTAATTCTTCTAGATTTTTTGAGAAACTCCTGGCCGGGGTTTCAGGAATTAAAAAAAAAAAAAAAAAGTTTAAACATCCTTAAATTTATTAGATTTGGAGAAATTTTCTCTTTACTAGGAATGCGATAGAGAATCATAAGTCAAGTGCAGTTCCCAACATATTCTAATAACTTTGTGAGTTAATGCATATTTTAATAAATGCCTCTAATTAAACTTGGTTTAATCTTTCAGGACTACAAATCTTTACAAGATATCATTGCCATTTTGGGTATGGATGAGTTGTCTGAAGAAGACAAGTTGACTGTTTCACGTGCCCGTAAAATCCAGAGGTTTTTGTCTCAACCCTTCCAGGTAGCTGAAGTATTTACAGGTCAAGCAGGAAAATTCGTGCCTCTTGCTGATACTATTAAGGGTTTCAAGGCCATTTTAGCTGGTATGTATCTTTTTCTGATAATTCCTCATTAGAATTTGTAAGGTTCTACAGCATGTTAAGCTTTTTAAATACTATTAATCTTTATACGATAGATATGAAGTGGTTTTTGAACTTATCATACATGAAAAAATTATATTAAAGGGCAAAATTAATAATCATCACTTATCACAAGGTTGGCTAAATATAAATTTTGCTTTGATACTTCAAAAACTGTAGTTATTCGCTTTTAAAATAATTGTTTTATGTTACTTCAGTTTACTGAAAATTATTAAGTTTAATATTTATCACTTTCACTGAAATAAAATGGCTGTTATCCTAAGAAAAAGAGCCTAAAATTAATCTTCTTACTGCTTCTGGTAGCTAATAAATTACGTACAAACATTACAAAAAAACTAGCCAAAATAGAATGTGCATGCATATGTGTGGGAAGCTGATCATTATTTTGCATTAAATAAACAAATAAACTTTAAAAAAAACTTTTTAATCATTACATAAGCCCTTTTGGCTAATACAGCACTCTTCACACATTCAAAATCTATAGAACAGCTCACTTTTTATAATTTTCACGTAGTTAAAAATATGGCATGCAACTTCTGCAATGTATGTTATAGTCATGAAATGTCTTGTTTTAAATAAAACCAGTGAATTTATTGAAGTCAGTGACTGACTTGATCCCACACATATGCACATGCGAAAATTCTTCAAAGTTAATTTAGAGTAGTAAAAATCTTAAAATAAACAATCACTTTGCTTTCTTTTACTTCATACAAGGAAGTAAAAAGGAAAACATGTGAAATCAATAATTCCAGTGACTGAAATTTTTACATCATGTCTAGAGAAAAATTAAATGTTAATATACAATGTGTGTTTGTTTTGTTGGTTTGATTATCTGTAAAATATAATTATAGGCATAGATTTAGGTTAAATCATAATTGTAAACAATAGTTTGTAAGGGCTATAGATTTATAGCAATTTTAAGGGATTGTTAAACTGCTTCATAAAAAAGCAAAATGCTCGTCAAAATTACAACAGATAGTCTTCAAATTCTTCCAAGGTTGACATCAATGTTCATATTGTGTATTTAGGAAAAACAGTTGTTGTGATTTCTGACTTCCAACACATTTGAATCCTAATTAATTAAATAAACTTAGCATGTTTTTCTTTTCAGATGTTTATACCACAATACAATTTATGTGTAACAGAACTGTTTTTTTCTTTCACTGATGTATTTAAAATTAAAGTAAAATCTTGGTATAACAAATTTTGAAGGGCCAAAAATCCAGTTCATAATTCTGATAAATTCATTAAAGTAAAATGTCATTGTCATTGAATTTGCACTAATGTGGGCTTCTTTTTATAGAAATTCCTAATCTCAAATATTCGTGAAAGTTTGCTTTAACAAAAATTTACTGTATAAAAATTGCCTCCAGCATGAATGTCTTTTTTACAAAAAGTGACTAAATGAAACTTTATTTTCAAAAAGAAAATAATTAATTACATTCGAACCTTAACTTAACCTATTACTTCTTATGTGTGTTTTTTACAAAGTTTTTTAATTACTTTATTGTTTAACACCAGTATTTTGAGTGATTTTTCAGTACATTCGAACCTGTCTATCTTTATGGGCATGGAGAAAAGTCTGATGCTTTAATGCTACCAATTAAAAAATGCTACGATTGCTATAGTTGTTGGAAAATACAGTGGTATGGTTGCATATTAACCCCTTAAGCCTCGAGCCCGTGATATTTCTGGGCACTAGTGTTCAAATGTTATACACCCAGAAAGATAAGATCATTTCAATTCTTATGTGCAGATTTTTTAAAATCTCATTTTACACAACAGTTGGCAATATCAGACTATTTCAAAATTAATTTGGAGATAGTTTATTGTTAAATAGATGGCAGCAGCACTCAAATAGGTGTACTTGTAATATGCATTGTGCAATCTTAGCTCACTTTTTTTACTTATTTTGAAAGTAAACTTCACAAATGTTTATTTTACAAAGCAGGTTTGATAAAATTCTCCTTTAGTGTTCAAAACATGCATTTTTAATGATTCCCTGCTTACTAGAAAACACACATTCAGTCACAATAACCCTGAATGTTGGCTTTTCCTAGAAATGTAACCTTTTTCTTTTGCCATAAGTCCAAAACCTTAAAATGAATGCATACGTTGTACATTGATTTAATTTTTATACAATTTTCTGAAATAAAAAAGTCTCTTTTTATGAATACTGTTTCCTTGAAAATAATACGACAGTTCAGGGGTTAATTATACATACATTTATAGCACCTTTTAAAACATAACTATAAAGTCTTTTAACCCCTTGTCAGTTCATTTTTTTTTCAAGTGGGGGGTCAAGAAATGTCAATTTTATTTAATGCATATTTTGATATATATACATTTTTAAAGCATGACACTAGTCTCATATGAGATTTCCTAAATCGTGTATAGTTCTACCATCTAGTGGGCAGAAAAGTAAATAAAAGTGTTTGAAAGCAAAACGAAATAATTCGGGAAAGATGCTGTGAAAAATAAAAAAATTTCTAATGCCCGAGCTACACTCGCGATAATCCAGAATGGAATGTTTTACCAGCCCGAGCTCAGCTTGGGCAAATCCGGTAAGAGGTTAATGACATTTGACATCTAACTTTCTATGTTTCTCTATTAGCTTGTAAGGTTAACAAGAGCTGCAAATCCCTGGTGGCCTAAATTCATCTGAGAATTGGTGTGCAACTTCTGTTGAAGAATGCTGGCCTTTGGGTCTCAATTTTTGTATTTTACACTATGCAAAATACAAGATAAGAGTATTTGAACCAAAATTTTTTTGAGACACATGAAAAATGCATTGAATTTAGATTCTAAGTGTTAGGGAATTTCCAGAAATTTAGATAAATTGGTTCAACTGTATAAATATGATGACTTTACAGTTACTGATTCTTTTTAAATATTGTTTTATTTTTGTTTCAAATATCACTTTGCCTATTGTCTGTCCTGTCCTGTCCCATTTCTTATTTTACACTTAACAAAAACAAAAGTAAGCAATTTGGTTTTTTGCAGGAAACAATAAAACAAAAAAGAATCATTCCATGTGGAGTGTTTCTTTTTTCTTTTTTTGCAAAAATGTCACTCTTCCTTTCTTTCTGCTTGTGTAAAACAGATTTAATTTTAATATATTTCTTTTTTGCACTCTTGTAATGCTTTTTTTAATGAATTCTATTTTCAGATTGTTTTATATGTGCATGCATTATTTTGTATTTCACTGCACTTCTTGGCTGTTAAATATAATTTTAACTCACTCCTTTTAATTAACTAACTTACCTTATTTAGTTTTTTAAGCGTGACTTTTGTACCAGATTCTTAATGTCCAGTTTTATCTCTAATTAGTCATGATATTTTTTTCTTTAGATCCATTGCATATGCAACCAACCAATCAATTCTTTCTAAATAACTTGTTCGTATATGTTATGTATGGGTATTTTACTATTATTTATGTCATATTTCAGGTGAAATGGACCACTTGCCTGAAGGAGCTTTTTACATGGTTGGGCCAATTGAAGAAGTGATGACAAAGGCTGAGAAGCTTGCTGAAGAGGCAGCATAAACAAAGTGCAAATTAGTCAAAGCTTAGTTTTTCCATCGAATAAAATTGAAATTTAGACTCATCATTGAATTCCATTATAAATCTGGACTGCAGTTGTTGTAGTTAAGTGTCTGCACAAAAGTCAGATGTTTTACTAATAAAATTTCTATATATAAACACGTTTTTGTGTGATACTTTTGTGGATACAGACTGTTTTGACTCTGAAAAGCTCTTTTGTAAAGACATCCAAAAAATGTAACATTTTCCTTATAAATTTTTTGTTAGCTCACCTTGGTCAAGATTATAAACAAATATTCATAAAGTATTTTAAACATACAGTAGAACTTTGACTATCACAGCCCTGCTTATTCAATGTTTAGTGTACCCTTTAAGACTGAGCTCATACGATAATGCAGATTAGAAATTAATATTTTTATAACTTTTTAGTTGATAGAATACAATTGTTGAAAAGAGTAAAAGCACACTTCATTTTCCAGAAAAATTAATTCTAAATGTTTCTTTCTGCCAGATATAATATCTTAATTGAATTTCTCAAGAACAACTTGAAAGCAAGTTTGGTCTTGCAGAGATAACCAAGGTACTAAACTAAATCAAGATGTCTGCTTTAACTGAAGTGCTACCTTGATTAAGGATATAAACTCAAACCAGTCAAAATGTGTAAGATAACAAACAACAGAATTAATTGGATGTATTTATTTCAAAAATGCTTAAAAGCAATTTACAGGTATATGTGTAATACGTCTGTTAAAATATGGAGTGGCATTCAGGATAGATTGAGAATTGGGTAGCTGCAGGAATTCTTTACTTCGAAGAAAACCTCTTACAATCTGACACAGAAACTATTATTATTGTTATGCTTGCAAATATCATGAAGAAAATATTTTTCAGTTCTCTAAATGCCAGCAGTGTCATCTAGCGATTCATATGATTAACTCTTTCCATTTAAGGGCAGTACGAATCCTTAAATACCTCCATATAATACGAAATGGGCTTGCACCACTTTTGAAGAAAACTCCTCACCTTATGTTTGCAATCATTTTTCAATCTTATTTGGACTATTTTGTCTTGGCTGGATATCTTCATCCATTGTGTTCTAGTGACATGACCACCAAACATCCGATCATCATGTATAAAGGTGTGTTTAACCCTTTGAGGCACAACCCTTTCCCAATGCTGAAAAAAAAGGTAGCTGTTGCCATCGCTTGACTTAACGACCAACAAGATCGGCTGTGTCGCACAGCCAGCTGTCGTCAAAAAAAGGGTCTCTAGATCTGTGGCACGCGATGAACGTTTCGATCGTCTGCCCTCTTGCTGGTCATTAAGTCGAGCGATGGCAACGGCTGCCCTTTTTTCAGCATTGGGCAATCTTTCCAGCTGTTGCGTTCTTCCATTTTTCAGCAGATGTCAGTGCTGTTAAAAATAATCGTGACAAGTTTTTTTACGGGAAATGAATGTGCTAAAAAGTAAAGGATTCTTGTGGAGCTCTGTCACCCACAACTATTTTTATGGAAATCAAATCTATTCTTGACTGGCAACAGTCAAAACGTCAGAGTTTGGTATCCTCACGGCGAGGATACCACGTGTTAAAGGGTTAAGAGGCATTGCAAGAGCAAATCGGGCAAGAAGTTTCCATCACCATCTCGGAATTTCATGATTTTTTTTCTTGTGTTGCCTTATCCAAGGGAAGAACAAATCTGAAATATTTTTGATTTACGTCTTTTAGTTTTGGAGTTAAGGGGGGGTGAAAGTACCCCAGAGAAGTGACGTAGAAATAATTTAGAGCCATTTTTGCCATTCAACTGTGAGTCGCTCTGAGGTGCTTCAGAGAATTTTTTCTTTTTATCCGATAATATACCTTGAATATTAGCATATCAAATTGAAAATTCATTCGAAGATACTCAGTGCCCAAATATCCCCAATTTCATAAAAATACAGGTTTTAAGAATACTTAAATCTTGGCTCTGACGTGATACAGAAAAAAATTTTTTGCACATTGCAGTTTCAGGGTGTCCACCGATGGCTAAAAGGATGACTTTTGCTGCTATTTTAAAGATAAGGCGAAGAAAAAGAAAAATGCCGTTTTCATATTTTCAAGTTTTTGGCTACTTGTATCTTATTCCAGGCAACTAATTTGAACATAATATTTCGTTTTTTTTTCTCAACTCCCTTTCCTTTTCAAAGTTGGGACTAGTCGTTCATCAAACATTCTAATCTATGTTTTCTTTTGTTGTATTTTTAAAAAAAAATTACTTTATGCTCTGTTATATAATTCATGAAGTTTTTAAATTTATCATTTTTTCTTAAATGAAGCTAAATGATGTATATTTATTTCTTAACTACAAAATCATGCAAAAATGTTACTATTTAGGTAATTAAAATTAAAGAAATGGCTACTAAACTGGCAACTTAAGTCTGTGAGGCTACTAATGATATTATTTTAGCCTCCTGGCATTGGTGTACACCCTGAGTTATGCATCTTCATATAAAGTAAATCCAATGTTAAAATTTTTTGAAGGGGCCCCCAATCATGGTCCTTAATGCTAATTTATGCAGTTTCAAAGCATTGGTACAGCTGATGCCGACTTCCCATATGAGAACTATTGGCATGGTGATGTAGTATCGTCATAGTAGTTTCATATTATGAAAACACATTTTTCATAATATTGTTGCGGAACACTGCTTGTTTCCTGGGTTCGTCGTTCTAAAGTCCAGTAGATGTAGAAAGTTCTAGTAAAGAGTCCACTTGTCAGAATGGAACACAAACTTTATTGCTTCTAGAACTTCGCCAGCTGTACAAAATTCATGACTGGGGCCTCTGACATGCTTGTATTTATAGGCGAAGCAGAAACTTCCAGAAGAATGTATTTCTCGAAGATTCCATATAAAGCAGGGATTGATTGCGTCATAGAAGAGAAATGTTAGGCTATTATTCATGGTAATGCAGAAAAACTATTTTTACCAGCCCCATTGGGAAAACCACGCCAAATGACCAAAATATTGCCAAATCTGACGCCAAAAATAAGTCCCCAAAAGTGAAGTTACCGATGGCCTGGGACCTATATTTCTCGAGATTTCTAGAACCGACATAGAAAATCAATGGGGAAACCAAAACCTCTGTCCCAGAAATCACATCAAACTTGCAGTAAGTTTGATTTATCAAGTCAATAAACTTGAATTAAGCTTGAAAATTTCAAGCATGTAAGCTTAATGCAAGCTTGAATCAAGTGTTCAAGTTTACAGTTGCCCAACTTGCATTAAGCTTGACATAGCAAGCTTAATTTCAAGCTTAAAAAAAATTTCCTAAAAACATGGACGCCTGTCGGTGAACCCACATATTTTATTTTTCCACGCATTTTCCCCTCTACGCTGAAATTTCAAGTTATTTTAATCTGTTTCCATCAAGCATCCGCGATCGAACTCGGGACCTAAGGTTGTGGAAGCCAGCGTTCTAACCACTCAGCCAACCTGACTTGCGCTGAAACGACTAAAGTTTGAAATGACTGTTATGGTTATTACGCCGTTTTCTGGTGAGATTGATCAGTGGCCGATGTCGATTTGTTTCTTATTTTTCCATGGGATGAATCAAAATTAAAATAATGTTATGTGTGATTTATAGACTCTACTAATAGGGAAATAAGCATAATATAAACTTAAAAGCAGCACACGTTTCAAAACTTTCAATATCGCGACACTCATGTTGGGCAATACTGGCCAAAATCGAGACAAACGACTGATTTTGAAATCCATTTTATAGTATAATTGTATTTTATTTTGAAGAATTTCAATATTTGGAAATATCGAATCTTTTTTTTTTTAATTCTATGGTCAAGTACATATATGATGATAAATTATTTGTTATGTGGATGTGACTTTCCAAATCAAGCAGTCATCAAGTTGTATTCAAACCTGACAGTTCAAATGACCAGACTTCGTGCCGATTACAATCGACTGTAATCGATGACTAAAATAACATTTTACAAAAATGCTATGATAAATTGCATTATTATAGAATTTTTTTCATATTTGGTTTCTTTAACATCAAGATTACTGTTATTTTACTAAATTAACATTCACTAGTCATAATCTTTTTGGAAATTTTTCGTAATCGTAATCGTAATCCATATCATTTCTTGTAATCGATTACAGATGATAGTGTAATCGCACAAAGTCTGCAAATGACTGCTACAAGCTTAAAATGAATTGAACTGTCAAGCTTGTATTAATACGTCAAATTCAAGAAATGTCAAGCTTGATTTAAGCTTATGTGCTGTCTGGGGTATCTCCGGTTCTAGTTGCCCGATTTTGATGCAACAGAAAGCAAAATTTAGCTATTTGACGCGTAGAATACGAATTTTAAACTATTTTAAGCCCCAGAACAGCGGTTTGCCCCGAAAAATCGTAACAATATGAAAGAGTTGTACCTTACTGTTCCAAGAAAAATTCAAAAAAGTACCTCCCTATTTTAGGACATTCCACTGACAGTTATGGGGCATTTCGACGTTATTTTTAGAAGTGGTGCTACTTTCTCTTTCCAGTAATCTGCCATTTCTTTTTACTTGGGTGCTAGAGTTACTCACGTTCGTGGAAGTGTTGGGGTGACTTGAGTAATACTCAAGTCACCCAAACATTTCTAATTATATTGTTTGTGCTGTAGTGGCGTAGTGTGGGGTCGGTGGTTCTATCATGCCCCAGGCACCATTTGCAAAGGGGCACCAAATCGTCTCTAAGAAAAAGAAAATTTGACAAAAATCGGAGGGAAGGGCACCAAAGAGGTATTGTGCCCGGGGTGCCAGTTTTGCTCGCGACGCCACTGTTGTAC
Source organism: Cheiracanthium punctorium (assembly GCA_038373885.1). Taxonomy (NCBI): domain Eukaryota; kingdom Metazoa; phylum Arthropoda; class Arachnida; order Araneae; family Cheiracanthiidae; genus Cheiracanthium; species Cheiracanthium punctorium. The sequence goes on from JAWZYV010012921.1 coordinate 352,067, forward strand.
TGCCCAATGTTAATAGCTGCTGTTGTTCACTGGGTGTGGTGTTACTGTCCTGGAGGCGTTTAGCATCACCTCTTCTCAGCAATCCGCCATTTCTTACCATTACTTTTTCTTTGTACTATTCAAATGCTGCTCACGTTCTCTCCGTCTCGGCTGTGTAATAATACTTAAAATAGAAAATATATGTGAAATTCATGACAAAATAATATAAACAACGAATTGTGGAGCTGAAATAATACTGTTGAACAACAGAATTGCACGAAATATAGCAAAAAAATTAACACTAAAATTAAAATATTAGTATAATGTATATTTAGTAGGGACCAAGGCCTCTAGACTAGCCACGCTCTCTTTTTGTATGAGGCATTCGGCCCCTAATAAGGCTTATTCGTAAAAAAAGCATAATTTCAACAAACAAAACCCAAAGGTTGGATCAGATAGAATGTTACCGAGCTACACATTACTTGGTTCTTGCATGTTCCTTGGAACATAAAAATTTAAACTTGGTTACGTTACGTTACTTGGTAACCATACGTTAAAAAAGTCTTTGCCCCCCCCCCCCCCGAGTAGTCTTTGCCCCCCCTGGGAAATATTCTGCCGGCGCCCATGCGTATTAGCCAATTATGGCGAATTTTCATAATTTGGCGACTTGCGTATATGTATAGTTAATAATTAGCTTTAAGAAAACAGTACTTCATATGTTTCCTTTGATAAAAACTACGGAACATCTAGGATAGCTTGCCACCAATGGCGACTTTTCATTATTTGACGATTTACACATGCTCACATTCATTGTCGATTTACACATTCATAATTACTGCTCATTTAAGATTCCCTGAAAACCGTTATCCATATTTTTATATACATAATCCTTTGCAGATTGGCGTATTTAGCACCACAAATTGTATCATCTCGCCGCGCTGGCAAATATCCAAAGCGTACTGAAACAGCTATAATGGCATAGTTAACGCCACCAAATACTATTTCTTCTGGTAGCAAATACTCCAGCTGAACCGAACCGGCTTTAAAATAATATGCATTTTAATTATTTTTCATTTTCAAGATATTGGGTTCTAACATTTGCGAACTCGCTCGCGGTTTAGATTCACCCTGCTTCGAACGATACCAGTTTGCTAGATCGTACTTAATGCCAAGATGGCGCGTTTAAAATCAGTTACAATTAGTTTTATTCTGTTTTGGAAAAACAAATAATCGCTCATTCTTAACTCCTGTTGTCTAAGCGAACTTCTTATTTGAAAATTGTCAACTCTGTGTAACACACTTTGAGTTATTTATTTCATATACTTTTTAATTTGGCGTAAAATTAGTGTCATTCTATTTCGTGTTTGTCAATTCCACGCGATTCTACATACTTGGAATTGCTTTGTTGCAAAGGAATGAATGATTTTATGCCAAATCTGGCAACCATTATGTTTTATTTTTTCAGCTTTTTATTAATAACTTCTAAAATAATTCGATTTTCGAAATTTAAGTCAGTTTATCAGGCTCCTAGGAATTTTCCGAATCCGTGGACATGTTTCTCGAAATTCAAATCCCCACAGTTTAAGAGAAGATAGCCGAAAAAGCTCTTGACGGCGACAGCGGCCGTTACTTTTTTTTTAATAAAGAGATATATAACATAATAAATCGAAAGCCCGCAAAATCCCAAATTTCTTGAACTGCGCAGTTTTAACTCAGTTAGAACAAAGGAATTCGCTTTTAAAAACCGCAACTACTACATAATCCCTAGCAGTTTCATTCTAAATTTGTGGTCAGTCCCCGCTGTTTGGTCGCCTTTGCATTTTTGAACCAAAACCTCTCTGCTGCCTGGATGACTTGCTGAGCTGAGTTCGCCAATCATTGCAGAATGCAAGGTCACGTGACAAGACCTCTACAGTGTGATAAAAAGTTTGACGCATCAGGGAGACAAGCTTGCGTTTTGCCTGGATAACTTGTATCAAATGTAGAAATAAAATAATATAGCTGAGCATCGTTTCAGTTATTTTCTCGGTAGTCGTAGAAATGCCCAAGGAATTACCTCTACGCCCAGTGGACTCCAGCGGCGGTCCTCGGACCGCGGGTCCCTGTGCTCAAACACCCACTCAACCCTATCGCCTCCTGAGCCCGACGATGATATTGCGCCGTTCATGTCCAGCGACCACGATCCGCGAGGCCTCGTTCATATCCCGAGCAAGCCATGACAACACCCCTCCCAGACAGCACATAAGCTTAAATCAAGCTTGGCATTTCTTTGAATTTGACGTATTAATACAAGCTTGACAGTTCTATTTAATAGCTTGATTTTCCTTTTCGAAAGCGTGCAGTGATGGCGCCATCTGTGAAAGAGAATGGACATTAATTGTCCAGCGTTTCTCAAATTGCTCATATTATATCGTAAAAGTTGTGTTTTATTTTATTATCGCACATAACATGGACATTAGAACACGCAAGGGGAAGGAATGAATGGGATAAGCCCCTCTGAAGTGTAACACGAGGGGAGTTTTAGTTTTATTAACATCTAATTAACATTAGTAATTCCATTAACTAATTAATTAGCCCTAAAAAATAAATTTTAATATAATTAACACAATTTAGTTAGTTAATATACTTCACTTTATGGGTGGTAGAATGAAGCGGTTTCCGTCCGCTACAAAATAATTTATCATCAGTCATAAATGTACATGACCATAGAATTAAAAAAAAAGATTCTATATTCCCAAATATGGAAATTCTTCAAAATAAAATACAATTATACTACGAAATTTATTTCAAAATCAGTCGTTTGTCTCGATTTTGGCCAGTATTGCCCAACATCAGTGTCGTGATATTGAAAGTTTTAAAACGTGTGCTGCTGTTAAGTTTATATTATGTTTATTTCCCTATTAATAGAGTCTCTAAATCACACATAACATTATTTTAATTTTGATGCATCCCATGGAAAAATAAAAGAAACAAATAACACGTCGGCCACTTATCAATCTAGCCAGAAATAACCCTAACAGTCACTTCAAACTTTAGTCAGCCCGACTCAGATTGGCACAACGGATAGGACCCTCGCCTCCCAACCCAAAGGTCCCGGGTTCCCCAGACAGCACAGCAAACTTGCATCAAACTTGATTTATCAAGTCAATAAACTTGAATTAAGCTTGAAAATTCCAGTCGTGTAAGCTTGATGCAAGCTTGAATCAAGTGTTCTAGTTTACACTTGCCAAGCTTGCATTAAGCTTGACATTTTAAGCTTAGTTTCGAGCTTAAAAAAATTAAAAAAAAAAAAAAAAATTCTAAATAGACGGGGCGCCCGCTGGTGAACGCGCCCCACATACTTTATTTTTCCGCGCATTTCCCCCCCTCTATGCTGTAATTTTAAGTTATTTTAATCTGTTTCCATGGAGTGTCCGTGGCTAGAATAGAACCCGGGACCTTTCGATTCGTAGCCAAGCGCGTCATCCATTCAGCCACCGGAGCAGCTATGACTAAAGTTTGAAGTGAATTATTAAGCGGTTTTCTGGCCAGATTGATAAGTGGGCGATATGTTATTTGTTTTTTTTTATTTTTCCATGGGATGCATCAAAATTAAAATAATTTTATGTGTGATTTAGAGACTCTACTAATAGGGAAATAAACATAATATAAACTTAAGAGCAACACACGTTTTAAAACTTTCGCAACACTCATGAGCAATACTGCCGCTGGCCAAAATCGAGACAAACGGCTGATTTTGAAATCAATTTCGTAGTATAATTGTATTTTATTTTGAAGAATTTCCATATTTGGAAATATAGAATGGGTTTACTTACTTAACACAAATTTTGTGTTAAGTAATCTGAAATCAAAGAAACAGATAGTTAAACGTTACTTCGAAATGCTATATCACAGTTGCTAACATAACATGTATGGAATACAAACACTTTAGTCATTTTAGTTAATATTTCTTATAATAACAAATAATTGAAAAATTTTGCTATTTTTTAACGCTAAAAATTCTCTTTACAAATGTGGTTAGTTATTTTCCTACATATATTGGTATGCTATATCGATATAGAACATTTCGAAGAATTAAAAGTAAGTTTAAATTAATTAATACAAATGTAAATTTGAATTATTTTCATTGTTCATACTTTATAATTAAAAAAATTATTTCCTGCTGAATTTTTTTTTATCCTTTGTAATTTTATTTTAAATTTACAAAAGTGTAAGATGTAAGATTTTTGGACCCTAAAATCTGTAGGCCCTGGGCAGTTGCCCCATTTGCCCTGCCGGTAATATGGCACTGGTAATAAAAAACCCATCCCCGTTAAAACACATCTTTTACGAACTTTCAACAAATTTGAGGACGCTAGACAATTAATGTTCATTCTCTTTCACAGATGGCGCCATCACCGCACTTTGCAAGTGAAAATTCAGCTTAAGCCAACCTTGAATTGCCAAGCCAAATCTCAAGCTTGATTTAAGCTTATGTGCTGTCTGGGTCTATTCTAGCCGCGGACACTTGATGGAAACAGATAAAATTAAATTGAAATTTCAGCGTAGAGGGGGAAAATGCGTGGCAAAATAAAATATGTGGGGCGTGTTCGCCGACCGCAGCCCCGTGTATTTAGGATTTTTTTTTTTTTTTTGAAAATTTTTTAAGCTTGTTATGTCAAGCTTAATGCAATTTGGGCAAGTGTAAACTAGAACACTTGATTCAAGCTTGCAGTAAGCTTACACGCTTGAAATTTTCAAGCTTAATTCAAGTCTATTGACTTGATAAATCAAGCTTGCTGCAAGTTTGCTGTGCTGTCTGGGCTTCCTGTACCCGTGATATGTCATGTATATATCAATGTTATATTGTAATACATTTATATAATATATAAATGTATCGTAATAGAATTCATATGTAAATAATAAATATTGAAAACAGCTGTACCAAAAGTAAAGACCCAAACTTGAAACCACCAGAAACTTTTAAGTCATACACTTGGTATAAAAATTTCATGTTCTAAAGTGTGAAACTACCATGGCAAAAGTAGCTAATCAAGTAATGCAACTCCGCCTGAGTCGGCGGAGTTGAGCAGTAAAAGAAGTTGAGCAAGCTTCAATTTCTTTTACTCAGGCGTTTCGTTGCACGCTCAGGCGACCACGTCAACTGAGAACTAGGGGCTTTTCGGTGAAAATTTTGTGAACAGGTGAAACGAAGTGTTTTTCATTAAATTTGTCCAAATTCTAGGGACTTCTTTAGATTAGGAAGATGGAGTTAAATTTCCCCTCTTGGGAAGAAACTTAAGCTGAATAAGTGGGAAATCGAACAGGGGAAAAAACCATTTTCAAAGAAACACGATTCACGTGCTATAGCGATAAGTTAGGGGACTGTCTTCTTCCACGCCATTTTCTAAGCGTACGATAGTGGCCGTTTGATTCCCACGCATACCATTGGCGGTTTTACGGGGGGGGGGTAATTGGGATAATTACCCCTCCCAGGATTTTGAAAACGAAATTGAAAAATAGTTCTGCATGGGGAATTCACTGGGGAGAAATAAACAAATAACACTATCTACTGGCGAAACATAAGAATTCTTCAAATATGCAATAAATTTTGATTGATTGAGGGGGGGGGGAGATGCAAGGTTGTTATTTTCGGTATTTACATACTTCATTAATTATATGATTAATTAAACAATTATTTCGCATTTGATCATTAATTAAACATTTTATCTCTCTATATAAAGGAAGATGTCCTGACTGACTGACGATCATCGCCCAGCCAAATCTACTGGAGGAACAGACATGAAATTTTAGGAGCTTATAGCTTTTGTACCCGAAGCGTCATTTAAGAAGCAATTTTTAAAAATTCGAACCCAGGCGGGGATGGCGGCCCAAAATGTTCTTTTCATGTTTCCCTTCATATCTCAGGGTTAAAAAGAGATAGCCGTACAATTCTTGCTTTAAAATGTAACAACACAGATACCTAAAAGTTGTTTTCAGGGTTTTTTAGAATTCGCACCCAAACAGGCGTAAGGGTCGAAAACGTTCTTTTCACATTTCTCTTGATATATCGCAGGAAAAAAAGAAATAGCCTTAAAATTGTTGCTTAAAATTTGTTTTCTGGGTTCTTTAGAATGCGCATGAAAAGGGGGGATAAGGGGCCAAAACGTTATTTTCAAATTTGCCATCATATCTCAAAGGGAAATAGAGATAGTCATAAAATTCTTGCTCGAGAATGTAGCGAACAAGAATGCCTGAAAATCAGTTTGAGGGTGTTTTAGAATTCGCACCCAAGTGGGTGTAAGGGACTGAAACGTTCTTTGACGTTCTTTTCACATTTCCCTTCATCTGTTAGAGGAAGAAGATAGCCTGAAATTCTTGCTTAAAAATATAGTAAACACAAATGCCTTAAAATCATTTCCAGGTTTTTTTAAAATTCGCATCATAATGGGGATAAGGAGGTCAAAAGGTTATTTCCAAATTTTCCATTATATCTCAAAGGGAAAAACAGATAGCCAAAAAATTCTTGCTTTAAAATGTAGCTAACACGAATACATAACAGTCATTTTCAGAGTTTTTTAGAGTTCAAACATTTTCATATTTGTTTTCATATATCGAAGGAAATTGAAGATAGCCATAAAAAAAAACTTTCATTGGGATGTAACGAACACAAATTCCTAAAACTCTTTTTCAATTTTTTTTTTTTTTTAAATCGACCATTATAAAGGATAGTTGACAAAAAAAGGTATTTTTCACGTAATATTTAGCTCTTGAGTGCTGTTAATTTTAGGACATTGTCTACCTGGTGAAAGGGCGAATCATGTTTCAAGTGTTGCCAGATTAAATGTGCAAAATCCCCAAGATCCATTTTTGATGATTTATCGCCAAAATTAGTTTAACAGAAATAAGTCCCCGAAGCGATATCTTTCATCTTTGCCGAGTGCCCCACCAGTGGCCAAGCGTATAACAGGCTGAACTGGGAGACAGAAGGTACTTGATTCAAAACCAGGTCGCGTCTGCCGATCTAACCGTTCGGAATTTTCTGTGGTTTCTTCCGGAACTTAGCGTAAATACAGGTTAGGATCCTTTAGAAAGACCACCACGGAAGGCACCCCGCTCCTTGGCCTAGAGCCCACGTGTTGCTAATTGGCGGTAATACCACAACACAACCATCTTTGTCGAGAAATTGCGTAATCCTACTGATTATTTAATTGGAATATTGGTGTCTATATTCGAGTAAATAAAGATGAAGTATAGTTAGAATATGTCTGGCGGGGATTAGGCGATTTTAATATAGATTTCAATTTTGATGAACAAGAAGACAAATGCGCGGGGTATATGATGCACATTCCAAACAGTATTTTAAAAAAATCAAGTATAGTTAGACTATGCCTGAAGAATATTCTAAAACAGTTTTTGTAGGTGATTAAATTTATATATATGAAGTATATTGTGCAATCAGAAGGGTCCAATTTTCTCTGTGCGCCCCCCGGTAGCCAGTGCTTCTCTGAAGCACCGAGTTTATTTAAAATTATAAAATATCATTACCCCTCCCAGACTGCAACTCTAGAACCGCCCTTGACGCATACCCGCTTATAAAAATTTCCTTTATCTGTGCCAGTAGAAACTTTCGTCGCGTTGTCCTCGACGAGGATTAATAAGTGGGCAGTGTCCATGGAAACCCGCTCATCTCTAATCTAATCTTATAATTAAAAATATGGGATGATCAGCCCAACAGTCTTACAAAATAAAATGCCTTCCATTATTTCTTTATTGTGAGTTAAATGGATTTTACATAGATTAAATTGTCATTTATCGAATTAAAAAATAGTAAATAAAAATAAACTTTTGCGTATATACGAATTTCAAGTTTTTCTCGGTGTCCGATTTGGTGCCCCTTTGAAATAGTTTTACTGTATGAAAATAAAATTGTGACGACGTCATTATTTGAAGGCCTAGTGATGACGTCAAATCTTCAGTTGTTAGGCTTTCTACATGTGGAGGTGTTGGATCGATATGTAGGCTATAGTTTCTTCCTTAGAGGGAAATTTAACCCGATCTGCAAATCTAAAAAAAACGCTGGAATTTGGCCAATTTTAATGAAAAATTCCTTTTCCACCTGTTCACAAAATTTTCGCTGAAAAGTCTCTAGCTCTCCCTCGACATGGTTATCACTGGAGTAATTTCTTTCACTCCTCAACTCAAAGCCGGCGGAGTTAAATTTTTCCAGCAGATTCCGAGTATGGAGCATTGATGCGATACGACACCAATACATTTTTCTACAAAAGTATGACTTAAAAGTTTCTGGTGGTTTTCAGTTTGGGTTGTTAGTTTTGGTACTTTCAGTTTTTTAAAATATTTATCATTTGCATATTAATTATATTACATTATGATACATTTATATTTATATGATACGTTAATATATAAGTATATTACAATACATGAATAATATTTATAATATTAATATTTTAATTTTAGTGTTGAATTTCTTTCTTTCTGTCTTTTCTATTCTAATCTTTTTTTTCTCGCAATTCTATTTGACAAATTTTAACTTCATAATTCGTTATTTATATTATTTTGTCATGATTTTCACATATATTTTCTATTGGCTGAAAGTACCAAAAGTAGAGACCTAAATTTGAAACCACCAGGAACTTTTAAAACATACATTTGCTATAAAAATTTTATGTTTTGAAGCGCGTAAATATGCATAAAATCTCCATCTAATCAAGTAATGCAACTCCGCCGGCCGAGGCGGAGTTGAGCAGTAAAAGAAATTCAGCACGCTCAAGTGGCGATCATGTCAGCGAAGATGTGAGGGGCTCTTCGGTTAAAATTTTGTGAACAGGTGAGAGAACAGGTGTTTTTGTGAACAGGTAAAATTTTGTGAACCAAGAAATTTTCATTAAATTTGTCCAAAATCTAGCGACTTTTTTAGATTTGGAAGATGGAGTTAAATTCCCCCTCTTGGTTAGAAACTTAAGCTAAATATATGGCAAATCGAACAGAGGAAAAAACCATTTTCAGAGAAACACAGTTCACGTGTTGCAATGGTAAGTTAGGGGACTGTCTTTTTCCACGCCATTTTCTAAGCTTACGATAGTGGCCGTTTGATTCCCACGTATAGGGCAGTTTCAGATGAGAATAATATGAGATTTCTGTTGGTTCATTCCCGTTCCTGGTGGACAGATGTCACTTCAAAACCGAGTTTTCATTGGTAGAGTACAGTGCCGGTCACATGGTTGAAACTGCTCTAAACCCTGCTTGTAAAAATTTCCTTTCTCTGTGCCAGTAGAAACTTTCGTTGCGTTGTCCTCGACGAGGATTAAAAAGTGGGCAGTGTCCATGGAAACCCGCTCATCTCTAATCTAATCTTATAATTAAAAATACGTGATGCTCAGCCCAACAGTCTTACAACATAAAACGCTTTCCCATTATTTCTTTCTTGTGAGGGAAATGGGTTTTACATAGATTAAACTGTCATTCATCGAATCAAAATAATAATAAATAAATAAACTTTTGTGTATATACGTATTTCAAGTTTTTCTCGGTGTTCGATGTGGTGCTCTTTTGAAATAATTTTACTTTATGATAGTAAAATTACGATGACGTCATTATTTAAAGGCCTAGTGATGACGTCAAAGCTTCAGTTGTTAGGCTTTCTACATGTGGAGGTGTTGGATCGATATTTAGCTACAGTTTCTTCCTTAGAGGGAAATTTAACTCGATCTTGCAAATCTAAAGATGACCCTGGAAGCTGGAAGTCGGCCAAATTTAATGAAAAATTCCTTTTTCATCTGTTCACAGAATTTTCGATGCAAATTCTTTAGTTCTCCCCTGACATGGCTATGACTGGAGCAATTTCTTTGACTCCTCAACTCCAAGCCGGCGCAGTTTAATTTTTTTCAGCAAATTCCTAATGAGAAGCACTAACGCGAGACCATTACATTTTTATAAGAAATGTATGACTTAAAAGTTTCTGGTGGTTTTAAGTTTGGGTTGTTAGTTTTGGTACTTTCAGCTGTTTACAATATTTATTATTTACATATTAATTGTATTACATGATATACATTTATATTTATGTGATACGTTAATATATATGCATATTAGAATATATGATTAATATTTATAATATTAATATTTTAATTTTCGTGTTGAATTTTTTTCTTTCTGCCTTTTCTTTTCTATTCTTTTTTCACGCCATTCCATTTAACAGAGTTGACAGATTGAGCAAGCTTCAATTTCTTTTACTCAGGCGTTTCGTTGCACGCTCAGGCGACCACGTCAACTGAGAACTAGGGGCTTTTCGGTGAAAATTTTGTGAACAGGTGAAACGAAGTGTTTTTCATTAAATTTGTCCAAATTCTAGGGACTTCTTTAGATTTGGAAGATGGAGTTAAATTCCCCTTCTTGGTTAGAAACTTAAGTTAAATATATGGGAAATCGACCAGGGGAGAAAACCATTTTCAAAGAAACACAATTCATGTGTTATAGCGATAAGTTAGGGGACTGTCTTCTTCCACGCCATTTTCTAAGCGTACGATAATGGCCGTTTGATTCCCACGCATACCCGCTTATAAAAATTTCCTTTATCTGTGCCAGTAGAAACTTTCGTCGCGTTGTCCTCGACAAGGATTAATAAGTGGGCAGTGTCCATGGAAACCCGCTCATCTCTAATCTAATCTGATAATTAAAAATATGGGATGATCAGCCCAACAGTCTTACAACATAAAATGCCTTCCATTATTTCTTTCTTGTGAGTTAAATGGATTTTACATAGATTAAATTGTCACTCATCGAATTAAAAAATAGTAAATAAAAATAAACTTTTGTGTATATACGAATTTCAAGTTTTTCTCGGTGTCCGATTTGGTGCCCCTTTGAAATAGTTTTACTTTATGAAAATAAAATTGTGACGACGTCATTATTTGAAGGCCTAGTGATGACGTCAAATCGTCAGTTGTTAGGCTTTCTACATGTGGAGGTGTTGGATGGATATGTAGGCTATAGTTTCTTCCTTAGAGGGAAATTTAACTCGATCTGCAAATCTAAAAAAGACGCTGGAGTTTGGCCAATTTTAATGAAAAATTCCTTTTCACCTGTTCACAAAATTTTCGCTGTAAAGTCTCTAGCTCTCCCCCGACATGGTTATCACTGGAGCAATTTCTTTGACTCCTCATCACAAAGCTGGCCCAAATTCAGTATTTCAGCAGATTCTGAATATGCAACACTACGCCGAGACCATTACATTTTTTTAAACAAAAGTATGCCTTAAAAGTTTCTGGTGGTTTTCAGTTTGGGTTGTTAGTTTTGGTACTTTCAGTTTTTCTAAATATTTATCATTTGCATATTAATTATACTACATTATGATACATTTATATTTATATGATACGTTAATATATAAGTATATTACAATACATGAATAATATTTATAATATTAATATTTTAATTTTAGTGTTGAATTTCTTTCTTTCTGTCTTTTCTAGTCTAATCTTTTTTTTTGTTTTCCCTCGCAATTCTGTTTGACAAATTTTAACTTCATAATTCGTTATTTATATTATTTTGTCATGATTTTCACATATATTTTCTATTGGCTGAAAGTACCAAAAGTAGAGACCTAAATTTGAAACCACCAGAAACTTTTAAAACATACATTTGCTAAAAAAATTTCATGTTTTGAAGCGTGTAAATGTGTATAAAATCTCCATCTAATCAAGTAATGCAACTCCGCCGGCCGAGGCGGAGTTGAGCAGTAAAAGAAATTTAGCACGCTCAAGTGGCGATCATGTCAGCGAAGGTGTGAGGGGCTCTTCGGTTAAAATTTTGTGAACAGGTGAAAGAACAGGTGTGAACAGGTGTTTTTGTGAACAGGTAAAATTTTTTGAACCAGGAAATTTTCATTAAATTTGTCCAAAATCTAGCGACTTTTTTAGATTTGGAAGATGGAGTTAAATTCCCACTCTTGGTTACAAACTTAAGCTAAATATATGGCAAATCGAACAGAGGAAAAAATCATTTTCAGAGAAACACAGTTCACGTATTGCAATGGTAAGTTAGGGGACTGTCTTTTACCACGCCATTTTCTAAGCTTACGATAGTGGCCGTTTGATTCCCACATATAGGGCAGTTTCAGATGAGAATAATACGAGATTTCTGTTGGTTCATTCCCGTTCCTGGTGGACAGATGTCACTTCAAAACTGAGTTTTTATTGGTAGAGTACAGTGCCGGTCACATGGTTGAAACTGCTCTAAACCCTGCTTGTAAAAATTTCCTTTCTCTGTGCCAGTAGAAACTTTCGTTGCGTTGTCCTCGACGAGGATTAAAAAGTGGGCAGTGTCCATGGAAACCCGCTCATCTCTAATCTAATCTTATAATTAAAAATACGTGATGCTCAGCCCAACAGTCTTACAACATAAAACGCTTTCCCATTATTTCTTTCTTGTGAGGGAAATGGGTTTTACATAGATTAAACTGTCATTCATCGAATCAAAATAATAATAAATAAATAAACTTTTGTGTATATACGTATTTCAAGTTTTTCTCGGTGTTCGATGTGGTGCTCTTTTGAAATAATTTTACTTTATGATAGTAAAATTACGATGACGTCATTATTTAAAGGCCTAGTGATGACGTCAAAGCTTCAGTTGTTAGGCTTTCTACATGTGGAGGTGTTGGATCGATATTTAGCTACAGTTTCTTCCTTAGAGGGAAATTTAACTCGATCTTGCAAATCTAAAGAAGACCCTGGAAGCTGGAAGTCGGCCAAATTTAATGAAAAATTCCTTTTTCATCTGTTCACAGAATTTTCGATGCAAATTCTTTAGTTCTCCCCTGACATGGCTATGACTGGAGCAATTTCTTTGACTCCTCAACTCCAAGCCGGCGCAGTTAAATTTTTTTCAGTAAATTCCTAATGAGAAGCACTAACGCGAGACCATTACATTTTTATAAGAAATGTATGACTTAAAAGTTTCTGGTGGTTTTAAGTTTGGGTTGTTAGTTTTGGTACTTTCAGCTGTTTACAATATTTATTATTTACATATTAATTGTATTACATGATATACATTTATATTTATGTGATACGTTAATATATATGCATATTAGAATATATGATTAATATTTATAATATTAATATTTTAATTTTCGTGTTGAATTTTTTTCTTTCTGCCTTTTCTTTTCTATTCTTTTTTCACGCCATTCCATTTAACAGAGTTGACAGATTGAGCAAGCTTCAATTTCTTTTACTCAGGCGTTTCGTTGCACGCTCAGGCGACCACGTCAACTGAGAACTAGGGGCTTTTCGGTGAAAATTTTGTGAACAGGTGAAACGAAGTGTTTTTCATTAAATTTGTCCAAATTCTAGGGACTTCTTTAGATTTGGAAGATGGAGTTAAATTCCCCTTCTTGGTTAGAAACTTAAGTTAAATATATGGGAAATCGAACAGGGGAGAAAACCATTTTCAAAGAAACACAATTCATGTGTTATAGCGATAAGTTAGGGGACTGTCTTCTTCCACGCCATTTTCTAAGTGTACGATAGTGGCCGTTTGATTCCCACGCATACCCGCTTATAAAAATTTCTTTTATCTGTGCCAGTAGAAACTTTCGTCGCGTTGTCCTCGACAAGGATTAATAAGTGGTCCATGGAAACCCGCTCATCTCTAATCTAATCTGATAATTAAAAATATGGGATGATCAGCCCAACAGTCTTACAACATAAAATGCCTTCCATTATTTCTTTCTTGTGAGTTAAATGGATTTTACATAGATTAAATTGTCACTCATCGAATTAAAAAATAGTAAATAAAAATAAACTTTTGTGTATGTACGAATTTCAAGTTTTTCTCGGTGTCCGATTTGGTGCCCCTTTGAAATAGTTTTACTTTATGAAAATAAAATTGTGACGACGTCATTATTTGAAGGCCTAGTGATGACGTCAAATCTTCAGTTGTTAGGCTTTCTACATGTGGAGGTGTTGGATCGATATGTAGGCTATAGTTTCTTCCTTAGAGGGAAATTTAACTCGATCTTGCAAATCTAAAAAAGACGCTGGAGTTTGGCCAATTTTAATGAAAAATTCCTTTTCACCTGTTCACAAAATTTTCGCTGTAAAGTCTCTAGCTCTCCCCCGACATGGTTATCACTGGAGCAATTTCTTTGACTCCTCAACACAAAGCTGGCCCAAATACAGTATTTCAGCAGATTCTGAATATGCAACACTTGCCGAGACCATTACATTTTTTTTAAACAAAAGTATGCCTTAAAAGTTTCTGGTGGTTATAAGTTTAGATTGTTAGTTTTAGTACTTTCAGCCTTTTAAAATATTTATTATTTACATAATACATTTAATTACATTATGATACATTTATATTTATATGATACGTTAATATATAAGTATATTGCAATGCATGAATAATATTTATAATATTAATATTTTAATTTTACTGTTGAATTTCTTTCTTTCTGTCTTTTCTATTCTGTTCTTTTTTTTTTCCCACGCAATTCTATTCAACTTCATAATTCGTTATTTATATCATTTTGTCATGAATTTCACATAAATTTTCTATTGGCTGAAAGTACCAAAAATAAAGACCCAAATTTGCAACCACCAGAAACTTTTAAGGTATACATTTGCTATAAAAATTTCAAGTTCCAAAAAGTGCGTAAATAAGATTACAATCGTAAACGATCAAGTAATGCAACTCCGCCGGCTCAGGCGGAGTTGAACAGTGCAAGAAATCGAGAACGCTCAAATAGCGACCATGTCAGCGGAAACCTAGGGGCTTTCCGGTGAACGTTTTGTGAGCAGGTGAAATCAAGAAATTTTCATTAAATTTGTCCAAATTCTAGTGACTTTTTTAGATTTGGAAGATGGAGTTAAATTCCCCCTCTTGGTTAGAAACTTAAGTTAAATATATGGGAAATCGAACTGGGGGGAAAAACCATTTTCAGAGCAACACAATTTGCATGTTACATCGGTAAGTTAGGGGGCTGTCTTCTTCCGCGCCATTTTCTAAGCGTACGATAGTGGCCGTTTGATTCCCACGTATAGGGCAGTTTCAGATGAGAATAATATGAGATTTCTGTTGGTTCCTTCCAGTTCCTGGTGGACAGACGTCACTTCAAAACCGAGTTTTTATTGGTGGAAGAGTACAGTGCCGGTCACGTGATTGAAACTGCTCTATACCCTGTTGGTAAAAATTTCCTTTCTCTGTGCCAGTAGAAACTTTTGTTGCGTTGTCCTCGACGAGGATTAATAAGTGGGCAGTGTCCATGGAAACCCGCTCATCTCTAATTTAATCTTATAATTAAAAATATGTGATGATCAGCCCAACAGTCTTACAACATAAAACGCTTTTCCATTATTTCTTTCTTGTGAGGGAAATGGATTTTACTTAGATTAAACTGTGTCATTCATCGAATTAAAAAAAAATAATAATAAATAAATAAACTTTTGTGTGTATACGTGTTTCAAGTTTTTCTCGGTGTTCGATGTGGTACCCTTTTGAAGTGGTTTTACTTTATGAAAATAAAATTGTGATGACGTCATTATTTGAAGGCCTAGTGATGACGCCAAAGCTTCAGTTGTTAGACTTTCTACATGTGGAGGTGTTGGATCCGTATTTAACTACAGTTTCTTCCTTAGACGGAAATTTAACTCGATCTTGCAAATCTGAAAAAGTTACTTTCAGTCTTTTTAAAATATTTATTATTTGCATATTAATTATATTACATTATGATATATTTATATTTATATGATACGTTAATATATAAGCATATTACAATACATGAATAAAATTTATAATATTAATATTTTAATTTTAGTGTTGAATTTCTTTCTTTCTGTCTTTTCTATTCCAATCTTTTTTTTTTTTTTTTTTTTTTTTTTGTTTCTCGCAATTCTATAACAGATTTCAAATTCATAATTCGTTATTTATATTATTTTGTCATGAATTTCACAAATATTTTCTATTGGCTGAAAGTACCAAAAAAAGAACCAAATCTGAAACCACCAGGAACTTTTAAGGCATACATTTGCAATAAAAATTTCATGTTCCGACGCGCGTTACAGCTTTCGCAATCGGCCACTAGTCAAGTAATGCAACTCCGCCGGCCCACACGGAGTTGAGCAGTAAAGGCTATTGAGCGCGCTCCAGGTGCGACCATGTCAGCGGAGATCTAGGGGCTTTTCGGTAAAAATTGTGTGAACAGGTGAAACCAGGGGTTTTTCATTAAATTTGTCCAAATTCTAGAGACTTTTTTAGATTTGGAAGATGGAGTTAAATTTCCCTTGGGAAGAAACTTAAGCTGAATATATGGGATATCGAACAGGGGAAAAAATCATTTTCGGAGAAACAAAATTCCCGTGTTATAGTGGTAAGTTAGGGGACTGTCTTCTTCCACGCCATTTTCTAAGCGTAACGATAGTGGCCGTTTGATTCCCACGTATAGGGCAGTTTCAGATTACGTCACAGTTCTACCCTGGTGGAATAATATGAGATTTCTGTTGGTTCATTCCAGCTCCTGGTGGACAGACGTCACTTCAAAACCGAGTTTTTATTGGTAGAGTACAGTGTTGGTCACGTGGTTGAAACTGCTCTAAACCCTGCTTGTAAAAATTTCCTTTATCTGTGCCAGTAGAAACTTTCGCTGCGTTGTCCTCGACGAGGATTTATAAGTGGGCAGTGTCCATTGAAACCCGCTCATCTCTAATCTAATATTATAATTAAAAATATGTGATGATCAGCCCAACAGTCTTACAACATAAAACGCTTTCCCATTATTTTTTTTCATGTGAGGGAAATGGATTTTACATAGATTAAAGTGTCATTCATGGAATTAAAAAAAATAATAATAAAGAAAGAAACT
Organism: Cheiracanthium punctorium; assembly: GCA_038373885.1. Taxonomy (NCBI): domain Eukaryota; kingdom Metazoa; phylum Arthropoda; class Arachnida; order Araneae; family Cheiracanthiidae; genus Cheiracanthium; species Cheiracanthium punctorium. Next base: position 368,895 of record JAWZYV010012921.1, read on the forward strand.
TTTGTGTATATATGTATTTCAAGCTTTTCTTGGTGTTCGATGTGGTGACCTTTTAAAATAGTTTTATTTTATGTAAATAAAATTGTGATGACGTCGTTATTTGAAGGCCTATTGATGACGCCAAAGCTTCAGTTGTTAGGCTTTCTACATGTGGAAGTGTTGGATCGATATTTAGCTACCGTTTCTTCCTTAGAGGGAAATTTAACTCGATCTTGCAAATCTCAAAAAGTTCCTGGAATATGGCCAGATTTAATGAAAATTTCCTTTTACACCTGTTCACAAAATTTTCGCTGCAAAGTCTTTAGTTCTCCCCCGACATGGTTATCAATGGAGCAATTTCTTTCACACCTCAACTCAAAGCCAGCGGAGTTAGATTTTTTTCAGCAGATTCCATATATGGAGCACCAAGATGAGACCATTACATTTTTATAACAAAAGTATGCCTTTAAAGTTTCTGGTGGTTTTACGTTTGGGTTGTTAGTTTTGGTACTTTCAGCTTTTTAAAATATTAATTATTTACATATTAATTATATTACATTATGACACATTTATATTTATATGATACGTTAATATATAAGTATATTAAAATGCATGAATAATATTTATAATATAAATATTTTAATTTTACTGTTGAATTTCTTTCTTTCTGTCTTTTCTAATTCTGTTCTTTTTTTTTTTTTTTCACGCAATTCTATTTAACAGATTTCAACTTCATAATTCGTTATTTATATTATTTTGTCATGAATTTCACATATATTTTCTATTGGCTGAACAGTGGTGTAGTCGAAGGGGACGCGGGGGGACCCCCGCTATATTTTCACTTCAGCCCATACGTTCCCCCACTTTTTATTCTCAGGGGGGGGGCGCTCATTTACAAGGTCTTTTTAAAAATTCTGTGAATAAATTAAAATTTTCGTTTTGTTCGCGCGAGAGCAAGTATATCGGTATAAAAATCTAAAGGAAACTTTTGACTGTTTGAATAGACTTTACAAATTGATTGTAAGGGATTCTTAAACACTTTAGTAGTGAAATTATATCCATAAGAATAGAACACATTGTAATCTTCCCGAACGCACTCTTAGTAAAAAATGCCTTTCCGAATGGCCGAATAAGTGGCAAAAATCGGGGTAGCGAATAGTCACGTACCAATCCAAAAGAAAATCTGTCACTTTGACATTGGATTGTTGCCTCACCATGGCACAGTGGTTATGTTAATGGAAATGGTAGACGGGTGAAGTGTGAAGGTCCTGGGTTCGGATCCCATTGCGCGTCCGTCGACTTAACCGTTCGGAGTTTTCCGAGCGTAAATACGGGTTAGGACCTCTTAGAAAAACCCCCACGGTTGGCACCCCACCTTGTGTTGGCTTTCTGAAGAGGATTTATAAGTGGCCTTCGAGCCAAGCACACAAATCCGCTATACGTGTTCACAATAACAACAACAACATTGGATTGTTGACAAATGTAAATGGAAAAAATTAAGTAGCTTCTATCTCGCGCCCGTAACAGTTCGGAGTTTTCCGTGGTTTTCTCCAAAACTTAGCGTGAATACGGGTTAGCACCCCTTAGAAAGACCCTCACGGAGGGCACCCCCCCCCCCTGTGCTCTTCTTCTGACGAAGATTTATAAGAGGGCTTCGAGCCAAGCATACAAATCTGATATACATGTTCGCAACCAACAAATTAAGTAGCTTACACGGTTGATCAAAAAGACTTAGTTTAGATTATTAACAAGTAATCAATAATTCAACAGAGTTCATTTTAATTAACTCATAAACAAATTATGGTTAAAGTAGTTTTATTGGTTGTTTAAGGAATAATTGAATTTAATGAATTCGATAAGTTTAGGTTAATTTTCGTAAAAAATGAGCGTCCCCCCCACTTTTTTTCTTAGGACTACAACACTGAGCTGAAAGTACCAAAAATAAAGACCCAAATTTGGAATCACCAGAAACTTTTAAGGTATACATTTGCTATATAAATTTCAAGTTCCGAAAAGAACGTAGGCAAAGTTGCAGAGGAAGAACGATCAAGTAATGCAACTTCGCCGGTTTAGGCGGAGTTGAGCTGTGCAAGAAATTGAGCACGCTCCAGTGGCGAAAATGTCAGCGGAAGCTAGTGGCTTTTCGGTGATTTTTGAGATTCGATGTTCCTGGTAGACAGACGTCACTTCAAAACCGAGTTTTTATTGGTAGAGTACAGTGCTGGTCACGTGGTTGAAACTGCTCTATATCCTGCTTGTAAAAATTTCCTTTCTCTGTGCCAGTAGAAACTTTCGTTGCGTTGTCCTCGACGAGGATTAATAAGTGTGCAGTGTCCATGGAAACCCGCTCATCTCTAATCTAATCTTATAATTAAAAATACGTGATGATCAGCCCAATAGGCTTACAACATAAAACGCTTTCCCATTATTTCTTTCTTGTGAGGGAAATGGATTTTACATAGATTAAACTGTCATTCATCGAATTAAAAAAAATAATAAATAAATAAACTTTTGTGTATATACGTATTTCACGTTTTACTTGGTGTTCGATGTGGTGACCTTTTGAAATAGTTTTACTTTATGAAAATTAAAAGTTTGATGACGTCATTATTTGAAGGCCTAGTGATGTCGCCAAAGCTTCAGTTGTTAGGCTTTCAACATGTGGAGGTGTTGGATCGATATTTAGCTAGAGTTTCTTCCTTAGCGTGAAATTTAACTCGATCTTACAAATCTCAAAGAGACCCTGAAATTTGGCCAAATTTATTGAAAAATTCCTTTTTCACATGTTCACAAAATTTTCGCTGAAAAGTCTCCAGTCCTACCCCGACATGGGGTAGGACTGGAGACTGGATCTGGACTGGTTATCACTGGAGCTATTTCTTTCACTTCACAACTCAAAGCCCGCGGAGTTAGATTTTTTTTCAGCAGATTCCATATATGGAGCACTAAGACGAGACCATTACATTTTTACAACAAAAGTATGCCTTAAAAGTTTCTGGTGGTTTTAAGTTTGGGTTGTTAGTTTTGGTACTTTCAGCTTTTTAAAATATTTATTATTTACATATTAATTATATTACATTATGATACATTGATATTTATATGATACGTTAATATATAAGTATATTACAATATATGATTAATATTTATAATAATAATATTTTAATTTTAGTGTTGAATTTCTTTCTGTCTTTTCTATTCTATTCTTTTTTTTTTTTTTTTTCTAAGCAATTCTATTTAACAGATTTCAACTTCATAATTCGTTATTTACATTATTTTGCCATGAATTTCACATACATTTTCTATTGGCTCAAAGTACCAAAAGTAAAGACCCAAACTTGAAACCACCAGAAACTTTTAAGGCATGCATTTGGTATAAAAATTTCAGGTTCTGAAATGTGTGTGAATTGGGCCGGTGAGATATAATCAAGTTATGCAACTCGGCCGGCTCAATCGGAGTTGAGCAGTAAAAGAACTTGAGCACGATGCAGTGGTGACCATGTCAGCGGAGACCTAGGGGCTTTTGTGAACAGGGGAAACAAGAATTTTTCATCAAATTTGGCCGAACTCTAGGGACTTTTTTCTTGTGAGGGAAATGCATTAAATTGTCATTCATCGAAAAAGAAAACTGTCCTGCATCTGCATATATTTCAAGTTTTTTCTCAGTGTTTGAGTTCGATGTGTCGCCCCTTCGAAGACGGCGCCCCGATGCTATACTTATCGCGTCGCTCCGCCCCTGATGCAGTACAATAAAATGAGAAATACAAATACAGGGCTGCCGTATCGGGGTCGTCTAAACGGCCGCATAGCTGGGTATTGTCAAAGCCTCCTACATAGTTTTATTTTCACAAAATAAAATCATTAAAATTTTCTGGTAAATACTACAAATATTAGAAAATATCATATATTAAACATTAAAATTAAAATATCTGTCTCATACAAAATTATTCAGTATGATCAGAGGCGTAGCCAAGGGGGGGGGTTAGGGGGGTCATAACCCCCCCCCCCCATGAGGAATTTTTTGCCATACAAAATGTATATTCTTCACTACATTATCACACACACACGTATACATATATATGAGTTGCAGTAGTCATAACCCCCCCCCATGAAAAATTTCTGGCTACGCCCCTGAGTATGATCTATTTTCTTATCGCATTAACTAATTAGTTATGATTAAAAACTGCCATTTGTCGTAAAATTATATTTTTTATCTCAAATTATTAAAATATTGCCAATGGTGGGTAAATTCACCAGAAGTTTTTAATAGCTCTATTTTGTCACAATCAAACTTTTAAATGTAGGCCAAATGATGACGTCAAAGCTTGGTGACGTAGCAGTTGTAAGGCTTTCTATAGGAGGTGTTGGTATTGTCCTCTTTTAAATGATTATACGGTAGATGTGGTGGTGACATCTATTGAGTAAAATAGCTATTAAAGTCTAAAGCAGTCCATGCGGCAGTATTTTTCAAAGTCGAGCTCAGTTGTGCCATACAGCTTAGGCATCTTTTTTAGTTCTTTTCGTTTACAGTTAAAAGTTGGAAAATATTAATAAGTTTATACTTTTGTTTAAGAGAGGAAAATTAATAACTTGCGAATGTGATACTATAATAGAGGTTCTGAGGGGGAGGACTCTAGAATAAATTTTTCGGATATTTAGTAGAGGTTGAAAGATGGTTTGATTTTTGATGGCAGTGAATTTTGGCATCCATAAAGGCAGAGTTTCCAACCTTTGAGAAATATAATTAGCCACATTTTATGCGCTGCAATTATAAGAAAACAAAACTAGTAACCAAGTTGATTTTAACGATTCTGCTACATTGTAAGACAAAAACTACGGATTAAAAAAAATGGTTAATTACATTCCGTAAAAATTGGGAATTCTGTAAATTCCTCCTTTTGATGTGGCATCATAAATTATAAGAAATAAAATATTTACGACGGTGAACGTGTTTCGAAAATCTTCAGTATGTCTCTAAACTCAAAATATGCACGAAGATGCAATGCTTGAAATTCTCTTAAAAGGCCACTTTCTTTACCTCCTATTAGGTATTTCTCACTACATCGTATAGTAAGGTATTGAATAGCAGAGCAAACTACAAAATATATCAGATCAAAAGTGGAACTTAAAATGTTGTAACAGATCTACGTTTCTCCCGATATAAAGAACGTTGCCCCCCCCCCCTTTTTTTTTTTTTTTTTTTTTACGATTTGATAACAGCTTATAAAAGAGGTACTGCTCATGGGCGCCCATAAGGGAGGGCAAGGTAGGGCACTTGCCCACGCCAACTGATTTTGTAAATTGTGTTATGATTTAAACAAAAGTGCATCGCAAAGCAGAATCGGAACTCGGATTATTACAAGTGTGAAATTTGTCCCCCCTTCTAAAATTTTTGAAGTTTGCCCCCACCCCCTTAAAATATTTCTATGGGCGCCCATGGATGGCTTATTTTTATTTATTTTTTATCGATGCAGGGCAAGGTACATAAGTACTAAAGAAAACAAGGGCAAGGCGCATCGGCACTGACATAAAAGGCGGCGTCCAACATTGCCTTGTAAACCCTATCTAATGCCAATGTCAAAAGTCGCCACGGCCTTTTCTTGCGATTTATCGTCAAGTTTTGCGCCAAAAAATAAGTCCCCAAAAACTGAAACCCGTATGGCGATATCTATATAAATAAAAGTAGACCTTTGTCGGTACATTACTTGGAATTAAAAATTTTTGCGATTTCTATCCGTTTCAAGCACCTGGGGAAACAGTACGACCGTCAGAAAGAAGTGTGTCTGTCTGTCGTTCTGTTACATGACGTTTTTTGTTTGTTTGTTTGTTCGCGAATCACATAAAAATGACTGAAGCAAATGAAATGAAATTTGGCGACATGATGGGTGGTCACTCAACTTAAAATACAGCCGCCGAATTTTTTGAAATTTTGTTAAAATCATTTCAAAACGTGTCAATATTAATTCGCGCATCACATAATAACGACTAAAGCGAATGAAATGAAATTTGGTTACATACTAGGTGAACGTGCAACTTATAGCTTTCGAATTTTTTAAAAGTTCTGATTAGATTATGAGAATATTTTTTCAAACTTTGAAAATATTTGTCTATCACGTATAAACCTCTGAAGCGAATGAAATAAAATTCAATATCTTTATAGGTGGCCACTTAAATTATAGGTCTCGAAGTACATCAAAATGTTTTATAGATTTTGAGATTTTGTGAAAATTGAGTGCATGTTTGTTCAATTCCTGAAAAATTGCAATGGAATAGAATGAAATTTGGAATTATGTTAGATGGCAAGTTAATTTAAACTCTAGATGTCACAATTGTTTCAAATATTTCATAGATTTTTTGTAAAAATCGTATAAATGTTTTTTTGCGCATCCCTTAAAAATGGCTTAAGGGAATAGAATGAAATTTAACAAAAAGTGATCCTCAATAACTAAAACAATAAATGCAAATTTTTCGAAACTTTTGGAAAAATGGAAAATTGAAATGTGGATTACGGCACGCTAGGGATCTAAGCCAGGGGTGAGTCAGCTAAAACAATAAATGCAAATTTGAATAAATTTAAAAACTTTTTAAAAATGTTTATTTGTTTTTTTAGATTTTGCGAAAAATGCGCAAAATTTTCTTGAGGTATAAAGTTAAAATATCTGCAGTGAATCAAATAAAATTTAGTTACGGGCAAAGAATGACCTCTTGACCTGAAAAGCTCATTCACTTTGAATAAAACTTTAATTTTGAAAAAAAAATTCTCTATTGTCAATTTTACTCCGCACTTTGTTGCTCTCAACCTGTAATCTTTTTAAAGATACTCAGAAGTTATGACTTTGCTTTCTATACTATTGCCAATATGCGTACTCCATTCTTTGTAGTCCTACAATGATGATGAAAATTAAGGCTTTTTGGAAAATTGCATTGAGTAGTAACCCCTCGACGACGGATATTTCATGTATTAAGGTTGGGTACATCGCTTGTGCAGTCACGTTACTGGCTCATGCTCAAAGATATTTTGTGGCAGACATACAGGCGATCTCTTTTGAGTGCAAAAATATTCTCCCCCATGAAATGTAATAAAATGTTGTGTAGATTGTTTGTGTTGTGTTACGAAAACGCTGCACAACAAAGATGGGGGGCGGGGTGCCTAGGTCGGAGAATTTTTTAAGGGATTCTAACGCGTTTAACCCTTTGAGGCGCAACCCTTTCCCAATGCTGCAAAAAGGGCAGCCGTTGCCATCGTTCGACTTAACTACCAGCAAGATGGCGGACGATCGAAACGTTCATCGCGCACCACAGATCTCGAGACCCTTTTTTTGACGGAACAGCCAGCTGTCGTTAAAAAAGGGTCTGAAATCATCAATCTGAAATTAATTTATTTATTAACTCTATTAATCGTTTTATTTTAGAATTTCTCTCCAATTCTTGGGAGGTGGCAACAGGTGACACACCTTCTTTGGATTCGAATAATGTTCGCTTCATATAAAAATCAGTCGGTTTTAAAATCAACTTCGGCCCGAACGAAAATGATTTTATTAATCGGCGGGTGAGACGCGATGAACGTTTCGATCGTCCGCCCTCTTGCTGGTAGTTAAGTCGAGCGATGGCAACGGCTGCCCTTTTTTCAGCATGGGGCAATCTGTCCAGCTGTTCTCGCTTTCTTCCATTTTTCAGCAGATGTCAGTGCTGTTAAAAATAATTGTGACAATTTTTTTACGGGAAATGACGTGCTAAAAAGTAAACGATTCTCGTGGAGCTAGGTCACCCGCAACTATTTTTATAAAAATCAAATTTATTCTTCGTGACTGGAAACCCTAGGAGACCCTTTTTTGACGCAGCTGGCTGTGCCGGCTGCCCTTTTTTGCAGCATTGGTCAATCTATCCAGCTTTCCTTGCATTCTTCCATTTTTCAGCAGATGTCAGTGCTGTTAAAAAAGATCGTGACCATTTTTTTAAAAATGACGTGCTTTAAAAAGTAAAGGATTCTCGTGCAGCTAAGTCACCCGCAATTATTTTTATAGAAATCCAATCTATTCTTCGTGACTGGCAAGAGTCAATACGCCAGAGTTGGGTGTTCCCAGAGCGGGAACACTGCGCGTTAAAGGGTTAAGCAAAAAAAATGTAAAGTAGAATTTACACCATAACTGCAGAAACATGTTCTTGAAATTAAAAAAAAAAACTTTTAAACAGATTTTTTGGTGTTTGTTAAGTGAGAGTAAGCATTAGAGTAAGCCAGACTAATTTGCATTTATAATTACGCCATTGAAAGTTAGGTTCATTTCAGAAAAACAAATTCTTTCGTCACTTAGGAATCAGGAGTGGCGTTATGCAGGTGAGAGTTTAAAAAAAACAAAAACAAGTGGAGAAGAGATTTTTTTATCCAATGATGTTTACTTCTAGTTTTTTTCTCTCTCTTTAAATTGCCTTTCCGTCAGATGGAAAGAAGGCCGTTAAAAAAACATATAACTATGTTCTAAAATGTTAAGTAATAGCCACGACTGTAATCTAGAATGTTTATTATTAACTCCGTTCATTTGCTAGGGGGCAGAACATTAGAGGATAAAACTTTCTAATTTTGGATTCGAGTTTACTGACACAGTTTTTATAGCGCCATTTTATAAATGATGTTTTGATAGCGGGGCAGGAAATCGCTCCATTTTCGAGTAGGTGTGGAGCGCTACTCACGGGAGGGATCTGGGTTAAGATCTTAGGTTGCGACTGCGACCACTGGGTAGTTTTTTTTCTTCTTTACCTTTTCTACAGTATTTATAGCTTACTTCTTTATTTTCATTCTCGGACGGGGCCTGTCTGTCTAATCTCGGAATCATTCAAATTACAGCTTGCGGTCGCGATTGAAATTGGTAATTGTTTAAATTGGACAGAAGAAAAAAAAAACTGCACTCTAAGGGTCGTCACTGAAGTTGCCATATTTAACCCTTTAACGCGCAGTGTTCCCGCTCTGGGAACACCGAACTCTGACGTTTTGACTGTTGCCAGTCACGAAGAATAGATTTGATTTCTATAAAAATAGTTGAAGGTGACATAGCTCCAGGAGAATCTTTTATTTTTTAGCAAGTCATTTCTCGCAAAAAAAATGGTCACGATTATTTTTAACAGCACTGACATCAGCTGAAAAAATGGAAGAATGCGAGAACAGCTGGATAGCTGTGCGCGCACAGCCAGCTGCCGTCAAAAAAGGGTCTCTAGATCTGTGGCACGCGATGAACGTTTCGATCGTCCGCCATCTTGTTGGTAGTTAAGTGGAGCTATGGCAACGGCTGCCCTTTTTTCAGCATTGGGAAAGGGTTGCGCCTCAACGGAAGGGGGTGGGGGAGAAAATTGAACTTTTCATAAAAATTCACGATTACTGGCATCCAATCGACAAAAATCCCAAATTTTCGAAGGGACCCAAGTAGGGAATGCAATCCCGCGCTGTTTTTCGTCTCGTCGGGATTGACTGACGAGACGATCAGTCTCGTCCGAGATTGGCATTTCCGATATACCGAGGGATTGGCATTTCATTCGGCTAAGAATTCATTTCAACATTGAAAAATAGGAAAAAGTATGATTTTACGCAGTATGAAGTTTAAATCAAAAATTAATTTTATTGGATAATCAGTACAATAACTTGCAGAAATATGAAAATTCTAGTTGTGATATTCAAAATAATGTATTTAGCTCTTAGTTGCTAAAAAAAAGGAAGTAAGAAGGCAGTGTGAATAATCACTCTTCTTTCTAGTCCTGGTCTAATTTTAGTAAAATAGTTAAAAGCGTGAATTTAAAAAAAATTAAAAGGAAAACTTTTTTTTAATAATTGTTTTGTGATTGTTCGCTACGAGATAAATTGAGCATGAAATATTTCTGTTCATTTGGAGATTGTGAAGTTCGAAAAATTTCGATTGCAATAGTGAATCCACATTCCCATCTGAAAATAATTAGAAAAATTAAAACTTTAAAATTTGTATTTATATATTGATTCATGTATTGTGAGATAAGATACGTACATATGCAACAATTATTGGTCAATGGGTGATCGGGAAGGTGGCGTAAAAATTGCAATAAAAATAATTTCCTTCTCAATTTCAATCTCGCGGGATTAGGACCGTAATCCCGCGGGACTAGTCCCGCAAACATGTATGCGGGATCCCGCGGGATAGGGAAGTCATTCCCTAGACCCATGCCTCTGTGGCCCACCCCCTTGCTACGTCCCTCATTGAAGAATTTTTATATCCAGAAAGAAATAATCAAAGCGCCTGCTGCAGTTTTATTCGCAGTCATTTAATGGCTGGTGACCTTTCCAAGCTGTGAGCGCGTGAAAAATTCGAAACTATCCAGCTAAGAAGAGAGACGGCCCGAGGGGCGTGCGGGACCCAGGCGAAGCGCAAGCGCGGGGCCTCTTCTCTATCATGTCTTATGAGATAGCAATAAAATGGCCCAGGAGCGGGGCCTTAGGCGATCGCCTACATTCGCACCCCCTTGGGACGGCCCTGCTAAGAATAACAAATATTAATTCCCAGCTCTCCTGATTACCAGGGCAAGATTATGACCAATAGGGGCCCCGGGCATTGATGAATTTAGGGGGCCCCCATCTATGAAATTTGTTTTATTTTTCATAAAATTTTGATATGAAAAAGAATATTTCAGAACAACATTTACAGTTGGGGGGCCCTGGGCAAAGTCCCGATTTGCCCATGCGCTTATATGGCCCTGCTGATTACGACTCTTCGTCATTTAGGAGGTGAACTCAGGGCCCGATTATGACAAACAGGGTCCCGGGCATTGATGAATTTAGGGGGCCCCCATCTATGAAATTTGTTTTATTTTTCATAAAATTTTGATATGAAAAAGAATATTTCAGAACAACATTTACCGTTGGGGGCCCTGGACAAAGTCCCGATTTGCTCCAAAACGCGCTTATATGATCCATTGCGAAGTCGTTACACGACTCCACATCTCGTCTCATTTACACAGTGAACTCACGCGGAGTATGACCTACAGGGTCCCGCGTGGACAGCGTCCGATAAAGCAGAAATTACATTAGGACGTTGATCTTCTACTGCGGTGTCCGCAAAAATTAACGGTGTCCGCTTTGTTAGGGTTTTTACAGGGAGAATTTAGAGCATCATTATCATATTTAGCGATCTGACACTGAATTTGGACATTCCGAGTGTATTATTTATCATTTCTATTAGAAACATTAAAAAGATTCAATGGTTATAATCTATAAAACTGTTTTTTAATGTCTCTCTCTTGTTGTGTTTGTTAAATTTTAATTACGGATCTTCGGAAACAATAGAAGCATTGTTTGGATTGAAGGGAAGGAAGGTGTGGTTAATATTTGGGAAAATTTAGGAGGGGTGTAAATATTGGGTGTGAGGGGGCCGTGGAATCAAGTGTGAAAGAATTGGTTGTAGGGTGTGGTGTTGGGTGAGCTCGTGCAAATAATTACACACACAACTGTGTGTTATTTAATGGTGGATATTAAATTATTTGTGGTTGGGATGATTTTTGTGGGGGGGAGAAGGGATAAAGGACACAAGGTATAGTAAAGTTTGAATCTAAGACGATAGATAAGGAGAAAATGGGGGGGGGAGGGGGGGGGAGAGATTATTGAGGGTGATTTATATATATATATATATATTATTGGATTTTGAGGGGTAGTTTGTGTGGGTTGGGGGTTTTGTGGGGGGGAGGAGTGGGGTTGTTGTGGGGGGGGGGTAATTTTGTTTTTTGAACAGTTATAGGTAAAATAAGGTGGAGGAAGTATAGTGTCGTCAATCTATGGAAGACATTGAGCGAGACTTTATGGTGCACGACGTTAAGACAACAGGAGTTACATATACAGAGAAGTGGGGGAAGGGAGGGATCTGTATCTTGGAAATTTGCATGTGGTGAAAGATGCATTTCTCAGCGCGTTTGGTGTGGGTGTTGGGGTGTGGGTGTGTGGGGGTGGTGTTGGTGGTTGTGTGTGTTGGTGGGGGTGGGTGGTTGTGGGGGGTGGTGTGGGTGTGTTGTGGGGTGGTGTTGGTTGGTGTTTTGGGTGGGGGTGTTGGTTGTTGTGGGTTGGTGTGGTGGGGTGGGGGGTGGGTGGTTGTGGGTGGTGGGGTTGTGTTTGGTGGTGGGTGGGGGTTGGGGTGGTGGGGGTGGGTGGGGTTGTGGTGGGGTTGTGGGGTGTTGGTGTTGTGGGTGGTGGGGGTGGTGGTGTGTGTTGGGGTTTGTTGGTGGTGGGTGTGGGTTGGGTGGTGGGTGGGTTGGTTGGGGTGGGTGGTGGGTTGTGGGGTTGTTGGTGGGGTGTGGTGGGGTGTTTGGGTGTGGGTTGGGTGTGGGGGTGGTGGTTGGTGTTGGGTGGGTTGGGGGTGTGGTTGTGGGGTGTTGGTGTGTGGTGGTGGGGGGGTGTGGGGTGTGGGGGGGTGGGTGGGGGTGGGTGGGTTGTGTGGTTGGGTGGGTGTGGGTGGGTGGGGGTGTGGTGGGGTGGTTGGTGGGGTTGTGGGTGTGGTGGGGTGGGGTGTGGTGGGTGGTGGGGGGGTTGGGGTGGGGGTGGGTTGTGGGGGTGGGTTGGTGTGGTGTGTGGGGTGGGGGGGGGTGGTGGGGGTTGTGGGGTTGGGGGGTGGTTGGGGTGTTGGTGGGGTGTGGTTGGGGGGGGTGGGTGGTGGGTGGGTGTGGGGTGGTGGGGGGTGGTTGGGGGGGTGGGGTTGGTGGTGTGGTGGGTGGTGTGTTTGGGTTGGTGGGGGTGGGGGGTTGGTGGGGTGTGGGGGGTGGGGGTGGTTGGGGTGGGTGTGTGGGGTGGGTGGGGGTGGTTGTGGGGGTGGGGTGTGTGGGTGGTGTGGGTGTTGGGTGTGTGGTGGGTGGGGGGGTGGGGGGTGGGTTGTGGTGTGGGGTGGGTGGGGGTGGTTGTGGTGGTGGGGTGGTGTGGGGGTGGGGGGGGGTGGTTGTGGTGGTGTGTGGGTGTGTGGGGTGTGGGGTGGGGGTGGGGTGGGGGGTGGGTGGGTTGTGGGGGTGGGGGGTGTGTGGGTGTGGTGGGGTGGTGGGTGTGTTGGTGGGTGGGGGGGGGTGTGGGTGGGGGGGTGGGGTTGGGGTGGGTGGTGGGTTGTTGGTGTGGGGGTGGTGTGGTGGGGTTGGTGTGGGGGGGTGGGTGTGTTGGTGTGGTGGGGGGTGTGGTGGGTGGTTGTGGGTGGGTGTTGGGTGTGGTGTTGTGTGGTGGGGTGGTTGGGTGTGGTGGGGTGTGGTGGGTGGTTGGGGGGTGGTTGGTGTTTGTGGTGGGGTGGGGTTGGGTGGTGGGGTTGGTGTGTGGTGGGGGGGTGTGTGGGGGGGTGGGTTGGGGGTGGGGTTGGTTGTGGGTGGTGTGTGGTGGGGGGTTGGGGTGGTGGTTGTGTTGGGTGTGGGTGGTTGTGTGGGTGTGGTGGGGGTGGGGGTGGGTGTGTGGTTGGGGTGGGTTTGGGTGGGTGTGGGTGGGGTGTTGGGGGTGGTGTGGTGGTTGGTGGGGTGTGGGTGTTGGTGGTGGGGTGGGGGGTTGTGGGTGTGTTGGTGGTGGGTGTTGGGTTGTGGGTGGTTTGTGGTGGGGGTGTGGTTGTGGGGTTGGGGTGGTTGTGGGGGTGTGGGTTGGGTGGGGTGGGTTGGTTGGGTGTTGGTGTGGGTGGGTGTTGTGGGTGGGGGGGTGGTTGGGTGGGGGTGGTTTGTTGTGGGTTGTGTGGGTGTGGGTGTGGGGGGTGGGGGGTGGTTGTGTGGGGGTGTGGTGGGTTGTGGTGGTGGGGGTGTGGTGGTTGGGTGGTGGTGTTGTGGGTGGGGTGGGGGTGGTGTGGTGTGGTGGGTGGTTGGGGTTGTGTGTTGTGGGTGGTGTGGGGGTGGTGTGGTGTTGGGTGGGGTTGGGGTGTTGTGGTGGGTGGGGGGTTGGGGGTGGTGTGGGTTGGTGGTTTGGGGTGGGGGTGTGGTTGTTGGGGTGGGTTGTGGGTGGTTTGGGTGGTTGTGGGTGTGGGGTGGGTGTGGGTGGTGGGGTGTGGTGGGTGTGGGTGGTTTGTTGTGGGGGGTGGGTGTTGTTGGGTGTTGGTGGGGGTGGTGTTGGTGGTGGGTGGGGGTGGTGTTTGGGGTGGTGGGGGTGTGGGTGTGGGTGGTGGTGGTTGGGTGGGTGTTGGGTGGTGTGTGGGGGGTTGGTGTGTTGGGGGGTGGTGGGGTGGGTGGGGTGTTGGTGGTGGGGGGTTGGTGGGTGTGGGGGGGTGTTGGGTGTGGGGGGTTGGTGTGGGTGGGGTGTTGGGTGTGGTTGGTGTGTGGGTTGGGGGGTGTGTTGGTGTGTGTTGTGGTTGTTGTGGGTGGGTTTGGTGGGTGGTGTGGTGGGGGTGGTGGTTGGGGTGTGGGTGTGGTGTGTTGTGGGGTGGGTGTGGGTGGGTGGTTGTGTGGGTTGGTGTTGTTGTGGGGTGGTGTTGGGGTGTTGGGTGTGTGGTGGTGGGGGTGTTGGTGGGGGTGTGGGGTGGGTGGTGGGTGTGGGTGTGTTGGTGTGGGGTGTGGTGGGGTGTGGGGGGTGGTGTGGTTGTGGGTGTTGTGGTGGTTGTGGTGGGGGGGGTTGTGTGGTGGGTTGTGGTGTGGTGGGGTGGTGGGGTTGGTGTTGGTGGGGGGTTGGGGGTGTGGTTGTGTGGGGGTTGTTGGTGTGGGGTGTGTGGGGGTGGTTGGGTGTGGTGGGGTGGGGTGGGTTGGTGGGGTGGTTGTGTGGGGTGTGGGGTGTTGGTGTGGTGGTGTGGTTGGGGGGTTGTGGGTGGTTTGTGTGGTGTGGGGTTGGGGTTGTGGGGGGGTGGTGGGGGTTTGGGTGGGTGTGGTGGTTGTTGGTGGGTGGTGGGTGGGGTGTTGGTGGGGTGTTGGGTGTTGGGGGGGTTGTGGGGTGGGTGGGTGGGGTTGTGGTTGGGGGTGTGGGGTGGGTGGGTGTTGGGGGTGTTGGGGGGTGGTGGTTGGTTGTGGTGTGGGGTGTGTGGGTGTGGGTGGTTGTGGGGGGTGTGGGGTGTGGGTGTGGTGGTGTTGTGGGTGGGGTGTGGGTGGGTTGGGTGGTGTGGGGGGTGGTTGGGGTGTGTGGGTGTTGGTTGTGGGGGTTGTGGGGGTGGGTTTGGTGGTTGTGGGTGGTTGTGGTGGTGGGGTGTGGTTTGGTGTGGGGTGTTGTGGGGTGGGTTGTGTGGGTGGTGTTGTGGGTTGGGTGTGGGGTGTGTGTGGGGTGTTGTGGGTGGGTGTGGGTGGTGGTTGGTGGGTGGGGTGTGGGGTGTGGTTGGTTGGGGGGGTGGGTGGGTGGTGTGGGGTGTTGGTTGGTGGTGGGGTGGGTTGGGTGTGGGTGGGTGTTGGGTGTGGGGGGGTTTGTGTGGGTGTGTTGTGGGTGGGGTGTGTGGGGTGGGTGTGTGGTGGTTGTGGTTGGGTGGTGTGGGGTTGGGTGGTTGTGTGGGGTGGGTTGGTGGGGGGTGGTGGTTGGTGGTTGGTGGGTGGTGTGGGTTGGGGTGTGGGGTGGGTGTGGGGTTGGGGTGGTTGTGGTGGGGTGTGGTTTTGGGTGGGGGTTGTGGGGTGTGTTGTTGGTGGGGTGTGGGTGGGGTGTGGGTGGTTGTGGTTGGTGGGGGTGGTTGGGTGGTTGTGGGTGGTGGTGTGGGGGTTGGTGTGTGGGGTGTGGGTTGTGGGTGGTGGGGTGTGGGTGTGTGGTGTGTGGGTTGGGGTGTGTTGGGGGGGTGGGTGGTGTTTGTGGTGGGGTGGTTGGTGTGGGTGGTGTGTGGGGGTGTGGGTGGGTGTGGGGGGTGTGGTTGTGGGTGGGTGGGGTGGTTGGGGTGGGTGTGTGGGTGGGGTGGGTGGTGTGGGGGGGTGGGGGGGGGTGTGTGGTGGGTGTGGTGGGGGGTGTGTGGGGGGGGGTTGGGGTGTGGTGTGGGTTGGTGGGGGGTGTGGGGTTGGGTGGGGTGTGGTGGGGGTGTGGGTGGTGGGGTGGGGGGGGGTGTGGTGGGTGGGGTTGGGGGTGGGGTTGGTGGGTGGGGGTGGGGGTGGGTGTGGGTGGGGTTGTGGTGGGTGGGGGGGTGGGGGTTGGGTGGGGTGGTGTGTGGGGGGGGTTGGTGGTGTGGGGGGGTGGGGTGTGGTGTGGGTGGGGTGTGGGGGTGTGTGGGGGTGGTGGGGGTGGGGTGTTGGTGGGGGGGTGGGGTGGGGGTGGGGGTGGTGGGTGGGGTGGGGGGTGTGGGTGGGGGTGGGTGGGGGTTGTGTGGGGGGGTGGTGGGTGGTTGGGGGGGTGGGGTGGGTGGGGGTGTGGGGTGGGGGGGGGTGGGGGGTGTGTGGGGGGGTGTGGGGGGGGTGTGGGGGTGGGGGGGGGGTGTGGGGTGGGTGGTGGGGGTTGGGGGGGGTGGGGGGGGTGGGGTGGGGTGGGGTGGGTGGGTGGGGGGGTGGGGGGGTTGGTGGGGTGGGTGGGTGGGGGGTGGGTGGGGGTGGGTGGGGGGGGTGGGGGGGTGTGGGGGGGTGGTGGTGGGGGGGGTGGGTGTGGGGGGGGGTGGGTGGTGGGGGGTGGGTGGGGTGGGGGGTGGGGTGGGTGGGGGGGGGGTGGGGTGTGGGGGGGTGGGGGTGGGGTGTGGGTGGGTGGTGGGGGGGGGGTGTGGTGGGGGGTGGTGGGGGTGGGTGGTGGGGTGGGGGGGTGGTGGGGGGTGGGGGGGGGGGTGTGGGGGTGGGGGGGTGGGGGGTGTGGGGGGGGGTGGGGGTGGGTGGTGGGGGGGGGGTGGGTGTGTGGTGGGGGTGGGTGTGGGGGGTGTGGGGGGTGGGTGGGGTTGTGGGTGGGGTGGTGGGGGTGTGTGGTGGTTGGGGGGGGTGGGGTGGGTGGTGGGGGGTGGGGGTGGTGTTGGTTTGTGGGTGGTGGGGTGGGGGTTGGGGGGTGGTGTGGTGGTGGGGTGGTGGGGGGGTGTGGGTGGGTGGTGGTGTGGGGTGGTGGGTGGTGGGTGTTTGTGGGTGGGTGGGTGGTGGGTGTTGTGGGGGTGGTGGTGTGGGGGTGGGGGGGTGTGGGTGGGGTGGGTGTGGTGGGTGGTGGGGGTGGTGGTGTGGGGTGTGGGGTGGGTGGGGGTTGGGGGGGTGTGGTGGTGGTGGGGTGTGGGTGGGGGTTGGGTGTGGTGGTGGGTGTGGGGGGGTGTGTTGGTGTTGTGGGGGTGGGTTGGTGGGTGTGTTGTGGGTGGGGTGGGGTGGGTGTTGGGGGGTTGGTGTTGGGTGGTGGTGTGGGGTGGGGTGGTGGGGTTGGTGGTGGGGGTGGGTGGTGGGTGTGGGGTGGTGTGTGGTTGGGGTGGGGGGTGGTGGGGGGTGGTGGGTGGGTTGGTGTTGGTGGGGGGTGGTGTTGGGGGGTGTGGGTGGGGGTGGTTGGGGTGGTTGGGTGGTGGTGGTGGTGGGGGGGGTGTGGGGGTGGTTGTGGGTGGGGTGGTGGGGGGGGTGGGTGTGGTGGGGGTGTGTTGGTGGGGTGTGGGGGTGTGTGGTGTGTGGGTGGGGGGTGGGTGTGGGTGGTGTGGGGGGGTGGTGGGTGGTTGTGTGGTGGGTTGTGGGTGTTGGTGGGGGTGGGTGTGGTGTTGTGGGGTGGGTGGGGGTGGGTGTTGTGGGGTGGTTGGGTGGGGTGGTGGGGGGTGGTGTGGTGGGGGTGTTGGGTGTTGTGGGGGGGGGTGGGGGTGTTGGTGGTTGTGTGGGTGGTGGGGTGTGGTGGGGTTGTGGTGGGGTGGTGTTGGGGGGTGGTGGGGGTGGGTGTGGGTGGTGGGTGTGGTGGGTTTGGTGTTGGGTGTGGGGTGGTGGTGGTGGTTGGGGTGGTGGGGTGGGTGTGTGGGGGTGTGGGTTGTGTGGTTGTGGGGGGGTGTGGGGTGGTGGTTGGGTGGGGTGGTTGGGTGGTGTGGGGTGGTGTTTGTGTGTGGGTGGTGGGGGTTGTGTGGGGGGTGGTGGGTGGGTGTTGGTTGGTGGGTGTGGGTGTGGGGTGTGGTGTGGTGGGGGTTGTGTGGTGTGGGGGTTGTGTGTGGTGGTGTTGGGTGTGGTGGGGTGGGGGTGGGTGTTGGGTGTGGTGGGGGTGGTGGGGGTGTGGTGGGTGTGGGGGTGTGGTTGGGGTGTGGTTGTGGGTGTGTTGGTGGTGGGTGTGTGGGTGTTGGGGGGGTGGTGGTTGTGTGGGTTGTTGGGGGTGGGGTGTTGGTGTTGGTGGGGGTGGTGTGGGTGGGGGGTTGTGGTGGGGGTGGGTGGGTGTGTTGGTGGTTGGGGGTGGGGGGTGGTGTTGTTGGGGGTGTGGTGTGGTGTTGGGGTGGTTGTGGTGTGGGGTGTTGTGGTGGGTGGGTTGGGGTGTGTGGTGTGGGTTGGTGTGGTGGGGGTTGTGGGGGGTGTTGTGGGTGGGTGGTGTGTGGGGGTGTGTGGGTTGTGGGGGTGTTGGGTGGGTGTTGGGTGTGGGGGGGTGGGTGTTGGGGGTGGGTGTGGTTGGGGTGGTGGGGGTGGGTTGGTGGTGGTGGGGTGTTGGTGTGGGGGTGGGTGTGTTGGTTGGTGTTGGGGTGGGGTGTGTTGTGGGGGTGTGTGGGTGGTGTGGGTGTGGTGGGGTGTGGTGGGGTGTGGGTTGTGGGGTGGGTGTGGTGTTGTGGGTTGTGTGGGTGGTGGGTGTTGTGGGTGTTGTGTGTGGGGTGGGGTGGGGGGTGTGGGTGGTGTTGGTGTGGGTTGGTGGGGGTGTGGTGGGTGTGGTGGGGGTGGTTGTGGGTTGGTGGGGGTGGGGTGTGTGTTGTGTGGTTGGTGGGTGTTGTGGGTGGGGTGGTGGGTTGTGTTGGGGTGTGGGTGGGGTGTTGTGTGGTTGGGTGGGTGGGGGGGTGTTGGTGTGGGTTGGGTGTGTGGGGGTGGGTTTGGTGTGGGTGGGTGGTTGGGTGTGGGTGGGGGGTGTTGGTGTGGGTGGTGGGGGGTTGGTGGGGTGTGGGTGGTGGGGGTGGGGTTGTGTTGGTGTGTTGGGTGGGTGTTGGTGGGTGTGGTTGTGTGGGTGGGTTGGTGTGGGTGTGGGTTGGGGTTGGTGGGTGGGGGGTTGGTGGGTGGGTTTTGTGGGGTGTGGGGGGTGTGGTGTGGGGTGGGTGGTGGGGTGGTTGGTGGTTTGGGGGGTTGGTGTTGTGGGTGTGGTGGTTGGTGGGTGTGGGGTGGTGGGGTGGTGTGTTGGTGGTTTGTGTGTGGGTGGGTGGGGGTGGTGTGTGGGTTGGGGGTGGGTGTGTGGGTGGGGTTTGGTGGGGGGGGTGGGGGTGTGTGGGTGGTTTGGGGGTGGTGTGGGGTTGGGTGGTGTTGGGGTGTGGTGGGTTGGTGGGGTGGGTGTGGGGTGGGGTTGGTGGGGTGTGGTGGTGTGTGGGGTTGGGTGGTGGTTGGTGTGGGGTGTGTGGGGGTGGGTGGGTGTGTGGGGGGGTGGTGGTGTGGTGGGGTGTGGTGTGTGGGGGGGGGGGTGGGGGTTGTGGTGGTGGTGGTGGGTGTGGTTGTGGTGTGGGTGGGAGGATTAGATGGGGGTAATGGGGGAGTGGGATGGGGGGAGTGGGGGGAATGGAGGGAGGTGGGTAGGTAGTGGTAGGTGGGTGGGTTAGAGATGTGAGATTTTTAGTGGGGAGGTGTTGGGGGTTGGGGTGTGGGTGGTGGGGGGAGTGGTGAGTGGGGGGATAAGAAAAGGGGGGGGAATGGAGTAGGGTGTGGGTGAGTATGTAGGAAATTTTATGGAGTTTGTATGGTATAGATTGGGAAGTTTGGATGGTTTAGAGATGTGAGATTTTTAGTGGTGGAGGGTTGGGGGTTTAGGTGTGGGTGTGGGGGGTTATGAGTGGGGGATAAGAAAAGGGAGGGGAATGGAGTAGGTTGTGGGGTGAGTATGTAAGAAATTTTGTGGAGTTTGTATGGTAGAGAGTGGGAAGTTTGGATGATTTGAGGGGGGTGTGGGTGGGGAGTGGGATTTAGTAGATGTTGGTGTGTGAGGGTTTGTGGTGTTTTGGTTGGGAGAATGGTTTTTTTGGGGAGGGTGATGGGTGTGGGAGGAGTATGTTATAGATTTTGTGGGAATTGTATGGTAGGGATTGGGATTGGGGTGGGATGGATGAATGGGATTGATATTGTAAGGAAGTAATATGTTGGTGGGTTGGGGAAGTAATAGGGATAGGGAAGAAAGATTGTTAGTGGAATTTTGGAGAATTGAGGGGAGTAGGGGGGGGTAGGGGGGATGTGGGTTAGAGATTTGAGATTTTTAGTGGTGGTTTGGGATGTGTGTTGTTGGGGGGTTATGAGTGGGGGATGAGAGTGGGGGGGGGAATTGAGTAGGGTTGGGGTGGGTATGGTAATAAGTTTTGTTGGGATGGTAGGGTTGGGAGTGGGTATGAGGATTGTGTTGTATTAGGGTGTATGGATGGGGGGGGGTATGGAAATTTTGAGAGAAGGAGGGAAGAGTAAGGGAGTGGGGGGGAGTTTGTGAGAATTTGGGGGAGTGTGGATGATGGGGGGAATGGAAATTTGGTGAGAATGGGGGATGAGGGAGGGGAGTGGGGGGAGTTTGTGAGAATTTGGGGAGTGTTGAGGGATGGGGGGGGGATGGAGGTTTTGAGAGAATTTGGGAGGAGTATGGGTAGTGGGAGAAGTTTGTGAGAATTTGGGGAGAATTTTTGGTGGGAGTGGGGGGTGTTAGAGTTTTAGGGTTAAAGGTTGGGGGGTTAGGGGGTGGGTGTTAGTGGGGTTGTGAGTTAGGGGGGATTGTGAGGGGGGGTATGATTGAGTAGGTGTTGGGTGGGTATGGGGTGAATTTGGTAGGGTTTGTATGGGTGGGGTGGTGGATGGATTGGATGGGTTTGGAGGGGGATTGGTAGTAGGGGGAGTGAAAATTTTGAGAGATGTAGTGAGATTGGGGGAGGAGGGGGGGGTTTGTGAGAATTTGTTTGGGGATGTTGGTTTGAGGGATTTGGGTTAGATGAGGGGAGTGTGAGTTTGTGGGGGAGTGTTTGAGAGTTTAAGGTGTGTGGGGTGTGGGTGTGTGGGGATTTATTTGTTGGGTTGGTGGAGTGTGTGTTGTGGGGGGTGTGTTGGGTTGGGTTGGTTGGTGGGGGGGTATTTGTGGGGGGGGTGTGTGTGGGTGGTGGGTGGGTGGTTTGGGTGTGGGTGTTGGGGTTAGTGTTGTGTGGGGGTTTGGGTGGTGTGGGGTTGGGTGGGTTTGTGTGGTGGGGGTGGGGGGGGGGTTGGTTGTGGGGGTTTGGGGGGGTGGGTGGGTGGGGTGTTGGGTGGGGTTGGGGGGGGTGTGGTGGGGGGTGGGGGTTGGGGTGTTGGGTTGGGGTTGTTGGGTGGTGGGGTTTTGGTTGTGTTTTGGGTGGTTGGTGGGTTTGTGGTGGTTGGGTGGTGTGGGTTTGGTGTTGGTGGGGGTTGTGTTTTGGGTGGGGGGTGTGTGGGTGGGGGTGTGGGGGGTGTAGTGGTGGTGGTGGGGTGTTGGTTGGTGTGGGGGTGTTGGTGTGGGGTGTTGGGTGTGGGTGTGGGTGGTGTTTTGGGGTGGTGGTGGGTGGTGGGGTTGGGTGTGTGGGGTGTGGGGGGTTGTGTGTGGTGGGGGTGTGTTGGGTGGTGGGTGGGGTTGTGGTGGGGGGTGTTGTGGGGTGGTGTTGGGGGGGTGTGGTTGTGGGGTTGTGGTGGGGGGGTTGGGGGTGGGTTGTTGTGGTGTGTGGTGGTGGTGGGGTTGGTTGTGGGTGTGGGGTGTGGTTGGGGGTGGTGTGGGGGGGTGTGGTTGGGTGGTGTGGGGTTGGTTGGGGTTGGTGTGGGGTGGTGGGTTGTGGTGGGTGTGTGGTTTGGGTGGTGGGGTGGGGTGGGTGGTGGTTGTGGGGGTGGTGGGTTGTGGTGTGGTGGGTTGTGTGGTTGTGGGTGTGTGTTGGTGGTGTGGGTGGTGGTGGGGGGTGTGGGTGGGTTGGTGTGTGTGGGTGGGTGTGGGGTGGTTTGGTGGGGGTGGTGGGGTTGTGTGGGTTGTGGGTTGGGGGTGGGTTGGTGGGGGGTGGTGTTGGTTGTGGGGGTGTTGTGGTGGTGGTTGGGGGGGTGGGTGGTGTGGGGGGTGTGGTGGGTTGGGGTTGGTGTGGGTTGGGTGTGTTGGTGGGTGTGTGGTGTGTTGGTGGTTTGGTGGTTGGGGGGGTGTGGTGGGGTGGGGTTGTGGGGTGTGGGTGGGGTGTTGGGGTGGGTGTGGGTGGTGTGGGGTGTGTTTGGGGGTGGGTGTGTGGTGTGGGGGGTGGTGGTTGTGGGTGTGGTGGGTGTTGTGTTGTGGGGTGTTGGGGTTGTGGGGGTGTGGTGGGTTGGTGTGGGTGGTTTGTGGGTGGGGTGGTGGGGGTTGTGGGTGGTTGTGTGGTTTGTGGGGGTGGTGTTGTGGTGGTTGTGGGGGGTTGTGGTGGTGTGGGTGGGGTTGGTGGTGGGTGTTTGGTAGGTGGTGGGTGTTGTGGGTTGGTTGTGTTGGTGTGGTTGGGTTGGGGGGGTTGTGGTGTGGGTTGTTGTGGGTGGTGTTGGTGGGTGTGGGTGGGTGGGGTGTTTGGTGGGTGGTGTTGTGGTGTTTGTTTGGGTGGTGGTTGTTGGGTTGGTGTGGGTTGTGTTGGGGTTGTGGGGTGGTGTGTTGGGTGTGGTGTGTGGGTGTGAGGGTTGGTTTGGGTGTGGTGGGTGTTGGTGTTGTGGTTTTGTGGTGTTTGTGGGGTGGTGGGTGGTTGTGTGGGTTTGGTTGGGTGGTTGTTTGGTGGGGTGGTGGGTGGTTGGGTTGTGTTTGTGGGGTGTTGGGTGTTTGTGTGGGGGTGTGTGTTGGTTGGGTGTTGTGTTTGGTTGGGGTGGGTTTTGTGGGATGTGGGTGGTGGGTGTTGGGGTTGTGGGTGTGTTGGTTGTGTTTGGTATGTGTGGGGTGGTGGTGGGTGTTGTGGTGGTGGGGGATGTGTGGTGGGGGTGGGTTGTTTGTGTTGTGGGTTGTGGTGGGGGTGGTTTGGGTGGGTTTGTGGTTGTTGTGGTTTTGGGGGGTGTGGGTGTTGGTGGGTGTGATTGTTGGTGAGTGTTGGTGGTGTTTGGTTGTGTTGGTGTGGGTTGGTTGTTGGGTGGTTGTGGTGGTGGTTGGGGGGTTGTGGTTTTGTGGTGGGTGTTGTTGTGGGTTTGGTGGGGTGGGGTTGGTGGGTTTGTGGTGTGATGGGTGGGGGATTTGGGTGGTGTTGGGGTGGGTGGGGGTGGATAGGGTTTTTGGGGTAGTTGGTTGTGGGATGTGGAGGGTGGGTTTGTGGTGGTTGTTGGGTTGTGGTGGTTGGGTGTGGGGATTGTGGGTTGTTTTGGTGTGGGATGGAGAGTGGTTGTGTATGTTGGGTGTGGTGTTTGGGTGGTGGGTATGGTTGTGTGGGTGTTGGTGTGGTGTTGGGGGTTGGGTGTTGGGTGGTTTGGGGTAGGGTGGTGGTAGTGTTTTGGTTGGTGGGGTGTTGGGTGTGGTTGTGGGTGTTTTGTGGTGGTTTGGTGGTGTGGTGTGGGGTTGGTGGGTGTTGATTGGTTGGTTGTAGTGGTGTGTGGAGGTGGTGGTTTGGTGGGGTGGGTGTTGGGGTAGTGGTGGGTGATGTGTGTGGGGGTGTTTGGTGTTGTGTTGTGGTGTGGGTTGGTTTTGTTGGGGTTGTGGTGTGTGGTTGTATTGGGGTGTTGTTGGTGTGTTGGGGTGTTTGGTGGAGTGGTGGTGGGTTGGTTTTGGTGTGAGTTGGGTGTTTGTTGTTGGTGGGGTGTGTTGGATTTGTTTTGAGAGGTATGGTGGGGTGGGAGGGTGGGGGTTGGGTTTGGGGTGAGGGGTGGGTAATGTTGGTGTGGTGGGTTTGTGTGTGGGGTTTGTTGTGAGTGTTTAGTGGGTGGGGGGGGTGGTGGTTGGTGGGATTGGGGTGTGGGGGGATTGGTTTGTGTTGTGGAGTGTTGTAGGTGGATTTGGGGTGATGGGTGGGTTGAGGTTGTTGTGTGTATGGGGGTTGAGGTTGGGAGTTTATTGGTGTGGGTTTTGTGGTGGTGTTGGTGGTGGGGTGTATTGTGTTGTTGAGGGTGGTAGGGTTGTTTGATGAGTGTGGTGTTTGGTGGGTGGTGTTGGGGTGGGTTGGTGTGATGTGGGTTGGTTGTTGGTTGGGTATTGGTGGTGTGGGGTGAGTGAGTGGATGTTGGTGGTTATGTTGTGGTGGTAGTTGTGTGGTGTGAGATTGGATTGTGGGGTGGGTGTGTTATATATGTGTGAGGTTGTGGGTGTGGTAGGGTTTGGGAGGTGTTTGTGTGTTTGGGTTTGGAGGGTTATTGATGGGGGGATGAGTGTTTGGGTATGTGGGGTGGGATGGGTTGGTGGTTTGTTGGAATGTTTTGTGTGAGTATGGTTGTAGGATTGTGTGGGATGGTTGGGTTTGTTGGGTTGTATTGAGGGGTGGGTTTTGGGGTTGGATTGGGGGAGTTGGTGTTGGGTGTATAGGAGTTGAGGGTGGTGTAGAGAATAGTGTAGTTGGTGGAGGTGTGGGAATGGATTTGGGGAGTATGTATGGATGGGGGTTGAGGGTTATTGTTATGGGTGGAGGTTGGTGAGTTTTGTGTTGGGTATGTTTGGGATTGGTTATGTGGGTGTGGTTGTGTGGGTGTGGGTGGGTGGTTTTGTGGTTGTGTTTGTGTTGTTGGGTGGTTGTTTTTGGGATGTTTGGTGAGGTTAGGGTGGTGGTGGGGGGAGGATTTTGAGATGGGGGTGGATGTTTGGGTGTGTTTGATGTGGGTTGTTGTAGTATGGTTGGGGTATGGGGTGGGGGGGTGGTTGGGGTGTGTGGGGTTTGTAATTGGGGTGTGGTTGGTGGTGGTGGGGTTTTATTTGTGTGGGGTTTGTGGTATTGTTTGTTGGTGGGGATTGTTATGGGTGTTGGTTCTATGGGGTGTGTTTTGTGTTGGTGGGAAAGGTATGGTGGATGGGTTGAGGTTGGGTTGATTTGTAGGGGTGTGGTGTGGTGATGGGGATGGGTGGGTTAGGTGGTGGGGGAGGTGTTTATGTTGGATGATTATGTGTGTTTGTGGTGGGGTGGTGGTGGTATATTGTGGTTGATTTGGGGTGGGGGTGGGGTTGATGGGGTGGAGGGTTTTTGGGGTGGTTGGTTGTAGTGTAGTGAGGGTTATGGGGTTGGGTTTTGTAGTGTTTTTTGGTATATAGCATGTTTTTCTAGGGCGGAATTTTAAAACAAAGTTTGTGTGAGAGGAGTAGTGTGTGTAGTTTGAGTGGTTTTTTTTGTAGTGTGTGGTTTTAATGTTGGTTGGGAGGTGTAGATAGGGGGTGAATAGGGGGATAGGGGTTTGGAGTGGGAGTAGGGATTGGAGGTTTGAATAGTATTATTTGAGGTTATAGGTGTTGGGTGTTTTTTTGTTGTGGTTAGGGGTGTTTTTTTTGTTTTAGGGTGTTTTGTGTTACGAAAGTGGTATGAGAGTGTTTTTTGATGTATTTTAATGATGGTAAAAAATAATGAGGTGTGGATTGGGTGTGGTTTATGGGTTGTGAAGTATTGTTGGGATTTTTTGTGTATTGAGGTGATATGGAGTTTTTGATTTTTAGTAGTTTGTGAGTATTATTATAGGGGGGGGGGGGATGAAAAATTTGTTAGTGGGAGTATTGTTTGAAGTTTTTCTTGGAGTGTTGTTGGATATTTGATTTGAATTGTATATAGGTGTTTTTTTTAATTAGGAGGAGTGTATATAATATAACGTATTTTTGTGAGTTTATATAGTGATTGGTAATGATGTAGTTATATGGGGTTTGTTTTTGGTTTTTGTTTTTTATATTCTATAGTATAGATTTTTTTTTTGTATTTTTTTGTGTGGTTTTATGATAGTATGAGGGATGTTTAAGTTTGTGGAGTTGGTATTGTTTTGAGAATTTTTCTTAACAATAAAAATTAAAAAGTCAGTATAATTTAGTGTAAAAATTTGACCATGCAGGCAGAAAAATCTTAAGTTGTATTACTTTTTATTAAATTACCTTTAAAACTTCTTACATTCTTAATTCATAAAGAATGGATGAAAATATGGAAGAATGGATAAAAATTATTTATAATAGATAAAGAATAAAAGCATGTTACCACCTTTTTGGGGCACTCTGTATTTTTACGTTCTATTACTCCTTACACATTCATTTGTTTAACCCCTCAACGGTCGTATTATTTCCAAGAAAACGGTTATGAAAGTACTTATTTTTTAATAAAAACATATTGTATAAAAATAAGTCTATGCACAATAATATATGAATTCATTTTAAGGTTTTGAATATTTTGATTAAAAAAAAAAAAACCTTCCATGCATAAGAATTGAAATGTTCTAATTTTTCTGGCGCCTAAGTTTTGAACTCTCAATCGCGGAATTATCACGGGAGCGACACGGAGGGGGTTAATAAGGATATTACAGTGCATATACTACTATCGTCATGTGTATATGTGTGTGACAAGGGGGCGTAGCTAAGGGGGGAGTTAGGGGGGTCATAACCACCCCCCCTTAATGAGAAATTTTTTGCCATATAAAATGTATATCCTTCACTATATTATCACACACACGTATACATATGTATGAGTTCTAGTAGTCGTACCCCCCCCCTAAGAAAAATTTCTGGCTACGCCCCTGGTGTGTGAGTATGGGCTTCAGTGTTTGTGTGATGTTATAAATATATAATTTTGCCTAAAAATACTGATTAACTTAAAATTAACCATAAAATACTTCGTTACAGATATCATTTAAATTCTTTGATATCTTTGTTTTGGTGATTTATTTTTAAAATCATCCTGCATGCCTTTTGGTTAATGAGAGTTTCGTTTAGTACAAAAACAGTTTTGCTACCCTTCGACTTCGTCTTAAAGAGGTTCCACTGAACTGAACATTTTTCGGAAATTTAAGTAATTTTTGAAGGGTTGCCAGAGCTGGAGGTATATAGAGGTACAGAATTTTCACACACACACACACACACACACAAAAAAAAAAAATAGAAATTTCGCAGAAAAAGAATGAAATTTTCAAATTTCGCTAAAATGTGCATATACTAATTTCAGGGGCGTAGCCAGAAATTTTTCATGGGGGGGGGTTACGACTACTGCAACTCACATATATGCATTCATGTGTGTGATAAGGGAGCGAAGAATATACATTTTGTATAGCAAAAAATTCCTCATGGGGGGGGTTATGACCCCCCTAACCCCCCACTTGGCTACGCCTCTGCTAATTATGAAATATTTTTATACACTTAAATTTATATTCAATGTTAATTAAAAACAACATTGTTGTAGTTTCAGCATTTGGCTTTAGTTTTAGAGTCGTTCTTCTGTCGTAACGACGACATTATTAAAGAAGCGATCTGCATCTCCAAGCTGTCAGTAGATTCCAAATGCTCTGTAAAGCTGTTTCAGCAAAGATTGGGAAAGCGCTTTATTAGCTCAATATATTATGACGAAGAAGTTAGCTGGGGTGGTTTAAAACATTATTGGAGTAATTACTTTTCTAAGTCTTTTCGTATAGTGGTAGAGAGTTGTAATCTTACACAATAATGCAGGTGAATATCACTTTGCAAATTATTATAAGAGACAAATTGGTCAAAGAGAACACTGGTCTTTCAAAAGGAGAACAAAACCTTTATTTAAATTCTTATAATAAACACTAGATGGTTAGGAGACACTTAGATTGGATGATCAAAAAAGGGTCTGATTAATCCTAAGTGAAATTCGATCGGACAATGATCAGGAGGTTGACGAAAAGTTTAACTTGCCATATTAAATGAACCGGAGAATATTCTTAGTCAACAGACAGATGGCAAGACATAACAAAGAGCAGGGCATTCAATTATTGAAGATAAAACTAGCCAAATTACAGTAAACCAGTGTGATAGAAGATTAGTTCAGCTGAATTTTAAATGATGTGATAATGTAAGAAATAAAGTATTGTACGCGTACACTGGGAGGCCGTTAAGCATAGATGCGTATTAATTCAGTGTAAATGCATTGCATGAGAAACAGATGTTTCTTAACAGCTAGGAAAGCGAAAGAAATGCAATTGACTTCGAGTATTATTGACATATAGAAACATATGACAGAACAATTTAAGCATGAAATTAGGATAGATAAGCATTTAATGAAACTGAAGATGTGGGGAAAATGTAATACAATATTTTGATAGTTGAAGTAATTAAAAATGGGATGAGAAATTAAAGTGCTTTATTTAAAATATATTAAATTTAAAACCTGAAAACAAATGGCAATTACAATTAAATATGCGATATTCATCACAGATATGTCCTAACTTTGGGATCTTTATTCCTGTTCATTGATTGTAACATCAGGCGGTGAAAGTGGGTGTGCTCACCACCCACGAACCAGCTCATTTTGTGGAAGTACTCTGAAGAAAGCAATTTTTGAAAAGGTTTCGCGTATTATAATTTAAGGTGGTCATATTTGCAGCCACAGATGGTCAAAATAATAGACCAATGTGAAAATAGGCTTCATTTACTGCATTTAATATCACGGTGTGAGGGAAGTTCATTGGAAGTTTTTTCACAAATGCGGTTTTTAGCATTGTGTTTGGATCCAAATGCCCCGACTTTGTTGTTCAATAGTTGCTTTCAAGACTTCTAATTTGTTATAACTTGAAATTATAACTTGAATTTTTTGTAATTCGTTTAATAATTTCATTGATTTCGGGAACAGCTAGGGTATGAAGCTTATTTGAATCTTGAGTTTACGTTCGAAAGATTTTTTGACGTAAATTTCTTTAAAAAAAAAAACGCTATATTTTGCACCTAATGACAAAAATACGAAATTTTCACATCAATTCACGTCTATCCACAAATTGCTTATAGTACTCGTCGCTTGTTCCGCTAAAAATCGGTATGAACGGAACAAAATAACCAACTTGTATTTTTTTTTTTTTTTTATATAGATGTGCATATGTATATTTTACTTATTTATTCTTAAATAAATAAGGACATACTTTAAACTATTGACTAAGTTCACATATTTTGATTTAATTTACCGATTTCTTTAAGTGTCTCCCTTTTACTTTGGTTCCGCCGTTTATTTCGGATTTCAGTTATTCCGGTCAATTACAATCCGTGCTGATGTGATCGCAATAAGCGGCGACCACTTGTACTTCGCAACTATAAGAAAATGCCGCAAAAATTCGCATCTATTTCGTAAAAACGAAAGTTCCGTACCTCTAAGCATGCACTTTGGCTAAAAGTTATCTGAAAAGAGTGTTTGAATAAAAAACTGAATCAAAATTAAAATTATCGTTTGAATCAAAATTATTCCCAACAAATTTACAAAAGCTGTTTTCCTTTTATTTCCTTTAAAAAGCGAAATTAACTACCTCCACGATAAAAAAAAAAAAAAAAAAAAAAGCTTGGCTCGCGTGGGTTTGGGATGAACAGCGAAAGTTATAATAAAGTCTCTGAAAAGTTGGTAGCTCAATTAATGACAATCCATCAAGAAGATGTCAAACTTTCGCTAACAGAAACGCAAAATATTGAATATTGGTCAACTGACCTAGTGTGATGAACTTATTTATTTAGTTTCATCTTTATGCACTAGTAACTTGATATTATTAACGTCAGCGTCACTTTTATTTATTTATTTTTTTCGGTTTCAATTAATTATTTTCTTTTCAATATTGGCACACAAAGGGAAAAGAAAAGTTTTAAATCGTTCTTTTCAACTCTTTAAACATGTTTATTTTTTTTAAAACACCGTTTAACTGAGTATTCCCTTGTTATTATTGTTATTGTTGATATTATTATTTTCCTTACAATCCTAATAATAGTCATCAAGAATTATGAGTCATCATGAATCCTTTGACCTGGTTACTATCTATATCTAGGTATTCTATTTAGGTTTTTGCTTAGTTGAGATAGGAACATGGAGTTAAGGCTTTGAAAAGATTCTCTGCAAGCTGCAGTCACATTTCCGAAAATCCAAACCCTTTATTTTATATATATATATATATATTTTCCTCAAAGTTGAAAAGAGCTCATGATTTGGTTTGTCTGTGTATCTGCGATCCATGTAACTACCAAATATCCTTTTGAGTTTTTTTGCATAAAACGTGAACACAGTACCTGCCGCTTAATAAAATCATTTTCGTTCGGACCGAAGTTGATTTTAAAACAGACTGATTTTTATATGCAGCGAACATTATTCGAATCCAAAGAGGATGTGTCACCCGTTGCCACCTCCCAAGAATTTGAGAGAAATTCTAGAGTTAATTAATAGAGTTGGCTGTGCCGCACAGCCAGTCTGCGTCAAAAAAGGCGTCTCTGGATCTGTGGCACGCGATGAACGTTTCGATCGTCCGGCATCTTGCTGATAGTTAAGTCGAGCGATGGCAATGGCTGCCCCTTTTTCAGCATTGGGAAAGGGTTGCGCCCCAAAGGGTTAATTGCTCAAGCAATAATAACGAGCAATTACCCGTTCAATGTTTCTAACAAAGGAGTAATAGTGGGAGTACATTTTCGATTAAATTTTTACACAGACATATTGTAATACTGTCGTAATATTGTCACATTGCTCGTAAATGTTTGAAAAAAGAACTACAAAGTCTCTCAGAAGTTGCAGAGAGAAAAAAAAAAAGTCCCTGGTAGTCACTGTCCAATCTCATGCCTAAAAATCAGAATACCTAGAAATCAATTTCAGGATTTTCTAAAATTCTCATCGATCGGTGATTTACAATAGAGATGAGTTCGGGCTCATTTTTTGAAGCCCGAGCCCGCCCGAGCCCGAGCAATATTATTAAAGTTGGAGCCCGAGCCCGCCCGAAATTTCAGCTAATTTCAGCTAAATTCAATAGCTAAATACAAATAAAATTAACTACTTCATTAAGAGGATACAATAAATTTTGGAGCTTCACACACCTTCTAGTCCCCCGTGCCGCTATTTTTTGAAATAAGTACGTCTATTTATCCCATGAATCACTTTTTAAAATCTGTTTCAAGGAGTATGTTCAACAAAGGAGAAATTTTTCACGAGCCCGAGCCCGAACGCAATCGTGAATTACAGAGCCCGAGCCCGAGTCGGGCCTGGGCTGAGCCCGTCTCATCTCTAATTTACAAGTGCTCAAAGAATAAGCAAATATTTAAGCCGAACATCACCGCAAGCAACCTTTACAGCTTGCATTCAGTAAATGGGAGATGTTTTCAACTCTTGCAAAATTTTCGCAAATCCTCAACCCACGAAAAGAACTTTAAGCAGTAGTCTGTCTCTCTAGAAATACGTATATTGCCCGGTTAACTTCTGGCGAAGCCTGTGACGTTATTTTTTGGGTTGATTATTATTCATGGCAGGATTATAGAGGATACGGTTTCCAGATGAAAAATTAAATATATTTTCTATAAAAAAGGAGGGCGTTTACAATTAAACATTTTTCTTGTATTTTATTAATGACTATGTCATTTTATCTCTCA
This sequence comes from Cheiracanthium punctorium, assembly GCA_038373885.1. NCBI lineage: Eukaryota > Metazoa > Arthropoda > Arachnida > Araneae > Cheiracanthiidae > Cheiracanthium > Cheiracanthium punctorium. The sequence continues at coordinate 400,252 of JAWZYV010012921.1, forward strand.
CGCCCTTTATTGTAAATTGTTCGAGAAATGTGTCCCAAAAATGCGACATAATTTTACATATATTTAAATACTATTAGTTCACAGCAGCTTTAATCTATTGTTACAACATTTCGTAAGCTCTAGAATATGCATTATATGTATTTTTCTATAAATAAGTACAATCCTAAAAACTTCAACATAAGGTTATCAGGCGAAATACACGAAAGATGAGAGATGAAACGACATAGTCCAATAACATCGTTATAATATGGCAATCATGAAACTAAAATATGAGTGGGGTTCAGGGGGGGGTCTCCCCCTGACGAGGCTAGAACAGCCGAGTTATTTTATTTTATTTTATTTTATTTTAATAGTACTTAGTCAAACTACCGACTTTAGATAGACTTTTCTTGTTTTTATAGCAAATAATTACGAAAATCGTCACGTGTCATATTTTTGAAATTGTGTAAGAATCACCGATTGCACTGACTCCGTGAAGGCCGAGTGAATGGCCAATGAACATGGTAGATGGCCGAAGCGTAATGGTCACACATTCCGGCCTACCGCGCTGCTGTCGATCTAACGGTCTGGAAGTTTGTGCAGATTTCTCTCGAGGAGTTATGATTTCTTTAATTTGCCATCCGTTTTATTAATTTAAATTCCTACTCTATTCATTTACACACACACATATATATATATATATATATATATATATATAGCTAACAAGTAAAACACAAAACATACTACAAATAAGACATATCTCGCATAAAAATAACAGCTATTATCAAGAATTAGAAACCAGATTTTGAATCCAAATAAAGTGCAAGAATTATTGTGATAGTATAATGGAACGGAAATTATAACCACTGTCACCATCGTCAGGGGCCACAAACAGTGGATTATAATTTACAGTAAACCAAATAGTAGGGTTTCGGTTGTGTGGCATATCAGAAGAGATATTAACTCCACACATCGGGCCCTACCCTACTATATAAAGGAAAGAAGAAATAAAAAAGATAACAAAAATTAGAAAGATAATTTTACATACCAGACCTTGAGCACATGGAAATTTTATTTGAACAGTTGATATGTGTTGCCAATGCTAAGAATTGTAAAAAGTGAAAAATGGTGTTGCCACTAAATAAAAGTGTAAAAGTGGAAAGAAGAAAGTATAGGAGTTGCCAAATACTAAAAGGTAATATTATTAAATTTTAAGAATATCCAGGCATATTAATATAATAAATATATATTGAATAATAATAAATTTAAAAGATTGAATAAAATAAATATTATAGCAAAATTAAATATAACATATTGTTTAAAAAATATAATGATTATTATTATTGACAAAGTATGTATAATAAGTTATTGTATGACAGAAGATTAATCTAGTAAATAAGAAAAAAAAAGAAAAAAAATAATGTTTAGGACAGAATAATCACAATATAGGAATCCCGTTTTTTTTTTTTTTTTTTTTTAAATTCCTCCAGATATATATATGCATGCATAAACACATCCAAATTGTTTTTAAACATATTACTTTTTTTTTTTAATATAAGAGAAAAACTTCCTCCGCCCGACCCAACCATCCAATTACAACCTTAAAACCAAAACCCCACCCAACCTCCAGTAAATTAACAAAGACATTAGACACATCATTTTCAAGAATTGTATATAATAGATTTTAGGAACTTAGTGGAATAGTTGTATTGTCTAGCTGACAGAAATAGAGATTTAAAATTGGAGACTTTGAAATCATCAGAACATAGAAACTTGATTCTACAGCAGTGATTATACATGATATTGCGAAATACAGATTTATGTAAGCAGGAGGAAAAATGAGTAAAGCTATTTACTTTAAAGCTAAAATCTTTACGCTTATCATATATATTGAAACTAAGGCTATTTCTAGGAGTGATGGAGATACTTAGATCTAGAAAACTAACAGAATTGTTAAGCATATCATTTTTAATTAATTTCAGAGCAGATGGATATTTTATAGGGAAGATAATGTTATTATTATTAGTAGTGTTTACAAGTAAGATATCATCTATATATCGTTTAAGAATGATGTGTGTATTAGTATATTCTTTTTCATAGTAATATAAGTAAAGATCTGCAAGGTAGCTAGATGCTGAACCACCTTGTGGTATACCATGATTTTGTAGATATATTTTATTGTTATGTAGAATAAAATTATTATAGAAAATTAAATTTAGATAGACAACTGAAATAAGTTACATCAACATGGGAAGGGAGCTGAATATTGTTAACACAAGTTTCAAATAATTCATTAATTACATTGTAAAGGTCGTCAAGAGGAATATTGTTGAATAGATCTTTAAAATCATAGGTATATAAAGAGGTAATATTACTAATAGTACATATTGTATTGCGTAGATCATAACTATTTCCTATAGAGATAGAGTAATCATTACGTTTTATATAAAACTCATGCATAACAGACAGTATCTTTAATAGAAGTTTACTTGCTACATTGCTATATGTATTACATCCTATTGTAACAGTTTAAAACTTTAAAGGCGATTTATGAAATTTAGGGATTAGTACAATATAAGGATAGTTTAGATTATTATGTTGTAGGTTGAGAAGTTTATAGAAAGCCAGAATTTTTTTGTTACAAACTACAGTAGACAAATTAGTAGAGGAATAGATACTGTTATTTACAATTGTAGAGACTAACAAGCTATGATATAACTGTTTACAAATAAAAGCATAGTTATTGGATGATTTATCTACATAAGTAATTATGAAATACTGCTTTATAAAGTCTATTTGAGTATGAAATTGACTATTGACAGGAGAACTATATTTTACATATTTAGCAATATTTTGCTTAAAGATTGAAAGTACTTTTACTTTCCAGGTAGTGAAGGCTTCAATAGGAGTGCTGTATTTTAAGGCAGTATTATATATGTAAAAATCTAAATCATATGTGAATTGTGTTACAATGCCACTAAGAGAGTGTTTTGAAGGAATACGGTGTTTAGAGCCCTTCTGCATGAGTTTTTTTAACCTAATATCTTTTACGATAGCTAGATCCCCAGTAATGATGTGTCCATAATCCCTATTAATGAAGTTCCTATAGTGATTATCACTGCATATACAGGGTGGTGTATCAGAAGGGTTATATGTTTTTGAAAAGGAGTTATAGTTAAATAGTTTCCTACCAAAGGGTAGGGGATATTTAAAGGACTTTTTAATAATGACATTTTTGATGGGAAATATATATATAAATTACTATCCGCCTCCGGCGAACAATATGTTCGCCATCTTAAAAAATCGTGTACTGAGAGAATCCTGTTTTTCAGTGACTTCCTTGGCACTCAAATCGCTTTAGATTCTGCATGAAATTTAAAATTAAGAGTATTACAAACAGGAGCGGCCCTTGGGTAAGTGGCGCCCCTGCTAACGTAAAAAAAGACGCCCCCCCCCTTTTATTCTCTAATTAGTTTTCGAGTTCGAAATGACGCCCCTTCGAAGCCGGCATCCAGATGCGATGATGACTGTCTCGGGTCGCCCTTGGTTACAAAAATAAGATGGCTAAATGATAAAAACCTACGAAAACGTACGCGCAACAAAATAGGACCCGCTACAAAAGGCGCTTCGAGGTATGTCGGGACCCGTCCTGGAGAATTTCCATACAAAATTTGGTAGGTCTACGCAGTGGCGGATCCAGAAATTTTTTTTGGGAGGGGCTAAATTTTTTTAAAAGCTTATTCCACCCAATTAAAATGTACTATAAATCAAAATTTTAGTCTAAACCAATGTATTAAGCTTTTGGGAGGGGCTAAGTAATAAAATGTGATCATTTTAGCTATTTAAAGCATATAATAAATCAGAATGTTACCCTTGAGCAATCTCTTTTTTTGGGGGGGTGAAGCCCCCTAGCCCCCTCCACTGGATCCGCTACTGGGTCTACGATCACCCGTCTGGGGGCTATGCGAGACACAGACAAACTAACTAACTAACTAACAATTGACAGTTCGTTTTATTTATGTAGATGATGGAAGTTAATTCTAGGCACATTTATATTGAATAAACATTTATAATTTCGTTTTGCATTTAATATAAATTCCTCTTAAGAAGTCACTCAGCTAAGTAAGTGATTTTTAAGTGGGACCGCGTGCTGTACAAACGAGGTTTGATTGTATTAATCACCAGGAACACCATCCGATGTCTTTATAAAATAATCAAAAGGAGGGCATGTCTTAACTGCGGATATATAATTATTGTTCTACTTACTTTCTTGAGAGTTTCAATCAGCAGATCCACCAATCGGTAACCGGATGGCAGCACCAAAAGGAATATAGTAATTTACTCTAGAACTCCCTGTTCTTCGAAATCAATGACATATTTGAAGCGCGAGCATTTTCAGATCATCGTAGAATAGACTGCCCAATGCTGAAAAAGTGCAGCCGTTGAGCCATCGATCCATTTTACTAACAGCAACAGGGCGGCACAGCATGCTGTGCGGCGCTCAGCCATCCGTGTCAGAAAACTTCATAAGTTCGGTGGCACCAGATGAGTGAAAAATAAAGATCCGATCTTTTTTTTTCCTCCCCCCCCACATTCTCATGAAGGATGAATATTTTCCACCCGAGGGGGGTTTCCATATTAAAATTCGCATCATTTTTTTTTTCAATAGCAACCCCTAGATTTCACTTCATATTTCAAAAAATTAACTTATTTTAACCCCGGATACCAATTTTCAATAAATTTGTACTGAAAATGAGTGAGTTATGAGCATCCAAAATCCCCCACCCCCTATGTGAAAATATTTTTTCATACTTTAATTCATATCTCATGTAATATTGATAATAAGAAGCTGAGTTTTATTCGTACTATTAGAACTAAACGACCCAAACATAATTTACTGTTATAATGATTTTTAATAAAATAATAATATGAATTATGGACTATTAAATTAATATTCAATAAAATTATGAATAGCGACCTAGCCAAATTTCGATGGAAATAGATGCAGAAAGTAATATTACATGGCTGTGCAAAATTTCAAATTTTTACGTTCAGTAGTTTAATTTATATTAAATAAAATATGTTATTTTCACGAGTTAAGGGACCCTATATAAATTTATTAGATGACAATTTTTTGAAAATTGCTTAAAATAAACATAAATTCGATTTCTTTTGTGCAAAAGCACAGTAAAAGATAGTGATATTAAAAAATATCAAATTTTGGAGCAAATAAATTAGAGATTTTTACAGTTTGTGGGGATTCTATAAAGCGTCTACTGTTGCGTCCGCTACCATATCCCCCGAATAAAATACTTTCCAGGTATAGAATTACATGCAGTAGATGTATGTCTTCCAATACAATGTGCTATTTCTGAAAAACTAACATCCTCAACATTCCAGGTATGAATTTGACCTTTTTTAATATCGGAAACATTAGGTCTTTGGACTTCCCCATATTTTATCAAGCATTCAAAAAACTTTCAAAATCACGTTTTTCTGTCAAAATTTTCACCTGACTATAAATTAAAATACCGCCAAAAGTCTTATAAGAATATTGTACATTTTGGCGATAATATTAAATGAAGAAAGTGAAATAACAAATACAGCGATAATATTGGGTCAGCAAAAAAGTACTTGCGTTTTTTACTTGAAATTCAAATAAATAAATTTTCAGAAATGAAACCATTCTTCAAGTTCGACCGTAGCTGAGTAACATTCATGCTTGTAGTCAGAAGAGCGGAGAGCAGCCTCTCACTTCTGGCAACATTTCACCTGTCTGCGAGAACCATCAAGGGAAATACTCAATAACAATTTCAAAATTAGAAAGATTTTCAAAATCGTGGGCAGTCGTTTTGCAATTTTCCCCTTAAATCATGTGTACGAACCAAGAAAGTTCTGAACTCACGGGCCATTTGGACCCCTGACTAAATATTCTAATTTTTACCCTTGATATTCTCAATACAAAAAATCTTTAAGACGGAAATAATATTTTCCTTGAAAATAACTATTTATTTCTTTTAACTCTCGCGAGCGAAATTCATGAAAGGCGAAAAGTTCGGAACCCCACAAATAACGTTTTTCAATTTGCAGAAAGTCCCTCAAAAACGCGCAAAAAATAATTCGCAATATATCCGGAAATTATCGTCGAAAATTGGTGAACATTTATATTTAGGGTAATTTAATGGTTTTCTTTCGTTTAATAAAGTCAAAATACAGAGTTGCTATTGAGAAAAACGAAGTTGATGCAGAATTAAATAGGAAAACGGCCCTTTATGCAAATTGAGTTAATAGTAAATTAAAGTATGCTTTATTTGCAAACGAATGGTATATATAACTTTGCTGTACGACGAACGACGGCGAAATAAAAAGCAAGTGGGCCTTTTTTTCCACAGCTGTACACTTTATGCGTGTTATTTTACTAAGTTATGATAGTTACATTTTAAACACCAGTTTTCTGTTATAATTTGGACATGTTTAAATCCATATTAGTGACTTAGTAGAGAACAGAATATTTTTAGTAACGACATCATGTTTTCATGAATCGCACAGTACACGAAGATCATCACGTTATGCTTAATTATTACACTTAATTAATCATAAAACCTTAATTATTACTTTTATATTACTTCAATGGATTCAAAAGCAATTGCACCATTTAAATAGCAGCAAAATTATTAATTAAGCATTTTAATTTCGGCACAAACGTAAATATTTATCGATAGAGTAAAATGTAAATATTTAAATATTAAGTCATAAAAGTTAGTTCGCAAAGTTAATTTTGAATCTTTTTTTATTCTTCAAATAAATAAAAAATGTTTTGAGTACAATTTAAAAATAATTTTACCTTTTTAAAATTTTATTTATTTTATTTTTTATTTATTTATATTTTGGCATATGAATATAACCAACATTCACCAAGAACATAACTATAAAGCAAAGAAGTGTGTAGAATAAATACTAGAGCCAGCGTATGAGATACACTAGACATCTTTAATAAAGCCGTCATTAGTGAAATGAAACAGTGATCTCTTTTCATTTAATATGATATTTACTAGTAAATTAGGTGCCTCAAATTAGCTCTTCTCTTGAAAAAGAAAGCTAAATAAAGGGGTCTTATTAGCATATTTTTTTATCCAATTTACTAATGAGGCCCACTGAATTGCAACTAATTTTAAGCAGAATTTCATTATTTTTTAATGGTAGAAATTTGATTTTAGTCATGATTAACCAGTGAACAAATATTTTCAATCGTTTTGCAAACGTATTAGCCGATTAAAGTGAAAATTTCCTAAATAAAATTTAATCAGATAATTGAAATAATATTTTGATTAATCGACATAACCTTAACGTTGTAGAGGGAAAAAAGTTAACATTTTCTTTAATATTTTTACTCTAATTTAATTAGGAAAGTTATTTAAGTTTTGCTACATAAATTAACATAACCTTAATGTTGTAGAAGGGAAAAAGACAAGATTTTCTTTAACATTTTTACTCTAATTTAATAAAGAAAGTTATTTAAGTTTTGCTACATAAATTAACATAACCTTAATGTTGTAGAAGGGAAAAAGTCAACATTTTCTTTAATGTTTTTGCTCTAATTTAACTAAAAAGTTATTTAAGTTTCGCTATATAAATTAACATAACCTTAATGTTGTAGAGGGGAAAAAGTCAACATTTTCTTTAATGGTTTTGCTCTAATTTAATTAAAAAAGTTATTTATGTTTTGCTACATAAATTAACGAAAATTCGTAATTGGATTATCCATGTGTAGAGTCCATCTAAGCGAGAAACAGAATAATCACTTAAGAAAATGCCTTATATTGTAGAACACACATTTCGATGCTATATCTCTCCACACCTATTGTTAATATTGTTATAATTATTATTATTGCTATTGTTTACTTATCCAATTCAGCCGTAAAAGGTGAATGAAACAGGATCTCGACATCTAATTGCCAACTGAGAAGTCCTCTATTTTCAAATTTTTCTTTCGCATTTTTGGAATTCATCTCAGTTGAAAAATAACAAATTTCAATGGCATAACACGCTTTTAATTCTTTTTTTTTTTCTCTCTCTGCATGAATCTGTGCCAATTAGCGCAGCATTCGAGTTAAGCGTTCGCGGTCGAACAAACGATTAAATGGCCGCAGAAAAAAAAAAAAAAAAAGTTGTTTCGAACGAATGATTTTTGACCAACTGCCTCATTGCCTCAGCAAATCTGGTCTGATCAAAAGGCCGAGAATGGAAGCAAATCACTACAAAAGCATTGTGAAGCTACCAGTTAATAAAATCAGCCAGAGATGTAGGCCCGGACTGGCTACTTTGGGGGTCCTCTGCTAGAGATTTAAAGGGGGCGCCGATTTTTCGGCGGGCCCCCCGCTAGCGGGATTTTGGGGGATCCTCCGCAGCGTCACTGCGTAAGATTACTGGTAAATAAATAATCAAATTACACTACTGGCCAAAAGTATTGCAAGTTTTCAGAAATCTAACCCTTTCCACGATGAAGCCCCCTTTCCTCCATCAAAATTAAAAATGAATATAATTGATAATTTTTTAATGTCAACATGTTAAATACTTCAAAGACAAAATAGCATTAAGTTAAAGAACATAAATAATTATTTAATTTATTGAAAAAATAGCATAAAAAATACTTTTATAGAAATAATAATCCATTTTGGCTCGCTGGGATAAAATTAAATAAAGCATTAATTTCAAGTTATTCTGCAAAAAGGGGATCATAAATAAATGCAATTAAACTCAAGATTCTTTATTATGTTGCTGAGCAGCCTTGACTTTGATCACAACAGCCGCTCTTTTAGATATGGAATGTACAATGTTTTACAACACTTCCCATTTTTTTTTGGGGGGGGGAGGGGATTTTCAGATGTATTCTTTCCAATTATACTACACAAATTCTCAAGAGTATTTAAATCTGGCAAATTTCCGGTCCATTTCTTCTGGGCTTATTCTTGAAACGATGGTTAGATTTCTCAAACTTGCAATACTTTTGGCCAGTAGTGTACTTTTGCATATATCAAATTACTCTTATTATTAAGTAGTATATCCATTTATGAATGCCTCTCCGGGGATCCTGGGCGATGGCCGACCTGGCCAGTCCGGCCTGTAGAAGGTGAGACGGGCTCAGCCGCAGCCCAAACCGGACTCGGGTTCTGTCATTCACGATTGTGCTCGGGCTCGGGTTGGTGAGAAATTTCTCCTTTGTGGATCATACTCCTTGTAAACAGATTTCAAAAAGTGATTCATGGGAGAAATGAACTAATTATTATTATTTGATAAACTTACTGGATAAAAAGAATTAGAAAGTGAATTAAGAGTTTGCTTTCATATTTATCTTTCATTTGCACAAAGGGCAAAATTTAAGCTATTCTATCAATGTAGTAATTGACTTTTATTTTTTTCTACTAGCTGAAGTACCCGTCCTTGACGGGTTAGTGAATGCAAATTTCCAAATAGCAAGAACTTTCGTCAGGATTGTAGGAGTACACAGAATGGATGTAGTATGTTGCCAAAGTAAAGAAAACGAAGTTATAATTTTTATGTATTGTTTAAATATTACAGGTTAGAGAGTAACTAAGTAATATCATTTCATTCGCTTTGGTCCTAATTATGTGATGCGCGAACGAATATTGACGCATATTGAAACAATTTTAGAAAATCTCAAAATCTAATCAACATTTTTGAAAAATTTTGAAGGCTAGAATTTAAGTTGAGTGACAACCTATCCTGTCACTCAATTTTGTTTCATTCCCTGCAGTCTTTATTTCGTGATGCTGGAACAAAATTTCAGCATTTTAAAACAATTTTCGCAAAATCTCAAAATGTAATCAATATATTTTAAAATTTCAACGCCTATAAATTAAGATTAGCAACTACCTATCCTATCACTAAATTTCGTATTAGTCGTTATTACGTGATGTTTGAAGAAATATATTTAGTGCGTATTTTGAGAGATTTTCACAAAATCTCAAAATCTAATAAAAATGTTTAAAAAATTGGACACCTATAGTTTATGTTGAGCAACCATCTATCATGTGACCCAATTTCATATCATTCGCTTTAGTCATTATTACTTAATGCGGGAACAAAGATTCACTCAGTTTTAAACGATTTTCGCAAAATCTCGAAATCTAATCAATTTTTTTTAATTAGATGCTTATAGTTTAAGGTGAATGACCACCTATCATTTCACCAAATATCATTTTTTCACCTTTGCAGTTATTGCGTGATGTGCGAACACTAATTTACGCAGTTTGAAATGATTTTCGCAAAATCTCAAAATGTAGTCAATATTTTTTTTTAATTCGACGCCTATGTTTTATGTTGAGTGAGCGCCTATCATGACACCCAATTTGATATCATTCGCTTCAGTCTTTTTTACGTGATACTCGAACACAAATTTACGCAGTTTGGAAGGATTTTCGCAAAATTTCAAAATCCAATCAAGATTTTTTTAAAATTCGACGCCTATGTTCTAAGTTGAGTGACCACCTATCATGACACCCAATTTCATATCATTCGCTTCAGTCGTTTTCCCGTGATGCTTGAACACAAATTTTCGCAGTTTGAAAGGATTTTCGCAAAATCTCAAAATCCAATCAAGATTTTTTTAAAATTCGACGCCTATGTTTTAAGTTGAGTGACCACCTATCATGACACCCAATTTCATATCATTCGCTTCAGTCGTTTTTACGTGATGCTTGAACACAAATTTACGCAGTTTGAAACGATTTTCGCAAAATCTGAAAATCCAATCAAGATTTTTTAAAAATTCGTCGCCTATGTTTTAAGTTGAGTGACCACCTATCATGACACCCAATTTCATATCATTCGCTTCAGTCGTTTTTACGTGATGCTTAAACAAAAAAAGCGTCACGGACAGAATGACAGAATGGCAGAACGACAGAATGACAGAATGACAGACAGGCAAACTTTTTTTTGAGGGTCGCATCGGATTCCCGGGTGCTTGAAACGGATAGAAATCGCAAAATTTTTTGAATTCCAAGAAATGTACAGACAAAAGTCTAATTTTATTTATATAGATTACAGGAAATTTCGGGCTTCGACTTATAATATCGCTCGGGCTGGGATGGGCTCGGGCTTTAAAAAATGATCTCTAAAAACAGCACCGCCGTACAATGGGGGTATTGAGCAAATTTAGGCTGTCAAAAGTCGATTTTCAAAACGTAGCACACTTTAGAAAATAGTTAACGAATGTTAACTATTAATCATTGCAGTTCATAATCATGGAGGCAGATGCTCCATGATTATTTAACCTTACTATGTAAAGTTAAATAATCATGGAGCATCTGCCTCGTCGATTTGTAACATTCCTCGAACACGTCCGGATTTAGGAGAGGGCAACTCCGAGAGAGGGGGCGTCCACGAAAGAGGGGGGGGGCGCCCCACAATAGACATTTTTACGTAAATTTTTCTATAGAATACAGAATAACTAAAAAAACAAACAAAAAAAAAACTTATCGGCATTGACTATCTCCAAAAGAGTCAGACCTCTGATGTCACGCAACCGTTTCTTTGCACAATAAAGATAACGGTCTCTAAATTCCCATAGACCGTAATGTATTGGAATTCTTTTGGGTGCTCTTGGATTAAATCAGGGCCTGCGAATAACATTTTTGTGCGTGCATAACACGTCTGCTTTCGTGATATACGTGTCCCTGCGCCGCTTAGTGTTTTCTCATGTTGCGTTCATGAAAAGAAAAATGAGCGTTGCTATTCGGCAATTTCGAGTTTCTGTACTTATAACTGTTAACCATGAGGGGTACTTTGCTGCCGTTCACAAAATTCCAAGCTTAGACCTCTGAATAACTATATCCGAAGTTCATTTAAAAAATAAAAATGAAATACAGTCAAACTTCGTTATTAAGTCACCAGCATTAGACGTCATTCCACATATTACCATCATATTTCACAAGTCCCTACCTTTTTAATACGGGTTTTTCACATATTGTACTCCGCTTACTGCCTCGCTATTTTTCCAACAACTCCGCTTTAGACGTCACTTTAAAGAGTGTATTCTTTCAACTTCCGTACGACAGATCAATTACATGACGGATTGTACAGTTAAATTAAAGTACTACGTATCGTCTCTAGTTATAATTTCCTTAATTTGTCGTCCATTTTATTAATTTAAATTCTTATTCTACTCGTTTATATAAATTATGACGTGAGTTAATTATAGGCACACTTATTGTATAAACATTTAGAATTTCATTTTGCGTTTAATATAAACTCCGCTTAAGAACTCACCCCGTTTAGTAAGTCATTTTTAAGTGGGCCCGAAAGTGATGTACCAACGATGTTCGGCTGTACTAAGTGGGTGTCAGTAGCCCTTTAAAATCGAGACCCAAAAAAAATAATATGTTGTCGAGACATTGAAAAGCAGGTAGGTCCGTCTTCTGCAAGTTGAGTTAGACTGATGCAGGGTTGGTTGGTTGATTCGTTTTGTGTTTGCGGGAGGAGGTGCCTTGGTCGAAAGACTTTTTAAAGGGGTTCTAACGCGTATCTACGTTACATCTGGGGAAGAAAAGACCCTATAAAATAAACGGGCTAAAATTATTAAACTCACAGCCAGTTCTCTAAAATGACTAAACTCCAGCCAGTTCTCACAGCTGGAGATTAAACTCCAGCCAGTTCTCTAAAATGATTAAACTCACAGCCAGTTCTCTAAAATGATTAAACTCCATCTCTGCAAGCATACGCATGCAGAGATGGTGGTAGAGTAGAATTGAATCTGCAGGCTGAGTTTGTCTTTTTAAGAATTTCTCAAAAATGTACTAAGTTTTTTTTTATAGCAATATTCCATTGAGAAACCAACAAAGATATTCGAAGGTCATAGGCCCAGCACTTTTGGGGGCCCCTGCCCGATCATACCTTGAGGACACATATAGTCTCGGGGTACAAATATATGTCCTCAGTAGCGTACATAAGGCCTGGGTTGGGTCCCCTTGTCCAAAAGTTTTGAAAGTCCTTAAATTTTTAATGCATGGAGATATATATCAAATGACATACCTTGTATGAATGTTACACTGCGGAATGCTCGGGTTCACAGGGAGATAAAGGTTGAGAACCACTGATTTAGACCATAAAAGAACGTTTGTTCTGTTCCTGAATATAGTGTAAGAAAAACGCTCTTTCACGGCGGAATGTGTCATAAGAAAAATGCCTCTCTTCATTTATTGCCGTTAATGTTTCTTATGCTATTTTTTAAGGAATATAACTTAGACTATTTAAATCATTTTGAGGGCCTTAGAACTTGGGGTCCTAGGTGACCTGTGCAGTAAATAGGCCCCGATTCTACTTAGTCACTTGCCCAGATTACTCTTTCGTTAGCATCCACCCTATGTTGCTAAAGCGACTGGAAACAGCAACGGGACAAAGATTCCAATTGGCTAGCGAAGCGAGACATGACGTTACAAAACGTCAGAGGTCCCCAATATATATACATTTTCAACGGGTGGACACTTGCCCATTAGGCATTGCCCACTACAACTGCCTGAAGGTATTGTGCCCATTTTATTATGGGGGCACCCACTGAGGGACCAGCGTTACCCCCTATGAAGGGACGGACAAGTTAGCACCCATGCACAAGCCGGGATTCGATCTCGAACCATAGGCGTTATAGGTGCTTGTTTGATTATGGCAACGCTACGCTAAGGCGATGGGGTTTGCCTTGGTAGGAGGACTTTCTGGGGGGTTCTAACACGTATTCCCGTTACATCTGGAGAAAACTTACCAAAACTCCAGACCGTTAGATTGACAGCCGCGTGGTATGACCCGAACCCGGAACCTTCACACTTTGGCCGTCTGCCATTTTCAGTGACATAATCACTGTGGTATGGTGAGGCTTAAGCTTGATAGAACGGTTCTTAAGCCACTACACCATCTGGGAAGCATGTCCCCAATATGGCTTTAGCGATAAAAATTACTTATATAATACGTAATATACTGGAGGTCTATTGCAGGGAAAAGGGTGTAATGGGAAAGACTTCCGAAGAAGGTCAGGGCCCACAAAGGGCTGTCGTGCAAAATGTTGATTGATTGAATACGTAATATATGTCTTTGAATAACAAATACGCAGTACTACAAGAATCCTATGCTTTAATATCACTCATGAACGGTGCTATTAATATAAAAACCTGGGTGTGTTTAAAACTGAAGCGCCGGAAGCCAATCAGGTTTGTCCCGTGTTGCTGTTTCGAGTCACCTGTCTAGTGTTGCATCTCTGCACACCATAACGCTTGTTTACTTTCGAAAAGCATTTTATTTTCCCCCTTTTTTATCAAGAGTCCCAGTTCTTCGAACTCTCCAACCCAGACCTTCTTGCCACAGTCAACAGAACAAAGAGCTTCCACTTACCTCTGCTTTCAACATTAATCAGCCATTTCGGGCAAATGATCATGGAACACACGAGCATCTCTTTTTTTTTTTTCTTTACTTTTCTTTTCTTTTACTGTTGATATCGTCTTTGGATGTTTTCTTCTCAGGGAAGAGATTATACAGACTTCTCTCGGACGCTTAAACAGGGTCAAAAGCCTATGAAGGAAAACGATAGTGCTACTCCCCTCTGTTCCATGCCAGAGGATGCCCAGTCGAGCGTTTCGTGCAGTTTAATTAGCGGTATTAGTGCGGTGGTGTTGCATATTTACGAGAAATTACCGGTAAAGCGTTGGCAGATCCACAGGGGGGGGGGAGCGCAGGGACACGTGCCCCCACCTTCCCCCAAGACGAGCTAAATTTACGCTATAGAAGATGGAATTATTTTGTTACCATTTATCTCTGCGTATAATAGGCACTTTCACCTTCAAAAAATAACTTCATTTTTTTTTTTTCGCGTGCGTGTTATACACCGAACATAAAATATAAAATAAATTGGTTGACATATTCTAAATTTACTGATGCGTGCTATACGGTAACTCAAATAAATTCATAAGGAAGGCGGGACAAAAAATTGAGTGCCGCCTCCAGAACTTTTTACTGGATCCGCCACTGCCGTTTTTTTTTTTTTTTTAATGAAGCATTCCTAGTTTTAAAGCCGAATTGATGAGTTGAGTTGTCGTTTGATGGAATGCCTTGTTAAATGTAAGGTTTGCTGATTAGGAAACATGACCGCCCGTACGATTGTTTGCAGGGGGGGGGGCAAGTCAAGGGTCCTGCCCCAGAAAAATACTATATTTGTGTTGAACGACCTCCGTGTTATACGAGACGCGATGACGTCAAAGCTTGGTGACGTTGGACTTGTAAGGCTTTTCATATCCAGGAGGCGTTGATCTAACGGTCTTGTTAATTCGGTGGTTTTCTCCCGATGTAGCGTCAATAAATGTCAGAAGCCCTTAAAATATCTTCCGTCCAAAGCATTCTTTCCTTTGGCAGGCAACTCTAGTGCGTTTTGTCTTAACAAAATAAGTATATGCTTGTGCATCTTAAGAAATACTACATTCCTTCAAGGTAAAATTTATCTGATAAAATATTTTGTGTTACTTTACACGCAAAGGCCCAATATGATCTCGGAAAAACTGAAGTTAACATGAGTGTTTTACCGTTGCATTTTTATTGATTCAGAGAAATAGGCGTGTTTTCTATAAAATCTTGATTGATAACATTTTACCAGAAAAAAATTAATAATAATAATAATAATAATAATAAAGATGAAAATACTGTCAATCCTGATAAAAAAGGGGGAGGCCTTATTCTGTAAACAGGCGCGATTGCACCCACAAAAGGGAACATGAGTTTGTTCACTTTAATCAATTTGTTTAGTTAAGGAATAAATTGGAATATTTTTTTTTTCATTTTTTGTCACTCGGATATCTGCTTTTTTAAAAATTACATCGTCTATATTGTAATTCTGCTACCCAGGAGGTGTAGTGGCTAAAGAACCATTCTATCACACATTGGGGTCTGGTTCCAGGGGCGTAGCCAGGGGGGGGATATCGGGATATATCCCCCCCGAAATTTTTTCCAGGCGCATATCCCCCCCCCCCGAAAAATTTTCCTGGCTACGCGCCTGTCTGGTTCTATTCCCAGCTTGCTACTTATTTTTGTAAATTTTCATACCAATTTTTAATAAAAGTCGCCTTTTTGTTAAAACAATTGATAAAACAGATTAAAATGTAGGGTGAAGTGCCAATGAAAAGCAGTTTATCGACTGTAATTTTGTGAAGGGGCAGCAACACGGACTCAACTTTCGTCTGCATCGACCCCTGTAAATATAGAAGTAAATTTGATGGATTTACATTTGGATGTAAGCATTATCAAACATAAGGGTCCATTGTGTGGCAGAAATTTACTCACCAAACTTAAAAACCATAGAATTTTTTTTTCCTTCTTAACTTTTTAAAATTTGGAATTTGTAGCAAAAATTGACAAGTTCTGTTAATGACCCAGTCGCAATTAAGTAGAGATTGGGCCTTAAATCGTTATTTATGAGATGTCTGGTTCGTCTATCAGGTTTATATTTTGATAACAATCCAGGGTAATGTGATTATAATCAGAGTCTGTAGTGTCATTTGTTATTGAAAAACGAAACACAGCCACCTAGAGTTGCCAGGTCGCCAAACCAAATAGCCGGACATACCAGCCAGTTTGGCCGGACATTTGGGTAAAGAGGCCGGACAGCCTACAATAGTGAGGATTTTGTCTCAATATTAATAGGTACGGCAAAAAAATTGTATGTAAAATCAAGCTTTTTTGATTATTATTATTACCATGAATCTTGTTAAATTCTAATGAAATATAAATAACATCGAATGCCAAATCAGTTCAAGTACTTTATTACTCATCAGCCAAAGTCACCAGTAAAAAGCCTAACAAAAGCCAGGCATCGTTAAGTTTGGTCGGACACGCAATCAAAAAGCCTAACTATGTCCGGCTTTATCCGGACGCCTGGCAAAGCTACAGCCACCATTGCTCGAGTGTATTCCAAGCAAACTGAGAATATAAAAGAATTATGATATTATTTCTTTTTGAGTGTAATTTTTTCCGGTATTGCTAGGTAACATCATCCGAAATCCAATGTCGTTTTAAGACGTGACGCAAAAATTGCGAGTACAGGGCACATTAAGCTGGTTGATAAAAAGGTGTGAGAGAACTTCATTCCTTGGCAATTATCACTTTCAGCTCGACCAGAGGCGGCCCCAAAACACACGCACACACTCTATTTCTGAAACACAGCGTTTCTCTCTCTGGAACATAAACAAAAACAAAAACAAAAAATAATAAAAAAAGGATGGGGGGGGAAATAAATAAACCCGGACCGATAAATAATTCCAACACGATCTTTACCCAGTTCTCGATCAGGAAGTTTGGTGTGTCTTCTTTGGTGGCTGTTTGGAGAGAGAGAGAGAGAGAGAGAGAGAGAGAGAGAGAGAGAGAGAGAGAGAGAGAGAGAGAGAGAGATGAAACGGTACTTCGCTCTCTCATCTTCTGCTTCGCTCCAGAGAACAACAAAGGTCCGGCCGTGACGTCGCCGATCAGTGCGAGCAGAGTTGAGCGGTCTGTCGTAATAACGCGACCAACCAAAAAAGCCGTGCGCCTCTTCTCCTATCCCGTTTGGGTTGACCTCTGTGTCTCATCTCTTGCGTCCGACACTGGGTCATCAAAAATAAGAACTGAAGAAGAATTGGAAAAAATAAAATAAAATAAAAAAAAGAACAAAACTCGATGCCCGAGCAGCAAGGCATTCCGAAACTGGAAGTGCGAAGTGTGCCTCTCATCTGCTGTGCTTGTTCTTTCGGAGGTGATGCCACCAAACGCAACGCAATGTGATAATTGGTCCCATGCAAGTAGTACATCTGACCTTTTTTTTTCTTCTTATTTTGTTTATTTATTTTTTAGTCTATTTACATGTGTTCGTATTGTTGACGCTCTACGTCCAGAGAGGCTGGAAGGAGGTTTATTCAGTCCTCTGGAAGGTGTCGCAGCTGTTAGCGGATATCGCGGAATTTTAAAATTTTGTTCTCAGCGATACCTGAAGAGAAATGGTTCTGTTCACGAGGCGATATGTTTGTACTCACTTTTTTATGTTATTGATTGATTTCATACTCTTACTAAACTGCTTTAACGTTAACCGCAGCATGAAACCGTATCTTACATGCTTCTGTTTTTCAGATTTAAAATCAGTTAAAACAAAGACAACTTTAACATATAGACCTGTATGAAATGTGTTTATAAAGTTCTTTTTATTTTTAACCTTTTAACACAATTTTTTTTTTCTTTGTGTGTCTATGTGTTATTATTGAAATTAGTTAATCTTATAGTATTAAGCTGTAATGTTTTTGTTCTTATTTCTCTTGTACTTTTAAAAAAATCTTTTTTCACATTATTCATTTTTTAAAATACAGTAAAATCTCGGTATGACGAATTTGAAAGTACCGAAGATGAAATTTGTTAAAGTTCATTATAATTAAATCAATGCGATAGGACTTTCTTTCAATAAAAATATTTTGTTCGTTAATCTGAAATATTTGTAGAAGTTAAATTCATTGTAACGAGATATTACTGTAGGTTAGGGAAGGAATTTCTTTAAAAAAACTTTAAATTAACAAAATATTTGAATCTAAAACTTAATTATTAAGTAAGTTTTTGAAAATGTGGATTATATTATTTTTATGACGTATGTTTTATAGGTATTTTGTGACTTTTTATTCGGTTTTCAGTGTGAGATAATTTTTACTTGATATGGGAAATGCGTTTTGTAAATTACATTTAATTCAATATTGCAATGTTAATCGTTTAACATCTTCAACAGAACCCGATGTTTGAAATTCGCACATTCACGCATTTCTACTATAGGCAAGAAAGTCTTTCATTAAATTTGGGTAGCTTTTTCATTTGGAAGCCGGGGTAGCTGCCCCGTCTGCCCTCGCTTAGTTGGGCTCTGATCTTTGTACTTGAGAGCGTTTTTGATATTTTTTTAAAAAGATATTATCTGAGTTTTTACCGTGTATCCTATAGCATTTTAATTTATAAATTTCACGCTGATATTAAATTCTAAATTTTATGTCAGAACTATTGTTGAGTATTAAAAAATAAGTAGAACGTAAAGTTTTTTTTTTTTTTAATTTCGAAATATCAACCCACGAACATGTTGTCAAATTAAGCGAATTTTCGAAAAAAACTTGCTCATTTTTGAAATTCACATGCTTCTAAATTTTATGTCTTTTTCAATATTTTTATTCCATTGATTTGTGAGATAGAAAAATTTCAAAAATGTAAGTTAAAATTACCCCAAATAAATAATAACATGCTTAATTTATAATTATCTGTGTGTTTTATTAAATATAGGGTGTCTTAAAAACACTGACCTAGGCATTTATTCCTTAAATATTGATCACAGACATATACAATAAGTTACAAAGTTACAGAAAAAGGTACATATTTTTTATGGTATCGATTAAAATTTTCGGGTGTTTAAATCTAGTTAAATTCAAAATTAAAATTATTGTATGGTCCTCCTGGCACAAAGAAAGAATTCCAATTAGTAAAATGTGCCCCGTACATTAATTAGGTGATGCAGAAGTTTTAGCCTTTCATCATAAAAAGGCTCAATAAAATAGCTGCAGGATGTTATTTACGCAATTATTGTTTTTTTTTTTTTTTTTTTTTTTCCCGAAATTTGTATACAACTCGGAAACGCTATTATGCGACGTGATTTGTTTTCCTTCGAGAGCCAGTGAAATTAGTTTAAGTCAGCCTGTATTTATTTTAATATTCCACACGCGCTCCCATGCTAGGTCTGTGTTTTTGGGGCATCCTGTATAGATTCAGCTTTACAAATTCTTAATTCTTAAACATTCAAGATTTCGTTGCTGGATGTGATATTTTCCTATACTTAACATGAAATTTATTTGGATTATTATATATGATATAAATATGCAATTGTAAAGGGCAAAATGGAGTGAAAACACTCATTTTTTAATTCAATGTCTGTTTTTTGTGACTAATCATGTTAAAACACGCAACTTTTTTGTATTATTTTATGCAGTGCACTCATCCCTTCACACCTCAAAAGATTTTATATAAGTATAATAGTTTTAAATTGTAAAAATATTAAACTTCATTCTGTTTTTTCTATGGGGTAGAATTGGGTAGTAGGTCGGGTGAAATAGGTAGTAGATTTTTAAATAAAAATGTCAAAGAGTTTATAAAATTTTATTTATTTCCTATATCATGACTTGCAAACTATTCAAATTCAAAAATATTATGGCCAGGGCTGTTGCACAGTGGCCATTTTATCCCACCACACTAAAACATTTATAGAAATAAAAAAATTTTTAGAATTCTTACTTTTGAGCTTACATATAAGCTCTTTACACTTTTTCTAAATTGAAAATAATACTGAAAATTGCAAGTTTTCAGGAAGGTATTAGTTTGTTGAAAGTGTTGTTGAAGACACAAAAAAAAAAAGAACAATGGTTTCAATAGACAGCTACAAGCTAATAGTAAAACCTCAATACAAATATGCGTATGGGACATAAATAATCGATTTAGAGGGATGTATAGTTATATCGAGCAGAGATTATATTGTATAGTAATTTCGCGAAACCGCAAAATTTGATCGTTATAGAGGGATTTATCTATCGTCATAGCGAGGTTTTACTGTATTTTGTGTCCAGATGTAATTAATAAACTTTTCAATGTTTATAAATCTTGCCAACTAATATTTGAAAATGTAGACTTAAAAAAGAAATAGCATTTAAAAACAGTTTATTATATTTCAAAAATAAATATCTCCCCTTTTTACCACTACCACATCCTCAGGGGGGGGGGGGGATCAGAATTATTTCCATCGGGATGCAATTTTTTCGTCACCACTTCACCCGTACAAAACCTGACTCTGTACATCAATATATAATCAATATTTCCGATATAATAACCATTAGCTCCGGAGAGATATATCTGTAATTGTTGAGTAAAATTATTTTACTGTTTGATACAATCATTTTATTAGATTTTCCAGTATTAACTTGCCAATCTTATGACGCAAGGAAACTATGTCATTAAGATGTAATGAAAATGTAAAGTGTAAAAATATTAACTCTAACAATTATTTTGTGTCATGACTGTAGTTCGAAAAAAATCATGTTATTTTGTTAAATAAATGCAAATGAACTAATTACGGACTGCCGGATAGTCGGGAGTTGTCCGTAGCTTATATTAATTTGTTTACCAAGACCGTGAGAGAAGTTTTTTAAAAGATCATTCCTTTTTTTAAGCTGTTAACATTTGTCAGTGTGCTCAATTTAAACAGAGAAAATAATCTAATTTCAGTAGTTAAATTCATTAAGTAAACACGATCTGACATATACTTCACTGAGTAAAGCGGTGTAAGTTTTATTTATTTATTTATTTATTTTTAGTTTTTGCCGTTAATTGTAACTTTACATAAAAAAAGCTAGAAATAATCCATTTACGAAGCCTCTTTAATTATTTGCACAGCTATAAATAGAACGACTTAATCATTAAAATCCCCACTGAGCAAATGAATAAAACACTACACGTGAACACTGATAAAAAATCCAAAGATCTAGACAGCATACTAATTTATTATTATTATTATTATTATTATTATTATTATTATTATTCAGGGAAATCAACAAGTTTGCAAAATCTTAATTATCTTTCTAGTAATTTTAAGGCATTCATACACACACACAGAGACATTCTCTGGTGAAATACTTGGTTGTATTTTATGAAATGCTAATACCTAATGCTACAACTCGGTATTTTATCCCTCAAATTTTTGTTTAAAAAAAACTCAAAAAATTCGCTGCTTAAACTACAAGGCAATCAAGACCAAAACGTGCAGCTGTTGCCATCGCTCGATTTAACTACCAGCAACATGGCGGCCGATCGAATCCCCCTCATAGCCAGCTGTGACAAAAATGTTCTTTAGCTCTGTGGCACGTCATGGACGATTCGATCGACAGCCATGCTGCTGGTAGTTAAGTCGAGCGATGGCAACGGCTGCACTTTTTCGGCAATGAGCATAGTTTTCTTTTATACCGATGTATATTTTCATCATATTCTTCAGTTCTCAGCAGATGCCGATACTGATAAAAGAATTTCTGACATCCATGTTTACAAATAATCGATTTTTTTTACGGGAAATTATGCTCTCAATAGAAAAGTATTCTCGTGTAATTATTTCCGTCTTAAGTATTTTATTGAAATCAAATTTATTCTTCGTGAATCAAAACATTCAAAATGCCAGAGTTTTGTATCATTACGGCAAGGACACCGCGCGTTAAAGGGTTAAGATAGTTTCCAACACCGCTGGACTATTACAACTTTATTTGTGGGGTAAAACAGAAATGGAGATGTCAGGGGCGTAGCCAGAAATTTTTCATGGGGGGGGTTACGACTACTACAACTCATATATGTATACGTGTGTGTGATAATGTAGTGAACAATATACATTTTGTATGGCAAAAAATTCCTCATGGGGGGGTTATGACCCCCCTAACCTCCCCCCCCCCCTTGGCTACGCCCTTGAGAGATGTACTTAGTCCTGTGATCATTTTATTTTTGAAAAACACGCTTGAACTAAATCAAATTTTTTACATAATCATTACTTACAGAAAATGTTGAAAATATTCGCCACCATTTTGAAGGCAAATATGAACACTTCGAACCAAGTTATGACGAAAACATTAATCTAACCTCCATGGTGTAGACATATTTTGCCAAATGTTTTTTCTAACACCCGTTGTAATTGTCTCCACAGCTTTATCGTCTAGTTCTTTATATTGGTTTTAAATCGTGTAGAAAACCGTTAATATATGGATTAAAATTGGTGCGTTCATACTAAATTTTTAATTTTATGTTTAAAAAAGTAATTTTATGAAGCGCACATATTAAGTTTGTTTGGATTTATTAAATTACCGTTTATGAAAATTCTTATTGTAAAATGTTGCTAATTTTCAGAGAATTTATAAAGATTTTGCCATTACGCAATGTGTAATCGAGATTTTGTTTTCATTGAATGAGAATAAAATAAACATGCGAATACATAATTTTGTATGACACTGTGATCCCCCTCCCCTTGCTATTGACTTGCCGTTAGGTACCCCATCTTGCCCGTGTCTTCCTTTTCGGATGGAAATGAAATGACAATCTAATCTACCTAAATATCTTTTCATATGCGCTATTTCACAAATTTTTAAATTAATTATTATTGTTGTTGTTAATACTAGTGATATTATTATTATTATTATTATTATTAATTCGAAATGACTGCTGAAGGCGTCAGGCCCGATTTAGAAAATTCTGAACTACTCGCAACGTGGCCCGGCGTTGCCCTTGCAATGGAAGAGAAATGCCCATTGACCTTAAATATATATTGTAAAGGGAAGAAATGTGAATCTTCCAGCTGCAATATAAAAAAGGACATGGGACTTTCCGCTGCAACGAAAAAAAAATGAACACGACACCTGATAGCGTACAGAGGTTACCGGAAATCGGACGCAGCTAGGCTGGAATGTGAATCCTAAACGGACATGGGATATCCCGCTGCAACAACAACAACAAAAAAATTAAAAAAGAGTACGGCACCTGACAGCTTACAGAGGTTACCGGGAATTGAACGTGGCTAGGCTTCTCCCTTTCTACCTGTCTGTGTTCTAACAGTCAGTTATCGCTAATACCTACGCAACTACTAAAAACAAAGAGGTGTTGTCGTCGTCGGTATGAGATTGATGTACGTCGGTACGTCAACTGAGATTGTAACGGGAAGGAATGTGAATCCTCCGCTGCAATGATAAAAAAAGGACATGGGACCTCCCGCTGCAACGAAAAAAAAAAAAGAAACGAACAGGGGACTTGCCAGCTTACAGAGGTTACCGGAAATTGGACGTGACTAGGTTTCTCTCTCCTACCTGACGGATTCCCAAGTGCAGGAACGACCTGGAGAATGAAAAACCTTATGAAAAAATGAACACCGTCAGTTGTCTTGGTAACGCTTCAGCCCCATCGCGCCACGCCCATTTTCCCCTCTCGTTTCCTCATTACCGGTGGTCTGCGAGAGACAAAAAATGGCCGAAAACTGGACAAAACATAAAATAAGTAAGCAGGCCAGCTGGTGCGGCTTGTCGGCTAGTAATTATAGATTTACGACAAAAACAAAATAAACGACACCAAATTAACCTAAATAAAGCTATGATCCAACAACGTTGAAATCAAAATCCATTAAAATAAGTTTTCACAAAAACACTGCATTCAAACACCTTTAACGTTTGAAAACCCTACGGTTTTTCAACTGAAGAGAGCAATGACAACTTTTTAAGAAGTTAAAAAAAAAAAAAAACTTCCCACAACAATGAATTCAAAATTAAACAAACGCTTATGGATTTACGACAAAAACAAAACAAATGTCCCAAAACAATCTAAATAAAAGTTACGATCCAACAACGTTGAAATCAAAATCCATCCGGTTAAAAGAATTCAAAATTAAACAAACGCTTATGACAAAAACATATGTCACCAACACAATCTAAAACACTCAATTAAACACTTCAAAATTAAACAAAAGCTTATGGCTTTATGACAAAAATAAAACAAATGTCCCAAAACATTCGAAATAAAAGTTACGATCCAACAACGTTGAAATCAAAATCCATAAAAATCAAAATAAACGCTTACAACAAAAACAAAATAAATGTCACCATAACAATCTAAAACGCTCAAACACTTTTAAAATACGATTTCACAAATGTCACGCGTTACATTTAAAACACTCCGGACTTAAAAACAATAAAAAAAAAACGTGACTTCCAAAAACAAAATACGTTTACGTTCTCATCTCAAAGAGTGTTGCCAATTTCTAAAAAAGAACTCCTACAAATAGGTGTTTAAGTGCTGTGCAAACAAAATTTTACACATTCTGAATAAATCTGCCCAAAATCTATCAAATTTTTTCAGTTAAATAGAGCTTAAATATTAAAACTGTCCTTGCATTACTTGTCACGCAAAAGGAGTATGACATCTCTATGATGTCATCTAATCGATCTACGCGGGAGATTATATTCCGTGATTTTTTTTCAAAGATTCAAGGAATGAATCGTGTCGCTTCGCTTCTCTGTTTACTTTTTCAAAGCGTGATATCTTGCTAGATTTTAGAGTTGAAAGTAGCTGCAAGTTTTTAAGTTAATTTTTTAGATTTTTTAGAGATCTTTCGAACTGTATAAAAAGTTTTTGCTTTTAGTTAGAGATAAAAATGTCGTTTTTATCAAAACTTCAACATAGCCGCAGATGCACCGGGAGCGTATTTCACAAGTGCACCGCTATATAACAATGGGAAGAAAAAGAGCCTTCCTATTGGCTATTTCGCGATTGCTTCCATTACGTCATCCATCGCGAGGTTCGGGTGTTCTGCTAGTAACATACGCCATTAAAGAAATAATTATATGAGACACACGAATTCCGATTCCTTCATTTACGACAGGTGGATATATATAAAAAAAAATACTATAGATTAAACAGATCAAGAATTTGAAGCTGAAAGAAAATCTGAATTTTAAGAAAGAGGCAATACTTGCTTAGCTATTATTTTTTTTTTAGTACTCCTGTTTGCTAAATATTTCGAGTTGCTGGCGCCATCTACTGGATATATAAATCAACATTTTTTATTTGCGAATTTAACCATCTAACAGCCATGTAAAATAAAACTTATTTTAAATATTACATAGAGATTAAATTTCATTTTATGTAACTTTTCTTAAGTATGAATTTACAAAAATAAAGAATTTTGCATTCGAACATTAAATTTCTAATGCATATTGATTGTACACCAGAGATTGTAATTCATATGTTAAATTTTTCTCAGAGGAAAAATATAACCTTAGAAATTAAGTAATGAACCTTGAAATTGGCAATATTCAAGACAAAATTTGTATTTTGTAATTTCTTGTGTTGTGCACCAAACAAAAATTTAAAGTGTAAAATCTACGTATAATACAAATTAAATTTATATTTTGTAACTGTGGGTTCCAATTAATATACTAAAACTATAGAGAATTATTGAATTGGTGTGCATATTTTTTCAGTGATTATTAAAAGTAATTTAAAATTGACAAGAGTAACCTGTTTGAAAAAACTCAAAAGAAATTGTATATTTGTAACACTTTATCCCCCCCCCCCATTCCAGTCTAAATGAACAACCAGCCCTGCACAGTTTAAGAGGCAGTATAATGATTTTTTTCCAAGGAAATTTGTAAAAATTGTAGAAAAATATAGGGAAAACTATTACAGCACTTTCTTAAAAAAAATATGAGGCATACAGCAAAAAATTACTTATATATTATGCTTAAAAGTGAAGACAAGAGTGTTGCATTATAAATATGGAAGAACGTTAATTAACTTAAAATTTTAAATGAATAATATCAATAAAATAAGGAAACTAATTGCATGTGTGTGCAAGTAAATATTTGGTTGAAGTGGTAAATTTAGAGGGTAGAAGAATTTACATATAAGCTTTATGTATTTTTGCTCCTTTGAAGTACATTGATTTAAGATTAAAACTGAAAGTACAATTTCTGAAATTTGTTGTTCTATTTTTATAAGTCCAGAAAAATCATATTAAAAGTAAGAATTTCCTGAACTTCTCACCCCCTATTTCCATTTTTTATCTTGAGCCCCCAAAACCTGAAGTTTAATTTTACTGCATGAAAATATGGTAGTTTTGATTAATAATCACCCATGACATTATCTTAGAGTGTAAAATGACTTTGCAAGAGTACAAAATATGGCAGGCTTATTTTTAAAGTCGTATTATATTGAACTTTAGAATTCGAGTGACAAAAATGATTAAGCACAAAGAAGTGAAACTTTTATTCAATACATTAAAACTTGAAATAATAATAATAATAATAATGCATATCTAAATACCAGTAGATGGCGCCAGCAACTCGAAATATTTGGCAAACAGGAGTACTAAAAAAAAAAATAGCTAAGCAAGTATTGCCCCTTTCTTAAAATTCAGATTTTCTTTCAGCTTCAAATTCTTGATCTGTTTAATCTATAGTATTTTGTTTATATATATCCACCTGCTATAATGAAGGAATCGGAATTCGTTGTCTCATATAATTATTTCTTTAATGGCGTATGTTACTAGCAGAACTCCCGAACCTCGCGATGTATGACGTAATGGAAGCAATCGCGAAGTAGCCAATAGGAAGGCTCTTTTTCTTCCCATTGTTATATAGCGGTGCACTTGTGAAATACGCGCACCGGGAGCGATGGGTCGATCCTGGAATTGTGACAGACAACGGCTTTTATTATTTAGATACGCACAACTCGGGATGCCCTCCCCCTAACACTGATGTAAGCAGTGTGTACTTTCCAATGGTTAATTACTGTCTGCCTGTGCCCTGCTGTTGAAAGACTACGCCCCCCCCCCAAATGGCAGACGTCTATTATCTCTGTCTTGATGAATTTAACAAACAAATTCGAGCTGTACATAAAATACCTAAGAATTTACAACTTTTTTCAACCTTTGGTTATAAATGCCATCCAGTCATCGAGGAGATTGGCAATTTGTTTAAAATATTGTTTGAAAAAAATTGAAAATCTGCTATTAAAAAGGATAAAATTCAGAAAAATTGAATTGGGATTTCGTTTTGGGGGGCCCTATGCCCAGACCTACTGGGCCTAAATGAAAATCAGGGCCTGGTAGGCGTGTCCCTCCACAAAGAAGCGCTACTGAAAGCTTCCCCACAATTACTAATCATCGCTCGATAGCTGGTCGCTTCAATTATACCAGAGTTTATCCATGGCGAAAATATCCTCAGATGAACCGCGTTAGCTTTATAAATAAAACGCGTGTACATTTCTTTGCATAAATTATTTCCAAAGGAAAAACAAAAGCAATAACTTCTATATTTATACTGCAAGAGGCGTGCGCACGTGATGATATATACATACATATATATATATTCTTCCACTACATAAACAAGAAAAGTAGATCATCAAGGAAAAATTAAAAAAAATGTCCCCCCACAAAAAGCTATAAACAGGAGAAGCGAAACAAACAGACGGGTCTGTGACACAAAGACCTGCCGTTCGCATCTATCAACAACAACAACAACAACAACAAAGACAGTCATTTCTAGGTGTTTCCCACAATTTCTCATCATGAGACAAGTCGCACGCAAAAAGCCAGCATCGCGCGCTGTTCAGTTTTATCCAACACGTGTTTTCTCCCGATATTATCTCCTTTGCTCTCTCTGTAAAGAGAGAGAGACAGATTGATGCACATCGGTGCAGATCGCCAAGAGTGACAAATGGCTCACGGTCAATGAACAGCGATTGTGTTTCGGTTCCATTCCACCAAGAAGCAGCAAAGTTGATCTTTCTCCAGAAAGATGCGCCATGCTTGATTCCGCCATCATGGTTTTTATTCACGAAGTTAAATTGATAGGAGGGGACACTTCTCTTAGAAAGTGGGATGACGCCGTTGTTGCAAACAGATGGCGCGACGAACACTGGGTAACTGCGCATCTCGGGTTGTTTATATTTCCATCGAGGAGAACTAAATGGAGATCGTTTAATTAGCAGAACTTCAAAAAATTAAATACATGGACTTATGAACGTGATATATAATAATTGCTGGCTTTAGATGTGTTTTGATTACATAATTGTCTTTGATTACTATTCCGTAATTAATATAGGCAATAATTAATATAGGCGTGTTATTATTTTGCCCAAAAGCTGTATTTTAAGAAATAGTAAATTTAGAAGAATGTAGTATATGTGAATGCAATATTTAATAAAAAGTGTTTATTTATGATGACGATCACACTCAAGCAGTATTGACATTCATTTCACGCTGTGACACATTTTAACACAGCTTTAAATTGCCGCTAAAAAACTCAATATTAAAATATTAAATTCATGTTACATAAAGAACTCAGTCATGAATTAAAAGCAATTTTCTAATGTAAATACATACTGTGGCCGACGAAAACTTCTTTTCCATCAGCCACGGTATACGCACTCGTTAACAAATATAAACTCCATATTTTAATAATCTTATGATAGAACATTTTTTTTTCTTTTTTTACTCATTTTTTACTAAGCCAACAACGTAAGCAAAAGTGAAAAAAATAAAATTGTGTGCTCCCGTTAATAATCTCGTTCACATGCTAGGTTGGAAAATTTAAAAACAAGTGAAATTAGTTATCAGTCACATCGGGAAATGCTTTATTCTTTTACCGCTAGGATCTCTGCACGTCACTGGATTTCCAATGTTTGCATAATTGAAACTTATTTGGGGTACCAAAAACCCAGCATAGAAGCTATGGAAAGTGTCCACTCCTATGATATATCTCCCGTGTTTTTATTTTTTCCAGAACAAGCCCACACGACTCGGAGGAGACTTGTGCCCCATTCTGACCACAGAGAGACCTGACTCGGTAACACCGTGGCACATATTTCGGCCGATCAGAGCCGGATTTAAGGGAGAGGGCAATCGGGGCTGTAGTTCCGGGGCCCCCACAGTAGGCATTTATGCGTGAAAATTCCTTGAAATGCCGAATAATTCTACTGGATAGTTACGCTGATAACCGACTCTTTAACACAATTCCGGTTCGACCACTCTAAGATAAAACTTTTGCCATCATTACTCCTAACAGATTAAAAAGTTAAGCACGAAAACGTAATAAAATCGTAATCCATGCGGTTTGCACTAACGGTTTGAAATTTTTCATAATGTAAAAAAAGTGTGTGCGTGTAATCTTTATGCGCGATTGAAGTAAAACTCCTTTGACGTTTACGACACATATCACTGAAATAATTAAACTTTAACTTAAAATAAATATCATATTATAATTTAATTACATCTATTATTCATGTACTTTACAAAGATTATATAATGTATATTCAATTATTCATTGGAAATAGGTACTTCAATGTCATCATAATTTTTTATGTATGAAATTATAGGTTTGTGGTAACTATAATGTGAAACATAAATTTTACTCTCTAAATTTGCTAATTTTCTTGAAAATACAGCATCTATCGTTGTACCGAAACACGTTGTTGATTGAAGTCGAGAAGTATTCATAGTTAGATCAAATTTTTCTTTTAAAAAATCAACTAACGGCTGAGAATCTTGAAAGCGAAAATTAACATTAAAATTTCCAGTAAGAATCATCGGTAATTCATGATAATTACATACAGGAAGTGTCCATGTTGTAGTATTATTCTTTAACTGGTTTTCTTATACCATTGTACCATCTGGAGGTTGGGTTTGAATGGGAGGAATGTCCATAGTCTAGTATTATACTTTAACTGTGTTCTTTAACTGATGTTTTCCTCTGTTTGTTGGGTTCGAATGCAGGTAGTGTAAATTTTTTTATTGTTTTTCTATCACAGTGTTCTTAAGCGTTGATTTCGTCTGCTGGTAGGTTTCGTATTATTATTCTGTATCCGTGTTTTTAAACTGCAGGTTCTGTCTAATGTTTGGGATTGATTGCAGCCAGGGTCCGTTTCTTTGTGGTGTTCCATCCCCGTGTTAAACCGCTGCTTGCTCCGTCTTGAGGTTGGGTTAGAATCCACGGAGTGTCCATTTGTTATTCTTTTATTTTGTTCTTAAACCGTTTGTATCATTATAAATATATATATCATTACACTATATATATATATATATCATTATAAATATTGCGTTCACACAAACTACATTCTTCTAAATTTACTAACATTTCTTAAAATACAGCTTATGGGCAAAATAATAACAGACTTGACATACATAATATTTAGGAGTTTAATGGGCATTTGACAAATAATAACATCACTTCGCTTCGAAACTATTGACTATATTCATTACGAAATAGTATTATAAAACAATTATGTAATTAAAACACATTTGCGGTGCTTTGAAAATCTGGATAAAGCATTGTTATAAGAGAGGCTGTTCCCATAAAACGAAATCGCGCGAATGCGAAAAATTTCCTCACGATTCCAGAAGAGAATGAAATTCGATTTCGGTACATAATAAAAATTGAATTTGAAATTATTCGAAGATTAGATGTAGACATGTTTTTCTCATTTTTTTTTTCTTGCGTCCATTGTAATTGTCTCTCCAACGGTCTTTATTTCCTCTACCGACGGTACTGAACCATACCAACGTCACATTAAGCGAGCATCACCATAGACAAATTATTTTTCGTGTAAATAAAAACTACCGGCACCCGAAATCGAACCCGGCACTGCTAGGCTATGAATTCACGCTGAATTCATTTTGCCTGATAAGTCGTCGAAAAAAATGTGAGAAAAGAACATAAAAATGATTATTTTATCAAGATGCAAAATGAATCGCAGCAGTTTGATAATAATATTATGTAGGATAATGCTATTTCCATTATATTATTTAATTTTCAGTCGTTCATTTCATTCTGTATTTTTAAAGTAACATGTTCCACGATATTTTTATATTTAATTTCCTAATGTTTATATTGGAATAATTATTTATAGAGGGATTGATCGTCACATCACTCCACCTAGGAAGCTATTTCCTTTTAAATGTTCGGATTGAAAAGCAGCTCTATGGTTTCTTCCCAATCAGCCAGGGGCGTAGCCAAGGGAGGGGGGGATTAGGGGGGTCATAACGCACCCATGAGGAATTTTTTGCCATACAAAATTTATATTCTTCACTCCCTTATCGTACACATGCATGCATATATGTGAGTTGCAGTAGTGCTGTAAAAGTAACGACAAAATGAGTATCCGTATGTATTTGTTACTTAGATGTTCGCTATTCGTTACTAAGTATTCGTTACTCGTTACTTTCGTTACTACTAATAGAATCGGTAATAGGGTGTTATATAGTGCCCCATAACAGCACATCCGGGACAGTGTTGTTATGGGTATATGCCGCCCATACATAAACCCATAACCAAAAAGAATTTTTTTTAGCGAAGTTGTACAAAGTTGTATTTAGAGCTTATTTTCTCTGATTTACAGATTGTTTTTATACACATTTATGGTTTTATACAATGCTAAATTATCCGAATTACTGAGTGCACATAGAAATCTTCCAAAGACATATGCCATTCTTTTTTTTTCTCAACCCCCCCTTTTTTTAATTCTGAACGCTGGTTTAACCTGTTCATTCTTATCATAAAAAGTGTAAAGGAAAGCTTGTGACTCGTGTTTTTTCTGGGAGCGGGTTCTCGAATACTGAGATCCAGGGATTGGGCCACATATATAAAATTCACAGGGCAGGGGATCTCAGTATGATATCAACTACTTTGCGTCTCTAAAAGCATAATATCTTTATTATTTGTGAGTTCTTATTTCATATCAAAAACTTCTTTTGCTGGACCATTTTTCGAAGTAAATTAAAAATTACCATATTTTAAATTAAAATTGTTTTATTCAATGAGAATTACCTATTTTTAAGATATTTCCAGTTCTATTTCTGCACTTTTGGGATGAAAGGGGTTAGCCCCTTCTGTGGGTGCATATATGAGAGCATTCTTTAAACAAAAATTATCACTCCTTTCATACAGAAAGAATGGTTGCACCGGGCTATGCGTATTCCATGAGTTCATGGAATAAAATGTACCATAAAATAGGGCAGATGGCCCCCTAAACGCCGACATTTTAGAAACATACTGAACTTCATTGAATTATTTTAATACCAGTGGCTTACGCAGGAGTGGGCATAGAAATCCCGGGTCGCTCACAATTTTTTATATATTTTTTAAACAATTACTTAAAAAATGTGTTTAGGTTTCCATGCTAAATATTTTTTTTAGTTCCAAATAATATTTTAAATAATAAAAATGTGTGAATTCGTTTACTTTATAAAAATATATTTTTTAAAAGGTGTATTTAAATAATTTGTTATTTATTACTCATATTTCGATTCTAGCTAAAAAAAAAAGAAAAAGTTAAGTTCGCAATCCTGCTTCGGAACCACCCTGAAAGAAAGAATTCTGATTGCACCACTATTTAGTACCAAAATGTTAGAAAGCCCGAAATTAGCACCCCTTACTAACATGCTTCTCTTATATGTATTGCTCCTCTACAATTATAAGAACACCCCCTTCCCCCCCCCCGCAAAAAAAGTTCAACTGCGCATAAGAACATGCTATACACCGGATCCTATCCCCCCATTGTACGACCCATATCAATAGAGCAGCAGATAGTATATCCATCTCCATAACTGTAACGATACATACGGATTCTTCCAAACCTCATCAAAACGATACCATCCGGCTCGGCACAAACGAATTGCAACCAGAACATACTACTACTCAAATACCGAAACTGATTTTTCCCTTCAAACAGCGAGAATCCATAATACTTCCGGTATCTAGTAACGGAACGGAACATACTATTACTCAAATACCGAAATTCATTTTCTCCCTCCCGCAGTCTTGTATTCGAAGTTCGAACCTGGTCGATCCGAAATGCACACTCGAAAGTCATTTTCCCCCTTGAAACCGCGATCCGATATCCAGTAACTGCCAGTAACAAATAACAGAAGATATTAGTACTCGATTATTGGAACCTGTTTCCCCCCTAGTTCGCCTCACCTGGCAGTCTGTATTCGAAGTTCGAAGCTGCTCGATCCGAAACCTTCGGATCGAGTAACGATATCAACCGAAAAGTAACAATTCGTTACTTCGAGTCTGAGTGATTATCCGTATCTTAGTACCGAATACATGCGGTTTGCTTCAGCTCTAAGTTGCAGTAGTCGTAACCCCACTCCATGAAAAATGTCTGGCTACGCCTCTGCAATCAGCGTACGTCACTCCATAGGTCACGCCTAAATGATAAGCTTGCGCTGAATTATTGCTTGAGACTATGCAGTTTATCTAAAAAAAAGTTTTAAAAAAGTGGAAATATTGCTAGCGCTATGAAATAGTTATTAATACTACTATTATTTTCAGAAATTAGTTTCTTTGTCTCTTACTTTAAATTAAAATCAAAATTCGCAAATTTTTAAACGTAAATGGTGATTTGGGGAACCCCTTTTGTTGGGGGCCCAGGTGCTTGTCCCGAATGCCCTGCCGGAAATCAGCCACAGTTGACTCGGGGCAAACCTTAACTAGAGCACCTTCCTCCCATGGAAACCATGGAAATCGATCGTCCGCCATCTTGCTGGTAGTTAAGTCGAGCGATGGCAGCAGCTGCCCTTTTTTCAGCATTGGGAAAAGGTTGCACCTCAAAGGGTTAACGTGCTTTGTGCTCGCCGTGAGGACACATAACTCTGACGTTTCGAATGTTGTCAGTGACGGAGAATCAATTTGATTTCTATAAAAGTACTTGAGGGTGACCTAGTTACACGAGAATAGTTTACTTTTTTAGCACACCACTTCCCGTAGAAATGGTCGATTATTTGTAAAATTCTCAGGATTATTTTTATGTATGTGGCACATTTTATGAACCGGGAATTTTTTGTGCGGGCACCGTATAAAAATTCAATTTTGCATTTATTCGGATTTAATCTGAAAATTTTACTGAATACCATAAAATATTCTGCAAATTTTTAAAGTAATTTTGTAATTTATTGTATATGCCTATGATATGATCAAGATTTAAGAAATGAAAACCTGGGTCCGTGTTGGTACACCTTGAATATATATATATACATACATGTGCTTTTATGATGTAAAATCTTCTGTCTGGATAATATAAATTCATTTTTAATGATTGCTATATTTTTTCCAACTTTTCCAAAACAGAACCCTGGATACTCGCATGGCTATTTCCAAAATAATTATTCGTTATTGGTTGTGCTGTTATAAGCAAAAATCCGGAAAAATAAACCGTACTTTTATATAATTTCTAAAAACGTAAAAATCTCTTCAACTCCGGGAACAGGTGGACTTTCATTGTTTTAAAGTGGACTGTCATTTATTCTATATTATTTTACGCATCTGTGCAAAATTTCAGGCTGATAGGACCAGTTTTGTGGATTTGTATACTAAACAAATCCACAAACTGACAAACAGAATTTCATTTTTATTTATGAGGATATGCATGGAGGGAGAGTAATTTCAGCTTTTAAAAAAAATTAGCATAACTAGTGTTGATATACATTTTATCTGTATGTTATCGTTTAATTATATTTTAATGAAGTCGTTTTAATATGCATCGATTGATGCAAAATTTATGTTAGTTATTCTATCTCGTGAACCATGTACCCTATTGAAGATGGTGTATGTGGAGTTTATATTTCTTTCACAGGAATACCCAAAAGATTTAATGCTCCATGGACAGTCGTTATTCAAAGAGTGGTTTAGAGATACATTCTGCTATTTCAAACAGAACGAAATCAATGTACGTTAACAAGGATTGCAAAATATAATACTTTCCATCGGAAATAGCGTATATAGCATTTACAGTTCATCTACTTGAGTTCTTAAAAGAATTCCCATACACTACGGTTTTTTACATTTCGGAAACACTCATCTATTTCAAGCATAAAACAATAGAATTTGGCAGAATTTTGTCTGTTTTTATTTCTCATACTTTTTCTCCTTGGCTCTAGCTGTTTCTATTTTTATTTTTGTCGATTAATTTTCTCGGTTGGCAACGATTTCTAGTCTTGTCAGTTCTTCCTCCTCCATGTTTGGTTGGCATACACGCTGTTTTTTTCTTATATTTACGGTCGTACCCCCAGGTCACGTAAAGCGACTTCTTTTGTCAGGTGACC
The DNA here is from genome assembly GCA_038373885.1 of Cheiracanthium punctorium. Classification (NCBI taxonomy): domain Eukaryota; kingdom Metazoa; phylum Arthropoda; class Arachnida; order Araneae; family Cheiracanthiidae; genus Cheiracanthium; species Cheiracanthium punctorium. The sequence goes on from JAWZYV010012921.1 coordinate 435,932, forward strand.
TGCAGAAACCTAGCTATTTTTGTTTTTCTTTAAATTGAAATGTGAGTACGGTGGTACTTGATAATGGAGTACTCCATTTCAATTTTACTCTCCATCTCCTCTTCATTGCATGGGATCGAACAATTAGGCTTACGCCCATGTGATCTTGCTTGGCTTGTCCTCCCACTTCTCTGTGGCTTTAACAGCTCTGTTTTATACAATTTCTTGCCTCTGGATTGTCAATTTTTTATTTCATGTTTTCAGTTTTTTCAGTACTTTTTTTGTAATCATGTGCTACTACTTAATGTTTTACTAGGGATTCCATATTACGTAAGTTTAGCAATTTTATATTATATATATATATATATATATATATATATATATATAATATTTAAAGTTCTTAGCAGGGTTTTATGTCAGAACGGCATCTTCTAAGAAATGGAGAATTTGATGAAAAAATAAATCGATATAGAAGAAAAACCGCACAGCCAGCTGTGTCAAAAATGTTCTTTAGCTCTGTGGTATGCGATGGGCGATTCGATCGACCGCCATGCTGATGGTAGTTAAATCGAGTGACGGCAACGACATAACTTTTTCGGCATTGAGAAATAGTTCCGCTTCAAAGGATTAATAGTACTATACAGCTGTTTGTCAAGGTCATCTCCATAACTCTCGCCAAATTTAGCGCAAAAAGTCCGTTCTGTTGGACAGTGTTTTATAATAGATGCTCTCGGCATGTTTTTCTTTCTTTCTTTCTTTGTTTTAATCAGATAAAATAAGAGAATGGCATTTTACACTTTCGTCGACAAAACTGCTAGATCGAGCCCTGCTGTTTGTTTCCATGTTATTAGATTTTGAATTTGAGAATTCATATTTTGAAAAAGGAAAAGTAAATAAAATCTCAATAATATTTCTTGATCTGTCTTTAGAGGACGAAGCAGTTTTTATTTTCAAGCACGTGTGGGAAATTCCCACACAACAACTGGCATCATAATCGGCTGTATCATAAAACTCGTGTAAAAGGATTTCCGGTTAATGCAAAGATTAAAAAAAAGAAAAAAAAAACTATTTATTTATAAGCACTTATGATTCCTATCACTGTAAAAGCACTTATTTTCGCGAGCCGTAATTTTCGAGAAAATGAAGATATCGGTGATTTCGCGAGCTGAAAATTTCGCGAATTTTATATGAATAGAACCGAAAGTTGAAAAATACCTACAGTTGTAAACATATTACATACTAAGTTTTTAACACTCTCTAACTGACTTAAAAAGCTTGTGGTTTCGGTTTGTCTGTCTCTCCGTCCGAGCTCTAACCACCGTAAACATGCATTGATTACTACTGAATGTATATATCTTATTCCTATGTACTTGTACCCTGTATCCTACTGAAAATGGGGTATGAAGCATTTATAGTTCTTTTACAGGAGCACCCAAACTAATTCTAATACATTACACTCTCTATGGACAGTCATTATTTAAAGACTATTTTAGAGATATTCGGCTGTTTCGAATAAAACAATAAGTTATTAAGGATCGCAAAATAAGGAAAGTAGTGTATGTATCATCTGTAGTTCGTTTACAGGAGCACCCCAAAATATTCCAATACATTATTGTCTGTGGCAGTTTAGAGACATTCACCCATTTCAAGCACAATAAAATAAGTGTATAAACGTTTGTAAAAGCTTTCTCTTCGTTTAAAGAATCGAAATGAAGTGAAAAATTCTTTTATAGGGTTTCGCAAAATTCCATCGGTAGTGACGTACAGCTTTTTCGAAGTTATCCCCTTAAAACTTCGCCAAATTTTAAACGCCGCCAAAGTTGGCTCTGAAAACAACTGTTGTGGGAAAATGTTTTCCTAATCGATGCGCTTGCGATTTATCTTTCTTTTTCCCCCTTTTAATGGCGTTTCTTTTGACCAGCTTTAAAAATAAACTGATGATGCTAAACACTTAAAAAATTAATAATGCTTCTTCACTAATTGCACCTGTAAACTAATATTAAGAGCCAATGTATATGTCTCATGCAACTGTCAGATAAAATTCATAAGCCCAAATATTGTCTCTAAAAAGTGGGCTGAGATGCTACCTGCTGAAGGAAATATTAGTAAAACACGTATGTTTAACACTTTTTCCTGTTTATTTCGTAATTTCTGTAGGTTTATTGATTGTAATAGTTCACAGAAGAACTTGCAGATAGACATTCTAAATATTTTGGAATCTCTTTCGCAATTGAATTCTTTAAAAAGCTGTTCAAGAGTTGTACGATTTCCTCAAAAAACAGCCTTAAATAAATCACTCACCAGAACCTATATTAGATCTCTTTTAGGGATCACAGCTTTTTTTTTAACAATTTCCAGCCAGTTTGAAAAATAGTAAGAGTACTCATCAAAAAACGGGTGTTAAAAAATAATTATAAACTTAACACATTGTAAACTACCACACGTAAGAAGGATACTTGATAAAGGAATCCTTTTAGGTAATACGAAAGGTCCTAACTCCTCTTGGGCTCATTGATTGTACAGAATAACTTGCAAAGAGAAATACTAAATTTTTTCGAGTTTCTAGCACAATTGAGTTCTTTAAAAATTTGCATGATTTCCTAAGGAACAGCCTTAAATAAATCACTCACCAGAACCTATATCAGATCTCTTTTAGGGATCACAGCTTCTTTTTTAACAATTTCCAGCCAGTTTGAAAAGTAGTAAGAGTACTCATCAAAAAACGGGTGTTAAAAAATAATTATAAACTTAACACATTGTAAACTACCACACATAAGAAGGATACTTGATAAAGGAGTCCTTTTAGGGAATACGAAAGGTCCTAACTCCTCTTAGGCTCATTGATTGTACAGAATAACTTGCAAAGAGAAATTCTAAATTTTTTCGAGTTTCTAGCACAATTGAGTTCTTTAAAAATTTGCATGATTTCCTAAGGAACAGCCTTAAATAAATCACTCACCAGAACCAGTGTCATATCTCTCTTAGGGATCACTGCTTCTAACAATTTCCAACCAGTTTGAAATGTAGCAAGAGTACTCATCAAAAAACTGGTGTTAAAAGGTTAAAAAAATAATTATAAACTTTGTAAAATACGACGCATACGAAAGATACTTGACAAAGAAATCGTTTTAGGCAATACGAAAGATCCCAACTTCTATTAACCTTAATTATTAGTCATTGATTTTAATAATGCACAGAACAGGCTTGCAAACAGAAATTCTAATTTTTTATAGTCTCTTAATGCGATTGAATTTTGTAAAAAGCTGTTCAAAAGTTGCATGATTTTCTTAAGAAGTCTTAATCTAATAAAATTTACTGAATTATTTATTATGAATATTGTTCATTGATGTCTTATTTTTTTTTCTCCCAACCATTTTTATGTGACAGTTCGGCACGCTGAGGGATGCTGCAGCTCGGCGAGTTGACGATCACTCCGACCACGTGGATCGTGGTTATTCTGCTCACATTTACTGGTGCGAGGTGCTGGGTCACTTCGCAGAGGATAGGTAGGTGAACTAGTATTCTTGAAATAGATATTCTTATTCTATTTTTCTTATTCTGTCAATTGAATTTCACTGCGATCCTAAGCAAGAAGTCGGAAATCCTACTAATACGGTGGAAGTTGTACATTTGCGGTTCCCTCTAAAAGTGTCCAACTTATAAATGTATAATTCAATATTGTGAGCACGTTCCGTTCCCCCAGAAACCTCACCAGTGGCCGAGTGCATAGCGATCTCAACTGGGAGCTGGGAAGTGCCTGGTTCAAACCGGGTCGCGCCCGTCGGCTTAGCCGTTCGTAGTTTTCCATGGTTTCCCTCGAAATATTGCGTAAATGTGGGTTAGGACCCTTAAGAAAGACCTTCCCAAGGAGGGCACCTCCCCCCCCCCCCACACACACACACACATCGGAAAGTATTGAAGAAAAGAGTTTTAAAAAACCAGAGGAAATTTCAAAATATATTTGAAGAATACGTGAAGAATTTGAAAGTAAAATTGAAGACAGAGTGGACATTTTCGTCAAACTGGGAAAAGTTACCTGAAAATATCAAGATGTAGTCAAGCCGTCTACATCTTGATATTTTCAGGTCGTAAAACTATCCATTTATGATGGAAAAACTTCATAGGAGGCTTTATAAGGACCCAATTTTTAATTGATGCCAACGCTAATGGTTGGTGCAAAATGCGAACCAACTGAAAGCTCTCTCACTTTGACGCAATAAGCATATTATAAATTAATGGAAAGACAAAGATTGGTGACTTCAACGACCTCGCAAATGCCCAAGAGCTCCGATTTGGAGAGAAGTGCCTGAAAGAATACAGTAGAGTTACACTTAGAATGCAGAGACTTACCGAGAGCCTTGAAGAACTCGCAGCAGACGGAGGCAGGCTATGTCATCTGGCCTACGCCGACCAGACAGAGTCTGAGAAGAGATCGACGTGCGGCATTTTATTGAAGGCGTCCCAGGCTCAGAAATTCGAAAAACATTGATGTTAACGGATAATCAAGATCTGAAGTTTGCTCTCCTCACCACCATGAAGTTAGAGGCAGCTCAGCGGGCCGTAAGAAAAGATCGACAAGCTGTTAGAGCGGTGACGTTCCAGGAGCTCACGTATACGGAAATGCAGAGCGTAGTAATGCACTAGAAGAACTGTCAAAGCAAAAAGTAAGACCGAATGAAACCGGCCAAAGGAAAGTGAAATGCTGGAAATGTGGTGCCGAAGACCATGTACAAAAGTACTGTCGTCGAAAATCTCAAGACTGGCAACGATAATCTCATAAAAGAGGAAAACTAGGAAGTGGCCTTCTCTCGGGGCGGTCAGAGGTTGCCAGATATTCAAAAGCCCCATCTAAATGTCTTGCAGATTTCTTCGGTAAATGGCGGCAGTAATGGACTTTTTGTTCTAGGATACATTAATTGTTCTCCATGCCATACGGTAATTGATACAAAAGCTAACGTAACCATCTAAAGAACAAATCTGGCTACGAAATTAAATTGAAAGACTATCTGGGCTCCTCCCTGGCTAGCCCTTCAGATTATAATAGGTGACAAGACTGAAGTGGGCGGAAAGGCAAGAGTAGACATCACATTCAGAAATGCCAGATATGAGCATGTGATATATGTCGCCATTACTACGGACTCTTTTATTCTCGGACTGGACTTTCTGAAATTACATAAATTTAGCTTGAGCTTTAAAAAGAATGATCTTCGTTCAGTGTAAAAGGATGTAGCTTTTTTCGACACTAAAAATGAAACCATCTTACCTGTTCAGACTGGCTTCACCCTGCCACCAAGAACTGCATCAATTATTTGTGGAGCCATACAAGAAAATAATAAATTCCGGTTTGGATTGATCGAATAACCAGGCAATTGCGATTCTGTCAGAGGAATACTTGTGGGAGCAACATTTGTGGATTTGTTAATGAGTATCATTCCAGTTAGAGTAGCCCACGTGACTGACAAGTCGAAAGTGATAAAGAAAAACGAAGAGTTGGCCTCATGCATTCCTGTTACCTGCATCAATAAAACGAAGGAACTTCTACAAAATGCAGGCTTAACAACTGAGCAGAGAATCACTGCAAAGAAAATAATTATGGAATTCAAAGACCTCTTCTCTCGTACTTTGGATGATGTTGGTCATACGAAGTTAGCGCAATGCAGAATAGATACAGGCAGCCATTTTCCAATCAGGCAACATCCTAGGCTGCTGCCATTTTCTAAGCAAAAAGAGGTGAGCAGACTTTCACTTGAAATTCTGAGTGATGCCGACATCGAACCGTCAAACAGTCCCTCGGCCTCACCAATTGTTTTGGTCCGGAAGAAAGATGGCTCCACACGATTCTGTGTTGACTATCAAATCAACGTCTGATTGACATTACCAAGAAAGACACCCTCTTCCTATGATAAGACACATTAGACACTTTATCGGAAAATGTATGGTATTCCACTCTGGATCTCAAGAGTTATTATTGGCCAGTAGAAATTCATTCCGATGACCGTGAGAAGATTTCTTCTGCTACTAGGCAAGGATTATGGCAGTCCAAAGTTACACCATTTGGACTCTGCAACGCACCTATTAATTTTGAATGTCTAATGAAGACAGTGTTGAGAGGACTGTCCATGATGCATTTAACTATCAACAGAATATTTTTCTTCAGATTTATTGTAATTATAAATGTCTCCGCTTAATGACTGCTGGATAATTATGACTGCTGGGATCTGTTTTGCTTTGCTGTAAGAAAATTTGAGTTCGTTTTCATTAGAAGACTGCTCTTGACTATTTTTTGTGAAGCATTTTTATTCAGTTTTTGTGAAGCATATCAGTATTTTTATTTAACCGAGAAGATGTTAAATAGCGATGTGCATAATTTCAATCGCTTTCTGTCTTCCGTCGCAAAGTTGTTCCTCGACTGCCTGTATGTTTTCCAACCCTTTAACGTTTGGTGGTCGCGCCGCTAACCACCTCACTCCAGCGCTTTCACTGCTAGTAGCAAAAATATGGTTAAATGGCTCCAATGTTGAAAAGTACAGCCGTTGTCACAGCTCGATTTAACTACTAGCAACATGGCGGTCGATCGAATTGAGTATAACCAGTTGTGTCAAAAAAATTTTTACTTTCTGTGGCACGCGTTTGACTATTCAATCAGCCGCCATGTTGCTGGTAGTTGAATTGAGCTACACTTTTTCAGCTTATCCAGTCATGTATCCTGTTTTTCTCTTTTATCGATGTGAAAATGGCTACGTTTCAAACAGTTAAAAGTTCCATGCACTTTAACAAAAAAATCTCTGCCTACATTTTTGTAACAGAAGATTGAGACAAACTGCCTTTTCCCAGCTTTCTTAAAGTTGCTTGGCGATTTTTAAGGGAAGCGGGCAATACTTAGTCTGTAGTGCCATTTTTTTTTGCATAATATCACCTCATTAGGGAAAAAAAACCCTACTATTTTATCTTCATATTTTTAGCTGTACACATCTGCACTCTTCAAGTTGAAAAGGTTGCCGTTTTGGTATTCGAAATTAATAATAGGATTTTACAAATTTCTCTTGCATTTTAGTGCGTCTGAAACTATTTTCCTGTTCTTACTGAACATTTTACTTAAAATTTAGTTCACTGCAATGAATTAGTATATTATATTCTGACTGCAAGATCTTCACAAAACCCATATTTTTAAAAAGTCTTTTTTTTTCAGATCTTTAGCGTTCAAAACACTTAGAAATCTTTTCTTTAGAGGTGATTTTGTACCTTTTAAAAGGAATTATTCTTCCTTCAAACAGCTTGAATAACAAGGACTAGATATATAAAAGGCTTTGGAATTTGTTAACGCAACAGTGAGCTCTGAATTCCGTTCTTATTAAGGTTCTCTGAGATGAAGATTCTTAAACAATACCAAAATGAAAAGAAAACACGCCTGTTCTCCTATTTGAAAACTTTCTAACTGTTTTTTACGGTTGAGCTGCTATCCTTTGAAATAATTTTCTAAACGTTTTTATTAATACTTACAACGAGCGACGTCATCTTTGTATAGAGGGTAAGCTCACTATTTTGATTTTTAGAACTTGTCCTTAGTTTTTATTTCGCATTACATCATACATGAAAGATATATTTTAATGCAATAACTTTTTTCATTCGAGTGTTTCACGAAGAACCTCTAATTTTGAAAATGAATAACTCAAAAACGGTGATCGAAAGAACCATGAAACAAGTGGTATGTTGATTACAAAAACCCGTAAGAATCTGATACAGCAGCCAGAAAATTTGAGTTACAAATTGCACTTGCACCGATAAATGGCATTACACACTCTTAAAAATTTGGCGGAACATTTCGTCAAAATATGGTAAAACATCGTACTTGAAAAGTTGGCTCCATAAGTGGGTGAAACCTTGTTCCAACATTTAGCGCTCAGGTTTAACCATAATTTTGTGAAGCATCAATGGTTGGAACAAGGTTTCACCATCTTATGGATCCAACTTTTCTAGTACCATGTTTTGGTGAAATGTTGTGCCAAATTTTTAAGAGTGTAAGATGCAATATCAATCCAATCCTCATTTGTTGCACAAAATCCATTGCCAAATCTTAGCGTTTGAGCTGCAATCTCTCGCAAAGGCATCATTTGATCTTAATTGTTTTAAGAGCGATGACAACTGACGGTACATTGAAACAGGCTTTTGAAACATTTGTCGCCACTCAACAACCGTTGGATGATCGACCTGGGGAGCTTTCTTTCTGTCATCCGTATTGCCGCTTATAGCGCCATTTATCGGTGCAATTTGTAACTAAAATTTCTTGGCTTCTGTATCAAATTCTTACTGTTTTGTAAATTAACATACCACTTGTTTCATGCTTCTATCTATCACCGTTTTTCAGGTATTCATTTTCAAAGTTAGGGCCGTTCTTCGTGAAACACCCTGTATATATATAAAGTTAAATGCTCCAAAATAGTGTGGTTTTCTCCGAAACTTAGCGTAAATACGGGCTAGGACCACTTAGAAAGACACCCACGGAAGATACCCCACCCATCGGCCTAGAGCCCACGCGTAGCTAATCGGCCGTAATCCCACAAACAAACGCTCCAAAATAGTTGTTCATCGTGTCTTAAATTTTACGGATCTCCAGAGGACTGGAATTATCAGCTATTGCAAGGCACTTATGTTAATCACCAGGCTTGTCGCGATTACGGGAATACCGTGTAACAGGTATCTCGGACGGAAGAACGCTTCTCAGAAAAGTCCTCAAAATATTCATGCCACTGCACCTGAAGAAAAATTGGAATGTTTCAGGAAACCAGAAGCATTCATTTCAACTTCATTCGTATATCTGAAGACCAGATATACGAATGAAGTTCGTATAACTGGTCTTCAGTCTCCTCCGCAGAAAATAGCTGACGCGACATAAGTTGCACGAGTGACGCTTGGTTGAGCTTTTATAAATGTGTTTATAAATGTACTTTCAGGGCTCTAAATTGCCAGGTTCGTTTCAACGAGCGTTCGGATTTGTGACATCATATTGATGTCATCCGCAAGCTGCTAGCGAAACTTGGTTAAACTGGTTGAGAGTTTTTGTGCTAATTCTTCGTTACATTCTAGCCAACGCTTTCTATGATGTCTCCAATCCGAATTTTCGCTTAAACGAACCTTTCAAATTCGAGCCCTTAAAACTATATTCGAGGCCTTAAATATATTACTTTTGCTTCTGCCCTTAGATGTAGAAGACAAAACTCCTGGTCCCAGAGTATTGTTGAGTGTTTCATCGCTGGCTTCCCACACCCCTGACGGAATAATTACGGACCGACTTCTGGAGCTCAACTGGTTTGATGCTCCGGCTGGACTGAACGAAGATCCCACGTCTTGGGTCGGACTTTTCAACCACGATCCTGCCAAGGGATCGAGCGACCCTCTGGAAGTGGCCCCTACCAGGACGAACCCAGATGGTTACTACAGGACGAGGATACCGTTTCTTCGGATCGATTTCTTCGACAACAATCTGACCGACGGATGCCTTGGTTACTGGATTGGTCAGTATTTTGCTGTCGTCAGACTTTTTTTTTCTTCAAATTGTTTTATGTCGCCTATATGAACGGTGTGTTGAAAACTTCAGATGATAGCACTCACCCCCCCCCCCACCAACTCACCAACTCTCTTCTAGTAATAAGTTTTTTGTTTTTTATTCTTTTTTATGTGGTCTTGCTAAAGCTATGCTCTTGAAAGTACGCTGTAGCGCAGTTTGTTATAACTACTCAAGATTAAAATTAGCTCTCTCAAATTAATTTGTCTGTATGATTTTTTTTTCTGTCTTGATAAATTCCTTGAGCGAATACTTGCTTTTCATAGTGACCGCAGACCTAGGAGCGTAATTACAAAGGGCATTCCATAAAAACTGAGAGTTATTTTTTTACCACACCGCGAAACTAAACACCGCGCACTAAACCACCGCGAAACTAAAAAATAGAAGTGCAGGCGATTTTTTCAACCTGTTAACTGTACGTTTATACAAAATTCTATGCGAAGCAGACGATTTTATTTTCCTAGTTCCGTGCTTGTTTAAAGAACTGTTTTATTTGCCCTACAGAAATGGAGATGAACTGGTATGGAATTGGACATTACATCACGATAATGCTCGCCCGCATGTCGCTACTTCTGTTAGCAATATCTTAGTAAATGCAACATTAAAATCATGCCACATCCCCCTTACAGTCCAGATCTCGCACCATTCGATTTCTGGCTGTTTCCAACGTTGAAGGAGAAGCTCCGTGGCAGAAAATTGAACACAGATTCTGAAGTTATTTGAGCAGTGGAGGGTTCTTTGAAGCAGCTTCCAGAAAAGGGCTTCTCTACTTGTTTTGAAAAGTGGGTTGAACGATGGGATCGCTGCATATCATCTGATGGAAGATATTTTGAAAAAGAATGATGTATTTTTTGCTGTAAATATATTTCTTGATTTTTTATGATTTTGCTCTCACTTTTTATGGAATGCCCTTTGTATATAAAAAGGACAGGGTCTCCATTTGCTCGTTTCCCTCACCAAATTGAATCGTTACTGTGGTGCAATTGATATTGCATGTACTTATACATTATGTACAGCAGACCCTGATGGTTATAGGGACAAGTACACGTATCCCCAGAGATGTTGCTTTTGAGGAAAAACCCTGATTTTTCCCAGAGAGTTAGAAACGATAGACCACATATCGGCAACCTCTGGCCCACGGGCCGGATGTGGCCCTCACTGGCTTTTTATCCGGCCCGTGAGGCATATGAAAACCCCATATAAACCATTCTGAGCGCCTCAAGTTGTGAGGCCCGTGGCTTCGCTAACATCCTAAGGTGTGTCCGCAACTTTCCAAAGGTTTGCTCATACCTGCGATAGACTCAAAACGTCTCTAAGTGAGAGTTAGTTCCAACTGTTAGCCCAGATTGCAAGCATGCAATCTATGTTGGAAATAGGAGGAGTGTACCCACTGTTGCTCTTACTAAAAAAGTGAAAGCTGATAAGTTAAATTAGACAGCTTCTATGAAGTATTTCTTTCAATCATTGTTGCAAACACGCCAACTGTGCTGAGAATAGGAGGGGGAATATTCATTGTTGCGCTTGTTAAAAAAAATGAAAGCTGACTTTTTTAAGTAAATAATCCAACTACCCAGAGGTATTTCTTTTAAGCACTGCCTTTGGAAGGTAATTTATGATAGTACCTCTGTGTCCGTCATTTTTTGATGGGAAACATATTATCATAAACCTTTATTATATGCGTATAATTTTTATTATTTATATATTTTTTATTCTGTGGGTTAAATCAATGGTTAGCAATGCTGCCTATAAACCGAAATACTTTGGAAATCTGTTGTGTAATCCCATAAAAGATCCTTAAGTGCTACATGCGCTATTTTCTACAGGAGCTATGGTGTAGTATACATAAATACCGAATTATTTTTGTGGCAATCGATTTACATTTAAGGGAGTTAGAGCACGGTTAGACATACAAAAACTGAAACCGTTAACACTTTTCAACTTGGTTTGAAAGTGATATAAAGCATTTGTGCAGCTTTTCACAATTTTTTAAGCTGCATTTCAACGGCTGTATCATCTTGACGTAATAACATTTTTTTTATTGAATCACGAACCATTACCTCCAAAATAAACTGTCCTCTGACATAATCATACAAGTTTTGACCTCCTATCTACTTCTAAACTGGAATTGCAAAAATGCTGTTCACTTTCTGACCCACTGTTCTGGTCCTTTCTCGTGGTCAAACTACTTATGCCTTCAAAATCTTAAGTTATTTTCCTTATTTTAATTTATTTTGAGATTCCTTCGTAACTGAAACATGTTATCTTTTCCTACCATTTAGTAATTATCTGTTAGGTTCTACCTCTAAAGATAGGATTTACGTGCAGTATTTCTGGTTAAGTTCCCGAGAAAAAAGTGCAGTGTAACTTAAGAATGCATTATTGCACGAAAACTTTAATTTAATAGTGCAGAGTTTGTGGAAATAAAAATTCTTAAACATGCACTAATTGCATGACTTGTGCAATTCATGTAAAAAATAAAGAAAAACTTTCTTAAATTAGCAGTGCAGATTCAATATTAACATATATTAGTAAAAGAATTACATAATTAATATTATCTTTGCGTATACCGGCTATTATTATAGGGGTCGGTAAAATACAAAGAATGACAAAGGTCTTGAATGCTTTTTAAAATATTTTGAACATTTAAAGTGAAATATCTGTTTATATTTTTCTCTAAAATGTTCTTGGTGTTGAAACTTTCACTTTTTCATAGCATGTCTTTGCAAGAATAAAATTTATTTCTTGCTTTTTTGGGTTCAATGAAACATTGTTATTGTTATTATTATTAATATTATTTAGCTAAAACTTTTATTTACTATTCACATTAAACAATTAATTAGTTAGTAGCTAAATTAGTTTTTACCCAATGTTAAAATAAAGCCTGTTCGGTACTTCAAATGTGCTGTATGAAAATGTTATCAATAAAGAATACTGATTTCACTGTTCATCATTTTAAAGAGTTTTGCATCTGTTTTCTTCAGCATCAACAACAAAAATATAATAAAATAATAAAATAAAATAATTATATGTGGTTATTTCTCCGTTCTCTATCATCTTGAAATCACCTAAAAATAAAAATGGTAGAAGAGGATTTCTCTGATGCTCTTGTCGATCTCTTTCAGGGTACATCAATCTGAACCGACTGGTTGCCAAGTCCTGCTTGAGAGCTCGACCCCGATGGATGCAGGAAATGAGGGACGTCATCGGCAACAGGACCCTGAAAGACATCATGATACCGGGCACGCACAACGCCGGCAGCTACGAGCCGTATCGCCCCGACAGGAACACGCCCAAAATCAGGTACCAGATCTGCCAGGACGAGGACATCTTCAACCAGCTCGTTTACGGCAACCGGTTCCTGGACCTGCGGGTCATCTTCCAGCACGTGGCCGGCAGCAAGGAGAAGTTCTGGATCACCCACAGCATCCTGAGGACCAACAACACCGTGAAGGACGTCCTCCTGCAGGTCAAGCGGTTCCTGGACAGCACGAACGAGATCGTCATCATGGACTTCCACCTCTTCTACATGGGCCTGATCGACAGCTGGGTCGAGGACAGGCACAAGGAGCTGATGAACCTCATCGTCGGCATCCTGGGGCACTACATGATGCCGACGTCTTTCGAGTACTCCGCCACGCTGAACGACATCTGGAACAGCAACAAGCGTCTCCTGGTCGGGTACGCCTCCAAGCACAACGTGGAGAGCACGCTGCTGTACCCGGGAGCCTTCCACCTGTGGGGGAACAAGGAGACCAGGCCGGAGCTGGAGGAATTCCTGGAGAGGAACATGTGCCATTTCAGGCACCGGGGCATATGGTCGGCCATGGCCGAGCTGACGCCGACCTCCCTGGGTGTCCTGCGGGACAAGTACGGGGGCTTGCGAGCGATGGCGCAGGACGTCAATGTTCACGTCACCAGGTGGTTCCGAGAACGGTGGTGGAAGTGCGCGAACGTCGTTGCGACGGACTTTTTCTTAGGCAATAACATTATAGACGTGTCCATAGAAGCGAACACGAGAAAATTTGGATTGAGTAATATCATTCGGTAGAATAATAAAAGACTTTTGTTACATTTTTAAAAAATGTTCTCTGTATTTCTTTTTATAAATACATTAAGGGCGAGATTCAAGTGAAACGCGCGCTATCGAGTTCGAATCGAGCGTTTTTCAATCCCCAGAATGCTTCCAATGAACAAACCTATCGCGCTGTCACGTGATCAAAACACGATCAGGCCCCTCGAGAGGCCGGGGCACTGCCCCCCGGGGCCCGTCGAGCTAGAGAGGGCCCGTGAATTTTTCAAAATACACTGCAAATTTCCTTTCTGCATCTTTACTTCTAAAAAATTACTTTAAAAATTCACAGCCCAACGCAGTGCCGGTCCTAGCTATTTTTCTAAGTGGTGCAAAATACAAAAATGCTCCCCCTCCCTCACACATGCAGCTAGAAAAGTTTTCAAAGGGATTAAAACGAAAATTTCAACAATATATGGACACTCAAATTTATACTTGCACATAGTATAAAGTAAGGTATTTTGGTATATGGTATGTGTCATCTTTCGTGTGTGTGTTAATGTCAGCTGTGTGGTTCAAAATATTGCTTCGAATCGATATGTGCGATAAAGTCATCCAAGCCAGAAATACAACAATTGATTTCGAATCTGAAAATATAGGAGCATTGCTCTCCCATCTGAAAACACTTCGAAATGATTAGAATTCAGTCTGGTCTGAAGCTAAAATTGTAGCTTTACATATGGAGATCGAGAAAACATTTTCCCTTGGATAGGATGAGAGACGCGAAAAACAAAAGCTGCATATCTGGATAGTGAAGAAACTGATAAACAGTTAGATAATGAAGAAAAATATTTTTAAATTTACGTATTTTATCCTTTGGTAGATAGTGTCATAGGGAGACTAGCTGTACGATTTGATGCTGTACAAAACTTGTCATGTAAATTTGAAATATTATGGCAGTATTTAACAATACCTGAAAGCAGTTTGAAAGAATAGGCATTATTTCTATCGGAACAGTACCAAGATGATTTGAATAGTGAAGATTTTCTTTCAGAAATAATTCACTTACCATCCGTCCGCAAAGCTAATTTTGGAATTAATCAATTAAAGTCTGGATTTATTGAGCATACGAACAGAATATAAACTGGACGATCTATTTCCAAATGTTTGCATTGCCCTTAGGGTGTTTTTAACCATTCCAGCAACGGTAGCTTCTGCTGAACGATCATTCAGCAAATTAAAACTCATAAAAAAATTTCTTTAGATCAACCATGTCTTAAGAGCGACTTGTAGACTGAGCAAGACTAAGCATCGATCTGATATTGCCAGAACTATTCAATTTGATGATGTTATACGAAATTTTGCAAGTAAAAAGGCACGAAAGCCATTATTAAAAATAAATAATAAATATGCTAATTCTACCATTTATACATATTTTTAACCTTCAAGCATGAATAAAAAAATCGCTAAATATGAAGATTTCCTTGCTCATTCTTTTCTTGTAGCATTCTATAAAAAAATCACTAAAAGAAAAAAATAATAATTTTCGAAAGTGTGTCTAACTATAGCAAAATATGAACTGATGCATTTACAGATAAGTAACACACTGCTCGTGACACGGTGATTTTTGCAACACATGTTAGGCAGCGAGGGTGGTAAGACAATTAACGTATTTTGGAAGATTTTGGAGTCTGGTTATAAAAATACCGTAATGATACTTCATTTTTTTTTATATTTTTATAATACATTATTACAGATTGTAAATACTATTATTAAATTTATAATTTAGGTAAGAATAAAGATAACCCCACGATATTAACTTTTTTAATTTTTAATAACTACTTTTAAACTAAAATTGAGCAGAATTTAAAATATATTTCTTGAGGCAAAAGCAAGTTGGGGAGGGGGGCCCGGGAACATTTCTGTCCCGCCTTATCTCCGAGAGAAATTTTTTCTCTCGGAGGCCCTGAACACGATTGATTAGTTTCACTTGAATAGGAAACATTGATATATTTCGAAGTTTCCCCTGTTCGACGCGGAAAACGTTCGAATTGTGTTTCACTTGAATCTCGCCCTATATCTATTTTTCGAATATATCAAAGACAAGAAGTTTTGATGTCACCGTAGTGATAGGAATGACAGTTAGGGCCGTCTTTTTTAGTAAAGTTTGACTAAACTTTTCAGGGACATTTCTCGAGCTCATTTACTGAATGCTTCTAATTGTTACTGAAAAAATAAACTTTATAAAATAAGAACAACAATTTTTGAATGAAAAAAAAATTTTAATTTATATGATTTTAACTACAAATTGCCAGTTTCTTCCTGCACAGCACATTACATAAGACTTAAAAAATTGAAGAAATCAACACGCTATAAAAAATTATGAAAATATGTTTTACTAAGTTTAGCTAAATATAATAAATAAGAAAGCTGCATTATATATCCTGTAAAGCAAAAGGTTAATAAGTTGTTAGTTTAGCGAACTTACACATAGCTCATATGCGTCACCCATGCTACACGCTTAACCCTTTGAGGGGCAACCCTTTCCCAATGCTGAAAACAGGGCAGCCGCTGTCATCGCTCGACTTAACTACCAGCAAGATGGCGGACGATCGAAACGTTCATCGCGTGCCACAGATCGAGAGACCCTTTTTTGAAGCAGCTGGCTGTGATGTGACGTACCATAGACGAGTAGTCAAAACACTGAACATGCTAGATGGCTAGGATGTGAAAGTCCAGGGTTCTAGCCTACCAGGCAGCTGCCGTTCTAACGGCCTAAAGTTTTGGACGGTTTTCTCCGAATGTAACTTGAATACGTGAGAGAATTCTTTAAAAATTCCTCCCAAGTCCCGCTACCTCCCTAGGCAGATACCCTTTGTAAATGTTTGCTTTAAACACAAAGCACAAGCTTAATCCCCCCCCCCCTTTTTTTAAATTAAACCCTACAGTTCACATGTTTATGATCTCTGTTTTAATTATGATCACAGAACCCTTTTGTTGTAAAAAATTAATAAAATTTCTAAATCCGTATTAACCCATTTATGCCTAGTGTCCCCCCCCTTTTTTTGCGGGGGCGGCATTTTCGCTGTCAGTCGAAAACGTTATTTTTTTTTCTTGGCCTTATTCACGAGTATTGAACTTCATAAAATATTTTAACATGACCCAGTAGGAT
Source organism: Cheiracanthium punctorium (assembly GCA_038373885.1). Classification (NCBI taxonomy): domain Eukaryota; kingdom Metazoa; phylum Arthropoda; class Arachnida; order Araneae; family Cheiracanthiidae; genus Cheiracanthium; species Cheiracanthium punctorium. Next base: position 452,654 of record JAWZYV010012921.1, read on the forward strand.
GTTGACATTTCAATTTTTTTTTAAACATATTGATTTTAAAAGAAATCATCCCTTGTGCAAGAAGTTGACATCGGCAATTTATCTATTATTGCTGGTATTAGCAAAAAATATCTGGCCACAAATAGGTTAAGAGACCAAAACAGTTGTTTCTACGCTGTCAAGCATCTGCGAAATTTCCCATACACACACAGATCTTGCAGCAATTCCAGCCTGCCGCCTTTCATAAAATGCATTATGAAAGGATTTTCAGTTGGTCCCAACAGATAAGAGCATTTTATTTATTATTGACAAAGGCACACGATAATTCTCTCGGAAAAATTATCTTTTGCAAAACGGATAACTTCTCGTAAATTATCTCAAAATAACGAACACATCCAAAGTAGTGTTTGTCCGATTCTACGAACGATGATGCTATACTAGTTACTCGAAATTAAATCTTGGTTGTTAGAAGAAATTAGAAACATTCAGAGTAAGTATTTTTTTTTTTTGTTTTTATAACTTTAACGATGAATATTTTTTTTTTCAATTCCTGCTATTAGTTCATACTCTCCCTATACAGTGAAACCTCCCAGATCGGCCATCCTTGTATAGCGGTCAGTGGCGCAGAGAGGGAGGGGAAGCAGGGGAAAAATCCCCAGGGCCTCAGCTTGTGAAGGGGCCCCAATTTTGCTGTTTATATGATATTGCGTGTTGTCAATTTTGTAAAAAAAAAAAAAGTCCAAATTCAGATTATATCCCCGAATGTTTCAAATTAATTTTTGAATGAAATTACAAAAAGCCAGATAGAGCATAAACCACCCACTTGACAAAAACAAGGAGTGTTAGTGATTGAGTCTTCTTTTGCAAGAAAAGTAGACATTGAAGGTGTTATTCAACGGTTTGCCATGACTAAAAGTAGAAAAGATTTGTTTAACAAGAAATCATTTGGATAGTTGTAACATCTAGTTGTGCACCTCTCCTTTTGGTTCCATTCGACTGGATAGTTTATCTACAGGACTGCCCAAAACATTCGAAATACATTACGCTCAATGGGCCGAAACTCATTAAACTCGCATATCTCAAAAACTATTAGGCGTAGAATGTTGAAACTTTATATTTAGGATTGCTGTAACATCTAGTTGTGCACCTCCTCTTTCGATTCCATTCGACTGGATAGTTTATCTACAGAACCGCCCAAAAGATTCGAAATACATTACGCTCTATGGGCCGAAATTCATCAAAGCGTTTTTTAGAGGTATTGGGCTATTTCAAACGACTCAGAAGTGATGTATGCTGCAAAGAGTTAGAAAATGAATTTCTCCATTAAAAAAAGTGTCTTTATCATTTGTAGTTCTGCTACAGGAACACTCAAAAGATTTCCAATACATTACGGTCAATGGCAATTTTAGGGGCATTCATCCATTTCAAGCACAATACCGTCCTACCACATAAGTTAGGTAATGGTCCGACCACGGTCACGTGCCTCCCTCAAGAACTATGCCAAAAGTCGCCAAGCTTGGCGACTTTTGGTGTACGTGTGTGCATATTTAACTCTCAAATCTCAAAAACTATTATGAAATTTCATATATAAGAATGTTGTAACATCTAGTTGTGTATCTCGATTTTTGGTTCCAATCTACTGGAGAGTTTATTTACAGGACCACCGAAAAGAATTTTAGTACTTTAATGTCTATGGACATCTTCAATATAATACAACTGTAGACAGTCATTGTTTGGTACATGCCCAAAAACTTGCCGTCTGTCCTCGACCTTGGCGAGTTTTGGCGAAATATCGCCAAATTTGGCGATAGTCAGTCATTTGGTCCATGCCCAAAGTATCGCCATTTGTCATCGTTCTTGGCGAGTTTTGGCGAAATATCGCCAAATTTGGCGATAATCTGTCATTGTTTGGTTCATGCTTAAAATCTCGCCAAAATTTCGTCGACATTGACGAGTTTCGCCGAAATATCGCCAAATTTGGCGCCAAAAATTATTTCGTATTTTGTATAACACTAAAACTTTAACCCGTAGATTTTTGAACTTTTGTATTTAGAACTATTGTAATATATAACTGTTTTCCATATCTTTTTTGACAGCAATCGACTGAGAATTTATTTACAGGGTGAGCCAAATGACTTTAAATACATTGAGGTGTATGGATGCATTCAATTCATTGAAAGTCTGTGGTCAATGACTACTTTGGCTATCCCCAAAATCTCGCAGACTATCTCAAGTTTGTCGGCTTTTGGTGAAATATCGCCAAATAAAGTGTCAGAAGGAAATATTTCAAATTGAACTCAGCTTGGCGATATCGAAATGTTTGTCTAGAAACCGCTAAACCTTACTATTATTGATATTTTATCTCTTTCAAACAAATAAGTTTAGAGGAAGTGCGTCGAAAATATTTTTGTTCTAATGGACGTGCAAGGAAGTCATGTGTTGGACACATCAGATTTTTTTCCAAGGCACAAAGTTAAATAGTGGAATTAAGGGTATAGCCAGAGGAGAGACTATAGGCCTACAAAACCTCCGAAATTTCGAATTTTCCTTAACAAAATGTTAAAGATCACGACTTTCTATGAGAAATTCTGAAAATTCCACTTTTTTGGTCTACTGAAATTTTTTTGGCTGCCTGCTTGCATGGAAGTATGAATAAAAATAATATTTTTTCCAATACTGAGGAAACATGCCATGCAAAAATGTTAACGTTTCAAATACAGTTTCTCTATGGAGGTGACGAAACCTTCAAAACAAAATGATGGTATTTTTTAGAGCATGGATGTTTATTAAAGTATAATGCTCTTTTAAATTAATCATTTTAATTCTATTAATTATTTTCCAGTTACTTTTAATTTAAAGTTTCTTTAAATGATTAATAATTTTAATAAGGAATAAATGATTGATCTATTACGACATCAAAAGGATTTCTGGATAGCAAAGGGACTCCAAAGATTTTATCCCCGGGGCCCCGACTGCGCCTCTGATAGCGGTCACCCTTCTAAACGGCCAATTTTTCATGACACGGATTTTTCCGCTCATAGACTTAACGTTAAAATAACCTCTATCAGCCGCCACCCGACCTCCTCTAAACGGTCACGGAGTGGGATCGCCCATCTCACTTTTTCGGGAAATTCTACTCACTCCATGCTGTAATTTTGAGCGGAAAAACTGCAAGGTCAGGTTTATGATCGAATATAAGTCCCAGGAATAACTGGAATTGAATCTACAAATGAATTTTTGTCCCTTTCTGCCGCTAATTCCGTCCCTGACGAGGAATTTCCCGATGTTGGTGATGGCGAGCAAGATAAACTTTCAACACAAGCGACTTTAGGGAAAATCGATGAAATATTCGAAAATTCCGAAGCGGTTACAAACTAACAGGTTAGAGATCTACTTTTTAAAGTAAAAAACGAACTAGAAAAAATGGTTGTTTCAAAGAAAAGTAACAGCTTAAAACAGACACAAATTATATAATTTTTTCAAAAAAATGTAAGAAAGCATTCAATAAAGTACTATTTTCTCTTTAGATAAGTTTTATATTTTATTTTAAATAAGGAATATGTGCCAGACTTCTTTGTGTTACGCATTACAGCAATTATCTTATAAATAAAAAAACCCTTGAGAGCGGCCAAATATTATCGCTACGGTGGGGTGGCCGCTCAGAGAGGTTTCACTGTATTTATGCATCTTGTTCAAATTTTCAATCGTTAATAAAATACTTTTTATTCATCCACTTAAGTTCAAATGCAATTTTATTGAACTTGTAGTGGATGTCACTGGATGTAAATACAGTTTTTTTTCAAATATTAATTCAATCATTAAATTTAATTAATTAATTTTAGATCCTGTTAACGTGGGATTAAAAATGAATGAAAACAATAAACTAAAGAAACTGGATTAACGGTATCGGCCCTTCCTTCACAAACGGCCTGCATTAATTAATTAATAATTAGTAAATTAATTAAATTTAATAAAAAGTAACTAAAATAAAATTTTTCTTTGTTGACTAAATAGGAATCGACTTAAACTTTTTTTTTTTATATATTACTTGTTTATCTTTACTTTCACAAAGAAGAGTATTTAAACCGTTGATTATGTTAGCAAAACCACGCGATTATTTTGATGAGAGTAACTAGATAAAAATAATGAAATATATCTCTAATTGTTTTTAAAAATCAAAAGGTTGTCAGTTTGTCAAGTATGTATGTAGTGTGGCTGTTCCAAAAACACCAACCGCAGTTCTTACTCCTCAAATGTTGGTCACAAACACGTATAGAAAATTACAAAGTTAGGTATATAAAATTATATGAAATCGATTAAAAATTTCAGGGGATTAAACTTGATTAAATATATATTTTTTTTTTTTATCCGGACACCGTTTAAAATAATTCCCAATTAGTAAAATGTGCCTCATGTGTTAATTACGTGCTGCGCAAGATTTCAGGTTTCACCTGAGATATGGTTGTTGACGGGAGAGGCTATACATATACAATGTAAACGCTTCAAGCTAGATTGAAAACTTTTTTTTTTGAGTTTTATAATGGAGTTATTTTTAATACAAATTTCACTTCTGAAGAAGTGTTTTATGAAAGAAGAAAGATAAACATGGCACACTCATGAATTGTGATACACATTCCAAACTGTATTTATAAAGGTGGAGTATAGTTTCATGTTATTCCAGACTTCAGTAGGTTCGAGCTACATTCTTTTTGCAGTAAACTCTTCCATTATTAACCCTTTAACGCGCAGTGTTCCCGCTCTGGGAACACCCAACTCTGACGTTTTGACTGTTGCCAGTCACGAAGAATAGGTTTGATTTCTATAAAAATAGTGGCGGGTGACAGAGCTCCACGAGAATCCTTTACTTTTTAGCACGTCATTTCCCGTAAAAAAGTGGTCACGATAATTTTTAACAGCACTGACATCTGCTGAAATATGGAAGAATGCGAGAACAGCTGGATAGATGGCCCAATGCTGAAAAAAGGGCAGCCGTTGTCATCGCTCTACTTAACTACCAGCAAGATGGCGAGCGATCGAAACGTTCATCGCGTGCCACAGATCTAGAGACCCCTTTTTGACGACAGATGGCTGTGCGGCACAGCCATAACATAAACATAAACATAAAAACATGAATTTTAATGATTAAAACATGAAGGTTCATGTTTTAAACATGAAACTTCATGTTTTAATTATTGAACTTCATGTTTTAATGATTAAAATTCATGTTTAATAATGAAAACTTAAATTTTCGTGGATTAGAAATAAAAATATAATTCCATGGTCGGGTGCTGCTGAAACTGAGGATAACTTTCAGAATGATGTGAAAATGTATAGTTTCATGGTCGGGTGCTGCTAATTTTTGATAACATCTGTCAAAGTTAACTGGTCCCAACAACTGTATTTTTAATGAAGGGCTCCGACATTTGTCTATTTAATTGACAGACTGTACTTTGGATTCATAGGATAAAAATTAACAGCAACTGTAGATTTCCTAACAATGGCAGTTTTTAATTACGAATTTTATATGCCTATCCGAGAAACATGGAATTTCGGTAGCCGTACGGAAATGTCGGTTCAGGTTGAACGCCGACATCGGTATGGTGAAACTAACTCGATATCTATCGCATATCGACGGCTGACACTTCTCATGATATCGGAGACTGTGTTTTTGATTCTCGAACCAAACGTACTCAGACGCCAACTCGTTACAATACATTTCTGTGTGGGACTGTGTGGCCAAAATTCAATAAATATTTCTCAAACGCATCTGTTTTGTCGGATGTGACCAAGAAATAAAATTCTACTGTTCACCTTTTCTTGACGTTCAAGTTCTTATTTAAGTCAATAAAACTGTCTCCTGCCTTTGGCAATAGCTGTTGAAGCTGTATGAGCAAGTCGACAATGAATAACTGAGTCTGCGACGAATTTTACACTATGGCTGAAAACCGACAAGTGATTGATATCCACGACCGACACTGTTTGTTATCCGACTTATTAGCTATATTTCTTTTACAAACGGAACACTCTCAAACTGAGGTGAGCGATTTTAGTCCGACACCACGCCGATTTGTTGGACCAGCTTGCGCAATGTATATACAGGGTGACTGCTAATTCATGATACAAACTTTGAAGGCTGGTACAGGACATTGTAACTGTAAAGAAGTTATTGCTTAAGGTATTTTAAATTATTAAAACTGCGTTGTGATGGTTAGAAATCCAGGTTCGATACACTTAGTTGCAATAAAAAGACATTGAATACTTAAACTATTTTATTTGAAAGATACTATTGAAACATAAACTTGTTACAACGGATGGTGGTGATGGTGGCTCAGCGAAATAAAAAAAATACGGCCTATATGGACAGTGAAATTAAGATGGAATGATTTAAAAAATACACCAGCAGAGAATTACACATTGGCGAGAACAACAACTTGGCTGAGATAAATAACGCCAATTCCAGAGCAACCCTAAAAGTTAATCCAATAAAATTAAAATGACGTAATCGCGAGCAAATATCTTTAAAGATGAGGCAGGGCAACAGAAAAAACATACGCCAGCAGGATGCCAAACAGGGGAAGCAAAAAGTTCGTTGCTATTGCAAACGGGCGTAATATAATCTATTTTTAGCTCAGGACGACGCCACCAGGCCTCATTTAGAGGAATAAACTATTAAGAATAATGCACACGGGAAAAGCCAATATAAAGATTTAAAAGCCGAAGTGACTGAAAAACGAGAATAGAAATGATTTAGAATTCTTGATTTTGGATAGATTACATTAAAGAAAGTCAAATTAAATGATTATTAAATTAGATGTGTGATCTCCATCACAGTAACTATCACATTTTGTATAGGGATGTACGGTCAAAAGTGAAGCGTCGAAGTACAAACATGGGAAAGAACACATGACAGGGAAAGTCTTTATTTTTATGACGAGTTTACGAGTGGAAATTAATTTACAATAAGTGTTTAAAATTGCGTCCGTCAACATTGATACATGCTTGACAGCGTTGGTGCAGCGATGGTCGAACACTTTCAAAGATACAAGGAATTTCACGCACACGTGCAGCAGCTAAGGATACTCGAGTCGTTCGAGACCTTCATCGGAGTCTACTGGAGTGGCACAAACGTCACTCTTCAAATGTCCCCATAAAAAGAAATCGAGGGGCGTCCGATCGGGATGGTCAAGAGATAGATCCATCTCGACCAAAACCATCGCATGCCAAATGCCGCATTCCAGTACTGATGAAACATCTAAGGGGAAGTGGGCTGGCGCTCCATCATGCTGAAACCACATGCGGTTCCTAATGGTGAATGGACGAAAACTGAGATGAGAATGGCCTCTCTTCCTCAAATCAACGTCGACTGACCCTCTACCGGCTACGGAAGCAACTACTAACTCCGTTTTCCCTCCGTCTCCTGCATTTGTTCTTTCCGTGTCTGTGCTTCGACGCTTCACTTTTGACCATACATTCCAATACAAAAAAATCTGGAGTGACTCCACTCGACTTTCCGAACACTTACGATTAAGATCATGACCAAGCATTTAAATAAATTTTAATCGATGAATCATTCAAACATATATTCCAAACTGAAGCTCAATCGAATGCGCCGTTTAAACGCTAGCGCACTTTCAATAATTTCTCCCCATATGCCATAATGTAAAAGAAATCTTTGTCATAGCCGTGTAGAAAAACTATAAGTCCTATACACATCAAAATCAATGCCGGTCTTACGATGGTGGTTTATAATATATATATATACCCAATTTGAGCTCAATCGAATGTACCGTTTAAACGCTAGCGCACTTTCAAGAATTTCCTCCCATAGGGCATAATGTAAAAGAAATCTTTGACGTAGCCCTGTAGAAAAACTATAAGTCCTATGCACACCAAATTCAATACCGGTCTTGCGACGGTAGTTTGTAGCATATATACCCAATTTGAGCTCAATCGAATGCCCCGTTTAGGAGCTATCGTGTTTACTAACATACTCACAAACAGACACACACACACACACACACACGCATACGTACATCTCGTAAAAATAGCACAATTGAATTCACAAGACCTCAAAACGTGTCATTACACCAAAATCTCGAAGCCGAATTTTTTCATGATTACAATACTTTCCTTATATGGTACATGTTCGGAAAGTAATAAGATTGTTACAGTGTACTGTACCAGCCTTCGAAGTTTGTACTATGAATTAGCAGTCACTGTATACAAGATGGTTATAATTAATCCTGTTTAGGTCTACAAAGCTAGAAGCCATTCTGGTGTAGATAGTTAATTGAAACTGGGTGAATGTATGTTACATGGACAATAGGAAGAAGGAATCTGCAATTAAAAAATTGTTCACATTTCGACACTAGATGGCGCTTTTCACGTAAGAAAGACTTTGCAAAATTAAAGCATTTTAAAAAGGCCAGTAGTCAAAACCATATTACCATTAAGTTTATTTTTTTCATGCAGTAATTTATCGCAGTAATGCGAGTATCTACGCTTCAAGCGTTTACGGAAAGACCCTTGAAGCGCTTATCTTTCAACATCCGATATTCTCGCAATGCTGTCGATAAAGTTCTGCAGTTCTAATAAAAAAATTACTTAATAATTAGCAGCATTTATTGTCTGCTGGCCTTTTTAAAATGCTCCAAATTTGCATAGGCCCTGTTCTTGAGCTTTTTCAAGTGTCGATATTCTCGCAGTGTTACTAATAAGTTATTTCAATTCTCATGAAACAGCATGATCCCTTCAAATCGATTTTTCTTATTTCAAGGCATGCTAAAGAATGGTTATACGACCTAAAATACTAGTCTTTTTTAAAACGCTCCAAACTTTTATAAAATATATCTTTTCTACGTGAAAAGCGCCATCTATTGGTTGAAATTTGAAGTTTTTTTTATTGCTGATTTCTTTTCCCCGTAGTCCATGTAACACATTTAACACGAAGTCCATTAGAACGGCCTCTACATAGATCTAAATAGGATTACTTTAATTCTAACCACACTGAATATGCAGGGTGTTTCAAAAGCGTTAACACCGTTTAATTCTTTATCTATCAGAGATAAGTGGGCAATGAAAATTAAAAAAATTTTCAAAATAAAGTAAGAGAAAAGACTATAAGAATGAAAATCCTTTCGTTAACTTTTTAAAAGTTACACTTTTTAAATTTGTACTTTAAGTAAGTGTGGTCAGGCCCCGTGCAACAAAAAATCTCAAAAACAGCAAACGAGCAAAAACAGTAAGATGTGCCTCATACAGTAATGTGGTGATGAATAAAATTTTAGCTTTTCATCATAAAACGTCTGAGACATATCTTTAAACAAAGATGGTCTGCGGCTCTACATGAATTTGAATATGAACATTAAATGCTAGAGTGCAAAAAATTATTTTCTTTAGTAATTTCTGCGCGACGCCCGAAACGCGATCATACGACGTGATTTTTCCCCTTCGACAGCAGTCAAAAAGTGGTTTAAGTCAGTACTTATTCATCTTCATATCTCTGACACTTTCTAGGATATCGCTCTCAAATTTTATATATCACCTCATATTAGGGTGTACCCTAATTTCAACCTTTTAATTTTTTAAACGCCCGCCCCGTAGCATTGATGTAAGAGGGGCTGTCCCCACATGAATTTGAATATGAACATTTAACGCTAGAGCGCAAAAAATTATTTTCTTTAGTAATTTCTGCACGACGCCCGAAACACGATCATACGACGTGATTTCTATCCCTTCGACAGCAGTCAAAAAGTGGTTTAAGTCAGTACTTATTCTTCTTCATATCTCTGACACTTTCTAGGATATCGCATACATGTAAAAAACAGGACTGTCCTTCCAAAAGCAGGACGTTTGGTCACTTTAGTGTAGCGCCCATACGAAAAAAATTTCCAATAAGTAAAAAGTGCCCTATTCACTAATGAGGCGATGGAGAAAATTCCAGCCCTTCATAAACCGTCTTAGAGGTATCTTTAAGTAAGTGTGGTCAGGGGCTAAACAAGAACATGTAAATGTTCGTCGCTAGAGTCCAAAAAGTTAATTGTCTTTCATAATTTCTGTATGTCATTTGAAACTGAAGAATGCCTACCCGCCTATTATTTAAAAAAAAAAAAAAAAAAAAAAAAAATCGGTCGTTTTCACGAATTTGCAAGACAGCTCGAATACTTCGTAAAATCATCTGCTCGTAAAAACAAAGGTTCTTAAAAGCGAGGGTCGACCGTACTTTTTTTTTTTTTTTTTGACATCTTTCTCTATTTGGTAGATCGCCACGCTGAATGATGGTACGGCTTGATGAACTGACATTCTCTACAACCACCTGGACCGTGGTAATTCTGGTTGCATTTACTGTTGCAAGGTGTTTGGCCGTTCCGCAAAGGATAGGTAAGTAGTTGTAAGTTTTAGTGTGATTGCACCATTCTTGTACTATTTTCTCAGCCTCCTCTAAAACCCAACCACTTGTAAACTACATGAATCTTTAATCTTTCATCCCAATAGAAAATACCCGGTGTTAAAGGTTGATAAAAAACACAGCTATTTTAAATATTCAACTACAAGCTCTACCAGTGCCGCAGTGGTCTGGGCGCTAAACTCGTTCCATAAGAACAGGACAAGTGAAGCAACATCCGCCTTGGCCAGTGCTTGGGAGGGCCATCTGACTCGACTGCTGTGGGACTGTGTACGCTAATGGGAGCTGGTGCACATAAAACCCGTCCGTAGCTCCAATGTCCTCCAAGTTGTTAAACGATACCTCTGGGGGTACCGATTTCAGGGGGGTGGTTCCTCCTCTGGAATAGGTTCAAAATTAGGGACCAACGCAGAAGTCCAACCCTTTCGGGGGTCATCTTCCGAGGACAGTGCAATCTTCTATCCCTGGACAAGACAACAACAACAACAATAACAAGCTCTACCTCATTCTCTACTAGTTTCACACTTTATTCATGCATCGCACATAATCGCTTTTATACAAACACCGACTTTCTAATAAAACACCTATATTAATCACTCGGGACACCTTTTAAAGTTTCTCTAACAGATTATTTTACTTCTAATGGAAGGCGAATACATTTAAATAAAATACAAAATGTTAAAAGAACAGAATAGAACAAAAGAAGTTTGCTGTCGCCCATAATGCAAAGTTTTCTCGTTTGCCAGTATTGCAGCACGCCAGCAAATCTCTAGCACTAAGGGCTGAACAATAGGATAGATGCAAAGAATCTATTTCATCATTGGAGCCACCAACGGCATAGCAGGACGAAAGCAACAACTTCACTTTTGGAAGCAGCTAGAACATATCGCAGAAGATCAAACGAAGGTTTATAACTATTTCTGCTGACCAGTTCTGTATAAGATGTCCACATATCTAACCAGTTACTTATCTAAGCAGAACATTTTCCGGAATATTTCGGCCTTGAGATGAAATTTTAAGCCAGAGCCTTAGCCTGAAATATATTTTAATATTGGTTCGATGATTTAAACTTGGTCGGTGTGCGTGTTTCTTGTTATGGCAACGCGCTGAATCCTCAATATGGATTAGATATCAAATTAAGCTTCAAAGTCTCGTAAAAGCGTTTGCAAGTAGGTAAGTAAACTCTGAAGTTCAAGCCTGGTCGGAGTTGTTGGGGAGCTGGAACCTGAAGTAGGTTTACAACCATGAAGGAGTCAAACATTTTCCCACTCTCTTGTTGGTGGAGCAGAAGTGTGAGATTTTTATGTCTCGTTTGTGTAAGGATTTTGAAATCCAGTGCATCAAAAATCGTCATTTAGAAAATGTATAGAAAAGTTTCTCTATTTTGAACGAAAATTCGATGCTTCATACTGATTATGCATTTTTAATTTAAAGTATTCGTGGTATTTTCATCTTGAAGCGTATTTTTATTTGCTACGAAGCCTTCCTTTATTTAAATAGCGATTTTTTTTCCAGTAAAACTTTTTTTTTAATTAGATGTAGAAGAAAAGGCTTCCGGTCCCAAAGTACTGTTGAGTGTTTCATCGCTAGCTTCTCATACGCCTGACGGAGCCATTACGGAACGACTACTGGAGCTCAACTGGTATGAAGCACCAGCTGGTCTGAACGAGGATTCCACGTCTTGGGTCGGACTTTTCAACCATGATCCAGCTGAAGGCTTCAGCGATCCACTGGAGCGTGCCGCCACCAGCACAAACCTAGATGGTTACTACCGGACCAAGATACCTTTTCCCCAAATCAAATTCGATGCCAGTAATCTGACTGACAGTTGCCTTGGTTACTGGATAGGTGAGACTTGTTTCATGCTTTGTTGTCTTGTTTCATGCTTAGCAGTCAACTATGCAAAATCTATTATCGAATAAGCATGGGCGTCGCCTGACTGAAAATTTTGGGGCTTCCCTGTGTTCTCCTGACGCTACGCCTGTGGCATTGGGCTTGACGCTTTCGTATGAAAAGTTAAGTACGAAGCCTCAAGGAAGTGTAAGGAAATAATTTTAATTTTAACTATCCTTTATAACGCTTGCATTTTGATCATGACATCTTTTGATCTAGAGATGTTTATGACATGCATTTAGATCATGCCTATAACGTGGTTTAGGGGAGTTAAAATATTATTAAATTTACTTCGTAGTTGTACGTCGATCGTAATTAGTAGTTGAAGTACAGAGCATCGCAATGCACATGAACGGAGTAAATTATGAGACAAAATATTACTTTAAATGTTTTATTATAAAGCAAGGAATTATTAAATAACTATTGATACATATTGGTGGCGGTGGCTGGCGGCCAGGTAAGAGGCAGTAATTAACATACTTCTAGATCAGTATCCAAAATAGAAGTCCATGAGAGAACGCGAAATTGCCTGGTGGCCAAATTGGCGAGAACCGATGCAGGAACATTAAACGGAAACCAAATAAAACGCCAACAACAAATCCGTTTGTGACAGGCGCTGTTGTCCAGTAGCGCTATCAAATAGAAAGAATTTTAAAAACCAGACTCGCCAAAAAGGATGAAACAAATAATGTAACAGCTAAATTGTGCCCCAAAATGAAAACCAATGTTACTTAGATTTGTTATCTTATATGGTCTTAAACAAACCATCGAAAATGAAATGTTCTTAATCAGAAGAAAACGCAAAGTAATATATATAACGGACATGAAAACGTTGGGCAGAGAAGTTATTTTAAGAGCAAGACTGACGCCTTGAACTAAATATTAATGTAAAAACAGGCACACCGAAAATCTTTTAAAACGGAAGCAAAAGGGAATATATAATTTTGATATTTAAAATGCTGAAATATACTAAATTTAGAATAGAAAAGCCAAACACAAATTAATTAAAAAAAAATTTGATGAAACTATATCACAACACCCATAACCATAATCAAAGTAGAACCCTTTGACTTATCTCATGAGCAATATGAAAATAACCATGAATTTCAATACTGTTTATCTTCAACAACTTTCACGCCTGCTTTCTTCAACAACATTCCTCCACCCTCCGTCCATATTATGCATATGACCATAGATTTAGGAATACCAAGATTGCTCATCCAATGTTCCTAATCGTGTGCTTTTTGTTGCCAAAAACGCACCCCATTTCTGCCACTATCATGGCTGCCGTCGATGTAAAATAGTACATTCGTTGCAATACTTCAGAAAAATAAATAAGTTCGAGGGAAAATATTTCTATACGAGTACTTTTTAAAATACAGATCGTTCTAAAATGATTGAAAATACCATTATAATTTAAGTTATTGCCATTCTGCGCATGCGCATGCCACTATCGTGGCTACCATTTGGAGGCAACAAGTTTTCTCTCGTTATGCTCAATCTAGAGATTCCTATATCTATGCATATGACCAACTTAAGTTTTTTGAAAGTACGTTTGAAAACTAAATCTTGCACTCTGTCAATCTCCTTTCAGCATATGTCAATCAGAACCGACTGCTGGCCAAGTCTTGCATCAGGGCTAGACCCCGTTGGATGGAAGAAATGAGAGACGTCATCGGAGACCGAGCACTGAAAGACATCATGATACCGGGAACGCACAACGCTGGCAGCTACGAGCCTTATCGTCCCGAAAGGAATACTGCCAAAATCAAATACCAGATCTGTCACGACGAGGACATCTTCAACCAGCTGGTTTACGGCAACCGATTCCTGGACTTGCGCGTCATTTACCAACACGTGTCCGGCAGCGACGAAAAATTCTGGATCACTCACGCCTACTTCAGGACCAACAATACCGTGAAGGACGTCCTCTTGCAAATCAAGCGATTCCTGGACAGCACGAATGAGATTGTCATTGTCGATTTTCACATGTTCTACCTGGGTTTGTTCGACAGCTTTGTAAAGGACCGGCATACTAAGCTGATGAAGCTCATCGTCGGCACCCTGGGCGAATACATGATGAACTATCGATCTTTCGAGTACTCGGCCACTTTGGACGACATCTGGGGCAGCAACAAGCGACTCCTCGTTGGATACGACTCGGAGCATAACGTACAGAGCTTGTTGTTGTATCCTGGAGTCTATCACTTGTGGCCTAACAAAGAAACAAGACCAGAACTGGAACAGTTTTTCGAATTTAGAATGTGCAGTTTCAGACACCGCGGTTTGTGGTCTGCTATGGCAGAACTGACGGCAACTACGTCGGGCGTTTTGAAGGACAAATACGGAGGCTTGCGTGCTATGGCGCAGGACGTCAATGTTCACGTCACCAGGTGGTTCCGGGAACGTTGGTGGAAGTGTGCGAACATCGTCGCGACAGACTTTTTCTTAGGCAATAATATTATTGACGTGTCTATTGAAGCGAATGCTAGGAAATATGGAATGAATAATATTATTCCCTAGAATAGAAGACTTCTGTCAAAATTTTTATAAATTCAAAATTTTTTGTAGACAATTTTTTTAAAAAGAAAAATCGAGTGAAATATGTTTTTTGTGTATGAGGATATTTTGTGAATAATATTCCATTCTTACATTTGAAGCATAAATTGCTTGAGTTTGGACCTTAGTAAACTGATTGGAGCACCACAGAGAAATGTCTGTAATTCACCTACGAATGAAGTGAACGTATGTAGAAGTGACGCATGTGTTGACTGATTTAATTTTTCATCTCAAGTACTTATAAATGAATAAATAAAATAATAATTAAGAACTTATTAAATCTCCAGTTTTGTTTTCTTAACGGTATAATTTTTTAATAAGAAAAACAAATTAAGGTAACTGACGGCCATAGGCGCAACCACGGAGGCCCCTTAATAAAGTTAGAGTGTTATAAGTGAAAAGGCTTTAAAAATTGAAAAAGGTAACTAATGAATTGAAGTATTTTATTTTTAAAAATTATCGTCAGTTTATTTCTAAAATACTTAAAAAAAAAAAAAGACGCTGGATTTTAAATAAATACTTACAGTTAGTGTATGAAACACAGTTTAACCCACTTATGCCAAGTGTCTCTTTTTTGGGACCGCATTTTCGCTATCAGTCGAAAAGGTTATTTATATTTCCTAGCCTTTATTCACGAGTATTGAACCTCAACTCCACAAAATATTCTAACAAGACCAATTAGGATTGACATTTCAATATTTATACATAATGATTTTAAAAGAAATCATCCCTTGTTCAAGAAGTTGACATCGGAAGTTTATCTATTATTGCTGGTATTAGCAAAAATCGAAAAAAGTCACAAAAATATCTGGGCACATCATGGGTGAACTCAATTACAACGTCGCTGAAAATATCGGATAATTACTTATGATTCTATAAGGAGCTACATTGATAGTGAGCTAGTGCTCTATGGGCAAGTCAAGTGTTTCAGAATGACGCGATTTCATAGTAGACGCCGCTTAATGGGATCACATCGGGCCGATCCGATTTTGATAACTATCAGCGATCGATTATAATAAACGAAAAATGCAAATTTAAAAGGGGCAAGTAGTAATGGTGCGGAGAGGACGATTTCAGCAGAAAACATTTACTTTAACATAATGAACATGGGCTTAAGTTACTTAGAGCAAGGAGTGGGTCAATAGCCCCCACCCACCACCACCACCAATAAAAAAATTAAGAAAATTCAGTTTGAAAATACTTTCTACAATAGCAAACATTTTGCCCCCCCCCCCCCGAATATTAAATGCTAGTTTACGCCATTGACAATGTTCGCCATGTTTTGAGTTCAACATTTCACCATACAATGGACCTAAATTAGCTGCAATCTTCCAAAGGAGAAACGTTGAACCACCATATGGTTAATTGAGCAATTTAAGCACCCAATCATGATTCCTCCAAAAAAAAAGGTTACAGCTAATTTACGCCATCTTATGGTTAATTACTATTATTAACAGTGCACGATCTTCGCCTTGAACCTCTCGTCGAAATGGATTCAATTGGACTAAAATTTTATAATATTTAGCGATGTAGCGATCACATTAAGCGATTAATTTTGCTTTAATTGGAATACGTCTATTCGAGACCAGAGGTTATTCATAATATTAAACGAATTATAACATAAACCGTGATTGCAGTAAGCGCGGCATCTACTGTAATAGTAAAGATAAATCATGTTGAATGCATTGACTGCAAAATATCTTTCCCTATTACAAAATTATGACTCATACGCGAACAATTAATGGGGTCGTCCTCTCTATGACAAAGACGTGAAAGATTCCCTGTCTCTGTTTGTCGCAATTTCCCAGTATGGCTTTCTAAACGTCCCTCTGCAGTCAAACGTTTGCTCGAGCAAACGTTGGACCACAACAAGGATTAACCAAGCCACAACAAGGATTAATTGCCACTGTCTTGTTGGAGACCCTGAATGATATCGTCGCTGGTACGTTGTGTCTTTGCCAACGATTCTCAACATATTCTTTCGTTCGATTTCAGAGGCAAGAACTTCGGGATTTCCTCTCCGAATCTTTATCAGTTTCATCGGAGGCTTCATGCAAAATTCAGTGTTTGTTCCTGCCGCAAGAGCCCACTTTTTCTCAAAATCTCTTATACTCATTTAGTAAAGCATTGGAGCCCTCTGCCCTCCATAGGCAGAAGATACTTCTTGTAAAGGTTTACTTTAAACACAAAGCACAGGCTTAAAATCCTTCTTTATTTCATCAAATCCTACAGTTCACATGTTTATGATCTGTTTCAGTTACTGATCACAGAACACTTTTGTCTGAAAAAAAAAAAAAAAAAAAAGAAACGTAAAATTTTTAAATCCACTCTAACTCATTTATGCATAGTGTCAATTTTTTTTTTTTTTGGGGGGGGGGGAGCGACATTTTCGCTATCAGTCGAAAGCGTTGTTTATTTGTCCTAGCCTTTATTTACGAGTATTGAACCTCAACTCCACAAAATATTTTAACATGACCCAGTAGGATGTTTACATTTTCAATTTTTATACATATTGACTTTAAAAGAAATCATCCCTTGTTCAAGAAGTTGACATCGGCAATTTATCTATTATTGCTGGTATTAGGAAAAAATATCTGGCCACAAATGGGTTAAGAGACGAAACAGTTGTTTCTACGTTGTCAAGCATCTGCGAATTTCCCATACACGCACGCCTTGCAGCAATTCCAGCCTGCCGCCTTTCATAAAATGTATTTTGAAAGGATTTTCAGATGGTCCCAACAGAGATAAGAGCATTTTATTTATTATTCACGAGGGCATATGATAATTCTCTCAGAAAAATTATCTTTCGCATAACGGATAGCTTCCCGTCTCAAAATAACGAACACCATCCAAAGTAGCGCTTGTCCGATTCTACGAACGGTGATGCTATACTAGTTCCGCGAAATTAAGTCTTGGGAGCTAGCAGATATTAGAAACATTGAGAGTGAGTATGTTTTTTGTTTTTATAACTTTAACGATGAATATTATTTTTTTTTTTCAATTCTTACAATTAGTTTACACTCTCCCTATAAATATTTATATAGCTTTTTCAAATTTTCAATCGTTAATAAAATAATTTTTATTCATCCACTCAAGTTCAAATACATTTTTTTTTAACTTGTAGTGGATGACACATGATGTTAAAACAGTTTTTTCAAACATTAATTCATTCATTAAATTTAACTAATTAATTTTAGATCCTGTTACGTGGAATGAAAACAATAAACTAAAAATGAATGAAAACAATAAACTAAACAAACTGGATGAACGGTATCGGCACTTGCTTCACAAACGGCCCTTCATTAATTAATTAATTTAATTCAATAAAAAGTAACTAAAATAAAATTTTTCTTTGTTGACCTAAATAGGAATTGACTTTAAATTTTTTTTTTTTATCACTTGTTTATCTTTACTTCGAAGAAGGCTTGTTCCAAGAACACCAACTGCAGTTTTTACTCCTCAAATCTTGATCACAGACATGTATAGAAAATTACTAAGTTAGAACAAATGAATATATAGAGATAATCTGAAATCGATTAAAATTTTCAGGGAATTAAATTTGATTAAATATAAAATTTAAATTTTTATCCAGACACCGTTCAAAATAACTTCCAATTAGTAAAATATGCTTCATATGTTAATTACGTGGTGCGCAAGATTTCAGGTTTCACCTGAGATATGTTTGTTAGATTTTTTCTTGCGTGCAGTTTTTTTTTTTTTAAAATAGGAATTTCAATTCTGAAGAAGTGTTTTATGGAACAAGAAAGACAAACACGGCACAATTCATGAATTATGGTACACATACCGAACAATATTTATAAAGGTGGAGTATAGTTTCATGTAACTCCAAACTCCCGTAGGATCGAGCTACATTCTTTTTGCAGCAAAATCTCCCATTTTTAACGGAATCGGCAAACGTACTCTTAACCAAAAACGAACAAAAAAAAAAAAAAAAAAAAAAAACCTCGCCGCAGTTTCACTGTGCCAAAAGCAAGCAAACACTTCTTCAAGTGTGACTGGCTTTGCGATTTCAAGCATCTCAAATCATCGAGAGTTCTTTATACAGGGATGTACCATCTGCTCCAATTGCTCCAAATTGTGCCAAATCAATCCTGATGCGCCAATCTGCTACACAAAGATCGTTTTTGGACATTTTTGCTCCAAATTCAGTTTTTAATTTCTCCAAAATTCATTGCTACATTTTTAATTTTTCCATATTTGTTGAAAATGTTGGTAAATCTCCCGTATTTTTACAAAAATCATCACACAGTCAAAGCATTCTTATTTCATTCTTTCTCTATTGATCTTTAAAAAGAATATTTTTTCTTTGGCATCCCTTTGTTTAAACCTACAATTCCTTAAGAGTAAAAATTGATCCCTGTTTTAAATTTAATTTTATATAAATTGATAATTTTTTATTACCAAATTTTTAATAAGACGCTGATGGTAGTTAATATAGTTTAATAAACATTGTATTTTTGATTTAAGTCAGATATTTTGCATAGCAATATATGTAATAAATGAATTTTTTATATTTTTTTTCATAAGCTTCTGATTCTCCCCCGCCCAAAAAAAAAAAAAAAAACTAGTTTTTGTTATTAGCTAAGAATTTTTAAGTACCTCCTTAAGTTTCCTTTTTAAGATGGCATTCTTTAATGACTTTTCCCTTTCCCTCCAAAAATATTTTCCGTTTCAAAATTTACATCCTTGTGCTCTAAAAGTGACTTTTTTATGCTCCACAAATTGCTTCAAAATTCAATTTCAGCTGGCACATCCATGTTTATACATCAATACGCCAAAACTTTTTTTTTTTTTATATATACTTTGGATTCATTGGATAAAAACTATCAACAATTGTAGATTGCCCAACAATAGGAGTTTTTAATTTCGATTTTTATGTGCCCATCCGAAAATCATGAATCTTGGTAGCCCCAAGGAAATGTCGGTTCAGGTTGAACGCCGACATCGGTATGGTGCAACTAACACAGGAAAAACTTCCTTTGAACCAATCGAGATGAGACTTCAGATATAGTTATTCAGAGGTATGAGCACGAGGTTGGGGTTGTTTAAAACAATAGAGTTCTCGTGTTTACAGTTATAGTTAAAAAATTTCAAAATTTGCAAATGGCAACACCCTATTTTTGTTATAGAAAGTTGACCAGCGCATTGAAAAATCATTATATTTTCTGCCAAATGTCACACCTCACTACCCATTCAGTTTAGAATATTTCTCATTAATGTTTTGAGTTGACTGTGGACATCGCAGATTTTAATACACTGCTGGCCACCCAAATTGCAACACCAAGAAAAACAAGAGATATCACAACAAAATTTATTGTGTAGATAACATGTTGACCAAGTAACAAATGATTAAATTTACAGCATTCTATGAAGCGTGGTTCCTGCCAAAATCAGTACCCAGAGTAGCCGCCGTTGTTGGAGATCACAGCTGCCACACGCCTCGGCATTGATTCAAAGAGACTTTGAATGTGTTCTTGGGGTACAGCAGACCAAGCAGCTTCCACACGTTGCCAAAGTTGATCTGGTGTGACAGCTGGGGATGAACTCTGGGTCAGTCGTTGAGCAACCATGGACCACATGTTTTCTATCGGCGAAAGATCCGGAGAGCGCGCCGGCCAGGGAAGCAATTCAATCTGGTGATTGACGAAGAACCCTTGGACAATGCGTGCCACGTGTGGCCGTGCATTATCCTGCTGAAATATGGCTGTTGGCAAGCCCTGAAGGTAAGAAAGGACAACTGGCTCCAACACCTCGGAGATGTAGCGCTGGCTAGTTAAAGTACCGGCAATGCGTACTAGAGGAGTGCGAGAGAGATATCCGATACCGCCCCATACCATAATACCCGGTGCAGGACCAGTGTGACGGTGCATAATGCAGCTGTTCAGCATCCTCTCTCCACGGTGTCTCCAGACTCGAATCCGACCGTCGTGGTGTTGCATACAGAAGCGTGACTCGTCAGTAAAGAGAATTTCATTCCATTCTGTCGTCCACATCCTTCTTTCATCGCACCATTGGCGGCGGAGACGTCTGTGGTTCCGCGTCAGAGGTAGACAAAGCAACGGACGTCTTGCGGACAGACCATTCTGCTGTAAACGACGTCGAATGGTACGCGCAGACACTGGATGATGCGTTACAGACTGAATCTGCTGTGATATGGTTCGTGATGTGACTGAGCGGTCCGTCACTGCCATGCGTACAATCTGCCTGTCATCACGTGACGTGGTGCACTGAGGTCGATGCGGTCGATCACGTCTGTCCGTCGTACCCTCCTGCACCCAACGATCACATATCCGCATCACAGTTGTTTGGTTTCGTCCAATACGACGACCGATTTCCCTGAAAGATAACCCACAATCTCGGTAGGCCACTATCCTTCCTCTGTCAAACTCGGATACTTGATCAAAAGATGATCGTTGTTTCCTACGAGGCATAATTTATCGTTTTTTTGAAAAAAAAGCAAGAAAAACACAATTGCTGTACTTGAAACCGTCGAAATCTCCAAGCCTTAAATAGCGCTTTGAGGTGGCGCCACAGGCGCGCTTGATGTGCGTCTGCGCTGAAATTCTAATCATTTGCATATCTCACCTCAGCTAATGCATGTTGTAAATTTCATATTATTTGCATGCTTCCTTCAGGGTGTTGCATTTACGATGGCCAGCAGTGTATTTATTTTTTAAAAAAATTTTACATTTCTTAAAACAACATAGGATTAATTGGAATTAAGTCATATGGTAAAACTATTGTTTATAAACAAAACATAACCTGTAACAATATTTCAAAAACTTTTACATTGTTAAAAGCATTTTATGAATACCTTATCATACCGTTTCAAAGATTGAATGATTAAACATTGTTGGAAAGGCGGAAAATTTGCAACAATACAAGTGTATGTTAAAAAGTTGAAAATTCACGAATATTATGCGATTTCATCGTGCTTTTGATTTGTGAGATTACTTGCTGATTTTACTTAACCTTTTGTGCTGCTAATTATTTTTTATTTACGAATACTCTGACACGTTTATACTTATTACTACCTGTTTTTGCGATACGTTTGATCTCTGAAACTACAACTCGGAGATACGTTTGCCTTCTGGGCAAAACAGCCATTTTTTCTTTGCTTGTCTATCCATTGAACGAAAACATGTCGGAGTCTGTTGAAGAATATTTTAGTGTTGGCAGTTCAGGTATTGAATCCTACGTAACTGCTCCGGAGCCCCGTCTGAAGCCTGTCCGTCCGGCTCCACTGGCTCCTCCGCTAGCAAAGCCTGTTCGTCCGGCTCCGTTTCCTCCGGAGGAAATTCTGTATCCTCCGGAACTTATGGAACGTTTTTTAGAAGACTGCGTAAAGAAGTCTTCTCTGAAAATGAAATTAATGAAGTTTGTGTTTCCATTTATGTCGTGCTTCAAGCCGTAAAATCCACGCAAACTTCAAAACATATAATTTTATATTTTACTCACAAATTAACTCCAGTTTTTATGAACAAAAGTAAATTTCCTTCGAAAAGATTTTTTAACGATAATAATAGTCTCTGTAGAAGTTGTTTTACAACATTTTGATTACAAAAAAGATTTTCTTTTCTCATCATCCATCTTTAGTGGGCTTTCTGAAACAAATATTTCCAGCAGCTTTTTAACTTGACCTTCAGGGCTTTCATCCTAGCATGTCTCCATAATCCATCGAAAGAAAGAAATGTCAAAAACTCCGCACCCCATTCAGCTGTGAGAATTGGATGACAGAAGTATTACAGATTCTTACTAAGCAAATTCTAGTAGACTCCAAAGACTGGAAATAGATTTCGAACTAAACAATCATCAATATTTCAACTGTCGATAACCAGGAAGAAATTCCATGCATTATCCAACAAGAACATTTCTCACATTCTCAAACCTCTGCATCTAAGGCATTTAAAATAGTATGTCTCCATCATCCATCCAAAGCAAAAACTGTGAAACTCGCCACAACATTCAACTCTGAACATAGGATGACCAGGATTATTGTATCCTCTTATTAAACAGGCTGTAGTAGACTTCAAGAGACTAGAATGATGGTTCAAAATCTGTTGAACCAAAATAGATTTTAAACTATATAATCATCAATATTTCAGCTATCGATAACCAGAGACAATTTCTATATATTATCCAGCAACGAACATTTCTTACATTTTCAAACATCTGCATTTAAGACATCTACAATGGTATGCCTCCTAACAGGTATCTGAAGCAAGAACCGTGAGACTCCTACAACATTTAGCTCTGAACATTGGAACCCCAAGGAACTTATGAGCATATTTGGTATACATCATTATTCAACAAATTCTTGAAGAATGCAAAGACTCAAAAGATTTAAAACCGGATGGTTGTCTACCAATGTTTCGACTACTGATTTCCAGCAACAACTTCTACATTTTTTCCAGAAACGAGTATTTTTAACAAAACTCTATTTTGAGACATTTACAAAAGCATTTCTTAATCATTTATCGAAAGCAAGAGCCGCGTTATAAGCCACAACATTCAGATCTGAACATTCGAAATCTAGAACTTGTTCAACAAATTCTTTAGAAGATCAATAGATTTTGAAATCACAAAGTACCAGTTACTTCAACTATTGATATCCAGATTCACCTTCTATATGTTTTCTTGCAAATAACAGCCCTCACAGGTAAAAGCTTCTGAATTAAAGCATTTGAAATAGAATGTCTCCATCATCCATAAAAAGCAAAAATCATCACCTGCCTCAATATTCAGCTCTGAACATAATTTCTAATTCAAGAAATTCTACAACACGTTAAAAAGGACTTGTACAGCACGGTAAGAGAAAGGGGCAGATGTTTCTACATTACCTGTTAACATTGCTGATGCTGTTCACGCTAGCGCTTCGAGCCGGAACTGAACCGGAAACCGGAAAAAACCCGTTATTCTGAGTCGGAACGAAAATCAGAACTAAACCGAAAACAAAATATAGGTTTGTTTGGGTTCGATATATCTTCAGTCATTTTGTTGCTGTAACCAACTTATTAATACTGTATACTGTAACCAACGTATCAATTAAAAAAAGAATAAACGCTTTTAAATTTTGATGGAATTACATTTTTGTTTAAGATATAATTATATTTTTGCAGGCCCGGACTGGGAGGGTAGGGGACCGACCGTCTCAAGAGAAGGGGGGCCCGGGTTATTGTGTAACTGATAAATATTAGGATGTGTTAACTTTCGGGGTATGGAGGGAGGAATGGTGTCATTATTCATTAATCATGATTGATAATTAATGCATTGATAAAATATTGATCTATTCATTAATATGCGTCATTCCTATTAATGAATCCCTTGTTCATTCGGGAACCTTCTCTCAAAAAATTTTTGAGAACTACATTTAAAATGAAGTGTTTTGAAGCCTTCTGGGGCGCAATTGCAGCTGCAAAAAATGTTGCAAGTGTCAAACTTCATTTAAGTGCTATCAATATAGCACTTTTTAAAGAATTTTCTTTCTTTTTTCTGTTTGGGGGCCCGCCCTCACCAGGGAGGGCCCACCCGTCTGCAGACAGTCGGACACCCTGGCCAGTCCGGGCCTGTATTTCCGTACTAATAAGAGTATACATAAAATAAAATTATTCATTCTGAACGGAACCGAAAACTGTTATTCTTGGCGGAACGAGAACCGGAACTGAACCGATATATTTATTTTTAGTTGAATCGGAACCAGAACGAAAATAATTACGGTTCGAAGACCTGGTTCATTCGTTTCGTACAGCACGGATTCATATAACACGGAATGTATTTACCGTGTTATAGCAGAGGGGTCTTCTGTAATAATCGTGTTCAATATCTACCATGGTCATCGAAGTGCTATTATAATTACTTTATCGCATATCGATGGCTGACACTTCTCATAATATCAGGAACTGGGTTTTTGATTCTCAAACCTAACGTACTCAGACGCCAACTCGTTGCAATGCATTTCTGTGTGGGACTCTGTGGCCAAAATTCAATACATACAATTAGAGTAAAAACTTAAAGGCCAGTAGAAATTTTTGAGAAAGTGGAAATATAAAATAAAAGGGGTTCAAATGCTATTGTATTATTAATTGTTAAAGCTCATTATTAAGAAATAACACAACAAACTGAATTTTTAAATTATACAGTTATCAGGAAAACCGGTATATTCAACTTGAGTCAAAACTAGTCACGAATAACTTTCTAAAAATAAATATACAGGTACCTACTTAAATATTACTGAAATTGCTTGGATTGTGACAACTCTTAAATTTGCAAATTTGCCATATATTTCTTCAAAGTTTTGGAGCTATTTGTGAAGATGGCAATAGGTACGAAGTTAACTGATCAAGAAAGAGGGCATATTGGATCTCTTTCTTCCACAGGAATGAGTAGCTGTACTTTGGAATAAGATAAGAAGATCAAAGACTGTAGTCAGCAATATTATAAATTTGAAAGACAATTTGGCAAAAAGAATAACTGGGAATAAGGTCTAAAGTCGGGGGGGGGGGGGGGAGCTTTGTCTTCGGATGATGAAAGAAGAATCTGCAGACTTGCATGTACTGGAAAGGACTCAATCAGGCAAGTTATTCCAGCGACAGGTTTAAATGTTTGTCAAAAAACGATGTATAACACAATTAGAAGGTCTGAAAGTTATATTTTTACAGCAAAATTGGCTAAGCCTCAATTGCTGCAGAAGCACAAAGTAGATCTTTTGTACTTCAGCCAGCAAGTAATGACCTGTGATAGCCAATGGATAGGTATAATTTTTCTGATTAAGAAAAAAAAAAGGGAATATGGATGGACCAGACGGATGGAACTACTATTAGCATGATTTAAGAAAAGGAAAAGGAATATTCTCCAAGCGCCAATTTGGTGGAGACTCTGTGATGACCTGGAGGCGATTTGCTTACAATGGTGTGGGTTCAATTGTGTTCGTTTCGGGTAAAGTGATTTCACAAGCATGTCAAAGTGTACTAGCAAGTCATCTTTTAGCAAATGCCGAATTTCTCGCAGGAGAAATCTGAAAATATCAGCAAGATAATGCACCTATCCATTCAAGTAACAGTACAATAAATGGGTTCCGAGTCAACAATGTTGAAACTTTGAAACGGCCAGCTAACTCTCCAGATCTTAACCCAGAGGAAAACTATGACTTGACTTAGAAGAGTTTATGCAAATGGGAGGCATTTTACATCATCAGTAGAACTGAAATCTACTATCGAAGACGAATGGTATAAAACGTCGAAGAACTTTGACGAAAACTAGTTTCATCCATGAGAAAACGAATATTTGAAGTAATTCCAAAGAATGGCTTCTAGATCAGCTTCTAAAAGTTTGGTATTTTATATTTCTTATAAGCTGGCCTTAAAGTGTTTACTCAAGCTTAAACATTGTTCTGTGTGTTCTATAATATTATCTGATGATAAAGTATTTACAAATAAATTTTCCTGCATTCTTTACTTGTATTTAAGGTTAATAATTATCAATCAAATCATATTTTAATCCTCGGTTTCCGATTTTTCCATTTATTCCAAATTTTTTTACTGGCCTTAAAGTTTTTACTGTGGCTGTATTTGTCAAACGCATCTGTTTTGTCGGGTGAGAGCAAGGTTGTAAAATTCTACTGTTCACCTTTTTTAGACGTTCAAGTTCTTATTTTACGTTACTAAAACTGACCCCTGCCTTTCGCGATAGCTGTAGAATCTGTATGAGCAAGTCAACAATGAATAATTGAGTCTGCGGCGAATTTTACGCTACGACTGAAAACCGGCAAGTGATTGATATCCACGACTGACACTGTTTGTAATCTGACTTATTAGCTATATTACTTTTGCAATCGGATTACTCTCTACACTAACGTAAGCGTTTTCAGTCCGACACCACGCCGATTTGTTGGACCAACTTACACAATGTATACATACAAGGTGGCTATAATTAATCCTGTTTAGCCCTACAAAGACAGAAGCCGTTCTGCTGTACATAGTTATTCGACATTTGGTGAATGTATGTAATATAAACTGTGGGGAGAAGAAATCTGCAATTAAAAAATTGTTCAAATTTCGGCACTAGATGGCGTTTTTCACGGAGAAAAGACTATGCAAATTTAGTGCATTTTAAAAAGGCCAGTAGTCAACGCCATGTTACCATCAAGGTTTTTTTTTTCTGCAGTAATTTGTCACAGTACTGAGAGTATTAGCGCTACAAACGTTTACGGATCTTATCTTCCAACAGTCGATTTTCTCATAGTGATGTCGATAAAGTTCTGATGTTCTAATGGAAAAAAAAAAGAACATGATAATTATCAGCATTCATTAGCTGCTGGCCTTTTTAAAATGCTCCAAATTTGCATAGGCTTTTCTCTTAAGATTTTCAAGTGTCGATATTCTCGCAGTGCTGTTGATAAGTCACTTCAGTTCTGATGAAACAACTTGATCGCTTTTTCTTATATCAAGGCATGCTAAAGAATGATTATACTATATAAAATACTAGTCTTTTTTAAAACGCTCCAAATTTTCACAAATTATACGTTTTCTGCGTGAAAAGCTTCATCTATTGGTTGAAATTTGAACTATTTTTTATTGCAGATTTCTTTTATCCATAGTCCATGTAACACGTTTAACACGCTTCAACGAAATACGTCCGTTAGAACGACCTCTACTTAGGTCTAAATAGTATCATTTTAATTCTAACCACCCTGTATAGGCAAGGTGTTCCAAAAGGTGGTAACACGGTTCAGTTGTCTATCTATTAGAGATAAGAGGTGCAAATTGAAAAAACTTTCAAAATAAAGTAAGAGAAAAGACTGCGTTGAAAATGAAAATCCTCTCGTTAATTTTTTAAAAGTTACACTTTTTAAATTTGCATACAACCCCCGTCCCCCCAAAAAAAGTTAGTAAAACGTTAGTAAAACTACTACTAGTTACTAACTCAGTGAAACGTGCCTAGTGCACTAATGTGGTGATATATGAAATTTTAGCTTTTCATCATAAAACACACCAGATATATCTTTAAACAAAGATGGCCTGGGGCCAGTGGCGTAGCCACAAATTTTTGATGGGGGGAAAGGGGCGGGGATTACTAGGGATGGACGCGAGACGACTTTTTGCGAGACGAGACAGAGATTTACAACTTTTTTGCGAGACGAGACAGACATTTTTAACATTATGATATAGGGATTTTTGCGAGACGAGACAAACTTTTCGGCTGTTTTGCGAGACGCGAGACACCAATTTTTCGTCTCGCGTCCATCCCTAGGGATTACGTCTACTGCAACTCACATATTTGTATACGTGTGTGTGTGTGTGATAAGGGGGTGAAGAACATACATTTTGTATGCCAAAAATTTCTTCATGGGGGGTTATGACCCCCCTATACCCCCTTAGCTACTCCTCTCCCTGGAGCTATATATGAATTTGAATATGAACATTTAATGGTAGAGTGCAAAAAATTATTTTCTTTAGTAATTTCTGCACGGCGCCCGAAACGCGATCCTACAACGTGATTTTTTCCCCTTAGACAGCAGGTCATGACAGGAAACGTCAATCTTAACAATATCAAAATTGGAAAAGAACAAGTAGAACGGCATTAACGAGACATAAATTAAAGAAATATTTGTAATTTTGAAAAAAAAAATAAAAAAATTAAACAAACAAATACTGAGATGTATCTTTAAAGAACCCATCGAACTATACGTAATGATTTTAGAGGATATATTTATGCTAAAATTCACTATTCGAGTGCATCAAGCTTAATAGATAGGAAAAGACATTTATTCTTGGAAAAAAAAAAAAAAAGGTTTTGTTCAGATCACAGCTTACTGTATTTGTCGAACATAAGACGGCCTTGTGGTTGAAGTGGAACTGTGTATGGAATATCATGAATTAAATGCAGTGCAGCTGTAAAAGCACCCAGACAAGATCCTTGCCGTTTTAAATCTTTAAAATCGTATGAAACGACTGACGAAACGATTTCACGAGGAGCCTAAAATAATATATGCAGCGCTTCTAGTACTTGTCAGGAGAGTCGGTTGTGTTCTTTTTTCATTGAGAATGTTGGTGATCTTATACCTGACATTCGTTGCAAACTCAGCTCGTGAGTATCTACACATGGAACGGAGATATACAGGGTGTCCCATAAATATTGGAACGAAATATGAGAAGAGATAGTGCACATATTAAGTGTCACCTTCTTCTGTAAGTCTGTAGTTTTTGCCTTCAATTCTTCTACCGACTGAAAATGTGTTACCATCAATGCACTTTTCACGTCGACCAGGACGTTCATCGCCGTCGAAATCCTCCCGAGAGCCGAAAATCCTTTGTGCGGATCAAACATTTGTCAACGTGACATAGAATTATCTCTAATTACCTCATTTTAGAATTCTAAACATTCAGTTGGATATTTTATTTTCTTAATTTCACGAGGAATTTCAAATTTATGCGCTGCACGTTTTTTAAGCTTATCATGATCGCGCCACTTCAAAAAAACTACGTCTTATTCAAACAAGGGTAAAAAAAACATAGTTAAACTAGATAGAGGAACGAAATAACGTACCACCTCCTCTGGAAGCTTCAAAGTCAACACCATTCCATTTCCACTACTCCACACCGAACCAAACGACTAGGGATAACGCAGTCCGGTATTTAATTTCATAGTTTTGTATGGTTTTATTTTCACGCCACTTAATCTTATTAGGAAAATGTTGGTCAATTTAGCCGACTTTTACACTTCGTCTGCTTCCTTTTCAAATGTACCGCGAGCAGGATAAGTCAGCATAGCATTTAAAGAACCCAGCTGAATCCCATTTGGCACAGAAAGGAATATTACCACTAAAACAAAGACAGGTTAAATTTGGACTTATTGTCGATAAAAAACCACTCCCTCTTAACTACAAAACTCCTTAAACTCGATACAAGGGTAAAAGCAATTGCACATTTTTGCCCTTTCCTGCGCTTAAAGTATAAACTTGTACTTTTGATATCCAAGACCCCCCATACCGTTAGATCGGGAGCCTTACGTAGGCCCGCGAATCAGGGACTTTCACACTTCAGCCATTTACCCCGTTGCCATGTCATATCCACTCGGCCATGGTGGGACAGCTTCTTTTTGTTTAATTCATTGTCTACTATATTTACCAGTGTAGATTTTTAACATTTCAATTTTAAGACGTTTTAATGTAGCGGTTCCATCCAATCAATATCAACAAAGGAATCCATTGTTCGCTTCCACAGTCTTGTAACAATGGAAACTTTATTGAGACGTATTATGTGTACTAGATATGTCCGTTGCTGGTCCGACGTCTAAACACCGGCCAGCGTCACGCGGAAGGTTCTGAGTTCTGTTCCTACCTATGTCCTCTGATGGGTATTAACTAGGAACAGGACCAGTGTGTTGCAGTAACTACTAGAAATGTTGTATTCTGCGTTGCTGTCATTCGACGGGCCTGGTAGAGGGTACCATAAGAGTAGGGACACCAGTATGCTGTAGCAGTTCGACAGATCTAGTCAGGTTGTGGGGGTTGGGGTGGAGGAGTACTAGACTCTATCGATTTCTGCGCAGTACTACTGGTTTAGCCCAACTCTACAGGTTCCCCGGAAGGAAGGGTGTTCTTCGGATACGTCCTTCCCTCCGAAATCTCCAGGAGGGAAAGGGGTGGGGTTCAAAATTCTTTTGGTTAGCTCAAAGTCGGTTAACCAAGAGATTATAGTTTTTAATTTTATTTTATCATTGCAACATAAAAATACCACTGTGACAATTAAATAACTGAACTAGTTTTAAAAATAAACTTTTTTGAAAAAATTATAAAAATATATTTTAGTCCCCTTGAACATAGTCCCCTTCCCAATCAATACATCGCTTCACTGCAAACGAATTTTCCACTGCTCAAAGCACTGCTGCTTATCACTAAGGAATAAGAATCACACAGCAATATGTGGTCGGAAATGCCTACTACTACATGCCGCTGTAAATAGTCACTTTGGAACAAGTGCTGAAATAATAGTGAACTTTCTGACCATTGTTCATCAAATACTAATGTATTTTTCTTAGAAAACACTTGACTAAAATTGATAACTTAAAAATTTTATTTTATTTCATGAATGAAAATTTTGAAGACGAAAATTTTGTTGACGTGATTTTAACCTACTGTTTATAAGACGTAGTTAAGAAATTAGACCAACACTCTTCATAAAGTGATTATTACCAGTAAGTGAAATCGGCGTTTTTGACCCCACATTGCTAATGTAAGTCTGATTCCTTGTTATGTGCCCTATCTCCCCTTAAATTTTGTACCAATAATTATCGGACACCCTGTATATTCTTTCTGTTGAAGAAGCAAAAGCTGAATTATTTGGTAAATTTTATGATTACAATACTTTTTGTTTTGTTTTGTTTTTTGACATCCTTGTCTCTCTGATAGATCGGCACGTTGAATGATGGCACGGCTTGGTGAACTGACATTCTCTACAACTACCTGCACCGTGGTTATTCTGCTAGCATTTACTATTGCAAGGTGTTGGGCCGTTCCGCAAAGAATAGGTAAGTAGTTATAAGTTTTAATGATTTCACTATTCTTGTACTGTTTTCTAAGCCTCTAAAACCCAGCCACTTGTAAACTACACGAATCTTTAATCTTTCATCCCAATCGAAAATACTCGGTGTTAAAGGTTGATAAAAAACACAGATATTTATAAATATTCAACTACAAGCTCTACCATATCCCACTGTGATCTGGGGGCTAAACTCCGTTCCCATAAGAGCACGGCAAGTGAAGCAGCATCCGGCTTGGTCAGTGCTTGGGAGGGTCATCTGGCTCGACCGCTGTGGGACCGTGTACGCTAATCGGAGCTGGTGCACGTAAAATCAGTCCGTAGCTCCAATGTCCTCCAAGTGGTTGAACGATACCTCTGGGGGTGCCGATTTCAGGGGGTTGGTCCCTCCTCTGGAAAGGGTTCAAAATTAGGCACTGACACAGAAGTCCAACCCTTTTGGGGGGCATCTTCCGAGGACAGTGCAATCTTCTATCCTTGAACACGACAACAACAAAACAATAACAAGCTCTACTTGATTCTCTAGTAGTTTCACACTTTATTCATGCATCGCACACAATCGCCTTTACACAAACACTGACTTTCTAATAAAACAACTATATTAATAACTCCGGAGACCTTTTAAAGCTTCTCTAACAGATTATTTTACTTCTAATGGCAGGCGAATACATTAATATAAAATACAAAACGTTAAAAGAACAGAATAGTACAAAAGAAGTTCGGCATTTGCCCATAAGTTTTCTCACTTGCCAGTATCTCAGCACGCCAGTGCATCTGTTGCAGAAAGGGCTGAACAATGGGGTAGATGCAAAGAATCTATTTCAACATTGAAGCCACAAACGGGATAGCAGGGCGAAAGCAACGGCTTCACTTCTAGAAGCAGCTAGAACGTATTGCAGAAGATAGCAAAAATTTTCCGGAATATTTCGGCCTTCAGATGAAATTTTGAGTCAGAATCTTAGCCTGATATATATTTTAATACTAGCTGCGTACCCGTTCTCCGCACGGTAGGGAACAAAGCTTTTTCTTACATGTATAATTGATTCCAGTAATGTGGAATCTAAAAATAAACAAAATGATTTGACTCTTGGCGTAAAGTTACTCATTATACTAACTTTACGAACAACTAAATACTGATCTGAGAACATTGTTAATATTATGAAACAAAAAACTATGTCGGTGTCATTGGCGATCAGAAAAAGAAAAGCGTGACGGTTCCTAAAAATTTCTAACTTTCAAAATGTCTCATTTCTACATCATACTCTTTTTTAGATTTAAGTTATACCATTAATACCTTAGATACTACATGATGTGAAGAACCGTTTTATTTTATAATTAAATAGTTGTGTGTACCCGCTCTTCGCAAGGCAAGAAGAGAACATTTTCCTAAAATGTTATCATAACTACTTGTGACAAACAGAATCTCGAAGAAAAAAAAAGTTCAGGTACAGAATTTTCTGTTGAAATTACCGCGGGATATATTAACGCGACGTAGAATTATTTAATGTTTAGTTAGCTGTGATGTAAGATGGCTGTTGAAAAACGAAAAGAAACGAATAGTTTCACGAAATATTTATTAACGCGGTATATTGTGCTTTGATCAATATTGCCCTAGCATATCTAATAACTATTACTAAGAGTATCCTTTACTGATACCAATATATTTTCATTTTTCCATCTTTAATGTTTAATTTAAAGAAACGGTTTAGATATTTGCCACTAATGTAGTTTTTTATTCTTTGGTGATTCTTTGCAATTTACGCATTAGTATAAACGATAATCATTTCACTTTCTGGCTGCCATTAAAACAGCTCTCCATACATTCTTATGCATAACTCTTGTCAGATTGGCGTATTTAGCACGTAAAATATTTCCTGCGATTCGAAAACGTGTCCCGTTTAAAAATTATATCGAAAATAATGCTGGATAATTCATCGTTGAAAAAACTGCATTCAATTCTTTTTCTGGCAACGTATTATAAAATAGGGAATAATTTCGTGCGTGGCGTATGTTTTGTTTGTGAGCCTGTAATTTTGATTGAGTTTCGAAAGGGGTTTTAATCTCGTGAAATCAAAGTCATTTTGATCTAACATGTGGAAACTAAGTTATTTTAAAGTCATTTTATTTATGTTTTTCAAATGGCAATTTTATTCATTGTTACTGTTTCCCAGACAACCATAGCGGAAGATATACCGAAATCATGAAACAGCTTTTATTAAATTCAAAATCCTTCTTTACATAAAAATTCGTAAAAAATCTCCTAATTTATATTTTTCCTCCGTTCTTCTTTTAAAAGTGGGCGAAATATATGCTCCGTCTTTCGCCGAAATATAAAAAAGTTATGACAGATAGAATGGAAGATGCAACAGTTTTAAAATTACTTTTACGCAAACGTCGTCAAAAGAGAAATTCTTTTTAAAAATTCCCAAAAATCGGCAAAATATGTTACATAGTCAAAACAAACTGTTTTCGAAAGAAAATTTTCTCCTCTATCCGATGATGCAAATATCGTTTTATTGCGAGTGCAATGACCGGCGTTATTACGTATTATGCAAGAAAAATCGCTTAAAATCGGACAAAACATAAAATAAAACATTTTCTAATTCGAATTTCGAAAAAATCGCTCCGAGGCGTGTTAGTATATGTCCTAGTGAAGCCGTATGCAAAATTCGGTAGGTCTGCGACCAACCGTCTCGGCGCAATGCGATCGAGAGACGCGCGCAAGAAGATCGGAGGTCACAAACCTACCTACAAACCTAGCTACATACAATGTTTACTCTCGGATTTTATTATACATAAGATTGGTCCGTTGATTTAAACTTGGTCGGTGTGCATCTTTCTCTTGTTATGGTAATGCTCTGGATTCTCAATGTGGATTAGATATCAAATTAAGCTTGAAAGTCTGCTAAAAGCGTTTGCAAGTAGGTAAGTAAAATCTGAAATTCAAAAGCCTGGTCGGAGTTGTTGGGAAGGCTGGAACCTGAAGTAGGTTTACAACCATGAAGGAGTCAAACATTTTCCACTCTCATGTTGGTGGAGCAGAAGTGTGAGATTGTAAAGTCGCGTTTGTGTAAGAATTTTTAAATTCAGTGCATGAAAAATCGTCATTTACAAAATTTATTGAAAAGTTTTTCTATTTTCAACGAAAATTCAATGC
Source organism: Cheiracanthium punctorium (assembly GCA_038373885.1). Classification (NCBI taxonomy): domain Eukaryota; kingdom Metazoa; phylum Arthropoda; class Arachnida; order Araneae; family Cheiracanthiidae; genus Cheiracanthium; species Cheiracanthium punctorium. The sequence continues at coordinate 487,206 of JAWZYV010012921.1, forward strand.
TTCATACTGATTATGCATTTTATTTCAATTTAAAGTATTCATGGATTTTCATCTTGAAGCGTATTTTTATTTAAATAGCGACTTTTTTTTTCCCATTAGATGTAGAAGAAAAAGCTTCCGGTCCCAGAGTACTGTTGAGTGTTTCATCGCTAGCTTCTCATACGCCTGACGGAGCCATTACGGAACGACTACTGGAGCTCAACTGGTTTGAAGCACCCGCTGGTCTGAACGAGGATTCCACGTCTTGGGTCGGACTTTTCAACCACGATCCAGCTGAAGGCTTCAGCGATCCACTGGAGCGTGCCGCCACCAGTACAAACCCAGACGGTTACTACCGGACCAAGATACCTTTTCCCCATATCAAATTCGATGCCAGTAATCTGACTGACAGTTGTCTTGGTTACTGGATAGGTGAGTCTTGTTTCATGCTTCGTTGTCTTGCTTCATGCTTAGCAGTCAACTATGCAAAACCTATTATGGAATAAGCATGGGCGTCACCTGACCGGTAATTTCCGGGCGAGGTCGCTCATCGAATTCAAGAATAGAAAAAGGAAGTTTCTCTTATATTTTAAATCAAAAGATTTTCTGAAAAAGTTGGAGGGCACGTGCCACCTTCCCTGTGCTCTCCTGAGGGTACGCCTGTGGGAATAATCATTGGGCCTGACGCTTTCCTACGAAGAGTTAAGTACAAAGATTCAATGAAGTGTTAAGAAATAATTTTAACTCTCATTTATAACTTGACATGCATTTACATCATACCCATAATCAAAGTAGAACCCTTTTGCTTATCTCTTGATCAATATGAAAATAACTACGAATTTCAATACTGTTTATTATCTTCAACAAGTTTCACGCTTATTTTCTTCAACAACAGTTCTCCACCCTCCCTCCATATTAAGTATATTATCAACTAGCGTTTTTTGGAAGTACGTGTTAGAAGAGACCTAAATCTTGCACTCTGTCGATCTCTTTTCAGCATACGTCAATCAGAACCGACTGCTGGCCAAGTCTTGCATCAGGGCTAGACCCCGTTGGATGGAAGAAATGAGAGACGTCATCGGCGACCGAGCACTGAAAGACATCATGATACCTGGAACGCACAACGCTGGCAGCTACGAGCCTTATCGACCCGAGAGGAATACTGCCAAAATCAAATTCCAGATCTGTCACGACGAGGACATCTTCAACCAGCTGGTTTACGGCAACCGATTCCTGGACTTGCGCGTCCTTTACCAACACGTGTCCGGCAGCGACGAAAAATTCTGGATCTCTCACGCCTACTTCAAGACCAACAATACCGTGAAGGACGTCCTCTTGCAAATCAAGCGATTCCTGGACAGCACGAATGAGATTGTCATTGTCGATTTTCACATGTTCTACCTGGGTTGGTTCAAGGTAAAGGACCGGCATACTCAGCTGATGAAGCTCATCGTCGGCACCCTGGGCGAATACATGATGAACTATCGATCTTTCGAATACTCGGCCACTTTGGACGACATCTGGAGCAGCAACAAGCGACTCCTCGTTGGATACGCCTCGGAGCATAACGTACAGAGCTTGCTGTTGTATCCTGGAGTCTACCACTTGTGGGGTGACAAAGAAACAAGACCTGAACTGGAACAGTTTTTCGAACTTAAAATGTGCCATTTCACACACCGCGGTTTGTGGTCTGCTATGGCAGAACTGACGGCCACTACGTTGGGCATTTTGAAGGTCGAGTACGGAGGCTTGCGTGATATGGCGCAGGACGTCAATGTTCACGTCACCAGGTGGTTCCGTGAACGTTGGTGGAAGTGTGCGAACATCGTCGCGACAGACTTTTTCTTAGGCAATAATATTATTGCCGTGTCTATTGAAGCGAATGCTAGGAAATATGGAATGAGTAATGTTATTCGCTAGAATAGAAGACTTCTTTCAAAATTTTTATAAATTCAAAATTTTTGCAGACAAATTTTTTAAAACAAAAATTGACTAAAATATGCTTTTGTGTATCAGGATATTTTGTGAATAATATTCCATTCTTACATTTGAAGCACTAATTCCTTGAGTTTGGAGCTTAGTAAACTGATTAAAGCAGCACAGAGAAATGTCTGTAATCCACCTACGAATGAAGTGAAGCTATGTACAGCTGCGGAAAAAAAAAGGCCTACTTGTACTTTATTCAGCCGTCGTTCTTCGTACTGCAAAATAACAGATACCAATCGTTTACGATTGACGTACACTTTAATTTGCTATACTTAAAAATTGCATAAGGTGCCGTCTCCATATTAAAATTCGCATCAACTTTTTTTTTCAACAGCAACCCCTAGATTTCACTTCATATTTCAAAAATTTAGCTCATTTTAACCCCGGATACCAATTTTCAATAAATTTGTACTGAAAATGAGTGAGTTATGAGCACCCAAAATCCCCCCTTCCCCTATGTAAAAATATTTTTTCATACTTTAATTCATATCTCATATAATATTGATAATAAGAAGCTGAGTTTTATTCGTACTATTAGAACTAAACGACCCAAACATAATTTACTATTATTATAATTTTTAATAAAATATTAATATGAATTATGAATTATTAAATTAATATTAAAAAAATTATGAATAGCAACCTAGCCAAATTTTGATGGAAATAGATGCAAAAAGTGATTTTACATGTCTGTGCAAAATTTCAAATTTTTACGTTCAGTAGTTTAATTTATATTAAATAAAATGTGCTATTTTCCTAAGTTTAGGGACCACATAAAAATTTATTAAGTGACAATTTTTTTGAAAATTGCGTAAAATAAAAGTAAATTAGATTTCTTTTGTGCAAAAACAGTAAAAGATAGCGGTATTAAAAAAATATCAAATTTTGAAGCAAATAAATTAGAGATTGAATAATTTTGATGGTGATTCTGTGAAGCATCTATTGCATCAACCATCCGCTACCTTATCCCACCAAATAAAATGTTTTCCATGTATAGTATTCGATGCAGTAGATGTATGTCTTCCAATACAGCGTCCTACTTCTAAAAAACTAACATCCTCAACATTCCAGGCATGAATTTGACCTTTTTGAATATTGGAAAAAATCAGGTCTTTGAACTTCCCCATACTCAAACACTCAAAATCACGTGTTTCTGTTTAAATTTTCATCTGACTATAAATGAAAGTACGGCCAAAAGTCTTATAAGAATATTGCATATTGCAGACGATAATATTAAATGAAGAATGTGAAATAACAAACACAGTGATAATATTGGGTCGGCGCAAAAGTAATTGCGTTTCTTACATAAAATTCAAACAAATACATTTTCAATCATGAAACCATTCTTCAAGTTCGGCCGTAGCTGAGTAACATTCATGACTCTAGTCAGAAGAGCAGAGAACAGAGCCTCTCACTAATGGCCAGCGGTGCGTACAGGATTTTCTCTTGGAGGGGGTCCAGCCAGTGACACCAACCACCATGGTTGATCTTGTGTGTGTGTGGGGGGGGGGGGCAAGATGGGGCAAAGCACGTGGGCAAATTTAAGGGTGCGAAGGAGAAAAATTTAAATCATAAGCTTTGCGAAAAAGGATTGCATATTTTAATTTGCCCGTGGGCGGACGACGATCAAGAAACGGTTCTGCCAACCACTGGAAAAAATGTGGAACAAAATGTTTTATCGTGACCATCTTTTTTTATAGACTGTTCCGCTCTTCAATTTCCTTGTATGGTTTTCAGTTGATTTTTCTTAATTTTTCTTAACTGGTAAAAACAAGAATTTGATGGTAACGTGTAACATAGAACGTGTGTTAAAATGTCAAGAATTACATGATGATTTGACGAAGTAAAGTTGATAGCGCTTATGGGAGGGGTCCAGACCCCCTGGACGGGGGCGTAGCCAGGGGGGGATATCCGGATATATCCCCCCCGAAATTTTTGGATTAGTGATGAAATTCCGTCTATTTAAACACATATAAGTTCATATCCCCCCCCGAAATATTTTCCAAGCGCATATCCCCCCCCCCGAAAAATTTTCTTGGCTACGCGCCTGCCCCTGGACACCCCTCTTCTGTTCGACAATGCTCCTGGCAACATTTCACCTGTCTAAGAGAACCTTCAAGAGAAATACTCAATTACAAAATTAGAAAGATTTTCAAAATCGTGAGCAGTCGTTTTGAATTTTTCCTTTAAATCAAGGACGAACCAAGGAAGTTATGGACGCACGGGTCATTTGAACCACTGAATAAATATTCTAAATTCTACAACTGATATTCTTAGTACAAAAAACTTTAAGAACACATACTTTAAGAACACAACTTTTAGAAACATTTTTTCCGTGAAAATAATATTTATTTCTTTTAACTCTCGCGAGCGAAATGAATGAAAGGCGAAAAGTTCGGAACCTACAAATAGCGTTTCTCAATTTGTAGAAAGTTCCTTCAAATTGCGGAAAAAATAAGTCCCAATATCTCTGGAAATTATCGTAGGAAATGGGTGAAATTTGATTTTTAGGGTAATTTGAAGGTTTTCTTTCGTTTAATAAAGTCAAAGTAGTATGTTGCCATTGAAAAAAACGAAGTTGATGCAGAATTAAATATGAAGACGGCCCCTTATGCAAATTAAATTGCTAGAAAATTAAAGTATACGTTATTTGCAAACGAATGGTATATATATAACTTTGCACTCCGACGAATAATAGCCAAATAAAGAGCTGGTGGGCCTTTTTTTTCCTCAGCTGTACAAGTGATTCATGTGTTGACTGATTTAATTTTTCATCTCAAGTGCTTATAAATGAATAAATAAAATAATAACTAGTAACTTATCAAAAGTCTTGTTTTGTTTTTTTAAAGGTATAATTTTTTAATAAGAAAAGCAAATTAATGTAACTGACGGCCATAGGAGCAACCACGGAGGCCCTCCTAAAGGTAGAATGTTATAAGTGAAAATGCTTTAAAAATTGAAAATTGTCACTAATGAATTAAAGTATTTTATTTTTAAAAATTGTCATCAAATTATTTCTAAAATATTTTTTTTTTCCAAAAAAAAGACGCTGGTTTTTAAATTACAGTTAGTGCATGAAACACAGTTTTACCCATTTATGCCAAATGTTCTTTTTTTTGGGACCGCATTTTCGCTATCAGTCTAAAACGTTATTCATTTTTCCTAGCCTTTATTCAAGAGTACTGAACCTCAACTCCACAAAATATTTTAACATGACCCAGTAGGACGTTGACATTTCAATTTTTATACATAATGATTTGAAAAGAAATCATCCCTTGTTCAAGAATTTGACATCAGAAATTTATCTATCATTGCTGGTAGTATTAGCAGAAATCGAAGAGATTCCCAAAAATATCTGGGCACAGATGAGTTAACTCAATTATGTCACTGAAAAGATCGGATAATTATTTATAATTCTTCAAGGAGCTGCATTGATAGTGAACTAGTGTTCTATGGGCAAGTCAAGCGGTTCAGAATATTTTGACGCGATAAGAGAGTTGAAAGTATAATAGAAGTCACTATAAAAGTATTTGTAGATACTAGAGATGAGTTCGGGCTCATTTTTTGAAGCCCGAGCCCGCCCGAGCCCGAGGACTTTTAATCCGAGCCCGCCCGAGCCCGAGCAATATTATCTAAGTCGGAGCCCGAGCCCGAAATTTCAGCTTAAGATATAAAAAAAAAAATCCAATTACTTCATTGATAGAATACAATCAATGTATCATGTGCATGCATCATGTCAATGTAATCATGCCGTTTGTGCAAATTAAAGACAAATATAGTTGCAAACTCTCAATGCATTTTCTAATTCTTTATATATCCATGTTTATCAAATAATGTCGGATCTCATGACTAACTAATCAATATAAGCTGCCGTTCTGAAATATCCAAAGAGCTTCACGCACGCGTCAGTGCCGTTAATTTTTTTTATAAGTATACTTTTATTTTCCTCATGAATCACTTTTTAAAATCTATTTCAAGGAGTATGTTTAACAAAGGAGAAATTTTTCACGAGCCCGAGCCCGCCCGAGCCCGAACGCAATTGTGAATTACAGAGCCCGAGCCCGGTTCGGGCCCGGGCTCGGGCTCGGGCTCGGGCTTTCGGGCTCGGGCTGAGCCCGTCTCATCTCTAGTAGATACCCCCCCCCTAAACTAAAATCCTGGATGCGCCCCTTCTGACGGCTAATTTAAAAGTTATTATTATTTTATTGCGAAGTCGATATGAAATGTACTTATAAAGTCCTCTGGCCAATGCACTCCCTCCCGTAGGTAGATGCAGGCCCTGATTATCGCAGAGGCAAAAGGGGCATACTTCCCAGGTCCCCAATTTCGAGGGCCCCCTAAAATAGTAAAGTACGTGAATTTAGTTTAAGGTTTTTTTCCCTATGTAGTAAATGTCCAATTTTTTTTCAGCTATGAACTTACAAGTTACAAAAGTCAAAATCTTTTTTTCTTCTTAATTTTACAAGTCCACACAAAAAATATCACGGCAGATGAACGATTTCTGCACAAGGGAGTGGTATCTAGGATGGCTGCCCGATTTTAAGAGATTACGCGGTCAGTTCCCGGATCCACTGAAGTTTTTTAAGTGGCTAACCAGCGAGAATTGGGCCACCCATAAATAGAAATTGGCCGATTTCGATTATTATGAAAAACCTAGGCTTTTAGGTGTATTTTTTAAGTCTTAATTTTTAATAAAGCTTATTTCTTAATGTTGGAGTTAGATATGTTTATAATGTTCATAAAAATTTTCATTTATCTAATATTAGTATATTTCATGTTGGATGCATTGAATCATGACAAAGATTTGTATGCGAACACAGAAAAAAAACATGAAGTAGTTGTTAGACACTTTAACAACATGCAAGGGGTCCATTGAGACTTCTGCTCCAGTCTCCGGTTTTTCATAATCTTGATATGGACATATGCCCCTTGAAAAATCATATCATTAAAAAAGTATCAAATTTAGACAGTAGATGGCAGCACTAGCATTATTTTTTTTTTCTCTTAAGCATGGAGGGGAGGTGGAGGGTTTCACCAAACTTTCAAACTGAATATCATTTTTTAAAAATACTTTATTTCTGACACGACAGACAATATTTTAGTGAAATTCAGGTATTCTCTTAACCCTTTGAGGCGCAACCCTTTCCCAATGCTGAAAAAGGGCAGCCGTTGCCATCGCTCGACTTAACTACCAGCAAGATGGCGGACGATCGAAACGTTCATCGCGTGCCACAGATCTAGAGACCCTTTTTTTGACGACAGCTGGCTGTGCCACAGGTCTAGAGACCCTTTTTTTGACGACAGCTGGCTGTGTCGCACAGCCAGCTGTCGTCAAAAAAGGGTTCTCTAGATCTGTGGAATGCGATGAACGTTTCGATCGTCCGCCCTCTTGCTGGTCGTTAAGTCGAGCGATGGCAACGACTGCCCCTTTTTCAGCATTGGGCAATCTATCCAGCTGCTCTCGCATTCTTCCATTTTTCAGGAGATGTCATTTCAGGAGCATTTTTTGACGGGAAATGACGTGCTAAAAAGTAAAGGATTCTCGTGGAGCTATGCCACCCGCAACTATTTTTATAGAAATCCAATCTATTCTTCGTGACTGGCAACAGTCAAAACGCCAGAGTTTGGTGTTCCCAGAGCGGGAACACTGCGCGTTAAAGGGTTAATAAAGTTCTTGTTTAACCCTTTTAAGCATTTTGAAAAAGTGGAAAAATTTTTAAAAATACTTTCAATTCCTTTTCAAAGTTAAGCAACTGTGTAAGTAAGAAGATGAGGAAGGTTATTTGTTATCAGGTTCACCCTCCTCTAAACCCATGTTTTACCTGTTCACTCTCATATTTGATAAGACGTCACGGTGCCGATTCACTTTGCTTCCTAGTGTTTGTTGGTCCTAGTTGTTGGTTTGTTGCTTCCTAGTGTAAAAGATGACCAGTCCGCAGAGCAAGCAGACTCGAAGCAGAAGAATAAAAAGTTACGCTGGACCCAGAAGGAAATCTTCATCGTTGTCTTTATCCAATGATGAGAGCGAACAGGTTGAACATGGATTCAAAAAAACTCGGCTGTTCGAGCCTCGTCAGGGGGAGATCCCCCTGAACCCCCCTCATTTCTTAGTTTCATGATTGCCATATTAAAACGATATTAATGGACTATGGCATTTTATCGCTCCTCTTTCGCGTATTTCGCCTGGTAACCCTATGTTGAAATTTTTAGGAGTGGCACCTATTTATAGCAAAATACATGGGATGCCTATTCTACAGCTTACGAAATAGTGTAACAACAGATTAAAGCTGTTGTGAACGAATAGTATTTAAATATATGTAAAAAATACATGTGAAGCCTATTCTACAACTTACGAAATAGTGTAACAACAGATTAAAGCTGTTGTGAACGAATAGTATTTAAATACATGCAAAATTATGTCGCTTTTTTATGTCGCTTTATATGTCGCATTTTTGGGACACATTTTTCAATAAAGGGTGTTGAGAGATAAAATGACATAGTCATTAATAGGGAGTTTGTGCATACCGTTTCTTCCTACGCTAACGCTAACGCTATCAGCTATACGGAGTATTTTGACCAACCACGTTTCGGATTTTATGCGTGCGCATGCGCTTTATTGTCCAATGCCATTTAACGTTAGCGTTACCGTGAGTGAAACCCGGCCTGCACAAACTCTCTAATAACGAGAAGCGCTAACGGTCATTTCTGTTTTTCTCTCGTGTGAAAGTGAATAGGGAGTTTGTGCACAGGCCCGGTTTCACTCACGGTAACGCTAACGTTAAATGACATTGGACAATAAAGCGCATGCGCACGCATAAAATGCGAAACATGGTTGGTCGAAATACTCCGTAATACTCCTAATAACGAAAAGCGCTACGGTCATTTCTGTTTTTCTCTCGTTTGAAAGTGAATAGGGAGTTTGTGCAGGCCCGGTTTCACTCACGGCAACGCTAACGTTAAATGACATTGGACAATAAAGCGCATGCGCACGCATAAAATGCGAAACATGGTTGGTCAAAATATTCCGTAATACTCTTAATAACGAGAAGCGCTACGGTAATTTCTGTTTTTCTCTCGTGTGAAAGTGAATAGGGAGTTTGTGCACAGGCCCGGTTTCACTCACGGTAACGCTAACGTTAAATGACATTGGACAATAAAGCGCATGCGCACGCATAAAATGCGAAACGTGGTTGGTCAAAATACTCCGTATAGCGGATAGCGTTAGCGTTAGCGTAGGAAGAAACGGTATGCACAAACTCCCTAATGTGTGTTGCCAATTAGTAAAACTTTCACAATAATGAAGCGTCACACTGTTGCGGTGAAAAGCGTTTGAGACTGTTTTATTTTTAATTCATGCTAGTTCAGTGTCCGTCATTCGGACTTTGGAAGCAGGTCTTGAAAGCGTACCAGAAGTCCGTCTTTTGGGCCCAGGTGCCGTTGCATTGGCCGGGGCCCGCCTTGTGCAGCAGGGCCCAGTCGTAGCAGTCGATGTAGCCGTCAGCGTTGCAGTCCTGTCCCCACCGCTGCATGTAGCCCTTGATCGCAGCCTCCGCGCACGGCTTGCTGGTCAGGCATTTCTCAAAGTCTGGAAGAGGGGGAGAGAAAATGAAATAAATAAATAAAATAATAATAATAAAAATAATAAATGAATAAGTTAATGCATAAATAAAATAGGAAGTAGTTTCACATTTTATTAGGCTATAACGAAAGTTTCCCGCCACCGCAAAAATCTTCAGCACATATTTCGCTTTGGCGTATTTGCTCATATTTTGTCAAACGAAAGAAAGGTACCTACTTGAAATCTTGTGTTGTGAAATCTGTAAAAAGAAAATATAGTTATCATTAAGTACAACGTGCCTCAAACGAAACTATCACTATAGCGGATTAGAACCATCATTTACTTCCAGTTTTGTTGCAAAAAGTCAGATACAGAATATCAACGAATTATATGTACAGCTATAAGTACTATTGCTGTAACGTGTGACACTGTGCAGGTTAGCTACCGAAAGTTCAGAAACAAGGACTATGACTTTAGTTAAAATTTTTTATTTGGGAATACCTTATTCCCCCGTACACGATATATATTTCGGTTACACACATAACCAGAAACGACTGAAGTTGGTTATGTGTGTAACCGAAATATATATCGTGTACGGGGAATAAGGTATTCCAAATAAAAAAAATTTTAACTAATTAATCCGCCGTATTAAATAATGTTTTATGTGTTTTTATTAAGGACTATGACATTCAAGAAGCAGAGAGCTCTGGCTGGTCTATTGATGTGGATGAGACCAGCCTGCGAGAACTTGTGGAAGATCAGTAATTAACCACTGATCAGCAATTAACCACTGATAACCAGTTCTAACTCCTTAGATAACTCGTCAAATATCTAAGGAGTTAGAACTTATTTTTTCAAGCAGATTTGGCGGAAAACTTTCGTTACAACCTGATACATTACTCACTATAGTGCTATACATTAAAAGTGTATTATAATCCATGCGTTTCCCCTATTTGTTTTTCTTGTTCCATCACGCTCGAAAATGTGTCATAAAATCCATGCATCGGTCCTATTTGCTTTTCTGGTTTCATCATGTAGGAAAGTAATAGCATAATCCATACGTTGGTCCTATTTGTTCTTCCTGCGTCACTATGTTACAAAGTATACAGGGTGAATCTAAACTCTTGGAACTTTAATAAGTGATAGGGCACATAATAAGAAATCAGAATCCCATAGCAATATGGGGTCGGCAACAGCGTCTTCATGTTAATAATCACTTTGGAAAAAGTGCCGAAAACAGCGCACTTTCCCGCCCTTGTTCGTCAGAAACTAATATATTTTCCTCCGAAAACAGAAGACTAAAATTCAAAGTTAAAAAAATTCTATTTTATGTCACGGATGACATTTCTGGAGACGATCCTATTGTTCATGAAACTTGGTTAAGAAATAAGGCGGACACTTCAATGCTTTTCGCAAAGTGATTATGACCAGGTGAGTGAAAACTGCGTTTTTGACCCCACATTGCCATGTGATTCTGGTTCCTTATTAAGTGCCCTATCACCCCTTAAAATTTTGCCCAAGAGTTTAGATTCACCCTGTATATCATAATCCATGCTCATTTATTGAAAGCAATTCGTTCCCACTCTCTTTTTCATATGCAAAAGATATTTTGATTCAGGGTGTTCCAACTTGAAAATCTTGCAAATTTTAAACAACTTTCTAAAAAATTGAATTGCGATAGAGACTCAGAAATATTTAGAATGTCTCTTTACAAATTTTATTGTTGAACTGACACAAACATTGGATCTACAGGAGTTTAAAAAAAAAAAAAAAACCACTTCGGAAAAAATGCTAAACATACGGAATTTTGCTAAAAAAACGAGTGAATCCTCGGCCCGCTACTGTAGGCCATTTTTGTGCTTGTGAATTTTTTCTGAAAGTTACACGTTGCATACAGCTTTACTGTTAGTGTCAGTCCATAGTGCATTGGGTAAAGAAGCATTATTCAATTTTTTTGGGTATTTAACGTCATTGGTTTGTTTTTAAAGCTGTTCGTATGGTGTGGCTATGATCGCTCTTTAGGTTGAACACCCTTAACCCTTTAAGGCGCAGTGATCCCGCTCTGGGAACACCCAACTCTAACGTTTTGACTGTTGCCAGTCGCGAAGAATAGATTGGATTTCTATAAAAATAGTTGCGGGTGACATAGCTCCACGAGAATTCTTTACTTTTTAGCACGTCATTTCCCGTAAAAAAATGGTCACGATTATTTTTAACAGCACTGACATCTGCTGAAAAATGGAAGAACGCGAGAACAGCTGGATAGATTGCCCAATGCTGGAAAAAGGGCAGCCGTTGCCATCGATCGACTTAACTACCAGCAAGATGGCGGACGATCGAAACGTTCATCGCGTGCCACAGATCTAGAGACCTTTTTTGACGCAGCTGGCTGTGCGCGAGCACAGCCAGCTGCCGTCAAAAAAGGGCCTCTAGATCTGTGGCACGCGATGAACGTTTCGATCGTCCGCCATCTTGCTGGTAGTTAAGTCGATCGATGGCAACGGCTGCCCTTTTTCCAGCATTGGGAAAGGGTTGCGCCTCAAAGGGTTAAACGAAAACAAGAAATTTAATAAGGGTCAATCATAGTAAGACTTGGTGTTGTAAGGTACCTTTAACCACCTTCCTAGACTTCGTCCGATTACACGAAATAATATGGATTACGATTACTAACAATTTCCAAAACGTTTATGACTAGTGAATGTTAATTAAGTGAAATAACAGTAGTCTTCATGTTGAAGAAATCGAACAGCCAAAGAATTCGATAATAGTGCAATTTTATCATAGCATTTTTGTAAAATTTGTAAAATATTATTTCAGTCATCGATTACAATCGACTATAATCGGCAGGAAGTCTACGACGCAATCGAGTGTATTAGCCCATTTATGACTAGTGTCCCTTTTTTGGGAAGTCATTTTCGCTATCAGTCGAAAACGTTATTTATTTTTCCTAGCCTTTATTCGCGAGTATATTGAGCCTCGACTCCACAAAATATTTTAACATGACCAAGAAGGATGTTGATATTTCAATTTTTATACATAAAGATTTAAAAAAAAAAATCACCCCTTGTTCAAGAAGTTGACATCAGAAATTTATCTATTATTGTTGGTGCAGTAAATTTTATCGTTATAGAGAGATTTATTGTTCCATCGAGTATTGTTGTAGCGAGGTTTTACTGTATTCTCAAAAATCGAAGAAAGTCGCAAAAATATCTAAGCACACAGGGTTAGGGATGGATGCGAGATGCCTTTTTTGCGAGACGAGACAGAGATTTAAAGCTTTTTGGCGAGACGAGACAAATATCGCGAGACGCCTGTTTTCCGTCTCGCCTCCTCCCTACACAGGGTTAAAAAACGTGCCTTGTTTGTCAGAACACACGTGAAAAAAAGAGTCCATGTACTAAATTCAACCCGTGATGTTGTGATAATAATCAAAGACCATTAGGTGACTAGGAAATATTTAAAAAAAAATTCAATGTCTATATGAACGCAAATCACATCATAAATGATATGCAATGTGTAATATATTAATATTAAAGGTATGCGGCATTTAAGATAGTGCAATAAAGATATTATTTGTTTCACTTTCATGGTAAGTGTTCTATTTTTTACAAGTCATTTATTGTTTTCATTGTACCAGTACTTGAAAAAAAACTTAAAATTATTATTACTCAAATTTACAATGACAGCGTTAAACCAGTAAGCTGTTTATTAATGTTTCAGTTTTACATCTTTTCATTTGTACGTCGTTTCAGATGGGTCCCTTGAAAAAACTTATAAACGGTGCTTTATTAAAAACGCTTAAAACAATTCACAATTCAGTAAAAGTATCTAAATTGAATTAATTTTCCACGCATACCTAAGGGGTCTGAAGGGTTTTGCCCAGGACTTCCGCCGTCTTTCCAGTACTGGTAAGAGATAGCGTAAGGCCCGCAGAGGTACTGATTCGGACCATCCACAGAGCAGCCTATGTCCACGTTGCATTCGGTAGAAGCCTGCGTTGCCACATTCAGAAAAAAAATAACATTAAGAAAGAAAATAACACAAGTTAAATAATCATAAAACATCGTAACGACGTTAGCTAATAAAGAAAATAAAATAAATCCTCTAAACCAGTCAGGGCCGTAACCAGAGGGGGGGCTACGGGGGCTGAGCCCTACCTAGCCGGCTTTCAGCCCCCCCTAATATTTTCAATTTTTTTTGTAAATTTACAAATAAATACGAAATTCTAGAAACGACTGATTTTTAACAATCGCTAAATTTTACATCATAAAAAATACCCATTGTTTTGGGAGAATTTCTCATCACAATGGCCAGATTTCTATACATACGGTTAATTATTTTGCTGCTCTTGGCTGCATGTTGGCTGCATCGCTCTTGGCTATATTCTTTGATGTAGAATCGGTTTTCGGATTTTTCCGAGTACACGAAACTGCCGGTTTCCTTTTAATTTCCTTACAATTTTATCTTTACAATTATATATTTAAAATGAAAAAAAAAAATGCACTTTTCAGTAAATTTTTAATTTACTGAATTTAATTGTTGTTGTTGTTTAATTGTTAACATTTTTTTTTATTTTACAGAGTTTATTATTATTATTATTGGATAGCATTTAATGGATTGCAAAAGGCACAATTAACTAGTAACTACGCAGGCCCGTAGTCAGGGGGGCGCTGAAGGGTGATCAGCACCCCCTGGAAAAATTTGAGCGCCCTCTAGACGTCTCATAATTTTTCACGAATTTTTAACGAAATTTCAAACGTGGAAGAATTTGACTTTTATCGAGACGACCTTAAATATTGTTGCAGAATACTCTGTTAATTCCTCTGTTCGTCTTTCTAAAGTCCAGTTGATGTAGAAAGTTCTAGTAAAGGGTCCACTAGTCAGGATGGAACACAAACTTTATTGCTTCTAGAACTTCATCGAATAATCAGTTGTACAAAATTCACAAGCACAATCAGTCAGTAACGTGCTGATAACAGTCCGCTTAGTACAAAAGCGTTCACAAATGCTGTATTTCTCACACAAAATAAAACACTTCCACAGGCATGAATTCAGTGGAAACGTACGAGGGTAATCGTACACTGTGCCTCAAGACTCAGCAATGAAGAATTTACACACATCACTTAAAAACCAGCTTTGAAAATCAAGCAAAATATAGCACAATTCGCAGCGTAATGCAGCAAATTCACTCAACGAGAGCTCGATGAACACTGAACTGGGGAGTCTGTTATGTCTGTATTTATAGGTGACGCAGAAGCTACAAGGAGCATCTAGAAGAATGTATCTCCCGAAGATTCCACGTAAAACTGGACTTTTGATTACGTCATAAAAATGTAGCTGAATCATTAGGCTATTGTGTGGTTTTAATGCAGAAAAAACAACTTTAAAGGCCCCATTCGAAAAATAGCGCGAAATGTCGCCAAGCTTGGCGACTTTTTTGGCGAAATATCACCAAATTTGGCGCCAAAAGTAAGTCCCCAAAAGTGAGGTTAGTGAAGTTCTAACATCAATATTTCTCGAGATTTCTGGAAAACCCCATAGAAACCAATAGAAAAACATTAAACTCCACATCTCGCATTCAAGTTAACCGATTTTGATGCAATAAAATGCAAAATTTTATTATTTAACGCGTAGAACACGAATTTTAAACCCAAAAACAGCGGGTTGCCCCGAAAATTCGTAACAATATTTAAAAACATTAGGGATTAAAATCCCCGCACCCGAAAAAATAATCGTAGTCAAAAATTTCTTTAAAAAAATTAAGTGTGCTGACTACGGATAAGTTTGCTGAAATATGCAAGCAAAAAATTGCTTTTTCGGACTCCTTGCTGCTGTGAGAACTTTTGGCTGTAGTACAGCATTGTGCGAGTCAATATTTTCTGTACTTACAAGACTGAACAGACAACAAAGACAATCTATGTGTCACAATAGACTTTCAAATTTAATACTTTTAGCTTTTGAAAAGCAGCGCGCAAAAATATAGATTTGAATATATTTTTCAAACATTTAAACGAAAAGAAGTACAGGCGGCTGCAACTGTACAAAAAGTGTTTAACTTTGTTAATAATAATTTATATTTGTAATAATTATAGCTATGTCGTAAATTCTAAATCTTGGACTCTTTTGTATAATTTTCGTTATATACCTTTTTTTTGGGGGGGGGGCGGAGAATTTAATTTTTTTTCAAAGTTTCTCTAAGAATTAATTTGATCAAAAGAAATATAGAATTTTTAAAATTATTCAAAATATTTAGATCTGTTATTCATAGGAAATCATCAACTATATTATATTTTGTAGTGAAATTATAAGTAGATTTAAATGTTAAGGACGTTATGTTTTTAATTCGAATTTGTTTTCGGATTTGTAAATTTTCTGCTGTTATGTGATAAATTTTACAGTGCATTGAAAAATGTACAGCTGCGGAAAAAAAGGCTCACTTGTACTTTTTTCGGCCGTCGTTCGTCGTACAGCAAAGTTACAGATACCAATCATTTACGATTGACGTACGCTTTAATTTACTATGCATAAAAATTGCGTAAGGGGCCATGTACATACTAAAATTCGCACCAACTTTTCTTTTTCCCAATAGCAACCCCTATATTTCACTTCATATTTCAAAAATTTAGCTCATTTTAACCCCGAATACCAATTTTCAATAAATTTGAACTGAAAATGAGTGAGTTATGAAAAGCGACCAATGTGTTAAAATATTTTTTCATACTTTAATTCATATCTCATATAATAAGAAGCTTATTTTTATTCGTACTATAAGAACTAAACGACCCAAACGTAATTTACCGTTATTATGATTTTTAATAAAATATTAATATGAATTATGAATTACTAAATTAATATTAAAAAAAATTATGAAAAGCGACCAAGGAAAATTTCGATGGAAATAGATGCAGAAAGTAATATTACATGGCCGTGCAAAATTTCAAATTTTTACGTTCGGTAGTTTAATTTATATTAACGAAAATATGTTATTTTCATGAGTTAAGGGGCCATATATAAATCTATTAAGTGACAATTTTTTGAATATTGCTTAAAATAAACGTAAATTAGATTTCTTTTGTGCAAAAACATAGTAAAAGTAGCGGTATTAAAAAAATATCAAATTTTGAAAAAAATAAATTAGTGGTTTTTATAGTTTGATGGTGATTCTATAAAGCGTCTATTGTTGGGTCCGCTACCATATCCCCCCAAATAAAATATTTTCCGGGTATAGAATTAGATGCAGTAGATGCATGTCTTCTAATACAACGTCCTGTTTCTGAAAAACTAACATCCTCAACATTCCAGGCATGAATTTGGCCTTCTTTAATATTGGAAACATTAGGTCTTCGGACTTCCCCATATTTTATCAAACATTCAAAATCACGTTTTTCTGTCTAAATTTTCATCTGACTGTAAATTAAAATACCGCCAAAAGTCTAATAAGAATATTGCACATTGAAGACGATAATATTAAATGAAGAAAGTAAAATAACAAACACATTGATAATATTGGGTAGGCAGAAAAATAATTGTGTTTTTTACATGAAATTCAAAGAAATAAATTTTCAATCATGAAACCATCCTTCAAGTTCGACCGTAGCTGAGTAACACTCATGCTTATAGTCAGAACAGCAGAGAACAGATTCTCACTCCTGGCAACATTTCACCTGTCTAAGAGAGCCTTCAAGAGAACTACTCAATAACAATTTCAAAATTAGAAAGATTTTCAAAATTGTGAGCAGTCGTTTTGCATTTTTCCTTTAAATCATGTGTACGAACCAAGGAAGTTATGAACTCACGGGTCATTTGGACCACTGACTAAATATTCTAATGTCTGCCCTTGATATTCTCAGTACAAAAAACTTTAAGAGAGATGACCACAATATTTTCCTTGAAACTAATATTTATTTCCTTTAACTCTCGCGAGCGAAATTAATGAAAGGCGAAAAGTTCGAAACCTAAAAATAGCGTTTTTCAATTTGCAGTTAGTCCCTATCAAAACGTGAAAAAAATAATTCGCAATATCTCGAAATTATCGTCGAAAATTGGTGAAAATTTATATTTAGGGTAATTTGAAGGTTTTCTTTCGTTTAATAAAGTCAAAATACAGCGTTGCCATTGAGTTAAACGAAGTTGATGCAGAATGAAATAGGAAGGCGGCCCCTTATGCAAATTAAATTAATAGTAAATTAAAGTATGCGTTATTTGCCAACGAATGGCATATATAAATTTGCTGTACGACGAACGACGGCGAAATAAAATGCTAGTGGGCCTTTTTTTCTCCGCAGCTGTGTATGTATATACACACACAGAGAAACATACAGACGATTAAAACAGCAATATATTAATGACCAATATGTATAATAGAAAAAGGTTGTTACAATGCAAAATGGCATCATTCATCAATTTTGTATGTTCATTTAGATAGAGTAGGTCAGTCCAGTTCTTATTCTTGCAGATGCAGTTTGTATTGTAAATGAAATATATGTGTGCTTGTGTGTATATTGTGTGTGTGGGGGGGGTGCGTGTATGGGCACCCTCAGCAGAAGTTTGAGCGCCCTTTGTACTTCTGGTCTAGCTACGGCCCTGTAACTACGTCTTGTGAATTATTGTTGTACAAAATATTACTCTAACCAACATCCAATACTGCATTCTCTCAAAATATCATTTGAATATTTTTAATGGAGTCTCAATGAAAAAATTATTAACATAATGAATGTTAAATATTTTAAAAACACGGTATTTTTTCGAAGCAAATACTCTAGAAAAAAAAAGTGCAAATTGAACCCCCCCCCCTTTCCGCCTACTAATACTTATGTTTGTTCCGCCGCCCCCAAACTAGATTCAAAGCCCTACCTAACATTTCATCCTGGTTACGGCCCTGAAACCAGTGCTCCCCCAACCTTTTTACCGCTGCGGGCCGGTCAATGTTTGATAATTTTATCGCGGCTAGCTAAGGGAGTCGGGGCGGAGGGGAAGTTGATTGTGTATATTTTAGACTGTCAAGATTAAATATTTATAATTTAAGAGGGTCATAGGAGGATTAAGAATTCAAAAATCGATTTTTCAATTTTAATTTAATTTCAAACTTTAGTCGTATTCCCCTAAACGGATAACACTTTGCACTATTTTTGAAGGCGATTTCTGAGATTGAGATTTTTTTGAAAGTTGCATAACACATATAGATTTACTGTCTTCACATACGGAAAACCTCCGGCCCACAGTATAAAACACTTATAAACTATTCAAAATCTCACATAAATCTTAATTCTCCGGTCCGCGACTTCACTTACATTCTAAATTTTGGCCAGCCACTTTTCAAAGGCTGCCCAAACCTGTGGTCTATATAATAAGCTGATTTTTCATTTGACGTAAAAGAAGCATTATTCATTTTCCCGTTGTTTTCTTTATCTAATGAGTGTTTTGGTGCTGCCATCTGTTGTTGAAAGCTGTTACTATTTATTCCATGTATAAGTGGATGCCCGAACAGAAAGATTTGGGGGGGGAGGGGGGGGTAGAGACTTGCAAGAAATTCGTTAAGAGAGAGCAGACAAAGGATTCTTCTAACAATAATAACTAATTATAGCTAAAACAAAGTAAAAGAGTTTTAATGTTTTTAATTTTAAGTGTTTAAAAGAATTTAATAATAATAATAATACACATATATCATATTGTTTTAGGTATTATGATTAATATATAGAACAATAAAACGCACGAATTTTTTTGAAAAAATAAACAGTATTATCTATAATTTTCCAGTCTTGTATGTTTTAAACTATGGCCTTTATGCAAATCTAAATCATTATCAAAATGTAATCGCATCAAAAAGCAAATGCTTCGAAATGTAACCTAAAATTACATAACTTATATTATTTAATCCAAGTAAATATCTCTTTAAAAAATAACAGTTAAAAGTATAGATTATATCATTTTATGAAATTATTGAATTGTTCTTACCACGTAGAACATACCGATAAAAGAAATGACTTTTTTTAAACAAAAGGAGGATGTGTTTCATATTTGCTACTACGTAATAATAGTAATTAAATACGTATACAAATATACTTATGTATTATTTATTTGTAATAATAAAATTTAATACGTAAGGTTCAACTTAAAAAGTAACCTCCCCGACGGGGAATCGAACCCCGGTCTCCCGCGTGACAGGCGGGGATACTGACCACTATACTATCGAGGACTACGGGAGAATTGCTGTAATAAATGTTCAGCATTGAATTACGTCATTTAATTTAATTTTGTAATATGATTCTGTAATTTAAATCTTCATACATTGGCGGAATTAGGGGTGGGCGGTCCCCGACCGGTAGATGCCCCCCAAAGAAATCGAAAAATTTAAATTGCATTTTAATTTTTTTTTTTTTTTTTTAAGAATGTTAGTGTTCAAGATTTTATCGAAATATCCAGAGACGAAGCCACCCAAAGGGGGAGTGTATCCCACTCCCAACGAAATATTAAATGTAAAACCTGTTTTAAATGAGTCCTGCGCCAATCTGAACACCACTTTAGGTCAAACAGGGCAAGCCTGTCTTCGTTTAGTCATTTTTACGACTTTCTGCACAAAATTTTTAACATCAGCCTCAGTAGCTGTAGCTAAGCTAGGATTTTATTTCGGGAGGGGGGGGGGCAGTAGCGGATCCAGGGGTGGGGATAGGGGGCTTCAGAACCCTCCACCCCCTAAGAGATTGCTGAAGGGTAACATTCTGCTTTATTATACACTTTAAATAGCTAAAATAATCATATTTTATTACTTAGCCCCTCCCGAAAGCATACACACTGGTTTAGACTAAAATTTTGATTTATAGTGCATTTTATTTGGATGAAATAAGCTTTTTTAAAAATTTAGCCCCGCTCAAAAAAAATTTCTGTATCCGCCAAAGGGGGGGGGGGGGGAATGCTGTGTATCAAGCTGTGTATCTTGAATAGATCATATTCAAGTTCCAATAGAAAGCTCAATATCAAATTGTGAGCCAAGTTCCAAAAGAAAGCTAAATATCAAATTGTAAGCTAAGAGCAGACCCTTATTATCACATGGGCAAATCGGGACTTTGCCCAGGGTCCCCGGTTCGAAAGGACCCCCCCAGTTTAAATGTTGCCCTGAAATATTCTTTAATATGTCAAAATTTCATGAAAAGGAAAACAAATTTTGTAGATGGAGACACCCAAATTCATCAATACCCGGGGCCCTGTTGGTCATAATCGGGCCCTGGCTAAGGGTCTGATTTCAAGGGGGCCATAGTCCCCTCAGCCCCCTCCTGCTTACGCTCCTGATCAGCTGTAATATAGTGATTATATTTCAATTTTACTTTTTACCGCTTCCCGAGCAATAAAAATGTGTTTGCTTTTGCCTAGCTATCTCAAGCGAAAATGATCAATAAAATTTTTAATATATATTATCAGTCCCGCTATTCCGAAAATCCGCTTATTCCGGACGGATTTCAGAGAAAATGCCGATTTTTTTTTAAAGCTTAAAAACCGGAGAAATTAAAAAGACGTTCGCGAATAAAAGTACTTTATATTTACGCCACGCCTGAAACCAGATTGGAATGAAAGCTGGTTACTCCAGTACATGTCGGCTCTATTTAAAAAAAAATATCGCACTTAATTTACACCTCATCAAGTCAATACGTTGATATTATTCATCAAATCTGCCAATTCCGAATTCCCGCTAAACCGAAGAGTGTTCGGCCCCAATTAGTTCGGAATAGCGACACTCTACTCTACTGTGTTCTATGTTTAACCCTTTGAGACGCAACCCTTTCCCAATGCTGAAAAAAGGGCAGCCGTTGCCATCGCTCGACTTAACTACCAGCAAGAGGGCGGACGATCGAAACGTTCATTGCGTGCCACAGATCTAGAGACCCTTTTTTGACGACAGCTGGCTGTGCCGCGCACAGCCAGCTGCGTCAAGAAAAGGGTCTCTAGATCTGTGGCACGCGATGAACGTTTCGATCGTCCGCCATCTTGCTGGTAGTTAAGTCGAGCGATGGCAACGGCTGCCCTTTTTTCAGCATTGGGCAATCTATCCGATGTTCTCGCATTCTTTCATTTTTCAGCAGATGCCAGTGCTGTTAAAAGAATCGTGACCATTTTTTAACGGTAAATGACGTGCTAAAAAGTAAAGGATTCTCGTGCGCTATGTCACCCGCAACTTTTTATAGAAATCAAACCTATTCTTCGTGACTGGCAACAGTCAAAACGTCAGAGTTGGGTGTTCCCAGAGCGGGATCACTGCGCCTTAAAGGGTTAATATGCAAAGACCGACTAAGTCAACAGGGGAACATTTGGCAGCCATTTTTCATGGGGGTCCCTTTTATACCAATATATTTTTAGGTATTCTG
The DNA here is from genome assembly GCA_038373885.1 of Cheiracanthium punctorium. NCBI lineage: Eukaryota > Metazoa > Arthropoda > Arachnida > Araneae > Cheiracanthiidae > Cheiracanthium > Cheiracanthium punctorium. The sequence continues at coordinate 509,085 of JAWZYV010012921.1, forward strand.
TCGTATATAAAGCATGCAGTATGTAAACAGAACATGATTACCGCATAGGCCTACTAAGCCTTGGCCTAGGACCCCCCAGCTTTTATAGGGACCCCAGAATTATTAAAATAGTTTAAGTTCTAGTCTTAAAAAATTAGTGACTACAAAAATGAGTGATGTGTCAACAAGGTATGGCTGTATAGGGACTGTATATGATGTATAGGACCCCCGAATACAGATCCCGAGGACTGTATAGGGCCCCAAAAGCGGGCCCCAAAATTTGAAGACAACCCCGGGCCTCAAGTTAAAGTAACGTCTGATCTGAACGATTAGTCTGCCTCTGATATCATAAACTTCTAAAATTCCCCATTGACTTTTAATACTGCCAATGTATCAGTTCATATATTCTTGAAAATAACATTAATAGTTATCCAATAATTTCATTTTTCTGGATACGTCCCTGAACGACGTGTATTTGGCATATGCATTGTGCAATCTTGGGTCACCTTTTTACTTTCCGAACATGCACCATGTAAGGAAAGTATTGTAATCATGAAAAAATTCGACTTCGAGATTTTGGTGTTTTGACACGTTTTGAGGGCTTCTGAATCCATTTATGCTATTTTTACGAGATGTATGTATGTATGTGTGTATGTGTGTGTGTGTGTGTGTGTGTGTGTGTGTGTTTGTGTGTATGTGAGTGAACACGATAGCTCCTAAACGGAGCATTCGATTGAGCTCAAATTGGGTATATATGTTATAAACCACCGTCGCAAGACCGTTATTGATTTTGGTGTGCATAGCACTTATAGTTTTTCTACAGGGCTACGACAAAGATTTCTTTTACATTATGGCCTATCGGGGGAAATTCTTGAAAGTGCGCTAGCGTTTAAACGATACATTCGATTGAGCTCAAATTGGGTATACATGTTATAAACCACCATCCTAATACCGGTATTGATTTTGGTGTGTATAGGACTTATAGTTCTCCTACAGGGCTACGACAAAACTTTCTTTTATATTATGGCATAATGGCATATGGGGAGAAATTCTTGAAAGTGCGCAAGCGTTTAAACGGTGCATTCGATTGTGTTTCAATTTGGTATATATGTTTGAATGATTCATCGATTAAAATTTATTTAAATGCTTGGTAATGATCTTAATCGTAAGTGTTCGGAAAGTCGAGTGGAGTCACTCCAGATTTTTTTACTAGTGTTCAAAGAAAACTTTACCGATAGTTATTTAATTTGCGAAGTCAGTTTAATAAAATTCTCCTTCAGTGTTTAAAACATATATTTTTAATAATTCCCTGCCTACTAGAAAACACACATTCGACTTCGGAAATTTCGCTAACATTCAAAGTCTTTTACGTAACGGCAAACAAAGATAAAAATAACGGCAAACTAAAGTAAAATGTGTGCGTCAGTGTGTAAGAGTTTGCACATCCACATGCTTTAAGGGGACAGCCTACTTTTAAGAATGGGAAAATGTATAAATTTTAGATCAACTTTCATAATTTAAAAAAAAATAATGAATGCATGCAGAAACATAACTTTTTTTTCAGTTAACTACTATGACATTACTCTATTGATTAAAAATATTATTTTAGTTTATTATAAAGGTGATAATTTTAAAAATATTATTTTACCACACAATATTGGAAAAAAAATTGAAGGGTACTTTCCCACTGCGCGCAAGATATCTCAATTAGAATTCCTTTGAACCTCATAATTTTTTTCTAAATTAAACAAGACATTCAAATTAACAATCTGAACTAAAATGGTTTAATTATTTTCATAATTTAAATTTAAAAAAATCATTTAATCTGAAAATTTAAATTACCATAAAAATTTTGATAGTTTTACAATCATAACTTTTTTTCTATGAAACACAACCAATTCATTTTAGTTCATTTTGTTCATTATATTAGAATAAATGCCTGAGAAAAATTTCAAGTTGATATCTTAAATAGTTTTTAAAATATCATGCGCGCAAACTTGAAAAACAGTGTTTTGAGAAAACGCCAATTAAAGTTCAAATTGTTGTTTTGGAACATAAATTTTAATTTTTAAAAGTTAAAAACATTTTCGAATGAAACATTTACTATTTAAGAATAATTTTACGGAGTACTTAATATGATTAACCCAAAATATGTTTTAATATGGCTTAAGAAACATCAGTCTAAAGAAAAGCTCGACAATTGTAAATATGAAAATATATGTACATACCTTAACAAAAGATACATTTTTAGGATATAAAGGCATTAATATTGGTAAAGTACATGTTTTGAAGTTATTTTAATAATTATATCCATATATATATATATATATATATATATATATATATATATTTACTTTGCAACATAAAAATTTGATTTTATTTCACTTTATGAAATTTCGATTTAAAATTTTCCGCTTTCATGCACAATGCCTTTGTTTTCTTTTATTGCCTCAAACTGAGAACTGATGAGCATTTTTCTGGCTCTTCGAGTTTCTAAATTAAATTCTGTACATTTCTATTCTCCCTCTTTTATGCTTTGAGTGTCAACCTTAGTTGCAGCTTCTACAGCATGCTGCCCAACTTGCGTTTACATTTTCCTTTTTATCTCAACAAATAAATGTCATACAGAAAAATGGTTGGTATCAATCTTTTTAGAATAAAGTAAGCTATTTAATGAGATATAAATCTCAAAATCGATTTATTGGGCATTTTAAAAGTAGGCAGTCCCCTTAACAGCATTTATTCAAAATTAAAGCATAGACGCATATGTATACGTCCATTCAGAACTACAAAAAATTCTTAAAGAATCTTTTTAAAAATGGAAAGAAAAATGTCCAAATATGTGTACTTCGGAACCGAAGAGGTAGGTTAACGGTGCTGTTCGAAAAAATCATGTGATTTGGTACATAAGTACAAATAGACTAATTATGCCGGGCACTTCAAAATTTTTAAACTGTCTCTTTACAAACTGTACTACATACTGAAATAAACGATCCATCTGTATCCGTTTCAAAACTTTTAGAAAAAATTCTTTAAAATCGGAAATTTTCTCAAAGCGTGTCACTCTTCGAAAATTCTTGCAGCTCAGATCCATGTTTAAGAATTTTTTCTGAAAATTTCACAAAAGCCACAGCTTTTTCGCTTATTGCAGTGTGTAAAGCAGCTTGTGAAGAACCATCTAGAATTCTTTGGAGACGCTGGTGCTATTAGTTTGCCACACACAGTTTTATATCACTCTGGTTCATCTTCGCTTTCTCCTTCCCGAAAATTTGCGCGCGCTTCGATGAATCAGACACAGTATAGACGTTTTACAAATTATTACGTAAATTATTGTAAAAATTTTCTCGAATGACGCAAACCACAAAGCTAAAAAACATCGCTTATGCCTCGATGCCACATATTTCTGGAAAAAGCCACGTAAAACCAGTGTCTACATTAGAAATGAGTTCGGGCTCATTTTTTGAAGCCCGAGCCCGCCCGAGCCCGAGCAATATTATTTAAGTCAGAGCCCGAAATTTCAGATAAGATAAAAAAAAATCTAATTACTTCATGGATAGACTACAATGAATTTTGGCGTTTGTGCAAATTAAAGACAAATAGAGTTGCAAACTCTCAATGCACTTTCTAATTCTTCATATATCCATCCATGTTTATCAAATAATGTCGGATCTCATGACTATACTAATCAATATAGGCCGCCGTTCTGAAATAACCAAAGAGCTTAACGCACCTTCTAGGCGCCAGTGCCGCTATTTTTTTTTTTTTTTTTATGAGGTCAACTGCGGTTATAGTGAACCCGGATATAGTGAACCATCTCAAAATATAATTATATCATAAACATAATTATATCACAACTATGGTGAACGCAAAACATAGAACGATTCACATAGAGTATCTCTATCCATCATGAAGACACTTGGGTTTTAGTGAACTTCGGATATAGTGGACGAAATTGGAGGGTCCTAGAGGTTCACTATAACCGGAGTTGACTGTACTTTTATTTTCCTCATGAATCACTTTTTAAAATATGTTTCAAGGAGTATGTTCAATACAAGAGAAATTTTTCACGATTTCCGGTTCGGGCCCGGGCTCGGGCTTTCGGGCTCGGGCTGAGCCCGTCTCATCTCTATTCTACATGCAGATAGGCAAAATCTCACTTACCTCACAAAGACAATTCAGGCAATGATCGGACATCTGTCCGGCTGGTTTAAAACCTTGACCTGCAACAAAAAATGACGAGAAATTTATTGTAATTTGGGTTTGCTATTTTATAACTGTACCAGTTTTGCAGTCATGAGAGAAATTTCACAAGGAGCTTAACCAAGCGAGTGTGCCAATTCCAATGCGTAGTTATAAGTACAGCAACTTTATATTAGATAATAATGAAGCATATTTTTAAGAAAATGAAATACGAATTTAAAATGTTCAGAACAAAGACGTTTTATTCAATGACACTGGTTACTGGTGATATTAAGACTTTCAGGTCTAGAGTTGGTTTTGTTACTTTTCATGTTACTTTATATTTTTATATACTCGTAGAAAGTTGTACATTTTAATAATTTTTGCAAATACGGTGAAACTTCTAAGGAGCGACCTGAGGAGCTTAAATCCTCGGAAAATCGGTCGTTAACAGAGGTGGTCGCACGGAGAAATATAAACATTTCATAGACCCTCCTCCCCCCCACAAAAAAAATGTTAAAAATTGTATATGTTGTTATTTATGAATTTTGCATATATTAATAAGTAATTATACAAATATGTTGTTTCACATAAATTTTAATAAAACATTTAGAAATTTCAGATTGTTTCATTTTTTTTTTTTTTTTTTTTGCTTTCTCCGACACTACTCTCTCTATTTATTACTTTCCGAACATGTACCATGTAAGGAAAGTATTGTAATCATGAAAAAATTCGAATTCGAGATTTTGGTGTATTGACACGTTTTGAGGTCTTCTGAATTCATTGATGCTATTTTTACGAGATGTATGTGTGTATGTGTGTGTGTGTGTGTGTGTGTGTGTGTTGTGTGTGTATGTGAGTGAACACGATAGCTCCTGAACGGGGCATGCGATTGAGCTCAAATTGGGTATATATGTTATAAACCACCGTCGCAAGACCTGCATTGATTTGGGTGTGTATAGGACTTATAGTTTTTCTACAGGGCTACGACAAAGATTTCTTTTACATTATGGCCTATGGGGGAAAATTCTGGAAAGTGCGCTAGCGTTTAAACAGTGCATTCGATTGAGCTCAAATTGGGTATATATATTATAAACCACCGTCGCAAGACCTGTATTGATTTTGGTGTGTATAGGACTTATTGTTTTTCTACAGGGCTACGACAAAGATTTCTTTTACATTACGGCCTATGGGACGAAATTCTTGAAATTGCGCTAGCGTTTAAACGGTGCATTCGATTGAGCTTCAATTTGGTATATATATTTGAATTATTCATCGATTAAAATTTATTTAAATGCTTGGTAATGATCTTAATCGTAAGTGTTCGGAAAGTCGAGTGGAGTCACTCCAGATTTTTTTGACAGAGAATGCGCCATAGTAAAATCTAATTTCTCCCAAGTCTTCTAGGCTGACGTGACTTTATCCTGTTCACTCACATCAGACGGACTTTCCTCTTAATCCGAATGAGTGTCTGAAAGTATTTTAAGTTCCTCACTAAAAAAAATTTAATCTTTAATTATCAACTTTTAAAGACAGAGAAAAGTAGGGGAAGTTGGCGTACAATGAAACTTGCTATCTAAAATCAATAGGATTTGTCCTAGAAAGTTGAAATTCACACGCATATTATACAAATATATGTTTCAGTTACTGATGGGATTTGGAAACAAGCGCTTTACAACAAGAGATACAGAAAATGAGTGGAGTTTTACCATTGAAAGTAAATTTCGTTACTAAAAGTAATTTTGTTTTACCTCCATGTTTTCATGTGTATAATTATTATTTTTCAAATATCATCATCCCTATGGTGTGGTCTTCATACTTTCAAAGTCAGAATTAAAAACATAAATATTAGGAATTAGTAAAAATTTGTTTAGTTTGTAGCCTCAATTTGGGGTACAATGAAACAATTGTAGACGGGTAACCGACGGGTGAATGCATTCACGTAAATTAAAGATGTTACTATTAAATATTTACAAGGAAATAATTATTAAATATTACTTAAATATTTACTATATTGAGATCTCCATCGAGCGGATAAAGTGAATAAAGAATTATTTTTAAATAGTTCTCCTTCGTATTCTGAAGATGATGACAATCTAGATTGTCTTTCAACTACAGTTCAAACAGTACAGATTACGAGCCAGTCTTACATAGCATGTACGACACGATTTAGCAGTATCGCTCTAAATGACTATGTTTTAATCAAGGGAGGTGAACTTAAATGTAAATAAATTTACTCTGTTGGGGATATAATAAATTTAAATCAAACGGAATACGAAGTTCTGTGAGTAAAACCAGTAAGTCCAAGCTTGAAATTTGTGCATTCTTTGGAAATATATGTTTTTTGAGAGCACTTTAATTGTATTAAAACTACCTCCTACTGTTCCTTCAGGTAGTACAGAAAGGGAAGCATAAGAGTTAATGTTTAGTTTGATTTAAGTAAATTTAATATAAAAAGAAAAACAAAAATTTGAACAAAATGGAAAACAGAACAAAAATTTAAATTTCGGTTTGTGCTGCATAACTGAATTATTTTCAGGCCGAATTTCTTTCGAATTATAGAAATTCCGGAGTTTGGAAGTCCGGATTTCAGAAGTTCCACTGTACTTGCATTTCCCCAATCCATAATGAACACCCCCATAATATAAACACTTTGGGTCATTCAGAATAGCTCAAGTCCACTGTACGTATTTGGATTTAGTCTCAGAAATTTTTTTATCGATATAAAAAAAAGCCAATAATAAATAAAAGTTATATGTAAAAAGAGGAATTTTCTTTCAACACACATTTTAACACTTTTTGATAATGACCCACCTAAGCGCATTTAAACCCACTATATTGAACCCAGCGACTGCAGGAGACCAACGCTGAGATCAAGCGGAGCATTTAAAAAACCTATGCTTGGAAGCAACACTGGCCAAGGATAGAGAATCTCATTCGTTGCGTCTTTTCAACAGCAAAGCAATTAATCGCGGATGTAAGATTAAAAATAGACAGGATATGCCAATAAAAAAGAACGCCCCGTCTCTGATAAAATGCTTCATCTTTCGATTGCCCTTTCGCTACTGTCGTTCTCTTGAAAACTGTATCCACCACTGTCCCAAACTTTAAAGTGTGAGACGCCCCCAAAATTCCTTGTTTTATGAACATTTCCGAAGAAAAATTTTATGTGCTTGTTTTATAGGTCACACGATTAGGATTCCAAAAACCGCTTTACTTTTGTTTCTGCGATAACTAGAAGCTCAGTTATACAAGAAATAATGAACAACAAAATCTTTACGCGTTTAAGCTTTTCGTACATTTTCTTGTCGATCCAATTTTGCTGGACATTTTGATCATTATTAGCTGTGTTTTGAAGCAGAACATAATATTTCTGTATTTATTTGTTGATTTTGTGACCACTTTATTCCCCAATTAAAATCATGCTTTTTTTTTCCTAAAGAAAAAATACATTTCTTCATCTAGTTTTCATAAAAAAAAATTGAAATACTATTTTCATAACTATTAAAACCCTTGCAAGTCGTGTGATGCGATTCATAACATAGATAAATATGTTAGTTTTGTACTGTATAAATAATATTAAAAAATATTTATTAGAATTGTTCATAGGAGGTGAGGCGTAAATGCAATTTTTTCCCCCCAAATTTCACCAAAAATTGGCAATATTTCTAAGTTTAGAAAGACTTTCATTAAAAGTGCATTTAAATTTTTAGTTTAACATCCCATTTTAATTAAGAACTTGGATTGTTTATTAGAATTTTACTTGAACCCTTTGAGGCGCAACCCTTTCCCAATGCTGAAAAAAGGGCAGCCGTTACCATCGCTCGACTTAACGACCAGCAAGATGGTAATTAAGTCGCTCGACTTAACTGTGGCACGCGATGAACGTTTCGATCGTCCGCCCTCTTGCTGGTGGTTAAGTCGAGCGATGGCAACGGCTGCCCTCTTTTCAGCATTGGGCCATCTATCCAGCCGTTCTCGCATTCTTCCATTTTTCAGCAGATGTACAGTGCTGTTCAAAAGAATCGTGACTATTTTTTTTGTCGGGAAATGACGTGCTTAAAAAGTAAAAGATTCACGTGGAGCTATGTCACCCACAACTATTTTTATAGAAATCCAATCTATTCTTCGTGACTGGCAACAGTCAAAACGTCAGAGTTTGGTGGTGTTTCCAGAGCGGGAACACTGCGCGTTAAAGGGTTAAAAAAGTACCCCGAAGGTAAACTTATACTTCAAAATTAACAAATTAATAATAAACTTACCTTTCAGTAGCGAAGCGCATCCCAAGATAATGGCTGAAATGACAAGAACGTTAACTTCCATTTTTTTTCTGTAGTGGGTGTTACTGACTGAATGCAAAACGCGTTCGTTTTCTAAGCAGGAACTAAAACAATTCCACCCTTTTATACCATATCTTACGAGGATGGGCGAGAGGTGAACGATTATTTCGGGAGATTCCTTCACGTGACCTTGACCACTGTGGTTTTCCTCGACTCGGCCAGTCGGTTTGAGAGTCGAAGGTGTGTAACAACAAGAAAGCTGAGAGCCGAACGGTAATTGCAGACCGCGTAACACTAAAAGGAAAATGAGCAAAAACAGGTGTAGCCCTATTTTATTTTATTTTTATGCTTGTATTTTTTTTGTCATGGGCTTGCAAGAGCGTCTCGTCAGAGAAAAATTGGATAAAAGCTTGCAGGTACTGTTGAAATACCTTGAGTGAAATAGGAAAGAGAAAATATCTGGAGTGACTCCACTCGACTTTCCGAACACTTACGATTAAGATCATTACCAAGAATTTAAATAAATTTTAATCGATGAATCATTCAAATATATATACCAAATTGAAGCTCAATCGAATGTACCGTTTAAACGCTAGCGCACTTTCCAGAATTTCCCGCCATAGGCCATAATGTAAAAGAAATCTTGGTCGTAGCCCTGTAAAAAAACTATAAGTCCTATACACACCCAAATCAATACCGGTCTTGCGACGGTGATTTATAACATATATACCCAATTTGAGCTCAATCGCATGCCCCGTTCAGGAGCTATCGTGTTCACTCACATACACACAAACACACACACATACACACATACATACATACATCTCGTGAAAATAACATAAATGAATTCAGAAGACCTCAAAACGTGTAAATACACCAAAATCTCAAATTCGAATTTTTTCATGATTACAATACTTTCCTTACATGGTACATGTTCGGAAAGTAAAAAGTAGATTTCAGCTAAGAAAAGAAGAAAATATCTTACGGTAACATGTGCTCAGGGACCCATTATGTAGAATAATAATATTTCAATTATGTATCATTTTTTTTTTTTTCAATCTTTAATTTCAGTCCATATTTTTTCGAGTAACATTTTCTGCACTGTTTTTGTATTTATTACTTTCCGAACATGTACCATGTGAGGAAAGTATTGTAATCATGAAAAATATTCCGCGCCAATCCAGTGGTTATGCCACTGAAAATGGTAGATGGCCGAAGTGTGAAGTTCCCGGGTCCCATCGCGCGGCTGTCGATCTAACGGGCTGGAGTTTTGGTAGGTTTTCTCCAGATGTAACGTGAATATGCGTTAGAACCCCATAGGAAGTCATGCTACCAAGGCACCCCCCCTTGGCAGATCGCCCTAGTGTAGCTTTGCCATAATCACACACACAACCAACCATGAAAAAATTCGACTTCGAGAAATTTGGTGTATTGACACGTTTTGAGGTCTTCTGAATTCATTTATACTATTTTTACGGATGTATGTATGTGTGTGTGTGTGTGTATGTGAGTGAACACGATAGCTCCTAAACGAGGCATTCGATTGAGCTCAAATTGGGTATATATGTTATAAACCACCGTCGCCAGACCGGTATTGATTTTGGTGTGTACAGGACTTATAGTTTTTCTACAGGGCTACGACAAAGGTTTCTTTTACATTATGGCCTATGGGGGGAAAATTTTTGAAAGTGCGCTAGCGTTTAAACGGTAAGTTCGATCGAGCTCAAATTGGGTATACATGTTATAAACCACCATCGTAAGGCGAGTATTGATTTTGATGTGTATAGGACTTATAGTTTTTCTACAGGGCTACGACAAAGATTTCTTTTACATTATGGCATATGGGCAGAAATTCTTGAAAGTGCGCTAGCGTTTAAACGGCGCATTCGATTGAGCTTCAATTTGGTATATATGTTTAAATTGTTCATCGATTAAAATTGATTTAAGTGATCGGTCATGATCTTAATCGTAAGTGTTCGGAAAGTCGAGTGGAGTCACTCCAGATATTTCCCCCTAATGTTTATTGCAGAGCATTTATTTATACCGGGACAGATGTTCACTTTGCGCCATTTTGGGAGGAGCTATTTCCTTTTATATGTTCCAAAATGAAAATCGGCTCTATGGTTTCAGCATACACATCACGCTGACATAGTGATGACGTGATCAGCATACATCATTCCACAGGCCATGCCTCAATGATAAGTTTGCGGCTGTGACCATGCCGTTTAGCTAATTAAAGTTGTGGATATAATGCTAGCGCTATGAAATAGTGGCAGAATAATTATTATTACTATTATTTTTCTATTACTATTATTTTATTAAAATGAGTCTCTCTTATTTTGAATTAAAATCAAAATTTTCAAATTTTTAAGCTTAACCGTTCAACGCGCAGTGTTTCCGCCCTGGGAACACCCAACTGTGACGTTTTGACTGTTGCCAGTCACGAAGAATAGATTGGATTTCTATAAAAATAGTTCCGAGTGACAGAGCTCCACGAGAATCCTTTACTTTTGAACGCGTCCTTTCCCGTCAAAAAATGGTCGCGATTATTTTTAACAGCACCGACATCTGCTGAAAAATGGAAGAATGCGAGAACAGCCGGATAGATGGCCCAATGCTGCAAAAAAGGGCAGCCGTTTCTATCGCTCGATTTAACTATACTAGCAAGAGGGCGGACGATCGAAACGTTCATCGCGTGCCACAGATCTAGAGACCCTTTTTTTTGACGACAGTTCGTTGTGCCGGCACAGCCAGCTGTCGTCAGAAAAGGGTCTCTAGATCTGTGGCACGCGATGAACATTTCGATCGTCCGCCATCTTGCTGGTAGTTAAATCGAGCGATGGCAACGGCTGCCCTTTTTTAGTATTGGGAAAGGGTTGCGCCTCAAAGTGTTAAAGGGTAATTTGTGTGCCTGGGCGCTTGCCTTGAATGCCCTGCTAAAAATCAGTCCCTGCATCTGGCAACAAATTTTTAATCTTAATGGATGTTTTATGATAGAAGTGTAGTTTTTCTTTTTACTTTTGTTTTGTCTTTGTGTGTGTATGTGTGTGTGTATGAAAAAGACAGATATATTGATAGAAAAACGGAGGGAGTACAACTTATTAATCATGCTACTGAGAATTTACTGGCCAAAATTATTAATTAAAAAATAACGCATTATCAGTCTAGTAAGCAAAATACTCTTTGGCATTTTATCTTTGTCGACTTGTATAAAAAATGTTTACATTATATGTTTACGTAACAAAAGTTTATTACATTACAAAAATATATATTTGATACTTTTGTAACGGGAAGATTTTCTCTTCGATAGGTTCATTTTTCTTTCTTAAACTGGCAGCATGCAAAACATATTCCTGGCTATTGGCTTTACTCGTGGAAACAAAAAATCATGTACCTTGGAGTCATTTTAAAAGTATAATGAATGATTACACCGGTTTAACCCCCCCCCCAAAAAAAAAAAATTGTTTCTGTTTTCATGCTTAGATTATGATTCTAGACATTGAAAAACACTTAAATTTTCATTTTTAGTTCTTAAAGTTTGCTTTTGTCTGATTTACGTCGATAAGTATACTTTAATTTATTTAATAAACGAAAGATGGCAGCACTTTGATTAACCCGAAAGTAAACTGTATTATTATTTGTAACTCTGTAGTATTGCTGGTAGCAGTGGCGCACCCAGGATTTTAGTTTAGGGGGGGGGGTGAGCTGAAAATACTGCTGAACTCTGTTATAGTGCGATCGATAATACTTACAACCCTCTTATAACGTCAAAATATTCTGTACCACTTGATTTGCCCATACAACACAAGCCCACAAGCAAAAACTCATTATAGAGTCATAAATAATTATCTGATCTTTTCAGTGATATTGTAACCGACTTTAACAGTGTTTCATAAACTCTCTGTAAGTATTTATTTAAAAACTAACGTCTTTTTAGGTAAAAAATACTTTAGAAATAATTTGAAGACAATAAATAATAATAATAGTAATAATTCATTAGTGACAATTTTCATTTTTTAAAGTCTTTCACTTCTAACTGTTCACGTTTAGGGGGGGGAGGGCTTGAGCCCCCATAGCCCCCTCCGTGGGTGCGCCTATGGCTGGTAGTATTATTTGTAGTATTATTTGTGATATTATTATTTGTTTGTATTATTATTTGCTCATACGTAACATAAAAGAAATACGAAAAATATTCACTTTTAGACATTCATTTCTTATTATTTTACATTTATATGTTATTGTTTATCACACATCTTGAATAAAAAAGACTTTTATATCCAGCAAAAACTTTTCTGATCCTAATTTAGAGTGGAATTATGAAAAAAAAAAAACTATGTAAATCAGTGATTTTTGCCAAAAAATTGAAAAATCGCTTTAATTTTCTACAAAAGCAATCTTTCATTTAAAAAAAAAAAAAATATTTTCCTTAGTTTTGGCGCAGGAGAAACTAAAATTGAACATGTAGGAGTCAGACCCCAAAAATCGTGTTGACCGGTGTTACATTCTTTATTGACTTTCTGAAGTAAATACTACGGCGAGTTATTTTTAAAAAATTTTTAGTATTAATATTTTGTTCTTAAACTGTTATAGTATACCTAGTTATAAAATTTATAGCTTCAGATACATTTTAAATTTCAAATAGCTTAAATATCTACTTGCTTTATTTAGCTATAGCTTTACTAAAAAAAATTTTGGAGTGACTCCACTCGACTTTCCGAACACTTACGATTAAGATCATTAGCAAGCATTTAAATAAATTTTAATCGAGGAATAATTCAAACATATATACCAAATGGAAGCTCCATCGAATGTACCGTTTAAACGCGTGCGCACTTTCAAGAATTTCTCCCCATAGGCCATAATGTAAAAAAATTCTTTGTCGTAGCCCTGTAGAAAAACTATAAGTCTTATACACATCAAAATCAATACCGGTCTTGCGACGGTGGTTTATAACATATATACCCAATTTGAGCTCCATCGATGGTACCGTTTAAACGCTAACGCACTTTCAAGAATTTTCCCCCATAGGCCATAATGTAAAAGAAATCTTGGTCGTAGCCCTGTCGAAAAACTATAAGTCCTCTACACACCAAAATCAATACCGGTCTTGCGACGGTGGTTTATAACATATATACCCAATTTGAGCTCAATCGAAGGTACCGTTTAAACGCTAGCGCACTTTCAAGAATTTTCCCCGATAGGCCATAATGTAAAAGAAATCTTTGTCGTAGCCCTGTAGAAAAACTATAAGTCCTATACACATCCAATTTAATATCGGTCTTAAAATAGCCGTTTATAACATATATACCCAATTTGAGCTCAATCGAATATACCATTTAAACGCTAGCGCATTTTCAAGAATTTCCCCCCATAGGCCATAATGTAAGAGAAATCTTTGTCGTCCTATACACACCAAAATCAATACCGGTCTTGCGACGGTGGTTTATGACATATATATCCAATTTGAGCTCAATTGAATGCTCCGTTCAGGAGCTATCGTGTTCACTCACACACACACACACACACACACACACACACACACACACACACATCGTAAAAATAGCATAAATGGATTCAGAAGCCCTCAAAACGTGTAAAAACACCCAAATCTCGAAGTCGAATTTTTTCATGATTACAATACTTTCCTTACATGGTACATGTTCGGAAAGTAAAAATGGTAGTAGATATTGTGACACTGAGATTGAGGATACATGAGACATGGCTCCATTATTTCTACTGAGAATTAAATGTTAATTAACTTTGCCAAGAATTATGAAAGAGTTTAGAAAAAGAGATAAATAAGAGCTAAATTTTGACTTCAACTCCCGAAAAATTAAAAAAACGGTTGTTGCAAAGACTGCAAAAAAAAAAGAAAGAAAGAAGAAAAACAACCAACATTATAGTTCACATTTTCTTTTAAGCAACCTAAATTTAAAGCAGAATCTTTTCCTAGAAATTCAAAAAAACATGTGAAAAAATAAATAATGGAATAAATTTTATAACACTGCATTTTGTGTGCATATTTTCGCAGTTGCCTCGAGCATCTCTACCCCATGCATTATATATCCCTCTCTGGGTAATTATTTGAAAAAAAAAATAAAATAAATAAATAATAAAACTGGATGAAAATGGCATATTTTCTCAGTTATTATTATTTTTTTAAAAATAGCAATTTTTTACAATACAAAACTTTAAAAAATCAATTTAATTATTCCAGCTCCCTAGTTTACCATTTATTGTGAATAATTAAGCTACTAAATTACGTTTCAAAGCCAGAGCCTGATTATGACTAGCTGGGGCCCCCGGGCATTGGGGAATTTGGGGGCCCCCAATCTATAAAATTTGTTTTCTTTTTCATAAAATTTTTATATAAAAAAGAATATTTCAGAACAACATTTGATATTGGGGCCCTTTCGAGCCAGGGGCCCTGGCCAAAGTTCCGATTTTCCCAAGCAATAATAAGGCTCTGTTCAAAAACATCGCATTTTTAAAGATTTATTTTTTATTTTATAAGTTTTTGAACTTTCATTGTTACAGTTTTGTAGTACAGCAAAACCAAAAATGCCTAAGCCTATTGACTTACTTTAATTTTATTTTCGAAAATCACATTTTTTTTTTTCGAGCCACAGGCTTAAAATATTAAGCAAGATACTAAATAAATACCGTGTTTACTCGCGTAATAGTCGCACTTTTTTTTTGCCAAATTTTTCATTGTGCAAATCTAGGTGCGACTATTATGCGAGGAAAATCTACTACGGGGATAATACCATAAGCAGGTGTCCATCGCCAAGTAAGATATGTCGCCAAGTTTGGACTTTGTAAACAGGACGGTAAACGTACTGATTGTTTTGGAATTCTCTAGCAACCTGGTGGAGAAGTTGAGTTGTTCGATCTTGCTGTGTTGAAAGGAAATTCTGATTGGTTGATTGTTTTAACCGTAACCGAATGTATTTTGAGGAATTATTTGATTGGTAGCCAGTTTATTATAGTGGTTTTCTGTTATTTATAAAGAGTGATTTTAACATTTTGTTAAAATATTTGCAGTATATTTATCTTGAAATCATGTGAAGTATTCAGGTTAAATATGTTTATATATAAGTGTTTTTTAGTTGTTTGTCGGGAATTGTGTGTGTGTGGGGGGGGAGTAGTCGGTTTATTTGAGTGTTTGTCTATTAATTTTAAGTGATTTTAAAATTTTAAGAAAAATTTTGCTGTATAATTATGTGCAGAAACATATTTTGGCATTTTGCATATTTTTAAGGTACCCATAGTCCAGAGCTAGTGCTTTGTTTACGTGAATTTTGTTCATAATTGCATTTGAAATATGTCTAAAGATGTTTTTATGTGTTTAGATAAGTGTATTGTAGTTTTGGGTTCATTTTGTTACTTATGTGTCTACGTATGTTTGTTTTGTTTGGTTCGAAAAAAAGTCGCCAGGGTAAGACGTTGGCAACAAAAAAAAGGCGCCAACTGAACTGACACCCGCTTACGGTATTATTCCCTCTACTACATAATATTGTAACTCAAAATCTATTTTTTCTTCTTCAAAACGGGAGTACGACTATTACGCGAGTGTAAGCATTCAGCAACACCCCATCGTTGTGTTAACGTTTTAATGCGTGCTGTCCTCGCTGTGAAGACTCAGTTCTGACATTTTGACTATTTTGATTAACGAAGAATAAATTTCAATAAAATACTGAAAGAGGACATAGTTGCCCGAGAATCTGCTTACTTAGCACATAATTTTCTCAAAAAATGATCGATTATGTCAGAATTATCTAAATGAATGTCAGAATTATCTTTATCAATACCGGCATCGGCTGAGAACTGGACAAAGAGATGAAGATATACATAGATACAGTAGAAAAACTAGATAGACGGCCCAATGTCGAAAAAGTGCACCCGGTGACATCACTCGATTTAACTACCAGCAACATGGCGGTCGATCGAATCGTCCATCGCGTGCCACAGAGCTAGAGAGCATTTTTGACACAGCTGGCTGTGCGGCCGGCCGCACATTAATCTGCTATAAATCGATTATGATGCAATAAAAAATCGATTCAACCATTTTTTTTAATTGATTATTTGTGTGATTACGGCAACACTACGATAGGGCGATTTCCCAAGGATGAAGGTTGCCTTGGGAGAAGGACTTTCTTAGGGGTTCTAACGCGTATTCACGTTACATCTGGAGAAAACCTACCCAAACTCCAGACCGTTAGATTGAATGCCGCGGGATGGGACCCGAACCCAGGACCTTCACACTTCGGCCGTCTACCATTTTCTGTGACATAACCACTGTGCCATGGTGAGGTTCCCATTTTTTGAAAATTTGCCATTTATTGGGAATAATCGAGCAACTAAATTACTGCACTTTTATTCATAGTTTTTTTTTTT
Source organism: Cheiracanthium punctorium (assembly GCA_038373885.1). Lineage (NCBI taxonomy): Eukaryota > Metazoa > Arthropoda > Arachnida > Araneae > Cheiracanthiidae > Cheiracanthium > Cheiracanthium punctorium. The sequence continues at coordinate 525,920 of JAWZYV010012921.1, forward strand.
AATTTTATAAAATTTTCGTAGTTTTGTTGTTTGTTACGGTGTTGAAGAAGCTAAGAAAAAGGATAAAATAAATAAATAAAGATAAGCCTGTCGATTTAATTATTTTCGAAAAAATCAGACTTTTTTAAATAATAACAAGGCTTAAAATAATAACAAGTAACTCACTAAATAAGCATTTAGCAATACCCTAGTTGCTGTGTTAACATAAAATTTCCCCTTACAAAAATCATCATGTGACGGGTTTCTGAAAGGGCAAAGAAATGCTATCATCTTTTATCATCCCGTCAGTTTTCTTCGTGGTTCAATCACCATTTGACATATCGTGAGCTGAGGTCAAGCAGCAGCAGATAATTATGGCTGACAACCAGGGTCTGCCTTCTTCAAAAGTGTGCATCCGTTGGGGAAATCTGGTTAGTGCAAAAACAAAACCACATAGAAGGTGCAGCCCGTATTTGAAGACCGTCTGAGAGGTTAGCAAATAACCAGTAAGGGTTGACCTTCGATTGCTTTTACTCTCCTGTTAAAACGTTTTTAAATAGAAGGGGCACCTTGAAAAATTATGTTTTTTGGATTAGAATTATGAAATATACATTTTGCGTAATCTGTTAAGATGTTGTTTAATCTCTCCCCCAAGAAAAAGAAATACGACGTGCGATCAACATTTGAAGGTTATATTAGTCAGGAAAACACCAATATGCTTTTTCGAAAAAGGTTTCATGTGTTACGTAATTAACAGGCTAACGGGCGAAATTTTCGAAAAGAACTTTGAACAACAAAATTTTATGGTATACCAACAATAATTTCCACGAAAAATACAAATTGGAATATATCCCTACACAAATGCCTTCCTAACCTTTTTCTGTGCACTGATCTTTTCGCTCAAGTTACGTCTATACACTCATGAAAGTACAGTCTATTTAAATTTATAATGTGTATTCGTTTGGGGGAAAAAAAAGGGAAACATAAAATATAATGAGAAAAGAAAGAAAAAACAAAGCCACTTATAAAAAAAAAATTAAGTATTTTATTTCCAGGGAAATTCATTAGAACAACAGTTCATTACAAAACTATTTTTTGTCACATTAAATGACTATCTTAAATTAATGCAATTTTTTAAAGCATTTTCTTAAAATAAACACACTTGATATTTCTTATGTCACGTAAAAAATAAATTTTTGTATTAGTATTAGTAAAATAAAAATGCTCTTTAAAAAATCTGGATATTTTTCTGAACTGAGTTACTTCACATATGTTATTTTAATTTAAAATTTATACACAAGATTTCCCACAATATGCTTACTTACGACTGTCACAATAAACAATTTTAAAACTTTTTAAATTCTTGTTTACTGTTAAAGTTGTGTAATAGTAAGTAAAAATTTAAGAATTACTTATATTTTCCTCTTTCTTGGCTTAATCCTTTCAAATCTCATTAGATAATTTCTCTCATACAGAATTTTTTAATATATAGATTCAATTTATAATAAAAACAAATAAAAAATCCTGATTATTAAATTTTCGTAATGTACACAACTGTTCCGAGCTTTGTATTTATTTACAGGAGGATCATCCATAAAATAAGTTCATTACGGCCATTGAAAAGGTGCAAAATTTTATCACCTGGAAAGATTTATTGATGAAGATACGGCAATATTTCAGCTACTTCTCAGCATAACAATCACCGGAATCGTAACATTTGTCATACCGTGCGATAGGTTTTTGTAGTCCAGTGTCACAGAAACCTGTCTCCTGAGAATGGAGCCAACGTGTCGCAGCTGTTTGCAGTCTTCGTCTGTGGGAAAGTGGTATCCGGACAGGAATATCTTCAGGTGCAAGTCGCGTGGAGCGAGATCCGTACAATAGGGTGGATGGTCAAACACTTCCCAGAACTTTCTCTGCAAAGAAAAAGTTCCTAGACCCTACCTCCCCCCGCAAATTTCACTGGGAGGTGTTTGACCATCTCTATAGTACTATAGTACTGATAGTACCCTATCCCTATAGTACTGATCTTGCTCCCAGCGACACGCACCTGAAGAAATTCCCACAGGGGTATCACTTTCCAACAGACGACGACTGCAAACAGCTGTGACATGCTGGCTCCATTTTGAGGCTGCAGACTTCTGCCACACTGGGCTGCAAAAACTTATCCCACAGAATGGCAAGTGTTACAATTCCAGTGATTTTTATGCTAAGAATTGATAGCTGAAATATTGCTGTATATTTTGCAACAGTGGAGCACCCAGGATTTTAGTTTAGGGGGGGCTGGGCTACAAATACTGCTGAACTCGGTTATAGTGACCTCAATTATAGTTATAACTCACTTATAACGTCAAAACATTCTGTGCCAGTCGACTTGCCCGTAGAACATAACCCAACGAGCAATGTAACTCATTTTAGAATCAAATAATTATATCATCTTTTCAGTGATGTTGTAGCCAAGTTTAACCGTGTTTCATGCTCTAACTGTAAGTTTTTATTTAAAAACTAACATCTTTTTTTTGGTAAAAAGTATTTTAGAAATAATTTGAAGACAATTTTTAAAAAGAAAACATTTAACTCATTAGTGACAATTTTCAATACTTTTCACTTCTAATTTCCCACCTTTAGGGGGGGCTTCAGCCCCCATAGCCCCCTCCGTGGTGTGCGCCTATGTTTTGCAATAAGTCTTTTCGGATAACAATGCTTTCCCCCCCCCCTTTTTATAGGCCATGGCAAACTTATTTGCCGGACGACCCTTGTAAGTACGTACAAAAGCCTTTCAAACTTCGAGTCCTCAATTGTGGACGCAAGTTTTAAAGGCTTAAAATAGTATATTTAATAACTATAGAAGTGATCAGCTCAACATTCTTTTTGATCACACAGTTTTGTCTATTCGTACAATATTCAATTTCGTAATTAAAACTCCTTAGGCGTAAAATTTGATTTTAATTGAATATTGAAAGCCCAAAAATTATTTTATATTTCTTGAATTTTTACTGTAAGTGATTACGATTTCAAGCTTATCTAACTTCATGCAATATTCTTTGCACTTAGTAGAGATTTATTTTTTTTAATGGTTCCGATATGGCTTTTTCAAGAATAAATTACAAGCAATTTTTTAGAAACTATAAATATGCACAGAAATGGTAGCATTCACACTAACATTGTACCTACATTAGTTAAGTACTGCTTCATAAAGAAAAAATAGCTTTTCTTAAATTCAGAAAAAAATTTCTTAATCTCAGTTCTAGATAAAAAAAAAATATTAATTACAATATCACACATAGTTTTCACAATTTGCAGTTACTGTACACAAATGTAGACGTGATACACAGTAGTAAAATAACTCTTCAAATTCGGGCTTCTAAGCTACTGAATTTTTACTATCGGGACGAATTTGGCCTTAAAATAGTGATAAATTGGTATTCAACCGAAAAAGGCGAATTTATTAGATAGGCTGATTCATATAGCATATGGTTTTTTAAAAATAACATCTGTTGCCCATAATTTTTTAATACATGTGTTTTATTTTTAATATATATATATACATATACATATATATATATTGTCGTTGCCAAACCAATATTTGTCATGTGCAAAAACTTTATTTATTATTACCAGTTTTTATTAGAAGTTATTATTTAACAATATTCTGGCCTCAAGTAGAAGATATTCGTTTCGCAACGGTGATATACTTTTTTCTACCGAAGAAAAAAAAATTTTTTTTGACGACTTCATTTGATTATTACGATTTTTTATCATTCATACTTACAGGTTTTGATAAAACGTAAATTTCTGTTATCCGGAATCAGTCAAGCTTAACGAGTCCAGATTTGAAAAGTTCTACTGTTGCACACAAGAACATAAATTAGGGTTTTGCTCCAAAGATAATTATTAGCAGAGGAAATGTTTTAAAAAAAAAAATTCTTTTCTTTTCTTATTAATTCTCCATATGACTTCTGCACAACAATAATGCTCCACAATGCAGAGAATTTTCTTAAAAGAGCTATCTCGGATAAATTATTTCATTTCTTTTTACACACTCACATTCACACACAATTTCATTGGTAGTTCCCCTTGTACACGCTTAAATTAGTATCCCAATGCACAATATATAAAAAAGGAAGCTATATGCCGCTTAATTTTACAGACAAAACCAAAAATTATAAATTAACAATGAATTTGTCTTGGGTATACAAAGTTTTTTGGCAGCAGATTTAAAATGTTTCAACTCTAATTCTCTCGCTTAACAATATCTTCATACATTTAAGTGAATGGTCTCACAGTACAGAATTCAATAATCTCAATATCTACTAACTCAGCACAATAACTCTATATAATCCTCAATAAATGCACATTTTCTTCTGTGCCAATCACTCCTTCAGTTCAACAGACACAAAATAAAATACATTCTTAACACATGATTTCAAAACACACATTTCTTAAAAGCATGGCTCAATATCGACCACTTCAGCTCAATATCTCTGTAAATAATCTTCAATAAATGCATATTTTCTTCTGCGCTTATCACTCCTTCTTCATTTCAACACACACAAAATTAAATACATTTTTAATGCATGATCTCACAACACACATTTCTGAAAAGCATGGATCAGTATCCATTAACTCAGCTCCATAGCTCTATGTAATCCTCAATAAACGCCAACTTCCTTCTGTGTTTATCACCCCTTAGTCATTTCACCAGACATAAAATACAATGCATAGTACATAATTTCATGCCGATCTGCCACTTTTCGTTCAGATTTCTTGAAGGATGGCTCAATATCCACAAACTCAGCTCAATGTCTCTACATAATCCTCAATATATGCATATTTTCTTTTGTGTTTATCACTCTTTATATTCATTTCACCAGACACCAAATATAATACAAAGTATTTATTTTGTTTTGGATCTGTCTTTTTCCGCATCCATGCATATTTTTCTTCTTCGCGAAATCTTTGAAGCTACAGTTCGCATCTGGAGAGTAGAGAAAACACATAACACACACACATATAGTTAATAATACAAAAAGAATCCAACTCGTGGACGTTGCAAATAGAAGTTTTTCTGTGCTTTTTAACGCGGGTATCACACTGTTCTAAAATAAGTTACAAGGCACCTCGTGCTGTGTTTTGATGATTGGTCCATCAAAATGAACACATTGGTTTGAAGCTTCAGTTACAGTCCTGAAGCTGGAGTAAAAAGCAGGATGTTGAAGCTCAAAGGGCTGTGTCACCGCTGGCCATTCTGTAGCCATTTCTTTCATTGAGAGGTTCTTTTTCGGGAACTTCTTGAGGACGCTTTCGTTTGAAGAAGCCCAACTATGGAAGAAAATAAAAGTAATAATTAGTTATTTTGTGGTATAACTCCATAAGTAAGAGGATTGATAAATAGTCGAATTCCGTTATGTTGGCTTTATTGGGTAACATGTGGCTTTATCGGAAACTAACCCATTACAATTAGGATCTCACTCAAAGAAAGAACCTTCGTAAAGAAAGAACCCTTTGTAAACCTTCGGGTCGGCCCCTCCAGTGGGTGTCTCACACAAAGAAAGAAAAAGCAGAACTAGGCCTTGGGGGTCTTCTGCTTGGTATTTACTTCAAAATTAAGAAGCTCCGCTAACGATCGGCAGTGCTGCCATCTTTCGGCTCCCAAATGAGGTTAAAATGAACTCTTTGAGAGTTTGTGGTAGAAATTAACACCCTTGGTAGGTGCTGCCACTATCGAACTAATATGGATTTGGGGTTGGTACATAATGCTGTAAAAGCAGAAGTGCCTAAGCCCCCCCCCATAATCGATGAAAACAAGACATACAGACAAGTAGAAAAGGGTGCTAGGCACTTCTTTCCAGTTTGAATTCCTTTATGGTGAATCTTATAAGTGCAGTGCCCGCAGGAGAAAATTGATATTTTAATAGGGCAGTAGCAGTTATACTACTGAGAGTAAAATTGTGCGCCAAAAAAAAAACTACTGCATACTTTCATGGTATATGTGGGTGTGGATAATGATCATGACATTAATTCTGAAAGCTGGGAGGTTTTTCTTTTGTGTGTCAGCCAGCGGTCAAGAAAAACTGAAAAACCTGGAGTACTAAGCGAATTCTACTTTAACAGAAAGAATCAGATAAACGTGCAAATTCTGGCTATAAACCTTGCAAAACTTGAAGTGTGACGTGGAAAATTTTCTGAAGTCTTCATTCATAAATTAATTTTACATTTCTCGTATGTCTGGAGGAAAATCACCTGGTATGGGTGTGTGCAAAAGTGGAGGAAACGGTAGATTTTTGGGGAAGGGCCTAGTTAAAAAAAAAAAAAATACCGAAAAAGCTTATACAGAAAGCTAGATACTACAGAGAAAGGCTTTTGACCTTGAAGGGGGGAGAATTTTTGTCTTTGGTGCAGATTTTTCACGGTAATTTGCTAAAGTGGAAATTTTCTGCGATTTCATAACTTTTTTATTACCTCTGCTATGAAAATTAAAGCATAAAAATCACAACAACGGAAGAAGAAATTACGTTCAGTGTTTTATGGTAATGTTCCCATTCCTCGGCAATAGAAATATTCATTTTAATTCCATTATGCAAGTGATCTGTCCACTGTAATGACCGTGAATGATTGTCATTATTATTATCATCATTAATATTTTCATTGGGTGAGAGGCTCGACCATTATATACCAGTAAAATATAATTAACAACAAATCGTACCTTCCATAATAGCAGAGCCAGTAGGGCTAGAAGTAGTAGGCCACAGCAAACAGCAAGGATGATGATCCACCATGGTATCATGTACGGAGAAAAGGCGACGTCCAACAGGCTTACTTTCGTGGACACCTGTAACGACGATTCATTAATTTAAGACAATGCTTAAACATAATTTAAGTACAAGGAATTCAATTTAAATATAAAGAAACATATTTTATCAAAGCATGCTTTTCCGTTAAATAGAAATCGTAGGTAGAAGTCTTCCGAATCAATCTTGGTTGTAAAAGAGATTCCTCCCCCTACCCTCCCCCGGGGGGGGGAAATTTCTAGCTCTTAAATACTCAATATAAAAATTTTATACCTTACCAATCTGTGCACTGTAAAAACAAGGTACTTAGTTAGAATTAAACAAAATATATTATATTCTGAGTATTTTACCCTCTTGTAATAGCTCCGATAACTTACATCTTAAATTTAAGCAGCCTCATTCAAAATATGTACTCATATTTTGAATAGTAGGTTATATTTAAGCATATCATGACGCAAACGTACTTATGTACTTATCACGCAAATGCACTAAATGTACTTATGACGCAAACGTACTTAAAAAGTACAAGTGCCTTAAAGTACTCATTCTTAAGTAGTTTTTTTTTTCCAACAGTGTGGCTGGTTCCATTTGATTTAAACAAAAAAAAATTTCTTATTTCATGAAAAGAACAATTAACAACGAAGTACATATATAGAGAGATAAAAATAAATTTTAAATTGTTCTTATATACCCACATAGATAGGCGCACCCGTGGGGGGGGGGCTATGGGTAATCCCCCCCCCCCTCCAAAGTGGAGAGTTAGAAGTGAAAAAGCTTTTAAAAATAGAAAACTGTCACTTAATTAAATACTATATTTTTTTAATTTGTCTTCCAATTACTTCTATAATATTTTCCCCCATATTACATTTTATTATAACTATATATTTTATTGTCTCAATATCTTAATTTTTCACCCCACCCCCCACAAAAAGTCGGTTTTTAAGCAAATACTTACAGTTAGCATATGAAATACAGTTGAACTCCGTTACAAAGTTAATGAAAAGGCCAGATAATTGTAGATTAGCTGAATTAGCCAGTTTATATAGATTAGCCGAAATTTCGGTTTCGGGCTCCGACTTAAATGTCATCGCTCGGGCTCGAAATAAAAATCCTTCGACTGAGGCGGGCTCGGGCTTTAAAAAATGCGGTCACTTTATGGTTGGAACACTTTCGAAACATTCTGAGCTTTGTTGTATTAATTTAACCCTTTAACGCGCAGCGTTCCCGCTCTGGGAACACCAAACTCTGATGTTTTGAATGTTGCCAGTCACGAAGAATAGGTTTGATTTCTATAAAAATAGTTGCGGGTGACATAGCTCCACCAGAATCCTTTACTTTTTAGCACGTCATTTCCCGTCAGAAACTTCTTTTTAACAGCACTGACATCTGTTGAAAAATGGAAGAATGCGAGAACAGCTGAATAGATGGCCCAATGCTGAAAAAAAGGGGAGCCGTTGCCATCACTCGACTTAACTACCAGCAAGATGGCGGGCGATCGCAACGTTCATCGCGTGCCACAGATCTAGAGACTCTTTTTTTTTACGACAGATGGCTGTACGGCACAGCCAGCTGCGTCAAAAAAAGGGTCTCTAGATCTGTGGCACGCGATGAACGCTTCGATCGTCTAGTTAAGTCGAGCGATGGCAAGGCTGCCCTTTTTTCAGCATTGGGAAAGGGTTGCGCCTCAAAGGGTTAATATTAAAATGTTTGAAAAGCCAAGATGAGCCAATCCCCTTACAAGTGCAAAGAGCCAATCCACAAAACCGCTCATGTTGGCGACCATGGATGGAAAACTCTTTTTTAGATTCTTTTTCGCGATCTATGGATACGGATGTAGCATGTACTTACTATGAATATTTTATAGGGTAAGTAACTTGGGTCAACACCATAGGGTAAAGCCGTTATCCTGGCGACCAACTTCGACGAGGTTTTCACTTCGCTTAGTCCTAACTGAAAAACAAAGGAAGTCAGTACACGTTCAAACATACACATTACGATGGGGGCTTTGCATTGTATCGGTAAATATGTTAAGATATTTCATTCTCAGTGTTTAAAGTTCAAGGAAAGAATTTAGACATCTTTAAAAAATGCAAAATATACTTTAAAAACTTTCAATTTAAATAAAATTCATAAAACTGAAATCTAGTTATAGCTTTATAAAATTTACCGGGCGTGTTGTAAAACTTCAATTATCAGAAAAGAAAAAGAGGAACTTTAGTTTAATAAAATTTAATAACCTTTTAAAACTAAAGTACAGTGTTATAAGTTAACATTATACAGGCGCGTAGCCAGGAAAATTTTTCGGGGGGGGGGGGGATATGAACTTATATGTGTATAAATAAACGAAATTTCATCACTAATCCAAAAATTTCGGTGGGGGATATATCCCGATATCCCCCCCTGGCTACGCCCCCGACATTATACATATTTTTAAAAAACTCTGCATTAAAAAATAACGCATACAAGCGCTTTGAAGAAGAAAATTAGAAACTTTTGTTGTTATTTAACACTGATTTCACATGTTCACGTGAGTTTCTACTAAATTGGAAATGAAGCTCAATGTAAATAGGTTAAGATAAAATGCATATGAAATAGTTTTAAGCCATTTATTGCAGCAAGACAATACTGAAGAATTACAGACAATCTTTTAGGATGTTTTAAACGTATTAAAAGTTTCGCTCTTATAAGCAAAAATTAAAAAATATATATTTATCAAAGATTGGTGAAATACTACCAGAATTACATAGGGCATTAAATTTCTAATACTTATATTATTTTTAAAAAACTAGGCAATAATGGATTTTGTTTAGTTAAAACTATTTCTGGTAGATTGGTAATTATAAAGTATGTATATGTCTTTGGAAATACAAAATAAAATTTTAAATCAATATTATATAAATATCACTACTCCCAAATAGACAAAATTTGATCAGGAATAACCAAATATCGGTTCGCTGTCGGAATTATTTATTTTTCGACAAATTTCCAGAGCAGAGAATTTCCTTTTTCCATAATAATATAAAAGAGAATTAAAAGACTGTACACGACTTAATGCCTCTTACATATCGCCTTCAAGTTCTTGTACAAAAGGCCATTACTTCTCCCATTGCCTTGAGATGCACTCAGAATCTATATGTTAAATTAAATATTAGAATAACATATAATAGTGTACTTACGTCATCGTACGTTTCCCTCCATAGCCTAGATCGTATGCTGAAGATCACCTGATCACCTTTCTCAAGGTTAGAAATGGTACATCTGATTTTTGTACAAAGCGTGGGTCCACAAGACTGTCAAATAAATAAACAACAATAGCATTATTGTTTGAACAGATTAAGATGACGAAGACATGAACTAACAGTAAAGTGACCATTTTTTCTGAATCGAAAATCGGGACATTTCTAAACCACAGAGTCGGGAGGGGAAAAAATCAATCCCGAACGCCCCTCCCCCTCACAATATTATTTTCTTTCTTTCTACACATAATCTGATTTTCTACTTTTATGAGAAAAAGGAGTGGAAAAAATATAGCAAATTTACAAATAAAATAGGCCATTAAATAAACTTGGTTTTTAAGTAATTTTACAGTTAATTTCTGGATAACTTTTCAAAATAGTTTGCTTTCTAACATTAATTATAGAATCACCACACCATTCATTGATTATAGGTATGTATAAATATATGTTATAAAACAGTAATTTTCTTCAATGAAAAAAAAGAACTGCTGTTAAATACAAGTAACAAAAAACTTTGTACATAATATGCCATTCTCATGTTAATTTATTCCCATTTTACAATTATTTATTTTTACAGCAGGACAGGAATGGAAAAGCGGGACATTTTAGGGTTCTGTGGGGACAACAGGAAGCAGGACATACAGGCAGAGAAGACAGGACTGTTCCGTCAAAAGCAGGATGTCTGGTCACTTTAACTAACAGTTCATAAAGTGTTTCAGTCCTTTAAAAAGTGGAAGTCGATCTGGTCAAATAATTTTCGTGGAAAATTCGTGAAAAAAAGTTAAATGTTACTGAGGGAATATTTATGATCGTTTTTGAAAACGCAAAGAAAGGGACTTGATTAGTCGTGATTTGTATTCTGCCTACACTGTAAACTTCGTTAGGGCACTATAAACACATCGAGCAATGATTACGTATGCTTCATAATGTTTAACTGTTCTCTTTCTGTTTTATTTCACGAATAAGATATTATTCATTCGGTTAATAGAAACTGACCCTTTCAAGCAACTCCCACACATACTTTAATATAAACGCCATAAAAGTTTTCAGCCATCATGAAACATAATTAATTTGCCTGTGGTTATTTCGCAATTACTAAAGTTAACATGGTAGATCGGTTGTGTCTTCAAACATGGCATATGTGGTTAGCCCACTTTTTGAGAGCTGATCATCAGCCAATTGTCCCTAATCACTTGCATTTGTAACGATCAACAAAATGAGACTAGGTATTTCGGCAGCTAATATCCCCTATTAACGACTAAAATAATATTTAATTTATAAATCGCCTATTTTAATTTTATGTTTCGCGTTTCATAAATTGCACTGCATTAAAAATAACTTATTCTAATTCTGAAACTTCTCTGAGATCTATTGTTTGAAATATAATGAGTCGTCAATGAATCGGTTGATGGAAATTGTCGTATATTTATATAAAAGAGGTCGTAAAACAAAGTGATCTGTTCTAAATAGGCAAAATAATTTTTTCTAATTGTAAAGAATATGTAATCACCAAGGAATTACCTATATCAGAAAAAGAGCGTCTGGGGTTGTTTGATTGGCAGACAATTTTCCGAATTTGATTGAATGGTTTAATGACTGAGTGAATTATGCTTTAGTAGGAATCAATTTGATTATCATTTTATAATATCAGGAGGATTTCTTTCACAATAAAGAACTGTATGAGGATTTTGGCTCTTTTAGGATCTCAGCCATTGGCGGATTCTTGAGAGAAGCTACAGAGCTACAGCCACCTTCAAAGACAATGCTTACTGATAGCACTTTGCTTCACAGTACAAAATTTAAGTCAAATGAGTTTCTTTCGTTCTTTTTTTTTCTTTTCTTTTTTTTTTTTTTTTAATTTTCCGTTCCAAAAAATGTGCATTGATTAAGTGTAACATTTTGCTTTATTCTGCTGATTTTTTAAGTCTTTTAAAGTCAAATAACATTTAAATTTTTTAAGCCAAATGAATTATAACGTTTCAATTTTTAAGCCAAATCATTTTTTAAGTCTCTAACTAAAGGCCTTCTCTCAAATGATAATCCCAGAGTCCGGACAAAACAGTTTATTAGAAACACACACATACACAAAAAACACTTTACACGGCGTTAAAAGGTAATTTTTAAGTCAAATAGCATTTTGCTTTATTCTGCATATTTCTATAAGTCAAATAAAAAATAAATAAATAATTAAAGCCTCTCTTTAAAAAAAATTATGCATCTGTCAGTGCTCTAAACTGCAGGCGATTCACAGTATAATTCAATTGCGGATTAAATGGGGGCAGGCGATCTCCTTGAGCCAGGGGCGCCGACTGTGCGGGTGTCTGCGGCCCAAGCACCCACAGAAAAAGGCTCAACGAAGGAAACGCTTCTTCTTTGACCAACCTGCTCACCGGGGTTGCTTTGACCAGTGTTGGGTCAAGCAACACTGATTTAAAAAAAAAAAAAAAAAAAAAGTGTGAGTTTTTCCCGAAACGTCTTTTCAGTGTACAGTGATTAGAGTCAACAGGTTAGACACGATGTCAATGTTAAAAAAGAAAAAGTGAGAGAGAGAGAAAAAAAAAAAAAAAAAAAAGAAATGAGGCATCTTTCATAAAATGGTTTCTCATAATCTTATGAAACGTTTCTGGATCCGCCACTGGTATAATTAATGGTGTACTTTGAAAAAAAAAAAATGTGATTTTGGTGCACAAATAATTGGTGCTAATTACATCAAGCATTTAAATATTTTTAGAATATCTCTTCGCAAGCTTTATTACACACTGAAATAAACAATAAACCTGTACCAGTTAAGAAACTTTTATATAAAAAAAGTTCTTAAACATCGAAAGTTCTGCAGAATGTGCCACCACTCTTCGAAAAAATTTTGCTGCGCCATTCCATGTTTAAGAAAATTTTCTGAAGTTTCATAAAAGGCTTCAATTTTTCATTTATTCGGTGTGCACTGCAGCTTATAAAGAATTATCCTGAATTTTTTCCGAGTTCCCGGCGCAATTAAATTATTTTGTGTATGAAGACCTTGAAGGGGATTTTATTTCTTCTAAATGCACCCTTAATTGCATGAATGATTGTAGAGACTAATTAAACCAAAACCAGCATCGGTTTGACTATAAAAATCCATATAAATGAAACAAAGTGTAAAATGTTAGTCGGTTAGTTAGTTTGTCTGTGTCTCGCTCAGCTCCTAGACGGGCGATCCTTGACCTACCAAATTTTGTATGGAAATTCTCCAGGACAGGTCCCGACATACCTCGAAGCGACTTTTTTGAAATTCGAATTATTTTAGGAGATATCGGTTAAAAAACGTGTCGCAAAAGGCTAATTTTTGCTCTCTGCCATTTCTTAATTGTAACCTCGCAGTGGAAAAGCGACGATTAAGCATATCTAGGTTGCCATATTCGGCAAGTTTATTAAATGATTCAGACTCTTGAAGTAAAAATAAAAGAATAACGGTTTCTTTAAAGATAATTTGTAAGGTTATTTTTTAATTAAAATATCGTGTGCATGTGAAGGCAGAGCAGGAATGAAATGTTTTATACTCAAAAGAAAAATAGGATTTGGAAATTTCCTGAGACTAAAATGTGCAACTTTTTAATTTGGTGAAAAATAAAATGGTTGCTATGCGATTTTGAGAAGATGTGATTCTAGCGCTTGGCGCAATTTATCGTCTGCTTCTTTATCAATTATCAGGTACATTTAATTTACATTACTGGTAAATTTATTAACAGTTTGCTGACTAGGTCGTTTAGCGGCTAACGAACTAGCTTATCACACCTCGGGTCCGGGCACGATCTTGGGCTTGGATGTTTACCTGCGCGTCCCTTCATAGGAGGTAACGTTGGCCGCCCAATAAGTGCCTCCACAATAAAATGGCCAATACTTTGGGCTGCTGTAGAGGCCAACGCCTGATCGGCAAGTGCCAGCCCATTAAAAAATAAATACATAAATACACTTACCAGCTCCTCCTCAAAATCGCCTTCTCCCTGCTCGTCGAAATACTTGTCCTCTCCCTCATCAGACATAAAATGATCGTCGCTTTCGGCTCTTCTTTTCGATCTGTCCTTGTGCTCCAGGGAGTTTCGGATAGAATATTGAGGTGTCTTTCCTTTGTAGTTGCGCAACAGAAGATGGTGCCTCAGGTCTTGGCTCGTGACGTTTTGATCCCGTGGTCGCCTCCGTATTTCCTAGGAAGAGGAAAGGAAGACATTCGATTGCGGCGCAAATTTTAAATTGCCACTCTATGCCTACACGCTTTAATAAAAAAAAAAAAAAAGAACTAAATTCACGACGAAGGAACTAAAATAATTCCGAAGGATTTAAAACTGGGACAAATTTGCCGTGTCTTGGTTTCAAGTCCTTCAGGGTTATTTTAGTTCCTTCGGAGTGAGTTTAGTTTCTTTTTTTTTTTAAAGCGTGTAGAATCTTAGAAATGATTTTTATGTCTTTAGTATATTAGAAGGATAATATTTTATTATAAAGAACTGATACAGAGAAGTCCGTTTTTTTAAGCTTTTATTCTACTTGTTCTGCCTTGGGAGCCATGCTAGGTTTGTAGACAGCGGCGTAATGTCAAAAATCGCCAATGTTGGCCACTTTTGACTGTTTATTGCCAAATTTGGCGACAAAAAAAAAATAATTCCAAAACTGAACTTGGCTTGGCGATAGCTTCTTGTGAGAATTGCGAAATATAGTTTTAGCTCGATTTTAACGATGGGAATAATTTTTCGCTATGGTGAAATAATTTGTCTATAGTTTGGGTGTGCCACTACGGCGGCTCGAAATATATCGCAGTGATAAAAACGCCGATCTGCAAAGGATGATGTATAAGAACGTATGGAAAACTGTTTTAATGGCAACCAATATGATTATCGATTATGTACAAGCATAAATCGCCAAAGAATCACCAGAGAATGAAATGTCGCCATTAGTAGCAAGTATTCAAATAATTTGATGAAAAATCAATAATTTTCGACGCATTTTGAAATATGGAAAATTTTGCCTTGTAGCTCAAACAACGTTTGCCCAGGACACTGAGAAGTTTATTTTATTCTTAGATAGCAATCGAACAAGAAATTTAAGATTATATATGAAAATATAATTATAAAAAGAAACGCCTTTTTTGAATATTTCTTGCTTCATTCTACTCAACAAAGCGTACGTTTAATCAAAATTGTTTACTTTACTCCATGGGTTTTTCGCCTCAGTTTCTATAGTGTGATCAAGTACAGTCTCTTACAGTTTTGTCATGTAAATTTTCTGAAGAAAACAAGCAAGCTGTTACTTCTAACTTCAATACATTCATCAAGGAAGATAGCACCATTACCTGCAGTTTCAGCGGATTGACGTCTTCCATTTTTTCGCAGACTGCATTTCCTGATACGTCTGGCTGTGCCATGGGATAAAGCAGCGACTTGCCGGACAATGTATAAGTAGGCCACAGCAAGAACACTTCTGCCTGTTGCACAGAACTAGGCCCTTCGTTTCTTACCTACAAATATTCATTAAAAACATTTATATTTTTAAATGCACAAAAAAAAAATCCAGGAATGTTCTTTGAAAATAACGGGCAGCTGAGATACCCTAAAATTTCAAGGAATGTTGCATGAAAATATCAGGAACTTTACTGAAAAATTCAGGAAGGTTCCACTGAAATGTATCGTTTTGTACTGTAAGGTTCCTGGTGTTTTCACGTAACGTTCCTTGGAATTATAAGGCACATTAGCTGCACATTATTTCCAAGCAAGTTAAGGGATTTTTTTTTAACAGTGTGGCAAAAATACAAGTCGTTCGCCTTGCGTCCAGCGAAAAAGAAAAATAAATAAATAAATAAATAAATAATCTGAAATTCTTCCAGATTTCATTTACTCACTTGGCTGGAAGAATTTCCGTGTTTTTTTAATCTGTTCAATCAATTCTACCATATAGAGGAAAATGATAACTGTAAGTGCGCATATAGACTCCTGTTCGCATAATTTTGTTGCTGAAAATTGCATCCATTGTTGTTTGGCCCCTAGCGGTGAAATGTTTTGGATGAGTGCGTATAGGAAAATATAAAGTATCTATTTCAGTTATGAAATCGAATCCTTGATCGGAATTGAATTCTATGTTAAAATCTCCTACTAAAACAGTCTTAAAGTCACCCTCCTTCAGTAACGTTTCGAATAGATCGTCCAATCTATCTTCCTAAGAAATTCGAGGACTAGCGTATGTCACTGCAAATCTCACTTTATCTTGAATATACGCAATTTTTATTTGAACGGGGAGAAGAAAGAAACAAAGCGATAGTATCGATTTTACCTCATAAACATGGGCAACTTCTGGTCCTACATCTCTTTCGCTGACTTTTGTTGCTGGAAGTTCCTCAGACTTGTTGTATGTTATCACTGGAGGCAGAGAGATCCTGGAAATATTCCATGCTTCGTAAATCAAACGCAATGCTACATGTTTCAGTTTATGCTTCACTATTTATAAACATTTTTTAAATTGTAAATATCTTTTAAAAAAAGTTTGAATTACGCTATTCCTTACCCTCCTAATGCTAGGGATACTTCAACCCTCACCGGCAAATCAATGATGAACATGTTATTGAAGAGGGTTTCGTTCTTCTCCGGGTTGGTACTGCAAAAATAACATTTCAACATCATTATTATGTTAACAGTTCTGAACGATAATTGTTATTTGCGTGCAAGGACGTAGGACAGATTAGACAAGTATACGTGAATTCAAACGGCACATGTCTTTTAAATTGCTGTTTCGGTATGATATGCCGAACATTTATCGTATTTCAGGCGACTTCAAAGAGTAGGCGAGTATCAATTCGTCGAAATCTTTTTTTTCTATTTAATGAATGTTTAAGCGATAATTTTTTACTACCTGGGCCGATTTCAATAATTCTTTTTTTTTTTTTTTTTTTTTAATTCGGAAAGAGGTACTGTATGTGTGGTCCTTAGTTCGATCGAGTTCTGATAATATTTTCATTTGTGAAATTGGAAAAAAAACGTGCTTTTAAACCATTGCCTGAAGAGTTGCTAGGCAAGATGAACTAATTGTCGAAAGTCGCCGAGGTTGACCACTTTTGAAGATTTGTCGCCAAGTTCGGCCCCATAATAAAAGTTTTCAAAACTGAATACAACTTGACAACGTCTTCTAGATTTGGCGTTAAATTACAAAACTTTACTATTTCAGTATGGGAATGATATTATCATTAGAAAATCGGGAGGGTGGGGGGGGGGAGCATGTACCTCTAGGGTTGTAATTAGCGGCGTTCATAGCAATAAGTCGTAATTCTCCAAAGTTGGCCCTTTTTGGCGGTTTACTGCCAAGTTTGGCGACAAAATATAAGTTCCCAAAGCTGAATCCAGCTTGGTAATATCTTCTATATTTGGCGAAAAATTGCTAAACCGTATTATTTTACTATGGGAATATTTTTTTTTAAAGTTGTACTTGTTAAAATAAATGATACCATGCCTCCCAACTAATACATAGACACATTCAAACGAGCTTACAGCACTCACCTGTTTACGTTCATGGTAAAGACTAAATCGCTAGAGGAAGATATGACTCGAGATGGTTCCAAAATTATTTTGAATTCCAGCTACAAGGGAAGAAAAAATGCTATTTAGTTTTTCAACAAAAAAGCGGGTAAACAATATGCAAATAACAACAATATGCAAATAACGCACAGGTTTGCAAAAAAATATGTATAAAGGTATGAAGTTGCTTCGCTCTCTGTACTTACTGTTTTGTTCGCTGGTAGCGGGTTACCAATATCACATACTAAGAGGTTTGCCGAAGTGCCTTCTGTGGTGACAGTCACTGATTTTGGTGTACAGCTGACTGGAAAATCCTGCGGGAAAAGAAACAAAACTGAGCACTTTTTATGATGTCAAATAGTGAATATAAAATTATCTTTAAAGCTAAGTTGTTTCTATAAATACACTTCTATCGGTTTCTATAATTACTTATCAAAAGAAAAATATATATTTGAAGGGTACGCTATACAGTACTGATTTCCAATGCAAAAGGTTTGTCAGATGTAGAGAAAAGTGTATGCCGAAGAAACAAAATCTGCCTCTTGATCTTGGTACACAAAATATTTGCACCAGGGAGTCGAAAATATTAAGGATGATTCTTTATAAACTGTACTACATGCTGAAATAAAGGGGAAAAAAAATACGGGGCCTTTAATGAAACTTCGGGAAAAAATTCTTAAACATGAAATTCGGCAGCAAAATTTTTGCGAAGAGTGACGAATTCTACAATTCATTTATTCAGGTATTTATTTTTTAAGAATTTTTCCAAACGTTTTATAATTCATAGAGGTTTATCGTTTATTTCAGTGTTTAGTACAACTTGTGAAGAGGCATTCGATTTTTCTTTTGGAGCGCTTGAGATAATTAGTTTATTTGCATATACGTACCAAAGTCACATTTTTTTTTTTCTTCTTTCGAAACACACGATTAATCCTTTCACTAGCATTTATTTTCTATTGTTGTTGTTATCGTGGGATTACGGCCAGTAATAAGCCATGTTACTACGGACTAGAAATTCTTTACTATTTCGTCTACAATAAATGTGTGAATCACCTACCTACACGTGTCATTCTACGATCTATTCTTGTAGTTGTGGGACACAGAAAACAGTCATCTATTCGTTCTATAGTCTGTTCGCCGAGTCGAGAGAACGAAACTAAATAATAGCACATGTAAACTGGCGATGATTAAGCACCTGGCATTTTGCCAAAGCGCCAAACACAGTATGAATTTCTGCTTTCTTCCATTTACGCTGTTAGGCGCATTTAACCTTTCTTAACTCCAAACTAGAGATTGGTGAAAAAATATGTAATTCTTTGGTAACCCGTTTGTTTACTTTCGTTCTCTCGTTTCCGCGAACAGACTATAGATGAGAGCGATTTCTTTTTTCCCCGTGTGTAGGGCAGTTAGTTCATCGGTCAAATACGATGTGTAAGATGTATTTTAGTGGAAAGAAGAAGACGACTCACCAACTTAGACCTATCGATATTGACGTAATTGACGTCTCGAGGTGTAGTCACGTGCAGCATCGATTCAAAGGCGTCTTCACCGGCATTGCGCACCATTACGTCCAACTCCAAGCGTTCCTTTGTACCGATGGAATACTGCTCCATATTGCTGCAAAAAATAACGAAAATGAGTAAACAAAGAATAAGAAAAAAAAAAAAAACTTTTGTAAAGTCGTCAAACAAATTTTTTTTTGAGGTCAGAGTATTTTCCCTCATAAGTACGACGAATTTCAACAGTCTTCTAAAATTGAAAAATACTGAAAAAAAAAAAAAAAAAAAAACTTCTCGGACGTAAGAAAATATAGTTATGCATGTTGTATGTAATTTCTCTTTGCATGTGGTTTTTATGGGCTTTTGCTGATATAAAAAATTTTGTTTGTTTATGTGTAGTCACGTGTTACATGGGCTCAGTGGCCTGATTTGAACACAGAAGGATTTGGGGAAGACATTAACATGGAGTGCAAAAGTTAAAAGCTTAGACAACTTTTGTCAAGGGGACTTCAAGAACTTGATTTACTCAGGAGAGCCATCAGAAATTTAGAAAAATAAGGAAAGATCGGGGGGGGGGGGGAGAGAGAAAGCTAAGGGGTTCTTACAGGACTTAATCCGTCTTTGCAAATGTATGACAAAACTCCGCTTATAGGGAGTCTTATACTCCTTCAGAAAGCCTACAAACTATACGAGCATATGTGTTTCATTTTTATCTCTTTCATTTGTAAGTAATCTAGAATTAAAATTATAAATACTTACGATGATGCATACAGCTGAAGGTCTGGTATGCATATGTCATCCTTCCCACAATTCTTTTCAATGTTGATCTGTAAAAAGTGGAAATGTACATCAACTGAATGTGCTTTATTAACCGAATGAATTGTTTACACCATTTTAATTCAAATACATATACCGAATGTTCAATGCTACGGAAGATGATGATACCTGATTAGTAGCTTCGGTGGGCTCGTTCATGTTAAGTATGGGCTTCAGCACGAATCTGTAAGGTTCCAAATCGATGAGCTCGTAAGTAGCCGTCACTTCGATGGGACTTAGTTTGTCGCGGATGCCATTCTGTTAAAAGAATTGAATTTGAAAATTGATTCAATAATATCCAAGACTATATAAAGAACGAGTATTGAGTTGGAAAGAAAGAAACTACGGTTTGTACTCAGTACGGTTTGTAAAGTTTATGCTCAGAATTTATTACTAAACTGTACTCAACAGATTTATTTGAAATTTTGAATAGATATGCAGAGAAACATAAAACATAAAATAAAGGTTTCTCTAAAAATATGAAAAGCTACCAATTCCACGATTTTTCGCTCTTTATTTGAACTAAAAAAATAAAAATTACTCTCTTGCTAACTCGACGAAATTAAGACTACTAAATTTTGCAACTTACTTTATGTAAAAAAAAGTACTTTTTCCTAAATATACTCTTACTAAAAGTAAATTTTCCAGAAAAGTAATAATGATGTGACTTAATCAGCAATGACTTTATGAAATTTCAATTCCAAATGAAGAAGTCTTTTGGCAAGATGAAGTTCATGCTAGTTGTAAAAAGAAGAACTTCAGAAATTAGACTTTTCTCTTTTGTTTTTTATTATTATTTTAATCATTCCACTTATGAAATTTTCAAACCAAATAACTTATGTCAAAGATCCGAAAGGACTTTGAATGTTTGGTCGCAAGTTGTACGCAATACAACTGTTATAAACCGAAAGTTTATAAAATTACGAAACATGAGAGGGAAAAATACTAATTCCTATTACGCTTTTTTGGCCTTATTTGTCGTAATACTTCTGGAATAAGTTCTGTGCTTAAGATATTTTTTTTAACAGCTCTTTTAAAGGTTTAGAGATTTAACATTTCTGAATGTTCAGAATTCAGCTTATATAAAACGTTTCTGATTTTTTTGTTTTTCTTTTGGCGTTTGGCGCGATTTCTTTTTTAAAAACTTGGTTTATCTTCACCTGTATTGCTGTTTTCAAAGAAAAGGCCTTAGAAGAAGGTTCTTAATTGAAGAAAAGAAGAGATGGAAACGACTAACAAATGCAAGAATCTATAACTAGTAATTATACTAAAAGTCGGAAATCCCATTTCTGTTAATATTTCGTGATATTTTCGTGACAATTTCTAAACCTATGTTTCATTGCACACCTGTCGCAGACTGATTACCTGGATGTACAGTTTGGTCTTGTTGCAGAACTCCACGTTTTTCTTCAGCCGCAAAGTTTGCGTTCTGTTGGGCACCTGATAAGGGTCAGCGTCTAGGAAGAGTGCGCGAGAACTTTTCTGGCCGGCGTCCAACATGAAATTGTAACTGATGTCTGTGACAGGAGAGAAAAAAAATCGCTTCGTTATTTCAAATGTCATATACGCATAAAGTATTACACGAAATATTAGTGGTACCGAAAGCTGTAATGATATGAAATTTGATATGTATGTAAGTTTTTTAACGAAGAAGCTGCATTAGCTAGCATTTTGCAAAATTCCTAATCATGGACAGCAGGGACCAAAATGTCTATCTATGTATCTATCTATCTATCTATCTATCTATCTATATATATATATATATAATATATAATAGCTTACTTACTAATCTTTCAGAATATTTTTCTATATTATACTTGTCTACTGTTAAATGCATAACTCCAAAAATATCGCCAACATTAGGTAATATTCTTTCATCCTATATCTATCTATCTATCTATCTATCTATATATATATATATATATATATATATATATATATATATATATATATAGAGAGAGAGAGAGAGAGAGATAAAGATCCACAAAATTCTTGCTGTAAAATACAACACTTATGAATACCGAAAAGTCAATTTTAGGACATTTTGCTTTGAAATTTGCCCTCTAAGGAATCTAAGGAAGGTAAACGGCCACTTTTCACTTTTTCCACATACCTTTCTTGGAAGAAAAAATATATCTATAAAATTCTTGCTTCAAAATGTAACACGAATCCTATGTTTAGGCACAACTTGCTAGTAGTTAAAAATTTGTTGAAAATTTATTTGATTGAGTGTAATGTAAAAAATCAACACCACTTTCCAGTACACCTAATATTGATAGTTGTGGTGAAAATGAGTAAATGAAATAAATTAATAGATAAAATAGTATATAAAATCATTAAGGAACTTTTTTGTGGTACCGATGATGGGAGTTGAAGGAAAATCGATAAATTAATGATAATTTAAAAATAAGATTCATGTAACGTATTTACTCGCATACTTGTGGCACTTTATACCAATTTTTCATGATGAAAGTCTAGGTGCAGCTATTATGCGGGGAAAGTCTACTACGTAATATTGAACACTCTAATTTTAAAACATTACTGGTATTATAATATAATAACTAATTTACCAAATGTTTCTAGTTTATCTGCCGTACATTAAATAATCTTTTCTTCAATTGTACACAAAAAGGAGATTTTTCTTTTTATAATAATATTTTTATAATCAAAAATGAAAGTCGAATATCTGACTGCTATACTTTTATGCAGGGAAAATACTTTGGCAATTTTTTCTGCTACAAAATAGGGGTGTGACTAATACGCAAGTAAACACGATATTTACTTATCAGTTTTGGACTTCGAAGAACAACCTTTAATTGTTTAATTTTTCTATTGAAATTTCTTAACGTCTTAAAAAGTACCACACACTCGATCTTTGCGATGACCAGCGTAAGACAGGTAACTCAATAGAAAAAAAAATAACCTTGCTTTTAATAAATTGCATCTTTTAAGAGGATGCAATGTTATTGTTCATATAATGGAACACGGAACAATATCAATATAGGTAACATGACAATTTATCTTCCTTAGTTGTTTTATTTATTTATTTATTTATTTTTACTTTTCGAAAATGTCGAACAATAGTTTACAGAAATTGCCTTTATTTTTAATCCGAACAAATCAAAATATTTTACTCCACAAAAAAAAAAAAAAAAAAGAAATTATAACTTCATGTTTGACACAGAAGTTATATACAATACACAGAAGTTATAAGCAATAGAAAAAAAAAGTACACGTACAAGCTGAAAAGATACCCACATATTATTCCGCCAACCATTCTGAGCATCAAAACGATAAAGATCAATTTGCTGTGATCAACGGTATAATACGTAAGTACCGCTTAAAATACTGAAATTTTGTGAGTTTATTTATAAAAAAAAAAAAAAATCATATTATGCATAAATCTTACCGATTTCTGATGCTACCCCAAGACCACTGTATTTGAGACAAAGTGTAGCTTCTAAGCTAGGAGAGAAAAGTAATTAGTAACGATCTTCAATAAAATGAATGTTCATATACACAGGGTATCCCAAAAATACTGAAATAGGTGTCAGTGTTTTAGAACACCTTATTCCAAAAAACTCCAGTAATTAATATTTAAGGCATTTATTCTTTAAACATTCCCCATAGACATATATAATAACTTATAAAGTTATGCAAAAAAACTATAAATATTTTCATCGTATCGATAAAAATTTTCAGAAATCTAAAAAAATACGAAATTTAAATTTTTATGCGCCCCCCCCCGTACAAAAAAATTCCCAGTTTGTAAAATGTGCCCCCATACATTAATTAGGTGGCAACAAAGGTAGTAACAAAATTTGAGCATTTTATCATAAAAAGTTTCTGAGATATTAAAATAAACATATGATGACTCAAAACGATTTTTGCATTCTCGAAGCACAAAAATGGCGTCGGATGATAGCTTTTCGTGGGTCGTTTACAAGTTACAAAAGAAAACAATGGTTGTATAAATAAATACTTAACTGTTATTTGTATTAATATAGCCCATCATTACGTTAGTTTTGTTGAACATAACTCTGAGACTTTTTATGATGAAAGGCTGAAATTCAGTACATCATCTAATTAAAGTATGAAACATATTTTTCTATTTAGTAATGTTTTCATATCAGGATCGTATAAAAATTTAAATTTTCTACTTATTTCAATATAATCAAGGATTCGAAACCAAGATCAATGTTTTTGAAACACCCTATATGTATACATACACATTAGTTTTTCATTTATTGTTCATTATAAAATTATATTCAAACACAGAAACAATATGTTAAATACACTGTGTGCAGAAAGCTTAGATCTAAAAAAAAAGTCATAGATCCTCGATAAAAAGTAAATATGTAGGAACAAATTATGGAAAGTTTTTCTTTTTCGATCTAATGTTGAAGTGTTTATGAACAAACTTTTTGACACACACAAAAAAAAAGGGTAATTTTTCTTTTTCGATCTAATGTTGAAGCGTTTATGGACAAACTTTTTGACAAAAAAAAAAAACATGATTAATTTTTCTTTTTCGACAGGGCCGTAGCTCTGGGGGCGCTATGGACGACTGAGCCCCCCCCCCTAGAGCAATTAACAGGCACCAGGAGTACTTTTTTTTAAAAAAATAAGTTTTTACAGTATCTATCCCAATGTATAAAAATCAGGCCCGGACTGGCCAGGTCGGCTGGTCGGCGATCGCCGAGGGCCCCCAGCCCCAAGGGGCCCCGGTGAGGCATTTAAAAGTGGATATACAACTTCATAATAAGAGTAATTTGATTATTTATTTTCCAGCAATCTTACGCATTGACGCAGCGGAGGATCCCAGAAACCCCGCGACGCAATCTCTAAAATAGTTAAATGTGATTTTTAGGCGCGTAAGCCTAATTTTCAAATATTACATATTCTAGTACTCTATTCCCTCTAAATTCTTCAGTAAGAGGCAGTGTAAAAGAATATATTTATGTTATATAAATGAAAGGTAGCCTATAATACTAAGGAATAGTGTAGCTTTCTATCGCAGAAAACAGTTTTAGAATCGGCTTAGCAGTTACAGAGGTACCCGTAGAGCGTAACGCAATTCTATGAGTGTCCGTGTTAAATAACTATTTTTGTTATATACAAGGGGCCAAGGCCCCTAGACTCACTATGCTCGCTTTTCGTATGAGGCATTCGGCCCCTAATAAGGCTTAATCATAAAAAAAGGCGTAATTTCAACAAAAAAACCCAAAGGTTGGATCAGATAGAATGCCGAACTACACATTGCTTGGTTCTTGCATCTGCTTGGAACATAAACATTTAAACTTCGCACTGTTTTTAATTATGTGAAACCCATGGAACACCTTGCGTATTAGCCAATTATGGCGATTTTTCATAATTTGGCGACTTGCATATATGCATAGTTAATAATCAGCTCTAAGAAAACAGTGCTTCATATATTTTCTTTGATAAAAATTACGGAACAGCCAGAATAGCTTGCCACCTATGGCGATTTTTCATTATTTGGCGACTTGCTTATATGCATAGTTAATAATCAGCTCTAAGAAAACAGTGCTTCATATATTTTCTTTGATAAAAATTACGGAACAGCCAGAATAGCTTGCCACCAATGACGACTTTTGATTATTTGGCGATTTGCACATGCTCACAATCTATAATTACTGCTCATGTAAGGTTTCCTGAAAACCATTATCCATATTTTCATATACATAATCCTTTACAGATTGGAGTATTTAGCACCACGAATTATATCATCTCGCCGCGCTGGTAAATATCCAAAATGTACTATAACTGCTATAATGGCATAGTTAACGCCACCCAATATTTCTACTGGTAGCCACTAGTCCAGCTGGTCAGAACCGGCTTTAAAATAATCTGCATTTTAATTATTTTTCATTTTCAAGATACTGGTTTCTAACATCTTGGAACTCTCGCTCTGTAGATTCACCCTTCTTGGAACTATACCATTTTGCTAGATCGTACCTAATGCCAAGATGGCGCTTTTAAAATCAGTTACAATTAGTTATTCTGTTCTGGAAAAACGAATTATCGCTCATTCTAAACTCCTGTTGTCTAAGCGAACGTACTATTTGAAAATTGTCAACTTTGTGCATACACTTTGAGTTATTTATTTCATATACTTTTTAATTTGGTATAAAAAATGGGTGTCATTCTACTTCATGTTTGTCAATTTCACGCGATTCTACATACATGCTTTTTGCAAAGGAGTGAAGGATTTTATGCCAAACCTGACAACCATTATGTTTATTTTTTCAGTTTTTTATTAATATCTTCTAAAATAATTCGATTTTCGAAATTTAAGTCAGCTTATCAGGCTCCTCGGAATTTTCTGAATCCGTGGACACCTTTGTCGGAACTCAAACTCCCACGGTTTAGGAGGAGATAGTCGAACAAGTTCTTGAAAGCAGCGGCTGCGTCAGCGGCCGTTACTTTTTTTTTTCGAATAGAGAGACTAGGGGCCAAAGCCCCTGGACTACGCTCACTTTCCGTATGATGCATTCTGTCGCTAATAAGGCGTATTTGTAAAAAAGGCATAATTTCAAAAGAAAAGACTTAAGATTGGATCATTTGATAGAATGTTACCGAGCTACACATCGCTTGGTTATGCATGTTCTCTGGAACATGAAAATTTAAACTTCTCACTATTTTTAATTATGTAAAAGCTATGGAAAACCTTGCGTATTTGCCACCCATGGCAATTTTTCATAATTTGGCGACTTACGTATACGTATAGTTAATAATTAGTTCGAAGAATACAGTACTTTATATGTTTTCCTTGATAAAAACTACGGAACAGCTAGAATAGCTTACCACAAATGGCACTTTTCATTATTTGGCGATTTACACAAACTCATCACCAATAATTACTGCTCATGTAAGGTTACCTTGTAAATCGCTATCCAGATATTCATATACATAATTCTTTGCAGATTGGCGTATTTAGCAACACGAAATACATCCTCTCGCCGCGCTGACAAATATCCAAGGTATAATGGCATGGTCAACGCCGCCAAACATTTTTACTGTAGCAAATAAGCTGAACCTAACCGGCTTTACTATAATCTGCATTTTACTTATTTTTCATTTTCAAGATACTAGGTGCTAACATTTTGAAAAACGCGTTTTAGAGTTACCCTGCTTGGACAGATAGTCTTTTGCCAGATCGTACATGTACCTGATGCCAAAAGGGCGCTTTTTAAATCAGCTAAAATTAGTTATTCTGTTTTGGAAAAACGAATAATCGGTAATTC
Source organism: Cheiracanthium punctorium (assembly GCA_038373885.1). Lineage (NCBI taxonomy): Eukaryota > Metazoa > Arthropoda > Arachnida > Araneae > Cheiracanthiidae > Cheiracanthium > Cheiracanthium punctorium. Next base: position 553,038 of record JAWZYV010012921.1, read on the forward strand.
TAAACTCCTGTTATCTAAGGGAACTTTGTAACACACTTTGACTTATTTCTGTCACAGAATTTTAAATTTGACATTTAACTGGTGTCATTCTACTTCATGTTTGTCAGTTTCGCGTGATTCTACATACTTGGAATTGCTTTGTTGCAAAGGCATGAATGATTTTATGCTGTCGAAAATTTCCTATCCTGGCAACCATTATGCTTATTTTTTCAGTTTTTTATTAATATCTTCTAAAATAATTCGAATTTCGAAATTTAAATCAACTTATTAGCTTCCCCGGAATTTTCCGAATTCGTGGACACCTTCGTCGAAACTCAAATCCCCACGATTTCGAAGGAAATATCAGAACAAGCTTGCGGCAGCGGCCGTTACTCTTTTTTTAGAACAGAGGGAAATAAAAGGTATTCCATAATACTCAGGAATAGTGAAGCTTTCTGTTAGTGAAAACATCTTTACAATCGGTTCAGTAGTCACAGAGATGTCCTTAGCGTGTAAAGTATTAGAATTATTTTGATTGTCCATGTAAAAGAACTATTTATGCTATATGCATTAAAGGTAGCCTTTAATACCCAGGAATAACGTAATTTTCTGTGAGTGAGAAAATTTTCAGAATCGGCTTAATAGTTACAGAGGTACACATAGAGCGTAACGTAATTTTTATGAGTGTCCCTCTAAAAGAACTGAGTATGCTATATACAAGAAAGGTAGCCTACAATACTCAGGAATAGTGGAGCTTTCCCTCCGTGAAAAGCTTTAGAATTGGTTCATTAGTTCCAGTAATCGTAATGTAAATCGAATGAGTATCCCTGTAAACGACCTATTTGTGATATATGCATGACAGGTAGCCCATATAATACTCAGGAATAGTGTAGCTTTCTATCAGTAAAAAAAAAAAAAAAAAAAAATTAGAATCAGTACAGACGTCAAAGAAATACCCATGCAGCTTAATGCATTAGAATTAATTTGAGTGTCCCAGTAAAAGAACTATTTAAACTTTTATTTTAATTTGTTTTGGCGCTATTTTAATTTGTTGTGGCGCTATTTTCAAGAAATTCACGAAAGGTAGCCAGTTGTTGCAGAAAACTCTGTTTAATTTCTGGGTCCGCCGTTCTAAAGTCTAGTAGGAGTAGAAAGTTCTAGTAAAGAGTCCACTTGTTTGGATGGAACACGAACTTTATTGCTTCTAGCTGTACAAAATTCAAAGGCACTAACGGCCAGTAGCTTGCTCTAACAGTCCGCTCAGTAACGAAGCTTTCACAGATGTTGTAATTCACATCCAATAAAATACTTCCACAAGTAAAATATGCAGTGGAATCTTATGAGGGATTGCGGGAACAGTCCCACAAGACTAAGCAATGAGGAATGTACACAGCACTTAAAAACGCACTTTTAAAAACATGCAAATTACTACTTCTATAAGCGCTAACACAGAGTTTTATGCTCTTAACAGAACGGACGTCTATTTCTCATAGCAGTCAAAAACAGACTGACTCAACCGGGCAGCACGCTGTTGTATTTATAGGGGATGCAGAAGCTATTAGAAATTTCTGGAAGAATCCCCTTAAACAGCGAATTTTGATTACGTCATAGGAATACTAATACAGTTGAATCATTAGACTATTACGCAATATCAATGCAGAAAAATGAAATTTATAGGCCCCATTGGAAAAATCGCTCAAATATCCGAAATATCGCCAAGCTTGGCAACTTTTTGGCGAAATATCGCCAAGTTTGGCGCAAAAAATAAGTGACGCCAAGAGTTACGTCAGCTAAGCTCTAACATCAAAGTTTCTTGAGATTTTAGAAAACACTATGCTAACCAATGGGGAAACCCAAAACTCCATATCTCCCGGTCTAGGTAACCGATTTTAATGCAATAAAATACGAAATTTAATTATTTGGCGCGTAGAATACGAATTTTAAGCTAGTTTACCCCTAGAACTGCCGATTGCCCCAAACATTCGTAAAACTATAATACTTAGGAATCGAAGACTTCTATTATAGAAAAAGTTTTTGATTCGGTTCAATAGTTACAGAGATATTGGCTTCGTCGGGATTCGATTCTTAGGTTCGTCGTTCTAAAGTCCAGTGTATGTAGAAAGTTCAATAAAAAGTCCATTTGTCAGGATGGAACACAAATTTTATTGCTTCTAGAACTTCGTCGAACAATCAGCTGTGCAAAATTCACAGAAACTAATAGCCAGTAGCTTGCTTATAATAGTCCTCTCAGTACACAAGCTTTCACAGATGCTGTATTTCTTACAAAAAATAAAACACGCCCACTGTCAAAAATTCAATGGAAACCTACAAAGGAAATCATAAACAGTCCCTCAGGACTCAACAATGAAGAATTTACACTCTGTACTCAAAAACAAGCAAAATACTGCTTCCAATAGCACAATTCACAGAGTAATGTATCGAACTCAATTAGCGATCGAATATAACTATCTCTGGTGACCTGGCCTGTCTCTATTTATAGGTGTCGCAGATGCTAAGCGACAGTTCTGGTAGGAGCTATTTCTCGAACAACCCGCATAAAGCTCGAATTTTGATTATGTCATGGAAATGGAAATTAGTAATACTAAGCTACAGCGCGATATTAATGCAGGAAAACAAGCATTACTGGCCCCATTGGTAAAAGCGCACCAAATGACCGAAATGTCGCCAAGCTTGGCGAATTTTTGACGAAATATCGCCAAATTTGGCGTCGAAAATAAGTTCCCAAAAGTGAAATCACCAAAGCTCTAACATCAATATTTCTCGAGATTTCTAGAAAACCCTATGTTAACCAATGGGCAAACCCAAAACTCCGTACGTCGCGTTCTAGGTAACCGATTTTGATACAACAAAATGCAAAATTTAATTATTTGACGCGTAGGGTACGAATTTTAGAATAATTTTAATATCTGGGAGGCAGAATAAACCGAAAATTCTTAACAATATATAAAAACCGTTTAGTATTTAGAGGTGCCTTCAGAGCGTAATGTAATTCTTATGAGTGTTGCTGCAAAAGAACTATGTGATATAATGGATAAAGGTAGCTTATAATACAAGGGAATATTGCAGCTTTCTGAACATGAAAATTGTTTGAGAATCGGTTGAATATTTACCGAGATGCCATAGAGCGTAATCCAATTCTTATGAGTCTCCCTGTAAAAGAACTATTAAAGAAATTTGCATAAAAGGTAGCCTATAAAACACAGGTATGGTGTAGCTTTCTGTTAGGGGAGAAAGTTTTAGAACTTGCATAGTACTTACAGGGATGTACATAGAACGCAATGTATTAGAATTATTTTGAGCGTACCTGTCAAAGAACTATTTATGCTATATGCATAAAAGGTAGACTGCATATTAATCCAGGGCGTAAGCTATTTTCAGTTCAAATTTTACGCAAATCCGTTCTACGGTTTTTGCTTGATTGAGTCAAAAACACTCAAACACACAAAAATGAGAACTTTTACATTTATCATATTAGTAGAATAACTTTCAATAAAGAGACAAAATTTTTTTTAATCAATGCTATAAAATACGGTACAATAATGCTTTTGAAAAATGTGGCTATAATACACTTTGGAACAATAGACTATACCTTTATTAAAAATTGCTTTTAACAAAGGGGCGTAACTGTTAGAATCAATTAAAATATGTACTGTATAACAATGCTGTTTAAGATTATTTGTCAATTGGGGAGCGTCAATAATATACGTTGAAATAGTGAACTAAACCGTTATCAAAAATTACTTTTAACAAAAGGACATATTTGGAAATGCAAAAATTCACGGTATAACAGTGCTCAATAAGAATATGTGTCAATAATATACATTAAAACAGTACACTAAACCTTAATTAAAAATGACTTTCAACAAAGGGACGTTAATTATTGGAAATAATACAAAAATACACGGTATAACAATGCTCTTTAAAAATGTGCGTCAATAATATGCTTTGAAACAGTGTACTACCTATATTTAAATTGCCTTTCAACAAAGGGGCGTAATTGTTGGAAATAAGGCAAAAATACACGATATAACAATGGTCTTTAAAAATGTGCGTCAATAATGTGCTTTGAAACAGTGGACTAAACCTTTATTTAAAATGACTTTCAACGAAGGGAAGTAATTGTTGGAAATAATGCAAAAATACACGGTATAACAATGCTCTTTAAAAATGTGCGTCAATAATATGCTTTGAAACAGTGTACTACCTATATTTAAATTGCCTTTCAACAAAGGGGCGTAATTGTTGGAAATAAGGCAAAAATACACGATATAACAATGGTCTTTAAAAATGTGCGTCAATAATATACTTTGAAACAGTGGACTAAACCTTTATTTAAAATAACTTTGAACAAAGGGACGTAATTGTTGGAAAGGCAACAATACACGGTATAACAATGCTCTTTAAAAATGTGCGTCAATAATATGCTTTGAAACAGTGTACTACCTATATTTAAATTGCCTTTCAACAAAGGGGCGTAATTGTTGGAAATAAGGCAAAAATACACGATATAACAATGGTCTTTAAAAATGTGCGTCAATAATATACTTTGAAACAGTGGACTAAACCTTTATTTAAAATAACTTTGAACAAAGGGACGTAATTGCTGGAAAGGCAACAATACACGATATAACAATGCTCTTTAAAAATGTGCGTCAATAATATACTTTGAAAAAGTGCACTAAATATTTATTAAAAATTACTTTCAACAAAGGGAAGTAATTGTTGGTAATATTGCAAAAATCCTCTATAACAAAGCCCTTTGAAAAATTGTGTCAATAATATACTTTGAAACAGTGGACTAAACCTTTATTAAAATGACTTTCAACAAAAGGGCGTAATTGTTGGAAATAAGGCAGAAATACACGATATAACAATGCTCTTTAAAAATGTGCGTCAAGAATCAAAGGGTTATATTAACAATGCCTTTGAACAAAGGGACATTATCTTTAGACTTAACGCAAAAATATACGGTATAACTATGCGTTTTAAAAATACGTCAATAATATGTTTATAAACAATGGGCTAAAATTTTAAAAATAAAATTAAACAAATGGAAGTAATTGTTTCAGATATATGTAAAAGTATGGGTTAAAGTGCTTATACACTGGATTAACTTATAGAATAACGTAAATAGCTCTACAAGGACACAAAAAACAATTCTAATTCCACTAGTAATATGAGTACCTCTCATACATATTGTTACGAATTTTCGGGCCAACCCGCTGTTCTGGGGCTTAAAATAGTTCATAATTAGTATTCTACGCGTCCAATAGTAAAACTTTTGCTTTTTGTTGCATCAAAATCGGTCCCCTAGAACCGGAGATACGGAGGTTTCGGTTTCCCCATTGTTTTTCTATGGGTTTTTAGAAATCTCGAGAAATATTGGTCCTAGGGCATCGATCTCTTCACTTTAGGGGACTTATTTTTGGCGCCAAATTTGGCGATATTTCGCCAAAAGTCGCCAATCTTGGCGACATTTTGGTTATTAGGCGCGATTTTCCCAATAGGGCCTGAAAGTTGGTTTTTCCGCATTAAAAACGCATAATAACCTAACATTTCTCTTCCATGACGTAACCAACATTCCCGCTTTATGTGGAATCCTCGAGGAAAGTATTTCTCGAGGAAGATTCTTCGTCGGGTATAAATATAAGCGTGTTTCTTAAGCCCCAGTTCAGTGTTGATCAAGCTTTGAATTTAAGTACTGTGTATAAATTCTTGATTGCTGAGTCTTGAGAGACTGTTAGTGTATCTCTCGTATATTTTCACTGAATTTTTACCAGTGAAAGTGATTTATTTTGTGTGAGAAATACAGCAGTTGTGAGAGCTTCTGATCTAAGCGGATTGCTAAAAGCACATTACTGTTTAATGTATTTCGGCAGCATATATAACAATTTTACAGGGACTCTCATAAGAAATACATAAAATTGGCAAATTGTAACCATTGACCAGATTCCAAAGAAATTTCTCAGGTAGAAAGCTGCACTATTCCTGAGTATCATAAGCTAAAGTTCATGCATATAAAATAAATATTTCTTTTACAGGAATGGTCAAAATAATTCAAATGCAATACCTTCTATGGGTATATCTCTAACTACTGAACCGATTCACAAACTTTTCTCACCAATAAAAAGCTACACTATTCCTGAAAATTATACACTCCCTTTCATGCAGGTATATGTAGATATATGTACATAATTTTTTTTCCAGAGACACTCATGAGAGTTATATTACGCTCTGTGGGCCTCTGTGTAACTACAGAACTGATTCTTAAACTTTTTTTAAATACAAAGATACAATATTCTTGATTATTATAGGCTGCGTTTAATGTATGCAGCGTAAATAATTCTTTTACAGGGACACTCAAAATAATTATTATACATTTACACTCTATGGTTATCTCTCTAACTACTGAACCGATTCTAAAACTTTTCTCACTAATAGAAAGCCACTGAGTATTTTAGACTGCCTTTTTATGAATATATCACAATTAATTCTTTTAGAAGGGCAGGCAAGTATTGCATTATGCTCTATGGGTATCTCTGTTAGGGATGGACGCGAGACGACTTTTTGCGAGACGAGACAGAGATTTACAGCATTTTTGCGAGACGAGACACACATTTTTAACATTACGATATAGGGATTTTTGCGAGACGAGACAAGCTTTTAGGCTATTTTGCGAGACGCGAGACGCTTATTTTTCGTCTCGCGTCCATCCCTAATCTCTGTAACTAGAGAACCGAATCGAAAACTTTTTTCGATAATATAAAGCTTCTTTTTCGGAGTATTAAAGGCTAAGTTTCATGGATGTAGTTTAGATAGTTCTTTTACAGGGTTACACAAAATAATTGTAATACATTAAGCTATATGGGTATTTCTTTAACTTCTGAACTGATTCTAAAACTTTTTTCATAGAAAGCTACACTAGTCCGGAGTATTATGGCTACCTTTCATGCATATATCACAAATAGGTCTTTTACAGGGATACTCATTCGATTTACATTACGATCTCTGGAACCAATGAACCGATTCTAAAATTTTTTAATTCCTTGTAAGGAAGTAATATGATACCTTATAAGGAAGTAATGTGATCCCGAATAATTTCGAGGCCAAATTTCGACGAAAAAAAAACGATTTTGACTACCGCCAAATTTAATTTAAAGAATTTTTTCGATGCATCTCATCGTAAGTTAGCATGCAGGATCATATAAATGCGTCTGCAAGCCATTTTGACCGACGGTGAGTCTACTTTGACGAAATTTTCTATGCCATCTGTACGCACGTAAGCATGTAACTCGAATATCCCAAAAACTATTGGTCGTAGAAAGATGAAATTTTGTATTTAGTTATTGTTGATATATCTAGTTGTACTGTACAGTACACCTGCTCTTTCGGTCCCATTCGACTGGATAGTTTATCTACAGGGTCGCCCAGACGATTTTAAATACATTACGCTCTATGGGCAGATATTAATGAAACCGCATTTTAGAGGCATTAGGCTACTTCAAACGATTCAGAAGTGATATATGCTGTTAAGGATTAAAAATTGAATTTCTCCATCGAAAAAAGTGTCTTTATCATTTATAGTTTTGCTACAGGAACACTCAAAAGATTTCCAATACATTACGTCAATAGCAATTTTAAGGACTTTTTGATCCATTTCAAGCACGATATAGTCCAACCATATAGTTAGATAATGGTCCGACCACAGTCACGTGCATCCCTCCAGAAATACACCAAAACTCGCCAAGCTTGGAGACTTTTGGTGTACATGTGTATGTATTTAACTCTCAAATCTCAAAAACTATTAGTCGTAGAATGATAAAATTTCATATATAAGATTGTTGTAACATCTAGTTTTGCATCTCGTTTTTGGTTCCAATCTACTGGAGAGTTTATTTACAGGACCACCTAAAAGAATTTCAGTACATTAATGCCTATGGACATCTTCAATTTGTAGACAGTCATTGTTGGTCCATCCCTAAAATCTCGCCGTCTGTCGTCGACCTTGGCGAGTTTTGCCCAAGTATCGCCAAATTGGCGATAGTCAGTCATTTGGTCCATGCCCAAAATATCGCCGTTTGTCATCGTCCTTGGCGAGTTTTGGCGAAATATCTCCAAATTTGGCGATAGTCAGTCATTGTTTGGTCCATGCCTGAAATCTCGCCATTTATCGGCGATTTTTTCCGAAATATCGCCAAATTTGGGGACAAAAATTATTACGTATTTTGCATACCTCCAAATCTTTTACCCGTAGAATTTTGAAATTTTGTATTTAGAACTATTGTAACATCTAACTGTGCATCTCTTTTTTGATTGCAATCCACTGGGTAATTTATTTACAGGGTCTGTCAAATGACTTAAAATACATTAAGGTGCATGGATACATTCAATTCATTGAAAGTCTGTGGTCAATGACTACCTTGGCTATCCCCAAAATCTCGGAAACTATCTCAAGCTTGTCGGCTTTTGGTGAAATATCGGCAAATTAAATGTCAGAAGGAAATCTTTCAAATTGAACCCAGCTTGGCGATATCGGAAATATTTGGGTAGAATTCGCTAAACCTTACTATTACTGCAGTATTTTATCTCTTTCAAACAGAATAAGTTTGAAGTAGGCCGAAAATATTTTTTATTTAATAGATGTACAAGGAAATCATGTGTTGTCCACATAAGATTTTTTCACTGACGGAAAGCTACATTATTCCTGAGTAACATAAACTAAAATTGATGGCATATATCATAAATATTTCCTTTACAAGAACACTCATATGAATTACACTGTGATTTGTGTGTATGTCTAACTACTGAATCGATTCTAAATTTTTTTTCTAAATATTCTCATCACCAGACAGAAGCAAACTGAAACTCAACTGGGAAATGTGCTGTCCTTTCACAGGTGTCGCAGAAGCTAGGAGAAATTTCTCGAAGGATCCCCATAAAGCGCCAATTTTGAGTACGTCATAGAAATACAGTTGAATCGCTAGGCTATTACGTAATATTAATGCAAGAAAACAAACTTTATATGGTTTTAAACAAACTTTTATCCATTGGAAAAATTCCGCTAAATGTCCGAAATGTAGCCAAGCTTGGCGACTTTTTGGAAAATATCTCCAAATTTGGCACCAAAAATAAGTCCCGAAGTGTGAGGTCAGCTCACCCCTAGCACCAGTATTTCTCGAGATTTACAAAACCCTATGTTAACGAATGGGGAACCCCAAAATTTCTTATCTTCTGTTCTTATTAACCAATTTTGATGCAACAAAATGCAAAATTTAATTGTCTGACACGAGAATACGAATTTTTAACTACGTTAAACCCCAGAACATCCACAAAAATTAGAAACAATGTATTACAACTAGTTTTTCTGCAGGGATACTCATACGAATTACATTACGATCTCTTTAATTAACGAACCGATTCTAAAACTTTCAGTGATGTAAAACTGCACTATTCCTGAGTATTACAGGCTATTTTTCATGCATATATTACAAATTTACACGGATACTCATAAAAATTACATGCTGCTCTAAGGGCATCTATGTAACCACTCAATCGATTCTAAGAAAAATTTCAATGATAGAAAGCTACACTATTTCTGAGTAACATAGCTAAAATTCACTCATGTATCACAAAATAATTGTTTTACAGGGACACTCAAAGCGATCTATCTATATGTCTGTAACTACGGAATCAATTCTAAAATATTTTTCACGCTACACTATTCCTGAGTATTATAGGATATCTTTCATGTATATAGCGCAAATAGTTCTTTTACAAGAGCACTTAAAATTATTCTAATACATTACGCTCTACGGGCGTCCCAGTAACTACTGAAACGATTCTAAAACTTTTTCACTGATAGGAAACAGCATTATTCCTGCGTAATATAGGCTACCTTTCATACATATATCACAGTTTTTTTACAGGGTCACTCATAAGAATTACATTACGTTCCATGGGCACCTCTGAAATTACTGAGCCGTTTCTACGACTTTTTTCACTGATGGAAATCTACACTATTCTTGGTTAGTACAGGCTACTTTTAATGCATATTGCATAAATAGCTGTTTTACAGGGAGACTCATAGAATTACATTACGTTCTAAGGGTATCTCTGTGACTATTGAACCGATTCGAAAACTTTTTTCACTGATAGAAAGCTGTTCTATTCCTGAGTATTATAGGCTAATTTTCATCCATAAAACATAAATATAGCTCTTCTCAAGGGACACTTAAAATAATTCTAATACATCATGCTCTATCAGTATCTCTGTAACTGCCAGACGGATTCTTAAACTTTTTCACTGATTGAAAGCTACACTATTTCTGAGTATTATAAGCTACCTTTTATGCATGCATCATAAATAGTTCTTTGACAGGGACACTCACAAGAATTACATTAAGCTCCATTTGTATCTCTGTAATTACAGAACCGATTCTAAAACATTTTCGCTGACAACAATACACTATTCTTGAGTAATATAGGCATTCTTGCAGCACATATAGCAATTTTACAGGGACACTCCTAAAAATTACATTATTCTTGATTGCCATCTCTGTAACCGAGTCTAAAATTTTTTTCACTATTAGAAATCTACCCTGTACAGAGTAACATAAGCTAAAATTCATGCGCAAATAGTTCTTTTACTGGCACATTCAAAATAATTCTAATACATAACGCTCTATGGGCATCTCTGTAACTACTGAATTGTTTCTGATATATATATATATTATTTATTCATTTAATTATTACCATTTTTATTCTTTTTATTTATTCATTTAATTATTACTTTTTATTTATTCCTTTCCTTTCCATACTTCCAAAGTATTATTAATATATCATTTTTTTCCCTACTCCATAGCATTACTTGTCTATTGATTGCATTAAGTCTTCTCTGATGGCAACATGCACTAATACTGCCTCCATTACTGAGCTTTGATGTTCTTGTCGGTCCACTTCCTCGTTGTTTATTTCTAATAGCTACGGTCGCGCCCCCAAGTTACAAAAGGATCCTAATTTTGGTCAGGTAACTTGCAGAAACCTAGCTATTATTGTTTTTTTCGATTCAATTGAAATGTGTGTGCGGTGGCGCCTGATGATAGAGCACACCATTTTAATATTAATTCCATTTTCCGTCTATTTGCGGTTACATGTGATTAGGCTTAAAAAGCCCACCAGTTCTTATTTGGCGCTTTATATCCAATTTATCCACTCTTTCATTGCCTTAAAAGGCTATATTTAAACACTTATCCGGTATAAGCTCGTTAATTGGCACCATGTGCTATCTACTTTTTTATTTTTTTATATTTTTATATTTTTACATTTTTTTCACTTTATCAATGGATTATCTTGGGATTTCACTTTACGTAAGTAAGCTATTATATATTATATATATATATATATATATACACAAATATATGCGTGTGTTATAAATGTCTACGTGTGTATATATGAAAGCCCTTCTTGGAAAATTTGGAGCCCCCTCTATAAAAACGGAATAGCTACGGCCGTGTTTTTCGATCTAATATTCCAACGTTTGTGGACCAACTTTTTGACACAAAAAAAAAAAAAAAAAATCGCGGATAATTTTAGAAGTTTATAAACTTCCCACTCTAAATACGCTGCATATGAATTGATCTTGATTTGAAAAACTGTACTGAACCAAACGAGCTTTGAACTACATACCAAGCCACTTTAGTCTTGTCCCTGAGCGTACACGTCTTGTCCTCTAAACTGAGCACTTCTTTGCTTAACTTCATACTGGATGTCATGTTCACAACAGGTCTGGATCTGTGGAGAGGAGAAACCATGAAATTAGTTTTTAAAGAAGGCGAACGAAATTTTGAATGTATATGCTTAATAAAACACGCAGGGTGCATCAAAAGTCTGTGAAAACTTCATTGAAAAAGAACCAAATAGTTATAAAAAGTTGTGTGTTTTTGTAGGTAGGACTAGAAGGGGATTGTGGTTTTTTTTATGACAAAAAAGTTCAGAAAATGACCGGTGGATGGAGTTGACGTATATAGCGTGAAAAAAATAAATAAATAAATAAATAAAAGAAGAAGAAAGACGAAGAAGAAGATTCTTTACTCCTATTAAACGCAAAGCGCTATTTCTTTCATATTTTGTTATTTTTAAATGAATTATCAGAGCGTTCCAGAAGTTCAGGAATTTTTTCAAAAGCACAAATAATGATCAAATTAGAAAAAGACACCTCCCCCCCCCAAAAAAAAAAACCAATAAATAAATGAAAACTGCAGTTTGCATGAGTAGGATTATAAAAGTAACGGATACTTTTTTGGGATTGGAAACTTGTTCCATATTGCATATATTAGCGCCATCAATAGTAACTTCTTGAACTACAACTTTTTTTGTCTTGAAAAGAGAGAGAGAGAGAAATCTGACCTCCTTCTAATTCTTTTTCCAGCAAACCGCAAAATTTCATCATCATCTATTCTTTTTCTAAGGTTTTCACGAATTTATGACGTGTCCTTTTTGTATATATATATATGTAATGTTTAAAAAGGTAATTTGGGTTTTACTAGTTTGGGTATTGTTCAAGCGGGTACTTTCACTGTAAGTTTTACTTTCCTGTCATACTTGCCACGCGCGCTCTGGAGCTATGTTTTATTTATTTTGTTATTTGCCAGACATCAGGCCGTCGATTCTGAGTTCTTTAGATGTACACGTGTCCCCACGCCCTTGTAGTCCCGGATGCGGGTCATGTTGGGAAATGTGTGTGGTTCGATCAGAGATAAGAGAGAGGAGGAGTTGTGTCTTCGCAGACCACGTGGTGTGGTAAGCGTAAATACTCCCGCACATCGAAAATCGGGGGACTTCTGCCACTGGAACTGCTTCATGAGTCCACGCTGATTCTTGTACCCGTCTCCCCTCCCCTCTTCTCATTCTAAATTGTAACTTAATTGTAATGTTCAATAAACCATGTTACCTGCCTTAACTCTGAAGCTTACTTGAAATATCTGACGTCACATATATATATATATATATATATATATATATATAAATTCTTCGCAATGCACACTAGCAATAGCGAAGCACCATTATTTGAATTTTAAAGCTATGCAAAGTATTGTAAGAAATAAACGTTAAAGGGATTCCGTTGCATTATACACAGAGTGCTCATTACCTCATGAAGATGACCCTTTCGGAATCGTATGCACCTATGACGATATCTGGAAGAGAAAGGAAAAAAAAGTGTTACTTGGCAACACAGACAAATTCATAAAAGCAAAGGCGTAACTTACAGTGGACAAGAGGGGGAATGCAATTGCCCCCCCCCCCCTCAAATAAAAGTTGAAGAAAATTCAGATATAACCTACTTGAAAATGGTATGTCCTACAACAGGGTGTCTACCACATAAAGTAAGCTTGATTTCTTGACCTTTTCTTGACTTTTTCTTGACCTTTTCCTGACCATAACAAATACGAAACACTAATATCAAAAATACATTCGTGCCAGGGATGCAGAATATGTACGATTCGACAATCTAAGATAGGGAGAAATTTTAGCCATCTGGGGGAAATTTTGCAGATGATTTCGATTTTAACAATGAATTACAAAATTCTTCGGGTTATTCTTAAGAGATTTTTTTTTCAACTTTTTCACCAGCAGTTTGCTTTCTCTTAACTTGGACCAATTGTTATTTAGTAAACATGTATGTAGCTTGTATATTGCAAATATTTTTACACTTATGGTAATACAGAACTTATGCAAGTCTATAAACATATCATAAAATTTTGGGGAAATTTGCATATGGATTGAGGAAAATGTTGAGAGTAAAAACAGTTTCTGCACCCCTGCATCATATTGATAGAATGAAGAAAAATGATACTTTTAAATTTAACACTATTAATATACAGGGTGATCAGCGAATAATCCCTGATTTCAAAATTAAATATCTCTACAACAAAGATCGATAGAATTATGTGGTAAACTGTACGTTTAATAGCAAAACTGTAAAAATCATGCACAAAAGTTTAGGAAATTTGGTTACGAAAATCGCGAACTAAGAATTTGAATGAAATGGAAAAATCGTGACCTAGTGCTTCATTTCTTGACCTTTTCTTGACTTTCGTGACCTTTTTACCAATTCTTGACTTTTCCGTGACTTTCGTGACCTTTGCATGATGGTAGACACCCTGTACAATAGCAAACAATCTAAAATAGTTTGCCCCTCAATGTTATATGTTGCCTTCCCGGCTCATATGTTCAGTCCGGGCCCGAACAGGCATTATCAATCTTTCCTGCCTGTTTACCCGATGCATAAACGGTTAGAACGTCGGGCCATTTTTATCTGAGGCGTTTTTTTTTTTAATGACGCACAACAGGCACAGGCCCGGACTGGTTCCTTTCGAGGGGCCCTCGGCTGGAGTTTGAAAAGCGGCCCCTTGCTGATCAATTTAGAGGGAACAGAATATTAGAATGTGCGATATTTGGAATTTAACGTGCCTAAAAACCACATTTAACTATTTTAGAGCTTTTGGGGACCTCTTGGGTACCCTGACTCTTCGGGGGGCCCCCTCGAGACGCGGGGTTCCTGGGTTCCACCGCTGCTCCACTGCGTAAAGACATAAGATTACTGGGAAATAAATAACCCAGCTACTCATATATATACTAATATATGTAAAATAACTCTAATTATAAAGTAGTATACACATTTTGGGGTGCCTCTTCGGGGCCCCCTTGAGCCAGGGGCCGCCGGCAATCGCCGACCGGCCAGGGACGGATGAAATGATTAAGGATCATCCTGATAAAGGGACGGATGAAATGATTACCTGTCCCACGTCGGTTACCGAACCCGGACCCGTAGTGTGGTAATAATAGTTCTTTAGCCACTACACAAATCAGACGGAATTAATATTGTTTATTTTTATTTTTAAACAAAGAATATATTTCGACGATGCTCTTCATGGGTGTCCCGCGAGAAGCCCCGACATGAACTAACTCCCTGCGATTATTTACTTTGGACTTACACAAAAAAGGCGTCTTTCTCATTAAAAGTTTTTTTTTTTTTTGGCCTCTACCCACGAAATACGTGTACCTTCTGTAGTTTTCTAAATATAGCATTTCAAAGCTGGGGGTATTCACATTAAGATCACACTGCATACTAATATCTTACCCGGATATTCGTTTAAGTCCATGTCCAGAGAACCGGAAAGTGCAAACCCGAGTGTTCTCAAACCTCTGTCATTGAAGTCATCGGGTGTTATGATCTGTGAAAATAGGAAAGAAAAAAAAATCCACCCTTAATGTATTAAAATAAGTACATATGTTAAAACAGTAAAATACAATTTACAAAGGATTTTTCTTCAAAATACATCACGAGCTAATTATTTAAATGCTTATCAGACGACTAAGTTTTACGTTTCAAAATGCGTGTACACACTTGCAGGTAGTTGTTTTTTGACTGAGTTTTACTGAGGTAGTTGTTTTTTGCAGTACCAAATCGACATCCAACAGCGAGCCGAGACTGGTTTAATGCCAGACAGATCAACCGAAATTTTCGGGTGATCTCATCGTAAGTATTTTATTGAAATCAAATTTACTCTTCGTGAATGAAAACAATCAAAATTCCCGAATTTTGTGTCCTCACTGCGAGGACGTTAATCCTTCGAAGCGCAACCATTTCCCAGTGCTGAAATAAAAGGGACGCCGTTGCCATCGCTCGATTTAACTACCAGCTGTGTCAAAAAACGGTTTCTAGATCTGTGGCACGCGATGAACGATTCGATCGACCGCCGTCTTTCTGGTAGTTAAATCGAGCGATGACAACGGCGGCCCTTTTATTTCAGCACTGGGCAGTCTATCCAGTTGTCCTTCTATATCCATGTATTTCAATCATATTCTTCCAGTTCTCATCAGATGCCAGTGCTGTTAAAAGTAATCCTGACAATTTTACACCCCTTTTACGGGAAATGGAGTTCTAAAAAGTAAAGGATTCTCGTATAACTACGCCACCCTCAAGTATTTTTATAGAAATCAAATTTATTTTTCGCTAATGACAACAGTGGAAACGTCAGACTTTTATGTCCTCACGGCGAGTATCCGAACAGTATGCGTTATCTCATTACAACAGCAATCAATAGCAATGATTTTCTTTTGTATTGCACCCTTGTAAAGGCCGCTTTCCAGATCGAGAGGGAACCGCTCGCCGCTTGGCCAATTATCACTTGTCAGCAATAAATTTTTCCCACCGCAGAGAAAGAGGGAGATACTCCGGACAGAAGGTAATTGGGGACCGTGGATAATATTGTGGTCTCACACTTGCCCCATCTATTGTTCGGTCCAGGCCCCTGTCCAGTTTCCCCCTTGTGGAAGACGCGGCCAGATATCCCCATTCAAATACATTGTAGCCGCGGCAATCGCTGGGTGTGAGCAATGGCCTTAACGGTGTTATTCGAAAAAAAACATGTAATTTTGGTACACAAGTACAAATAAACTAATTATGCCAGGCACTTCAAAATTTTGAAACTGTCTCTTTACAAGCTGTACTACACACTGAAATAAACGATCCACCGGTATCAGTTTCGAAACTTTTAGAAAAAAATTCTTAAAAATCGGAAATTTTCGCGAAACGTTGTCACTCTTCGAAAAATCTTGCAGCTCAGATCCATGTTTAAGAATTTTTTCTGAAAATTCCACAAAGGCCACAGCTTTTTCGCTTATCGCAGTGTGAGAAGCAGCTTATGAAGAACCATCTGGAAGTTTCTGGAGACCCTGGTGCTATTAGTTTATTTCAATTTGTGTACCAAGACTAAAAGCAGAGTTCTTTTTTTTTTTTTTCGACATACACCCTTAACAGTTCCTACCTGAGACGGTTTGCTCCTTACTCCTTCAGAACTACCGTGGTAGATATAAATAATTCCGTTGCCGTCTTTACCTGCATAAGGGGCACCAACGGCGAAATCTGTAAGTAACAAAAAACTGATGTCAAAACTGTTAGATTTACTATAGAAATGAAGTTTTCTAAGCACTTACGAAAGTGAGACAAGAGTTTCAAAAAACATTTCGCGAAAGACTGTACCAATCAAGAAAGGTAAGAATTAAAAATTAAGACTGTAGTTTAAAAAAAATTAATGTGATTTCAATACATAAATTCAAATGAACTACTGTGTTTACTCCCGTAATAGTCGTCCTCGCATAATAGTCGCACCTCCCCATTTTGAAACAGAAAAAATCGAGAAAATATTTTCCCCGCATAAAAGTTCCAGTCGCGTATTCGACCTTCATTTAGAAAATGATTATTAGTATCTTGGTTATTAGTAGCTATAATAAACAAACCTGGAAAATTGTTACAAATTGTGTATTATGTTATTAGAATTTTTCCTTAAAATTTTTGCAAAGATTATGTATGAATTTTATGTCGATAAAAATATTACCATTAAAAGAAAAATATCTTTTTTTTTTTTGAGTGCAACTGACAAAGACTATTTAATAAACAGCGCATACTCTGGAAACATTTGGCAAGTGACTAATTTTCTTTTAATGTATTTTTTATACCAGTAATGTTTTCAGCATTAGTGCATAATATTGTGTAGTAGATTTCCCCGCATTGAAAAATGACAAAAGAAGTGCGATAATTATGCAAGTAAACACAGTAATTATGCCAGGGACATGAAAACTTTTAAAATGTTACCTCACAAGCAGTATTCTACACTGCAATAAACGATAAACGAGTATCAGTTGGAAAATTCCTAGAAAAAATTCTTAAAAATCTAAAATTTTGCAGACTGTGTCACTCTTTGATAAAATTCTGCTGAGCAATTCCATATTTAAGAATTTATTCTGGATATTTCATAAAAAGAACAGTTTTTCGTTTATTGCAGTGTGTAGCGCAGCTTATGAAAAGTCATCCTGAAAATTTTCGAGCTCAATTATCCCATTTTGCTTTGTGTCCCAAGACCCCGAAGCATATTTTGTTTCTTCCATATACGCCCTTATTGAACCTGACGAAAATACATCCACTGAATGTTTGATTTCTTATAGAATGTCATAGTCATTTAAAATTCATATGCCGATATTGTACCGTGTGAAGAATTAGAGTAAAAAAGTTAATTGAAAAGAAAATTTAATAGAAATGATAGCTTTAAGTCGAAAGTTATTGTAACATTTGACAACTTTTGCAAAATGGGTCATTCTCTCTCTCTTTTCCATTCTAAACAGTTGTTAAAAAAATTTGTTTTCCCAGAACATTTAATTATTATTATTACTGGTTAGAAAATGTTTTATTTAACACTCGTACTATGCTCATACTATGAACAATACAACTGATTTATTAACTTAAAAGAGATGACAAATGTTCGGTGTGTTACCAGACATTTAAAAAAAGTAGTAAAAAATAGTTAATTTTAAATTATATTATTTATGGTGTAACAAATATCACAGGCGTCCTATAATATTTAAATTGATATAGCTGTTCACTATTATAACTAAGAAAATGTCTACTCTGCTAAGAGACAGTATATTTTACACATTTTACCTTGACTAAAAGAAAGAAGGGATGATTATTTTGCAATTTCTAGTTTACTGTTTTCCCAGATGATAGGATTTTATGAATGCACACCGAGTTTTATCAATGTATCAATGAGAAAGGCAAAAATAAATAAATAAATAAATAAAATGAAATACCAATATCATTGGAAACAAGCGATGACATGGTTTTATAATATTTTCCAATTATTTACCTTTAATTATGAAAATGACCCCCAAACTTTTTCTTTTTTTTTTTAACATAACTGTAATCAAATTAAATATATAATAAAAATAATTTGAAAACCGTAAAAAATGGTTTTTTCTTACCTTCATACCCATCGCGATTGATATCTTTGAGTGAGGCTATCGATAATCCAAATCTGCCCTTAACGAACTGCCCGTCCAACACATCTCTCCTGTCTTCGTTGAACACGTGTAGAGAAGACTGATAATGCACATATACGCGCCCTTCTTCATATTTGCTTTCTTTAGAGTCCAAATCGGTGAAGAGAGGCGCTCCAACCACAATATCATCAAGCCTATCAAACAAAAAAGAATATACAACTGAATGCGCAAACTATTTTCGGTATTTGGATCACGGTGTGTAATATGTAAATACATCGCGTTTGCCCTTTAGCCATGCTCATAAAATTAATGCAGCCAACAGATGGCGCCATCAGTATGCAGTACGGGTTTATGTGTAAATTAATCTAGCTTGTATCTTCTCAGTAACAATTGCTGGGGGGTATATACACAGTTAGGATTTATTGGTTACACTATACAGCTGCCATCTGCAGTTGATACACCTGTATATTTTGCTTCGTGATATTGACTGTATTACAACTACGTATCTTATCATAAAATGTACAGAGATTCATGAGTATTACATTTAGCTGTTAACAACACGTATCAAATGTTTTTTTTTTTTTTTCTAAAGTTCTCTTCTTATGTTCCTTTATGCCCGAACTTAAAATTTTGCCGTTTTTCAAGATACTTGACAGCAGTATTCACTAAACGCTATGACTTAGCGAATCAGGTCACTTAAATGCTCGTTTTGGATTGATCCTCCCCAGTGGCGGGCATTTTCTACCCAGACATTGACCACTACTAAAACGGATGTGTTGGCCATTTTGTTATCGTAGCACATCAGTTTAACAATCAAGCCCAAGCTGGGTGTCGAATCTTATCCGATGATCATAGAGAGTGGTGCGCTAACCACCATGCGCAGTCTGGTCAGACTATAGTAAACGCGGAACTAGTGTTAGACGGATGCCGCAATAACTCTTATATGGGCCGCGTCTAATACCATTTCCCCCACTGACATTTAAAGTAACTGGCTCAGGTGAGTTAGCTCATGGTTTTAATGTTTGCTGAATGCGGCCATCATAGGCTTGAGTACGACTCACTCACCCATCTCCGTTGACATCCGAGACGCACACCGAATATCCAAAGTAAGATCCTATCTGCTCGCCGCTCACATTCTGCAGGTTCCGAAGTAGCTGGTCGTAGAGGACTATCTGCAAGAACAAACATGGAACAAAGTTCGCATTAAGACACCAACAGCAGTAGATTTAGGCATTGCAATCAGTAATGGAGGATCATGCACTTTACCTTTCCAGTGAGATTGCTTCCTCTGGGCATGCCAACCACGACATCATCTTCCTCGTCGCCATTAAAATCACCCGATGCCGAAGAATAACCTATAGGGAGTTACGAACAGAAAGTTGCACATCCATTTAGCTATTTAAAAAAATTATAATGATAGTAACAATAATCATCTGATTAACTGGGGTATCCTCTTTTGTAAACTTCAAGTTTCAGCAGGACATGACAAAAGTGGCTCTCAAGTGACAAAAGTAAATTGGACAAATTTGTTCCATATGTATCAAAAGTCGTGCTTTGTATGGCAAATGAACTGTTGTAAGTATTTCATTTTTATTTTATTTGTTTATTTATTTACTCATTTTTTCATCTTTGTAACCACTGCCATGTTTCCATAAAATTTCTGTTTCAGAAAAATTTATGGGTGATCAAATCTCTAGTGATGACAAGGATCTGGACGTAATTAGAAAAATGAATTCGTATAACATAAACAATATCCATTGGAAAGTATGGCTTGAGGTAATTAATCGTTGCTATGACAACGGCTGGGCACGAGGGTATGACTTCCCCCCCCCCTTTAGCATGTGTATTGCTCGTAGAAGATACACAAGCATCAAAGGATAAAAAGTTCTACTAAAATGAGAGTCCTCCTTTTCTATAATCGTATATTCGTAAAAAATATAAGAATATTTCTAGAAGGCCTCTCTTTGTAACTTTAGACTGAGTGGTAGCGCGATATGTAAAAACGGACATTGGTTTGTGCACTAGCGAGTACAGTGTATTTGGTACACAGTTTACATAAGCAAAAATAGTCATGCTATCACATGCATTTAAGTATATATAAGCTATAATAAAAGATTCAGAAGGTTTATTTATTTATTTTCTTTTCATAAAATTACTTTTTTCAAAAATTGAATAGTGAAGAAGCAGGAAAAAAACATGCAGCTTTGATACTCAGAGATCTAATCAGAAGTGAGATGAGTAAAATAGATAAATTTAAAAAAAGTTATTTACCCATAAAACTATCATCATAACTGTCCGGCGATTCCTTTGTTTTCCTGTCATCACCTTTGGCTGTTAGATCGCGAGAAAATACTTGACCTGGTTAAAAATATATACATATACTGTTATACATCAAACCCTTTGCAACATTTATTTTAGAAACAATATATAATAAATAAATACAGCCAATAATTTGTAAACTTGAATACACTATGTTACAATATTTAGAATATAAATGTTATTGAACTCAATTTTCAAGAAAAGTTGTTAAGTTTAAAATCTTATGCTTCGAGAAGACATAAAATATTGCGAGTTGAGGTCATGAAGATCGTATATTTTTTTCTAATTTGCTATAGAACGATTGACTGTTAATTGTTCAAGATAAAATAGGGTTCCTATGGTTTATGAGTTTTTGTGTTTATGTCAAATGCTAATAAATCTTTCTCGAAATGAGTAAAAAGAGAAATGAACGACCCTCTGATGTTTACAAAAGTGTCTGTAATGAATTCAGTACCTCCACAAAGTCTCGCAAATTGAGAGTTAGTTATAAATGCTGATTTAATTAATTTATAGACTGAAAATTCAGTATCTGAAATGATGTTCGAGGAAATCGTTTTCATATTACTAATGGAAGTATTGTGTACGTTAATAAATTTATTCTGTAGGGAAAAAAAATTTATAGATATATCATTGACAAACAAAACATTTAGCTAGTAAATGAATTTTCTTTTAAATGTGCAACGACTGGTAGTAAATGTAAGAAGTTGATTTAAATTACCTTGCCAGTACCAACTGCCTGGAGCACCCACGTACAGCCTGTTACCATTCTGAAAGGGAAAATAAAATAAGTATATAAATAAAATTTAATTTTAAATTTTATCCCTTTTAACAAAAATTTTTAACTGAGGGATGAATTTCATAAAAAATTTCGTTCACATTTCAGCAACCAGAAAATAATCGTTTCATATTTTGTTATAAAGAGAAGAACAAAAATAATAAAAAGCATCATATAACCTACGCATCGATTGTTATTTATTTATATTTCTTTGTTTGCACCAAAGAAATCTAAGAATTGAATTAAAAAACATTGCATTCCAATATAGCACTCAAAATGTTTTTAAATAATATTTATATTTTACTTTTCACATTTTTCTACATTCGAATCGAATGTACCGGTTGTCCAAAATTAAACGACCCTATTTTATTGTCTGCAGGCGAAAATATTGTTGTAAAAGTTATAAAATTTTATATAGGACATACCTGTATTTTATATAGGACATAGTGAAGGTATGGGAATTTGTTTGAGCGTATAAAAAAAAAATAGTTCAAACGATCGTCACCAGGGGACTTTTTTAAAAAATGAACTACACATTTAGCATACATTTATGATAGTTGTCAAATATTATTACGACAAAACATGTTCAACATGACGCCCATCGTTGTCAGCTAACCTCCGGAATCGTAAGAGAGCCTGTTCCCCAGCTGACCGCAGTGTGTTCGGTGAAATCTTCTTGGATTATCAAGACTTAACAAATGTTTCAAACTCTTCCAAAACCAAAGGTCTCGTGGATTCAGGTCCGGGGACTAGGGAGCCCCTGGTGGCGAATATTTGAACTAATTATTTTTATTCGCTCAAATTCCCATACCTTCATTATGCCCCACGCAAGATTTCATAACTTTCTCAACAATAGTTTCGTCTGTAAGCAACTTTAAAATAGGGTCATTTACTTTCGGACAACCTGTACAAGTTTCCATGATGTCCACCTTCAAAGCTAATTTTATCTTTGTTTTAACGCTTTAAAGAAGAAGAAAATTGTGTGAAATTTTCTTCTTCTTTAAGGCAGAAATGTCACAAAATTTTCTTCTAATAAATTTAGAGAATTTCCTAAATTTAGAGATTTGGGAAATTCTCTAAATTTATTAGAGAATTTCCTAAATCTCAACAGGGATCTATGGATTTCAAATGGGAATGATTATTATTATGCATTCTAATTCCATTACAAATTATCAATGGTACAAATTTATCGTACAAATTATCATACGAGAAAATGGAATAATTGGACACAAGTTTACTTATACATTAATTGGACTTTTACTAAGGTTTGATCTTAAAATTAAAGAAGTGTGATAGTGGCACAATCGGCCATAGCATTTTGACTTTCTCAAAATTATAATTTCTCTCTGACGATAACAACGTTTCTTTATAAAGTTATTTATCAGAAATAATCCCTTTATTTAAAAATTAATGTTGTATAAAGCTCATCACAGTACTATAAACGATACTTGTGTAGAAAACTTTTCCAAAATCGAATTCTGAAATTTCAAAAATATATATATTTTCGTTGAATTTGCAAATCTATTATAGTAGTACAAAAGAGAGGACTTGTGCATATCATAAAATAAATATTCAGTTTTCTTTTATTCTTTCGGAAAATTGTATACAAAGTTTCATTTTCAAACATCCCTTCAAAGCAGTGTATCATAATTAATACACGATTTCATTGTATTGTTAATTAAAAAAAGAATTTTATTTCGTTCATTAGTACGCATTGTGTAAATTTTCATGAATAAAATATATGTATGAATTACTAATAGATTACAAGTATGCTTAAAAGTTGTGATTGAAACTCACCATTTTCAGCTCATACAAGCATAAAATTGTGCATTATTTTTAAACTTATTACACCGTTTTTAAATTAAGGCAATTTCATTTCTTATTGAGCAAGTAAGTGGCCTGGCAAACCATAAGTGAAGCGTAATATTACGTTTCATGAAATGTGTCTCTGTACAAGCTATAAAAAGTGTATAAATTCTGAAGCACTGATAAATTTTCATTTCATTCTATTATCTCTTTATTCTTTTGTAGTTAAATCAAAGTCAAACATTCTAAAAATAACTTTTATTTTGAATTTTAAAAAATCATGCAGTAAACTAACTCCTTCTTAAGCATTTATGATTTACGCCAGTGTTTCTCAACCAATGGTCAGCGAGTTTTAACTACCGGTCCAAATATTGCATTTATTCAGAGCCTTATTATCGCATGGGCAAATCGAGATTTTGCCCAGGGTCCCCGGCTCGAAAGAGCCACCAATATCAAATGTTGTTCTGAAATATTCTTTTTTATATCAAAATTTTAAAAAAAGTAAAACAAATTTCATAGATGGGGGGCCCCCAAATTGATCAATGCCCTGGGCCCCTGTTGGTCATAATCAGGCTCTGCATTTATTGAAAAATAATCAGCAACAAATAATATCGATCAAACTAAGAATTACATTTTTGTAACACTCGATATGATAAATAAATTATATGCTTATATTATATTTATTATTTTTGGCTGACAATAGTCCTCGAAATTTTTTTATTTTTCTGGTCCAGAGATTCATGGGAAGCACTAATTTATGCAATTTTATCATTGGAAATTGCGTTAGTGCTGCCATCTATTTATATATTTATGAAACGTAAACGCCTAATACATTTCTGCTCACGCACATTTCCGAAGTACTATTTGCTGATGATTTAGAAGAGCTTTCAATAAACCTGAACCTTGTTAATTAGTAAACACGCACATATTCAGCTAAAATTGAACTAATACTCACCTCTGTCACGGCTGCTGAAAATCCAGCTTGGCAAAATCCTTGACGGTGGAAACCCCATGAAGCTATAAGAGGGAATTATGAGTTCTTGTTAAATAATACACATTAAGATACTGAAATATTAGATGAATTCTAGAGTTTTTATAGTTCTATGAATACAGGATATAAAATAATTAATCATTAATTGAAAAAATTGACCGTTGATCTTAAATAAAGTAATTAGAAAATTTTCAGACTGCCTCTTCAAACCTTGAGCCTCACTATGGCACAGTGGTTATGTCACTGAAAATGGTAGACGGCCGTAGTGTGAAGTTCCGGGGTACGGGTCTCATATCACGGCTGTAGATCTAACGGTCTAGGGTTTGGGTAGGTTTTCTCCAGATGTAACATCAATACGTGTTAGAACCCCTCTGAAAGTCCTCCTACCAAGGCACCCCCCATCCTTGGTAGATCGCCCTAGCTTAGCGTTGCTATAATCACACAAATATCAGAACTCTTCAAACCTTGGGTTATACACTGTCATGAACAATAAACCTATGCAAGTTATAGAACTTTTTGAAAGCATTTTCAAATGCAGAATTGGAACGACAAGATTTTTGAAGCAAAATAATGCTGATTTCAGAACTTTATTGAGTAAGTTTCATTGTTTTTACTACACCAGTTGCTTTTTTATAGCACTGACTGATTTTTTGCTTCTTATAATGGATAGTACAACTTGAAAAGAAATATCTTAAACGCTTTCATGTCTCTAACGTGATTAATTTGTTCTAGAATAAGTTCTTAAATCACACGATTTTTATCACTGGGGCTAGAAAAGGGGTTATGTTCTTCCTTTTATCCCTCCCTCCAAAGAAACAGATTCTTTAAACTCTTTAAATCATAAATTCCCAACGGGGGCGTTATCGCCTCTCAGTGGGGCTGGAGCTTTACATGGGGGTGGTAGAGGATCCAAAGGCGAAAAGAGGGCGTTGAGGAAGTAAAGAGGGAGGTAGTGCCTTAGCCATCTGTTTAGCAAAATAATATAATAAAATATTTTGAAAAAAATAGCTGTTTTCATGAATAAATATTTTAACCTGCCACGTAAACTATCTTAGTATCATCGCGTAATTAAGCATTTTAAAATTAGCATTAGACATGCGTATAGCCAGTTTCGCTTATTTTAGAGTAGATCGTTGGTGATAAGTCCTTGCAAGTCGGTAACCAAACATGCAGTTTATATAATCAACGTATTTCGACCAGCTTATGAGCGCTTGAAAGCAAAAAAGTTCAAACATCGCAGGAGTAGAAAACCTTAAACGTTACTCTTTTGGATGCTTGAATTTTTTTTTTTTTTTTTTGGCAACAGAGGAAAGGTCGACCATTTTATGTGTATTAAAATACAAAGTTTTATTAATTTTAAACACATCTTCCATCGCTGAAATCATTTGTCATTTTTACACCGATACCAACACCATTTTGGTTGCCTGATACACAAGCAAGGATATAAACAAAATATTCCTCTCACAATAAGCTGCCTTATTCCGGAGACGAATCATTCATCAACCCATGAGTAGAAAACGTACAGACAAATAAGACTGAGGTGGAAAAAAAAAAAAAAAGTGGTAAAAGGGTAACAGTCTTTGTGTTCAGCAGTTGACTCCTCTCAGCTCTGCCTGCCTTGCCAAGACCTTGGGCAGGGCGAGACTGCCGCCAAGTTGAGTTCAGGTAAGCGGGTCCGTGGCCGATTTGGCGGCGAGCCTTCTTGGCAGGGTTTGGTGCTCGAACCTTGGGCGCGATGGCCGATCTCTCGACTATAGAATGACACCTGTCTTGATTTATTCTCCAGATAATTTTTCTTTTTTTTTTGTTTGTATAAAACTGTGTCTGAATCCTTGGTGTTGGAAGAGTTTGGAACAGCACTAAGTTGCTGATCTTGTTGGAGGAAAATGTATTCCTTGTAAATGTGTTCGTATTGTTAAAAACCCTCCGGAAAATGTTTTGCTGAAAAGATGTTTTGTAGATTGATAGTTTCAATAGGACTGTTTGTTCGAATACACGAAATTCTTCGTTATTCTTATAATTGTTTTTCTTTTTCATTTAAATGAACGAAGTAAAATTTATTTAAAAAAAAAAGGGGGGGGAACCCCAAAATGATTCTAAGTTCTAATTACCATATAGTCAAAATAAAGGTACCTACAGTTTTAAATATTCCCTATTATTTGCATAGTATTATTTTCCATACACTCTTAGAAAACTTCGTCTTATACACTAATTTATCCCTTATTTTTCAACGAATAATTTCCGTACTCATTGGAAACGTAGTATTTCCGTGAATTCCTCTTAACGAAATCTGAAGAAGAGAAAAAATAATTCCTTGAATCTGGAGAATTTTCTTCAGTTGACAGGGGGAAAAAAAAGAACGGATATTCGTCAAAATAACGGAGATATTCCGGCAACACAGCTGCCAGAAAACTTTCCGTGAATTGAAGAAATAGTTTTTGAGAGTGCGTCTTTATGCACTAATTTATTCCTCATTTTTCAAAATAATTTCCGTACTCCTTGGAAGCGTAATATTTCCGTAAATTTTCCCCGAAAATCTGAAGAGGTGGAAAAAGAAACGGATAATCGTCAATTAGCGGAAACATTCCGGCAGCACCGATTGCTGCAAAAATTCCGTGAATTGAAGAAATAACTTTTGAGAGTGTAGGGGGTGGCATACGCATTAAAAAAGAATGCATGTTTTGAAAGTTCGATGATAGCCCTATCTTTTTCTTTGATATTTGAAATCAACAAGTCAAAAGTTACAGTTAACATGAAAATCGTCTTTTATTTGAAGATGAGCTTTCAGTTTTTAGTTTTTCAATTCGAATACTTTTTCTTTTCTTTGCTAAGATGACATTTCTGTTGTAAAATTTACATGATGCATTTTTAAGATTAAAAAAAAAAAAGAAAGAATGGCTCACTTAATTTTCTAAAACAAAAATCATTATTTTAAAGCAATTTTCTTTTATGAGAAAAATTTTTAAGAAAATTATTTTGATAGTCTGCTCTACACAAATTTTTGTGAAAAGTTTTCAATTAGTTAATTACTGATTGCAAATAAATATATTACAATGTCAAAAGTAACTGTAAAAATCATAAAAAGTAAAAGGAAAAGAAATAATCTATTGCACTGTTCAAATTGGTTGAATGATAATAGTTTAATTTATAAGTTAGTACCTGCCGTTAAAATGTAGTTTGAATTTTTTGTTTTATTAATTAAAATTTACACTACTTTTGATTCATGACACTACTTTTGACACTACATGATCACTTTGGAAGATCTGGAACCTAAAACGAATCATTAACACATAAACTTTACTTTGTACTAATATATATAAACAAAATTAGTAACACTAACCCTCCTAGTGTTATTAATGATGATTAGTAACACTAATCATCATTAGTGTTACTACTTATTTACGAGATAACTCTACCGGTACATAATGTCATACCTCCGTGGGAAGAATGATATATGTAATTGTAAGAGAATATAAACAGTTTAAACCACAAATTCCTCGAATCATGTACAGAGTATAACAATCTACCAGTGATTATACGGTACAAATCTTACCTGAAACTAAAAAATTATAAAATTACATGCGTCATATTTATGTTTATAAGTGCTTCCACCCACGCCTCTTTCAGAAACGATTATTTTTAATCTACTGAAGGCCCTCTATATACTCATCAAATTAATTTTAAAAGCATGCTCTCTTATCTCTGAATTATCTCTTTCTCATCTCATTAATTACTATCAAGATAATTTTCTCTCGCATCTATTTATTCCATTTCCTGTGAGAGTGCAGATTCAGAGAAGAAAAAAATAAAATCTACTGCGGCCCGTGTTTACTTACGTCAAAACCACTAACACACAAGTTTTTTAACTTTTCTCACTTGGAAGGGAGAAAAAAATGGAAATGTCGCACACACACACACAAAAAAAAAGTGTCCTTTATTTTTAGTCCTGGAAATCCAACCTGGCGCCACCAAATCTTCCACCTCCGCTTTCTTTTTGGTAAAGGTGAGATTCAAAGCCGCACATACAATGAGTAAAATGTGCGAGTGTGAAGTGACTGGTAAAAAGTAGTAGAAGAAGTGGGGAGAAAAAAAAAAAAAGAGACTTTCAAAACTGCCGGTATTGGATGATATACAGGGTGATTATAATTAAAATTCCACTTTAAAACCATCAGAAAAGGAAAACTACTGGACCAAATGTTATCAAACCTGATAATTGTGTGAAGGTGGTCATGGAATTTATTACCGGCAAGGACGTTAGGGGGGAGTGTCTGACCTCTGAATCCCACCCCCTTTAACGTCCTTGCCCCTGGTGTTGAATTTTTTAGCTTTTTCTCCGCGGATAATAAATACCGTGACCCCCCCTTTTTTTTTACATTTAACCCTTTGAGGCGCAGTAATCCCGCTCTGGGAACACCAAACTCTGACGTTCTGACTGTTGCCAGTCACGAAGAATAGATTGGATTTCTATAAAAAATAGTTGCAGGTGACAAAGCTCCACGAGAACCCTTTACTTTTTAGCACGTCATTTCGCGTAAAAAATGATCACGATTGTTTTTAACAGCACTGACATCTGCTGAAAAGAAAGATGAATGGAAGAATGCGACACCAGCTAGATAGATTGCCCAATGCTGAAAAAAGGGCAGCCGTTGCCATCGCTCGACTTAACTACAAGCAAGAGGGCGGACGATCGGAACGTTCATCGCGTGCCACAAATCGAGAGACCCTTTTTTGACGCAGCTGGCTGTGCGCGAGAGCACAGCCAGCTGTCGTCAAGAAAAGGGTCTCTCGATTTGTGGCACGCGATGAACGTTCCGATCGTCCGCCCTCTTGCTCGTAGTTAAGTCGAGCGATGGCAACGGCTGCCCTTTTTTCAGCATTGGGAAAGGGTTGCGCCTCAAAGGGTTAACAAAGAAATTTCCGTTGGCCAAACGGTTTTAAGAACGCTTGCTTTCAAAGTTAAAAACATTTCCAAAAAATAGCTTAAATGTAATCAAGCATTATTGAAAGCGGTATTAAATTCTAACATAATTCACTTGTTTTGCATTGAAGATGCAACGATTCTTTAATATTGGCAAAGTACTTTATTGATGTCAATATTCTATTCTGGTGCAGTTCGCTGGGTGAAATTCGTACCACTGCTAGAATCAAGATTTTAAGAAGCGTTATTTAGTTTTTTCCGATTGTTTAAAATTGGTTTGTATGTGATCGTTCAAAATCGCTTTTTAAAACGAATAGCCTTATTTGATTTACTTTTATCACTACATTAGACTCGACTTTCCTGGAAGTAAGTCGAGTAACTCGCACTCCAAGAACCCTCGCATATGTGCAAATTTCACGTTGTGCAGTGAAAAAAAATGTTTCGTTCATTCAACAAAATTTTGGTTGGCTCTATTTCAAAGAAATATTTTTGTTGAATCTACAAAATTTTTGTCCATTCAACGAAATATTTTGTTAATTTAGCAAAAATGTTGTCAAAACTAACAAATTATTCCGTTGAAATAGACTCAGCCAAATTTTTGCTCAATCAAAGAAATTTCGAATTCAACAAAACATTTTTTCCCCAAATAAGATAGGGTATACATACGGAGTGGCGGCTCGTGTGTTATTTAAATGGAGGTTCACAAAATGAATTTCGAAAATTAAATAGGCAGATACGACGCACCTTACAAGTTAAAATGTATTTGCATTTTGGGCTGTTAAAGGGAAAAAAATAGATGTAACTGAGAGAAAACAAGTCATCTTGGGTCTTATATTTCGTCACCAAGATACGTTTTAGCAAAAGTGTTGTCTTGATTTTTTATCTCAAGTTTTTTTTTTTTTATCAAAGGATAATATTGAAAAATGTCATTGCTTTAGGTCTGAAACACTTATTTGACTCCCATCTTGATTATTAGCACTCGTTCGTAAGAAATACTGTAGTGAAATATGATAAAAATAAAGAAAATATTAAGAAAATGGAGAAAAATTGAGCTAACCGAACATAACAAACCAAGGGAGAATTCGGGAGAGATAACGGAAAAAAAAAAAAAAAAAAGGAAATGAAATCTTACGCGAGCACGCTAAAAATGTGCAAACGGAGTGACATCAGCAGCGCCTTACTCCTCCCGCAACTCTCTCCGCGTCTTTTCTCAGAGAGCGGGTTCAGAAGGCCATTTGGCAGATCGCAAGTGCGAGCTAGGAAATACTATATGCTGTAGTAACCTACGATACAGTGCGTTAGCTGTAATAAGCGTATTCGTAATAGTGGGTGCTGGGGGCAGGGGCGTAGCCAGGGGGGGGGTCATAACCCCCCCCCATGAGAAATTTTTGTCATGCAAAATGTATATTCTTCACTACATTATCACACACACGAATACATATGTATGAGTTGTAGCAGTCGTAGTCCCCCCCCCTTGAAAAATTTCTGGCTACGCCCCTAGGTGGGGGAGAGTAAAACTTGCGTTTTAAATTAACAAAAATCTAGATGCGTATGCATCTTTCTTTCTTTTTTTTTTAATTTTAGCTTATTGATGTGATTATTTCTTTGTTTTTCCTCTAGGGGTTCACTTGCTCATGTGCTCAAATGGAGGAGCCAAACAAACGACTTTTGAACAAACGACTTTTTGAACAAACGACTTTTTGAAACACACGCACGGTTATCTCAGACACCTATAAACGCCTCGAACAGTTTTAAACCATTTCCTAACTAAATCTTTCCCACGTACAGTAATGAATAAATGCATTTTGGCGCTTCTTATTGTTGGCGAAAATTTCTTGTTGAAGGCGAGAAGTTCGTTTTAGCATTCGCGTAAAACCGTGTTAAGTCAAATCGCGCTATAGAGCAAGTCCAGTGTACTTAAGAAACTATACTAAGATTTTACGACATTGCTTAGAAAAACTGTAATTAAAATAAATACTCTTTTTTATTTTTATGGAGGAAGAAACTAGAAAAAAAAAACATTCAAACTACTGACATAAATGAAAATATGGGTTAAAAATAAACTGACGATACCATTCGAGGTTGGGTTTTTTTTTTCCAGTATAACTTTCTTTTTTTAGCTGTATATCTTTTCTTCTGAGCGTCGGCTTGACTTATTCGACGGTGGTTGCTGGCTTACTCGAAAAGAAATCAGCGAAAACAGTTTTCCCAGAAGAGAGATGACACCCAGCGAGTGACAAAATCGCAAGAAATAAGACTGACGTGAGGTGAGGTGACTGACTCTCCCTTTACCTAAGGTCTCTGAGAAAAATTTGGATCTCGTGCCGAACGCTTAGCAAAATCTCGTATGTATTTATGTATTATTTACGGCAGAGATGGCATCACTTCCTGTTGAATAAGCGAGGTCGAGAAAAGAGTGGGTGGAGAGAGTTACTAAACGAAATATATAACCGTGAAAAAGTTTCTGTGCATTTTAAAATAGTAGATATGGAACTTGAGGAAGCGGCTGGAAATTTCTCCCTTTTTTGTAAAAAACTGTCATTTTTTCTTGATAAATCAGTTTTATTTTTCCCTTATTATTATTAATGACTATGTCATTCTATCAATCTCTCACCCCCTTTATTGAAAATTGTCCGAAAAATATGCCCCAAAAAAGCGACATAAAAATGCGACATAATTTTTCATATATTTAAATACTATTAGTTCACAACAGCTTTAATCTATTGTTGCAATATTTCGTAAGTTGTAGAATATGCATCACATGTATTTTTCTATAAATAGGTTACACTGATAAAAATTTCAACATAGGGTTACCAGGCGAAATACACGAAAGATGAAATGACATAAGTCAATTAATATCGTTTTAATATGACAATAATGAAACTAAAAAATTAGGAGGGTTCAGGGGGATCTCCCCCTGACCAGACTCGAACAGCCGAGTTTATTTTACTATATACACAGGTACTAAAATTCTCAATATTTTCCAAATAAACTAGCTAGTATAATTTCACACTAGTAAATTTCTAAGTAACATTAGAATACGAAAGTAAGTACATATTTGTACAAGTAATATAAAATCTAACATGTCTATCTGTTTCATTATAAAAATAAATAAATAAATAGAAAATACATAATAAATCAAAAGAGTACAGAAGTTAAAATAAATGTAGAACTGTTTAATCGACTTAGAAATATGTGTAAGTTTAAAGTTCGTAGCATACATTTCGTTTGGCTTTTCTATTAAAAGTCGGCGAACACAGCTGATGCTGCCCTGTATTCTCCATTAAAATTAACCAATAAGACTTAAAAAAAAAAAAAAAAAAAAAAAACGGAATCATAGTACTTTCCAGTTCTGTGAATAAATTGAAATTCCTGTAAAGATTGAAAGAATCTACTTCAAACCACACGCACATACAAAAGAAAAAAAAACCGTCTGACTCCAAGCGGTTGTGACGTAAAATCCCCTCTACTTCTCTCCAGTTTTCACTGCAATGCATCCATAATGTAAATTAAAATTATGAAATATGCTTTGATAGTAAAGCTTGTAATTAATATAGGAGCTCGTTTTTTAATAACAATAAATCTTCCTATCAAAATTTTATTCTTTTTTTTATAATTTTAAAGCTGCATGAAAATTTCACCTTGAAAACAACTTTACATTATTTGCTCATTTCCAAGACGCTCAGAGGGTTTCAATTTCAGAAATTTCATTTTGCCTCACAAAATTTTAATACATAATGGAAATTGGTAACTATTTTGAAATCATTTTTGCTTGTTCCTTTTAAGTTTAATTTTTTTTTCAAAAAATTTCAACATCAGTTATCTCGATGTGAAACCACCGTTGATCTACTGCAGCTTTGATCTACTCCATTTACTTAGTTGAGTACGCACACATGACCAGTGAAACCCGTGAAACTTTTGGAGAAAGTAAAGAAGTACTTAGCACTCGGAGAATTTTATGAAGTTCGGTTAAATCATATTTTTACGTATTTTTGGTAAAAAATTGAATAATATATATATATATATATATATATATATATATATATATATATATAAAGTGTTTTGATTTTTGTATTATTGACTACTACGATACTATGAGTAAAGTTTTATTGTATTGAAAGATTATTTTATTTTATTTTATTTTTGAACTCCTGCTCTTTTAGACTCCTTCTTTAAATTTTCGTCATAGGAAATTTCTATAGTGGATTTCATTGTAGAGGAAGAAATATTAATTACTCTGAAGAAGAAATAAAAGCTTTTCGACATTCTTAAAATTCGGTAATCGGTTTTTCCATTACATTCACCAAAGTGCTCTTATTTTGCAAAGTTTGTCCTGAAAGTTGAGTATAAAGCACTACATCATGATAAATGCAAGAGGTATCTCAGCAATCAATCAATTCTAGGTCAGAATCCCCCATTTATAGATCAGCACGGGGTTCTAATCAGCACGCTCAGTCATTCCACCAGCGTCCGGCCGGCATCCAATGGAATTGTTCTTCCGAACAGTCCTCCTCAATTTTACGCTGGACGTCAAATCCGAAACACAACATACATACACATGTCATGAAAAGTCAAAACATGACTAGCATCTCTTCAACAACTTCCCGAAAAAGAACAAGAGAAGAAACGCCAGAATGAAAAGAAAGGGGAAAAAAAAAAATGGCTAAAGTTATGACCAAAGTTCTCGTTACAGTAGGGGCTGTCCGATAGACCTTGAAGCGGACCCAAAAGCTTTTGCCATCCTGGAACAAGAGGGACAACGTTTTCAATGAAGAAGATGAATGAAACGCTAATAAAAATGGCAGCAGCAAGTGCCTCGCATTAATCTGCGCACCAAGCAACGACATTGAATAAGTTATCATCGCTGACACTATGTTTCCTTGTTCTTTTTAATCCATCCGTTTTTGTTTTTTTTTTCTTGCCTCTGAGAAAGAGTTTATGGAAGGACTTAAGCTTTTAATACTGCCATTTGACGATCGGAGCACGGCTACGCACTTTGTTGTTAAAAGCAGGGTAATTGTTTTCTGGAAATTTGTACGGGGAATTTAAAATATGTACAGGGATACTTGTTTTAACACTAGTAGAATGACTTATATCGTCATCGTGATGTGACAACTTTAAACGGTTCACGAGATTATCTTAGATCTTCTTGCGGGAGTGGTTCCGGTTTTAGGTCAAAGGTATTATTGGATATAAATAAAAAGGTGATTAAACAAGTTATTTTTTTTAATAGCAAATTAATTTTATTGATGTCAAAAAAGAAAGGTGAGTTTAAGTGATGAAGTTTTGTAAACGATGTCAATTGCTGATCTTTTGGAGACTTTTTGGAATTTACACAATACATGCCAACCTATCTAAAACGAAATATTTTTTTTATCCGATTTTCCCCTTTTTTATACTTTGGTCATTATGCAATTCATTATCCAAATAATTATACTAAATAACAATATGATTACTCTGCAAATTCATTATCGTGCTTGCTGAAATAAAATTTGTAAACTATTGTAATTGTACGCTAAATGCTTAATACATAAAAGAAAATCATATTGCGGCGACATTTTTAACTAATTATTTTATTCGCTCAAACCAATTCCCATCTCTTCGGTATGTCCTATACAGAATTTCATAGTTTTATAAATAATAGTTCAGGCAGTAGACAACTTTAAAATACGGCCATACAGTTATGGATGGACAGCCTGTATTTTGGGAGCCTTTACCCTGCAATAACTCACGAATGAACTTCAAAAATATCACACATATCATTATAATTTTGTTACACATTTTTAAATGCTCTTTAATAAACAGAGGTTTTTTGCTCACATCGAGAAATAAAGAAGTATACTTTAAATAAATATACTACTACAATTACCCTTATATCGTACTATGGTACGGTGAAAATTGCACTTGTCACAAGAACAACACAAGACTTTGCTTACTCTTTCAATACTTCTTGTTACACAGAGGAATAAATGATTTCTTTAATTAAAATTTGTTTGCAAATGGAATTTACTCATTTTACGAATAATAATAATGATAATAATAATAAAACTTTACACGAACCTCCAGAAAAAAGAAGAAAAAAATCATGCATACATGAACGAGAAGTTGGCAAAAACAACAAAACTTACAAGTCCGGCAAGGAGAGTACTCTTCGAAATTGGCTAGGGAGTTCCTGGCGATGAAACAGTTTCCCACGGGCTCTCGTCTCTGATAGTTGATGGAAAAGTACACATACCTGGGGGCGCAGGCCTGCAACGACAGAATAAAAAATACAATCTTCTGAAATGACCGACACTGGAGTTTAAAAAAGAAGAAAAAACCCATTCTGTAATAACGTTTGCAAAAGCAGTCACACCCAGTTAGCCCCTCCTACTTCGGTGATTTGTATCGCAAGTAAACTGCTTGTTTACAGAGCTTTTTAAGTAATAGATTAAAAAATACATATTTTAGAACCAGATTCAGTAGAGGATTCATTGAGGTCTGCGCTCATTTCACAGGCAGCACAACAGTATCCTTCAGGGCGTCTATTAAGGCTGCAGTTGAAAAAAAAAAAAACCTGTTTTGCTCTTGGTACACAAATTTAAATAAATAGCATCAGGGTCTCAAAATTCAATATGGTTCTTGATAAGCTGCATTAGACACTGTAATAAGCGAAAAAACTGTGCCTTTCATAAAACTTTCAGAAAAAAAATTCTTAAACATGAAACTGCAATGAAAAATTTTTTCAAGCGTGACACGTTTTGCAAAATTTTCGATTTTTAAGAATTTTTGTTAAAGTTTTGTATTTGATACTGGTTTATCGTTTATTTCAGTAAAGAGACGGTCTCAAAATTCTGAAGTGTCTGACATAATTAGTTTATTTGTACTTATGTATCAAAATTGCATGATTTTTTCGAATGGTCAGAGAATATTCATAAGCGTTCTCTGGACGTTCATATACGTTCAGAGAATTTGTGCTGCCGGGGTTATTGTTTAAAGTTCATTTTAGACGCAATTATCCCGAACTACGCAGAATTAATGCGTATTGCTTGGGATGCATGTTAGTCAGTCATTGTTCGGAGTGCACTTATAAGATGTACATAAAATTCAAATAAAATATCATTTGTATACGTTATTGATGTATTCATGAAGCATCCATTGAGGAGGGTATAATATCTTAAGTTCCCTCTCTCTATGTGTTGAAATCAAAGTGAAAATCATTTATAAAAGAGAGTTGTCGCTTAATGAATTTAAATATTTTCTTTTAAAATATTGTCTACAAGTTATTTTGAAAGCAGTTTTCACAAAAAGGTTGTTTATTAAATAAATATTTGCAGTTAGTGCATGATATGCTGTTGAACTCGGTTATAATGTCACTCGTGAAAGAGACTAAACATAGACAGTTATTTTTTAACGGTGTAACCAAGGGCGGATCCAGAAACTTTTCGGAGGGGGCGCAAATCGAGAATACTCGTTTTATCTCGTGTAAAGCCTACTTAATATTGGTGAAAGCCCCATTTATCTAGAGTAAATATAATTTTCTTGGAGAGGGCGCGCCTCCCCTTGGATCTGCCTTTGGCTGTAACTGAACCAAGCACCTTTAATAGCGAGCTTGTTTTCTGTGGATTCAAAATATACAAGAGAGCCAGCTCACTACAACAGTGTTTAAAAGCATCTGTAGTACCCCTTGAACTAAAATACTGAATACACCCGATGTTTATGGTAGAATACTTTCCATTTAGAGAGGTAGAGCTTACATTTTTGTAACTCTTATATTGGGACAAATAAAATTAATTCGGCTCCTAAAGACAGCGATTAAAAAAAAAAATAATGATGACATTCATTTTACATTTTTAATGCCCTGCTGCCGTGTAGCGTTGCCAGGCCTCCGGATAAAGCCGGACATAGTTAGGCTTTTTGATTGCGTGTCCGGCCAAACTGAACGGTGTCCGGCTTCTATTAGGCTTTTTACTGGTGACTTTGGCTGATTAGTAATAAAGTACTTGAACTGATTTGGCATTCGATGTTATTTATATTTCATTAGAATTTAACAAGATTCATGGTAATAATCAAAAAAGCTTGATTTTACATACAATTTTTTTGTTGTACCTATTAATACTGAGACAAAATCCTCAATATTGTCGGCTGTCCGGTTTTTTTACCCAATTGTCCGGCCAAACTGGCTGGTCTGTCCGGCTATTTGGTTTGGCGACCTGGCAACCCTACTGCAGAGTAAGTGGAAAAGACAGACACTGAACATGGTAGATGTCTGAAGTGTGAAGGTGCAGGGTTCTGTCTCACCGAGCGGATGTCGATCTAACGGTCTAGATTTTTTGGCGATTTTCTCCATTTGTAGTAATAAGCGCTAAGTCAGAATCCCTTAAAAGTCCTTCGCAGAAATCACCCCTTGCTTATGCAGATAACCCCCGCTGTGAATGAACTTTATGCAAAGAGAACGCTGCCGGGAAGTGAGGTTTCGTACAGAAGGGGAATCAGTGGCGTTGCCTTTTTGACGACGATAGCAGCAAACTGTTCTGTTCTCATGCTTAAATTCTGATTCTAGACACTGAAAAGCACTTAAATTTTCATTTTTAGTTCTTAAAGTTTGCTTTTGTCGGATTTACGTCGATAAGTATATTTTAATTTATTTCATAAACGGAAGATGGCAGCACTTTGATTAACCCGAAAGTAAACTCTATTATTATAATAATATTGCATGTAATATTTAGTATGTAATATTTTTATTTTATCAACACAATGATGCAAAGAAATATTCTGAAAACTGTAATTGATTGCGTCTGAAAAAAATGATGATTTATGTTGCAAGAATACTCAATAAAATAATTATTTTACATTTATATGTTATTTTTTATCACAAATCTTGAATAAAAAAGACTTTTATATCCAGAAAAAACTTTTCTGCTCATAATTTAGAGTGGGATTATATATATATAAAAAAAAAAAAAAATAAATAAAAATCAGTGATTTTTGCCAAAAATTGAAAAATTGCTTTAATTTCTACAAAGGCAAACTTTCCTTAAAAAAAAAAAAAAAAAAAAAATTATTTTCCTTAGTTCTGGCGTATTAGAAACTAAAATTTAACGTGTAGAAGTCAGACCCAAAAATCGTGTTGACCGGTGTTATCTTTTCTATTTTGACTAACATCATCCTCATGCAGGTGCCGTTAAGACAATCGTATCACGTTCACGTTTTTTCTTTGAAACTCATTACTTAAGAAGGGCGGGTTCCGGTGTATTTTGTCTTACCGTATCAACTCGTATTTGTCATATTTTGACAATTCCAGATGATTGGGGTGGGGGGTGGGGATTACATTCCTGTCACACTCTTTCTAATGAGATCTTTTCAGAGATGAATGGGCTTTGTGGAATATATGTTTAAGATAATGACTATAAAAGTGCATTATTTGTTTCCCCTTAGAACGAATGGGTGTAACAGCAAGGGATGGGTTAGATACGAGATCATCACAGACAAGTTGAAAGGCTTGAAAAAAAAAACAAAGTTTTAGATTATAAATGGTTGATATCTACGAACGTTTTCTTAAAACTTGTATTATGCGCCTGCTTTTTCTGGCTGAGTATACTTTGAAGGAGGTGGGAGTTTTTTTCTGGGTGTTGCCACACAGTCTTCTTGCATATAAAAATATTAAAACTAACTAGAAGGATTAACTGAAATGGCAGTAATATTTTTGCCGGGATTTATGAATATTTAACCACTATTGTCACTTTATATTCATGATATTAAAATGAACCTTGCTATTTAAAATGAATTTGTTCAGAATCTGGATCTGAAAAGTTTAAAAGCTCTCCTGTCCAGGGTTCATGCAAAATGATACATTAGTAAATCATTTTAATCTAATAAAAAGCACTGAATCGATTAATCTCGGGGAGCTATTTTTCGGGGACTTGCAAAAATGTGCCTATTTGTTTTGATGATGGCGAAATAATTTTGCAAACGATAGCCGTAGTAGCTAATCTCCGTACGAATCTTGCACACAAAGGAAAATGAAACTAATTGCGCCAGGAGCTAGAAAAAATTAAGGAAGTTTCTCATAAGTTGCCCTACGCACCGTAATAAATGAAAACACAGAGTCCTTTTGTAAAACTTTCTGAAAATAATTCTTTAAACATGAAGTTGCACAGAAAATTTTTCGAAGAGTGACACATACTGCTAAAGTTTCGATTTTTAAGAATTTCGTCGGAAAGTTTTGTACCTGATACATGTTTATCATATGTTTTTTTTAATATGCACAACCCACTGTGTATAGTACAGCTTATAAAGAGATAGTCCAAAAATTCTGAAGGGCCTCACATAATTAGTTTATTTGCATTTATGTGATTTTTCAATTGTTGTACGAAAAGCCGCATTAGTAAGAAAAAGTACTCGTGTGTAAATACTATACCTTGGATTTGTTTAAATTTCTTAAATAACGGAATTAGCGCTCCATTTTACAGTGGTGTCAGCTACATACAGTGGCATAAAATGGAAGAAACAGGTTGATAATGTGTTAACTATTAGTACATGCCCTCGCGTAGGTAAAATGATGTTGAAATGTGTTTTAAAAACGATGCATTTTACATATTTGATTATATTATTGTATTATTTATTTATTTTATGTGTATGTGTTTCTACTTGCTATTTCCAGCGGTTCCAGACAAATAGCGTCGTAACTTATTCCCATAAACTTAAACGCTCTCTTTTCTTTTTAGGCTTTCTCCTTCCAAAGAAACAGTTAGAAGACATCCAATTTCATTAGAGTATGACGACTTAATGCTCATAGAAAACACAAATTAATGTCACTTAGTTTTCTTTTTGTTTGAAATATGATGTGTTTTTATTCGTTGCTGACTCCGCTTAACCCTTTTAGGCGCAACCCTTTCCCAATGCTGAAAAAAGGGCAGCCGTTGCCATCTCTCGACTTAACTACCAGCAAGATGGCGGACGATCGAAACGTTCATCGCGTGCTACAGATCTAGAGACCCCTTTTTTGACGACAGCTGGCCGTGCGGCGCAGCCGGCTGTCGTCAAAAAAGTGTCTCTAGATCTGTGGCACGCGATGAACGTTTCGATCGTCCGCCATCTTGCTGGTAGTTAAGTCGAGCGATGGCAACGGTTGCCCTTTTTTCAGCATTGGGCCATCTATCCAGCTGTTTTCGCATTCTTCCATTTTTCAGCAGATGTCAGTGCTGTTAAAAAGAATCGTGACAATGTTTTTGACGGGAAATGACGTGCTCAAAAGTAAAGGATTCTCGTGGAGCTATGTCACCGGGAACTATTTTTTATAGAAATCCAACCTATTCTTCGTGACTGGCAACAGTCAAAACGTCAGAGTTGGGTGTTTCCTGAGCGGGAACACTGCGCGTTAAAGGGTTAATACTTGAACGGTTTCCACTTCCTCAATGCTAACGTTTCAATGAGTTCAATAGCTCCAACATTTTTAGTGAAGACGCATAAAATAATGTTTCGTTGCTGGAAGTAAAACAAAAAAAAAAAAAAATAAATATTCTTAGCTGCTGATCATCAAGCCGAGTGTAATTCTTTTATACAACCCACGTACGTGTCATGTGATGACATGATACCAGTGTGATCAGATTGAGTAGATTTCTGCTTTTTGAGTAGATTGTAAGTTCAAATTTTGAGGTCCCGTAGAAAATGTAGTAGATTGCATTTTTGAGTCGATTTAATGTACTCAAAAATGGAGTCTACTACAATTTCTACTGGACCTCAAAATTTCACTTAAAATCTCTTCCAAAAGTAGAAATCTACTCAATCTGGTCACACTGCATGATACAGCATACTTTTTTTTTTAAATCTTCTTTAACCCAAAATTCCTGCCTCGGAAATTTCATAATCTTTAAACTGAAAAACCGAAACAATCCTTTTCTGCCAGCCAAAATGCACTTTCGATCCATCTTGATCTTTCTGGGGCTCTTCCATCACGATCCGCTTTGTCAAGTTGGATTTTTTTTTTTTTTTTTGACTGATACAAGTTTGTCACCTGGGTACCCCCCCTCCTCTTTTTTAATTTTTAATTTTTTTTTAACCTATCTTTATCTTTCAAAAAGTCACTGCCGTAAGTCCCATTCTCTCGCTCTCTTATTTTCCCCTCCCCCCTCTTCCTTTCTCTTCTCCTTCTTTTTAATTCTTTCGCTTTATTTTGGCCCAAGCGAAAAAATTATGATCCAAGAATAACAAGGCAAAAATTTGCTTGGGGAAGGGAAGTGAATAAAAAAAAATAAATAAATAAATAAACTGGAGAATGCCTTGTTGTACAGTGTTAGAATGGATTGCCTGTTTGGTGTTGAAGTATAAGAAATGCAATGTTTACTGGATTCATCATGATTTGTTTTATTTTTCTTTATTTTTGCAGACCCGTAAGGCGAGATATTAATATTTAAGACAATGTATTTTAAATGCTTGCTCCTTTCTCATTACGCTCTTTGAAAAGTTTGTATGAGCTATTTTTTTTTTTTTTTTTGTATTGCGTATTATAGTCGAACCTGTCTATGTTAAACTTTTCCATTTTGAATCTTATGGGAAAGGGAAAAAATGCGAGATATAGAGGTTTCGAGCTGTAAAAGTTTTAAATACGGTCAATTAAAAAAAAAAAAGATAAAAGTTTTAATTACTTTTGTTGTAGAAAAATACAGTGGTACACACATAGGCGAACCCACGGAGGGGGCTATGGGGGCTGAAGCCCCCCCCCCCTAAAAGCAGAAATTTAGAAGTGAAAAGCTTTAAAAAATGGAAATTGTCGCTAATGAATTATTTTTTTAATTGTCTTCAAGTTATTTCTAACCGAAAGAGACATTTATTTAAAAAGTTTTTAAATGAATGCTTACAGTTAGTTTACAAACACTGTTAATCTCAGTTACAACCTCACTGAAAAGAGCAGATAATTATTTATGATTCCATACCAAGTTGCATTGCTTGTGGGCTTGTGATCTATGGGACAGTCAAGTGGTACCGAATATGTAGACGTAACTAATCGAGGTCAATATAACCGAGTTCAGCAGTATTTGCATGTCGCCCAGCCCCCCCCCCCCTAAACTAAAATCCTGGGTGCACCACTGGGTACACAGTAAGAAATACCTGTAATTTTACCACACATTTTTTTTGTAAAATGATATAGCACTGTGTGTTGTAAATACACTCAAAAATGGGGCGATGACATCGATATGCCAATCACGAAGAACCTATGGCAATGATTGTATGACAACTTGCATAACCTACATCACAACGTGTTGACGCTGCGTTTACTCACACGTTGTGCTGTGAAATAATACAGCACTGTGTGTTGTAAATGCACTCACAAAATGACATAATGACTTTGATAAGCCAGTCCCGAAGAACATTGTATAGCAAATTGGCGCAGTCGACAGCACAACGTGTGGATAAACGTAACGCCAACATTACGTTGGCGTACCCATGCATTGTGTTGTAATGAACATACATATGTACTTTTAAAAATAAAAAGTATTTCAGTGACTTTTCATGCCTAACTTCCTTTGACTCTATTAACTTTGGAAAATTAACAAGAGCTGCCAATCCCTTGTGACGTAGTAATGCGCTCCTCGAATAATTTCTATACGGCGATTGCTAATATTTGAATCATAGGCGTAGAGTTATATGGGCCCGTGGGGCTCGAGCCCCCCCCCAATAAATTGCGAATAGGGGCTGAGACCACCCAATAATTTACCACTAAATACAGAAAACTAATTTATGCTAACATAACCAAAAGTTTTCACGCCATTTACAAACGTTTAAAAAAAATTTACTTGTACTATTAAAGATTTTGTTCTTTTGATTTCAATCATGATTTAGTATTCATTGTGACGCCACGTAACACACAATGTTACTATAAGCTGCCCTCGCCAGGCTCTGGTTCATTAAAATCAGATTATGCAATGTAAAGTATGAAATGAAGAAAAGTTCAGATGTGTCTAAAATGCACTATCTCATCGAAAATGTTTTTTTTTTCTTCCTTTGGATTTTTTTACTTTGCTTTTATTTTTAACTTATAACATGGTAGGAAGATACTAACATGGATACTTACCTTACATAGGTGTAGAATTCTAAGGACCCATAGAGCTCGAGCGCCTCCAATAATTTACACTTATACTATATAGTAAGTCATAGCTGCCAACGACTACGGAATATAATTAACCACTTTTTGTAAACAGTATATTTTTTAATTATTTTTTTCAAAATAGTAACTAGCTCGCGAGCGCAGCACAAAAATTTTGCTGTATTTTAAACCGAAAAATCATGTAGAAAAAATCTTTCATTATATTCCGTAGTAGTTGGCAGCTATGAGTAATTTATATGTACGTGAATCAGTGACGCAGCCAGAAATTTTTCAAAAGGGGGGGGAGTTACGACTACTGCAACTCACATATATGTATACGGGTGTATGATAAGGGAGTGAAAAATATACATTTTGTCTGGCAAAAAATTCCTCATGGGGGGTGGTTATGACCCCCTACCCCCCCCC
Organism: Cheiracanthium punctorium; assembly: GCA_038373885.1. Classification (NCBI taxonomy): domain Eukaryota; kingdom Metazoa; phylum Arthropoda; class Arachnida; order Araneae; family Cheiracanthiidae; genus Cheiracanthium; species Cheiracanthium punctorium. Next base: position 597,175 of record JAWZYV010012921.1, read on the forward strand.
CTTGACTACGCCACTGCCCCCCTCAATAATTTTGAAAACTTTACGCTTATGATTTGAATAGAAGCAATAATTGATAAATCGAATAGTGAATAGTCGCGATTTTCTCTATTCGAACAGAATTTGTGGTTTCACCATTGAAACAGTATTCTCGATTTCACAGTTCGAATTATTCGCGATTTCGGGATCTATCCCCTATCTTGCTGAAAACTTTGAGGCGCAACCCTCCCTTTTCCCAGTTCTGAGAAAAGGGCAGCCGTTGCCATCGCCTGACTTAACTACCAGAAAGAGGGCGGACGATCGAAACGTTCATCGCGTGCCACAGATCTAGAGACCCTTTTTCGACGACAGCTGGCTGTGCCGGCACAGCCAACTGCGTCAAAAAAGGGTCTCTAGATCTGTGGCACGCGAGATGAACGTTTCGATCGTCCGCCCTCTTGCTGGTCGTTAAGTCGAGCGATGGCAACGGCTGCCCTTTTTTCAGCATTGGGCAATCTATCCAGCTGTTCTCGCATTCTTCCATTTTTCAGCAGATGTCAGTGCTGTTAAAAATAATCGTGACCCTTTTTTGACGGGAAAGGACGTGCTAAAAGTAAAGGATTCTCGTGGAGCTATGTCACCCGCAACTATTTTTATAGAAATCCAATCTATTCTTCGTGACTGGCAACAGTCAAAACGTCAGAGTTTGGTGTTCCCAGAGCGGGAACACTGCGAGTTAAAGGGTTAAGTATTTTTTTTTTTTGGGGGGGGGGTTGTGTCTTTTTTGTATGTTATCATTAGATAAAATTAAACTATGGACGACTGCTTGGAACTTTCTACGAGAGAAAATATCCAAAAACGATACCGATATAGTTCTGCAGTAATCGTGGTCTGTCCAGTCTTCCGCTAATACCTAGAATACGACTCAATCTACTAGAGAATCTCGTAGGAAAAAGAATATATCATCGAGCATAGAGATGCCGTAGACACAGATATTTAAAGGCGGAAATCTAATATTTTTTCTTTGTTTTACAAAAACTGTGACTGCAGTTCTTCTTTTAACAACTGGGTGTATAATTCGTGCAACTGAAGGATAAACTAGGAGAAGCTCGTTGAAAGAGCAGCGCTCTCAAAACGTGTGGAAAAAGTGATACAAGGAAAAGCATTTAACGCTAGCAGGTGACGACATTATGCGAATGCATTTCAGCAGGTGACGACATGCGAATGCATTTCACTTGCGTGTTTGAAAACACTGTTTTTTTTTTTTTTCTTTCTCTTTACGCCATAAACGTTATGTTTATTTAGTCTAAAAGATAAACATGGATTTTACTTTTTTTTCTTTTCTCCCCGTTTGTCTGCTGAAGATTGGTTATTATTTGGTATTCGTTTCAGAAAGTATTTAACTAAAAAAAATCATGTTATCTTGGTACATAAATACAAATAAAAATAATAGTAATAATAATAATAATAATAATGTCAAGCATTTAAAAAAATTTTAGAATGTCTCTTTACAAGCTGTATTATAAACTGAGGAAAGAAGGAAGCTCTATCCATCACAAAATTTTCAGAAAATATTCTTGAAAATCAAAAATTTTGTATACTATGCCAGCGAAAAATTTTGTGCAATTTCATGTTGAAGAATTTCTTCTGTGAGTTTTCTAAAGGGCACCGTTTTTTTAAATTATTATTATTATTATTATTATTATTATTATTTAAGTGTGTAGTGCTGCTTGTATAAAATCATCCTGAATTTTTTTTCGAATTCGGTGCAATCGGTTTATTTTAATTTTTGTACTAAGACCGTGAGACCGTTTAGTAAGTAATCTTACTCGATGGTTGTGACAAACGCAAGGAAGAATCTAGTTCGCTGACTAAGTGGAAAAAACGCAGGTTACTTGTGCATATTAAAAGCTTCCATCGTCAGTCAGGTGTACTAAGCACTTTCAGTATAAGTCAGTCACTAATTAAAATTATTCGCATTACCTAATGGCAAAGCAACCATTTTTGAGAGCCTTTATTGATAATTTAACTGTTTTCTAAATTGTTTTAATGATTGTCTGCGTAATAGATTAGTATATTAAGTTAATATATTTAAAATATCAATATTAAAAAGACTAAATGAAATCTCGTTACAGACAGGTTGAGTTTTAGCTTTGGCATTTTATTTAAGCATTAAAGGTGTTTATTAAGCATGAAAATAAAGATAGAATATATTTCCCGAGCAGAAATAACATTATAGCCACCAATGTGTACAACTTATAAAATTACTTTGAAGAAGTTTGGGTAATGAATCGTAAAGAAGCTAAGATCAACTCATATGTGCAACATATTAAACACCTTCTTTTGATTTTGAATGTACTGTACTGCGTTTTCTTTTACGATTCAATAATGTGTGGAAGTTTTAGATACAATTTTACTAACAATTTACGTGAAAATACTTATAAAAGATGCAAGCGTTATAAAAAAAAGCAACTTTTCTACAAACCCCTTTTCTACTTTTCTACAAGAATGCAAATATACTAATAATGATTAATTAAATGCTCATCCACCACTCAGATACGAGGCTTATATACAGTTTTTTAAAAAGTCAATAAAATAAAAAATAAAATCCTATTTAAATTTTAAAAAATCCGGTTTAAATCAATGAAATCGATTTTTTTTAAATACTTAAAAAATCATCAACCCTGATCATTGCAATGATAACAGAGAGCCAGCCCAGTAACCGTTGGATGTGTTTTTCGGATCACAGCTTGCCCGCAAACGGGGCAAGTTGGCGAGACCCACGAAAAATGTTACAAGACCGTATTTGGAAAACACGTCTCATTTCAAGTGTCGAAAGAATTCTCTGGCAAAGTCGAGTGGAAATCCACCTATATCAGAAGACCCAGGAGAAATTCGATTGTCGACATTTATGAGCGTTGCGTGGGCGCCTTTTATGCTTTAAAAGTTTTGTTCTTTTGGTGAAACGTAGGAAAAAGCGATGTTCTATTAGAGCTTACCATACTTGGGGGTGATGGCACTTGAGAATTCTTCTAAATTAGATTAATGTAGAGTGGTACGAAAAAGGAGTGTGGTATGGTTTTTTTATTTTTTTTTTTTTTGTAAAATCCCTAATGATCCGGGCATAAGGATGGGAAGGAATAATGATTAAGCTCTATGAGAAATGCACACGAATTTGGAGCCTACCACAAGGGCAGATCTGGGAAAGGGATTGGGGGTGGGAGAGGACTATACCCCCCACCCATAAGACAGACTGTCGACGAAAATGAATCAACCACTCCTGGTTTAACCCTTTAACGCGCCGTGCTCCCGCTCTGGGAACACCAAACTCTGACGTTTTGACTGGAGCACGTCATTTTTACCGTCAAAAAATGGTCACGATTCTTTTTAACAGCACTGACATCTGCTGAAAAATGGAAGAATGCGAGAACAGCTGAGCCCAGTGCAGAACAGAGCCCAGTGGGACAGAGATTGCCCAATGCTTAAACAGCCAGCTGCCGTCAAAAAAGGGTCTCGTGGCCCGCGATGAACGTTTCGATCGTCCGCCATCTTGCTGGTAGTTAAGTCGAGCGATGGCAACGGCTGCCCTTTTTTCAGCATTGGGAAAGGGTTGCGCCTCAAAGGGTTAAAACATAATTTCGCAAAATCTTAATTTTTTTTCAGACAGATAGATGTATCTGACCATAGTTGTCACGAAAAATATGCTCTCACGATAGTGTTGACACTTGGTTGACACCCAGGGTCACATGATGTAAAAGTTAGTCACATTATTCAAAAAAGGTAGATTTATTTGCTATTAAAGTACCCAGGTCCTAGAAAATCCCGAGAGAAGTTCTGGCTATGAGACGAGAAAACGAGGAGAGATATATCAAATGCATTATCATTTAGACAAATCCTTTGTTTGAAAACGAAAGCTGCTACACCTCTATAGAATTTTGGCAGGAGCTAATAGAAAATTTATATTTTGGGAGGATATTCAGTTTTATATGTTATATGTATTTACGAGTCTTATACACTGTCTTATATACTTAATCTATATACGTGTCATTAATAGTTTTTTGCGTCAATACGTGACTGTGGAATGAATAATCAGATTTTTCTTCATACGAAAAAATTGTCCAGAGATCTGCCAGCAACTTAGATAATGAGCAGAGCACTTCCCCGGATTAAATTATTCTGGCAAAAATCAAGTGACGACGGCATCACTATTAAGATAGACAGATGCTTCTATTCTCAGACAAAAGAGTATTATCTACTGCATAACGTGCAACAAGACGGCATAATTACAAGTTGCTGTAAAGGATCCATCTTCAAGAAATTGGCTCACGAGATGCTTTCGTCATTTTCATTCAAGGATGGACCGCTCGCCATTCTTAATCCTTTAACGCGCGGTCGTCGCGCCGCAAAATCGCCTCTTTCTAAATTTTTCAACTGCTAGTCGCAAAAAATAAACGATTAAATGATCCCAAAGCGGAAAGAAGTACACCCGTTGCCATCTTTCTAACTAACTACAAGCAACATGGCGGTCGATGTGAATCGTCCATCGCGTGCTAACAGAGTTGAAGGTTCTTTTTTGACACAGCCGGCTGTGTCAAAAAAGAATCTCCAACTCTGTTAGCACGCGATGGACGATTCACATCGACCGCCACGTTGCTTGTAGTTAACTCGAAAGATGGCAATGGGTGCAATTTTTCGGTGTTGGGCACTATATAGAATTGTTCTGTATAAATGGTTGCTCGTAAAAGGGATAAACAAATCAAAGGACGAATTTTTTCAATGTGTTTCCACGCTGGTTACGAACAAGAGAAACTTATTCTTCTTAGAAGAAACGTCCTGGGATGGATGGTGACGAATCTTTTGTTTTCATGAGGGGGGGGGGGGGAACAAAGTGTCAACACGAGATGTCTAAATTGCTTTGGAGCTTGGTATCATATCATTCTCCCGCTCAAGTTTTATTTGAAGAGATTTGCTCCCAATTTCTCATCACTTCTTCCGTCCGAGCTGAGACTGTAAATATAAACTGAAGACGGATTTCGGGTGCGTAAATAAATGTATTCGAACCAAATACGAAGAGGGCTGAAAACTATGTCATTTTAGAAATGTCATTTTAGTGCATGTCGTGCTTTTCCAAACAGAAACTACGGAAAGATAGTCAGCCTACTCTTTTTTCCATTTCTTTCTTACAAGAAAAAGAAAAATAAATCTTTGAAATTCTTGCTTCAACTTGTAAAAAATGTGAATCCATTTATTGTTCAGGCACAACTTGTGTGCAATTAAAAACTTAAAACTTCATTTGCTTGAATTTAATGATAAAGAAAACCATGTTACTTTCGGGTAAGTTAATATAAAGATGAATATATACAATTTACATTTCTAAATATGGCGATACAGCTTTATTTGTAAAAGGCGCTGGGGGGAATTGTAAGGGAAGAAACTAAACCAGAAGGACAAAACTCCCGGATTATAAAGCGATTTCCAACGCGATCTTACTTGTGTATAGGGGAAATCAATAACCCGTTTGCTCTCTTACGCACAAAGACAAGGCCACAGAGACCTCCCCCTTTCTGCACCCGCCGTTGCTTCCCGGCATGAATATCCCGCAGTGGATAAGCCTTGCGCGAGTTTAACAGACGCGGCAACGACCCATTCTTACGCAACTTAACGCGCAATCATCGTTGAGTGGGGGTGATTTAGTGCACGCCAGATAGAATCTAATCTAACCTTCAGTACTAAGGCTTTAACAGAAGTTGCGACGACCCTCCCGAGCAGGCTACTGTTACACCTTTTTCTCGTACCCTTAGATGGGATTCAATTGAAGCAGCGTTTAAGTTTTATTGCGCGATAATCCTGAAACAGCCTCTAGACTTTCGGCGCCATGCGTTCACCATAAATAAAGATTTGTGGCAGGCAGGACAGCGCCGTAGCGCTATAAGGATTCTTCAACTTTTTTTTTTCACCCTGTTTCCCATGAGCATGAGTGAGTAAGTTGTTCTTCAGCGTATTCCGTAAGCCTCTTCATCACCATCAAGACACGGATTAGCTAAGATCAACAGTAAGATTAGGATCACTTCGCGTTTTTTTTCAAAATCTCTTCTTTATGTGCTTTAAGGTGATTCATCAACGCGATCTTCAGATGGATCGCCCGACATTAAATCTTTGGCTTCGTTTAAAATGACTGGACTTTTGCAACGGCATTGTCAAAATAGGACTTGAGGCCGGCCAGCTATGGCAGTGGAGTATTTGTGTCAAAATCCTGGCCAAAAATATTTTTCATGTGTTTTAACGTTAAAATCATTACTGTTGACTTTTGACTTACTTTTTAGTATTATATACTTCTTAAATTATATAAAAAAGCGTGTTGTCGCTAAATTTGGCGATATATCGCTAAACGACTCGACGTTGGTTTCTAACAAATGTCTTGTCCGGGGAGTGTCCCTTACTGGGAAGTACTGCTTTTGTATAATACCACTTATAAATATAATACCACGCGGCTGTCGATCTAACGGTCTGGAGTTTTGGGCGATTTTCTCCAGATGTCACGTGAATACGCATTAGAGCCTCTTAAAAAGCCCTCCGCCAAGGCAACCTTCCGGTGAGGAAAATAGCCGTGCCTTAACCCAGCGGTTCTCAACCTTTTAACTTCGCCCCCTCCCAACAAAGGCTAACTTACGGTAGCACCCCCCCCCCTTCACATTGTTCAGCATACATTCAGTTTTTTAATCTTTAACAATGTACATTGAGTCGAATTTTCTACAAAATAATGTTATCAGTAAAGTTTGAATGAACATTTTAAGCGAAAATGGATATATTTTTGAGTAAAAATGAGAATAAATTAGGCGATTTTTAAAAATCGTGCATCATTACTTGCTCTTTGGGTTTTCTCGTGCCTCCCCTGGAAACGCTCTGTGCCTCCTTGGGGGCGCGCCCCACAGGTTGAGAAACGCTGCCTTAACCACAATAAAAATATATAAATGTAATACTTTACTTATAATAATACTTATAAATATAATACTACTTATCTATAAATCAATTTTTATCATAAAAGTTTTCAGATTTTCCACTTTTCTAAATGTAGTTACTATTTGGATCTTAGTTTTCTAATGACTTCTGAAGATTAACTTTTTCATTCCGATTCTTTTGAACTCTGATATTCGTCTTCACTCAGAATCACTTTCTTTTTCTTCTCCTTCTTCCTTTTTTTTTTTTTTTTTTTTTTTTGAGTGAGAGAGAGAGAGAGAGAGAGAGAGAGAGTAGAGCACCATCGGACCCCTCTGGAAGAAGTTATAGGGTCTCACTGCTATAAGGCTTGCTCTTTTTCATTGGCCTTTATCTAGAGCAGATCATATAAGGGCACTGCTTAAAAGATGCCCCCCTTTGCAAACCCATAAAATCTCATTCCAAGCTCGAGGAGAAAGTAATTTATTTCAAGCCAGCACTTTTCTGTTTACACACTTACACTTCAATGACCCGAAGTCACAGTTGCCAACCTTTGAGAACCAAAAATGGGGAGTTTTTGCTTTGGACACAATTTACTACATAAATCGAAAACTAAGCTGTAAATAGATGGGACTATTTACATGACTAAGAAAGGGCAATTTTGAAATATGTAGAAATTTTCTTCTTATAGAAAATTTACATCAGAAAAATAAGAAATTACATACTGAATTTAAAATACTGATATTAAATCTTGACTAAAATGAATTTTATATACCTTTATCCAAACACCTGCACATAATTTATAGTTTATGAGAAATACAAGTGCGTATGTTTGTATAGCTTTTGCGATCACCCGTCGAAAAATTATCGAAAAAATGAAAATGGCCCTATATAAATAATTTTTTTTTATAAAAATGGTGGATGTTGGGGGAAAATTTTTTTCTTGGAATAGACACTCAATACTGTAATAATTACGATTATAGTTGAAATTGGGCGCGACAAGCCGCGACACCCCTTCAAAAAGCTTTTTGAAATGTGAATTTTTGAAAAAAAATTAGAAAAAAAAAGTTTACAATTTTTTAAAATAAAGTCATATTATTTTTTCAAGCTAATAGATACATATAATTAAAATACATATATTTTACTACAATTATACTAAGTATCAAACCAGTAAATTAATTTAAAGAGCCCGTAAAAAATGCAAGACGAAGTAATAGAAAACGCTGAAATCTCTTGCCGTAAATGAAGAAACTTGCTTTTAAACCGAGTGTTGCATCTTTTGGATATGAATTATGGTCGAAAAACATGCATTACATGATGCATCAGTTACTAGGCTATCCAAAAACATATATATTACTGTTTTTAAACAAATTTAAAATTTTCGACTTTTGGCCAGGATTTTGATACGAATACTCCACTGTGGGCCGTGAGGATAGAAAATGGAAATGTGGATTACGGCCCATTATCTACGCTAGGGATCTAGGTCGGATTGCCCTCCGTGGGGGGAAGGGGGACTTTCTAAAGGGTCCTAACCCGTACCTTACGCGAAGTTTCGGAGAAAACCACGGAGAACTCCGAACGGTTGGGTCGGCGGACACGACCTTGTTTCGAAGCAGGCACATTCCGTTTCCCAGTTCAAAACATACAAATACAAAATTATATAATTTTTTGTTGCTGTTCTTTTGTTTTTTTTGGTTTCCCTGTTTTTATTATGTTTCTGTTTTGAACATTTTTTTTTCTTTTCTCTTTGTTTCTTTTTTCTACATTTTATTTTATGTCTATAGTTTTTTTTTAATATATCTGCCTTCCTGCTTTCTCTAATTTCTTCCTCCTCCACGTTTCCCTTCCATTCTCCCTCATTTCTTTCTTTTTCCTTCCGATTGGCAACTCGCTCTTCACTTTTGTTATTGTTTCAGTCCCCACTCTTCTGGGGTTACTGTGTATGAACTTGAACCGGAGAAGGACGAAATTTTTTCGCCTGAAACTCGCGTCCTGATTGATATGTACTTTTTATGGGTGTTAATTTACAAAGCTTAATTATTTCATCTTTTAAACACCAGTTTCTTTTGAGTGCTCTTTGTTACAGCTTAGTTATTTGATAGTTTTAATATTTTAAGAATTAATTAGATTAAAAGTTAAATGGTTTTACTGATATAGTTCTCAAAAAATGTGATGAAAATCAACATTGTTCATAAAAATTTGTATCACTTCTTAACAGCTGACTATAATTATATCGCATTATTTTATATGCTTATCATAAAAATATGGACATTAGCATTTCCAACATATTATTTAACTTAAAAAGAAAATATTGCATATTTATCATAAGTTTTATCTCAATTTAGTACATTTGTTTTCTTATTTGAAATTTATAGACATAAAAAACAAAGTTTTGAGAATGAAATTTTTAATCATTACAGGTGGTGAAATTATTTTATCTCTTTAATTTAAAAAAGGGGGCTTGAGTTAAAAATTAAGCAATTTTAAAATTTAATTATTAGTTATTTTAGATTGTTTTTAAAACAAAAGGGAAAATTTAGGTAACATCCATTTAAATCATTCGATCTTGCGATAGATGGCGCCATTCATGTTAATTAGTATCTATCGATTCACCTTCTCCCATTGCATTCTTCCAAAAAAGACAGGCAGTGATTTCTATGTGTGTTTGTTTTAATTTGTGTACCAAGACCGTGAGGCCGATTTTTTTTTTTCTTTTTATCAGACTTACACAAATGCTTCTGCCTTGAGCACTGCATAATTTGCTCTGCAAACGCCTTGCTTCTTTCTGTGAAAGTGCTATAAATGTTTTTCCGATTACTCTCTGTCAATTTGGAACATGATGTACAGCAAACGTCGTGACTATAGCTAGTTTATCGATTGTTGCCAATTTAAGCACCTTTGCAGAAGTTGTGCAAGGCACTCTCAGACACTTTTTAAGATGTCGAAATCGTTCGAAAGTGTCGGGAATTAAAAAAAAAAAAAAATCCTATAGAGCTTAGCGCACTTTGTATTAAATCTTTGCCATCTCGTCTTACTTAATGAGTTAACAAGTTGGAGAGGGGGATATTTTTCCACGCCCGTACCAAAACGAACTGACATCTTGTTCCCAAGATTTAACGTCGGGTAATGGGCCACATTCACGTACAAACCGATCGTACGACCGGTCGTGAAAGCTATTAGTGGTGGGGGGATTTTCGTCACCGGAGCAGCGGATATTTGGCCATAAATCTCAATTTGTGGCTAAAGTGGGAATGTTTTGGGTCAAGGGGTCAGATCGGATGTTTGACGATTTTGCGTTCGACCAGTCGGACACTTCAAAGGCACCCGCTCTAAAAGGTTGCTAGTTTAGCCAGATATAGCAATTCAGCGACTTAGTGGCGATTTTTTTTTTTTTAACGTGGCCTATTTTGTCAGTAGTTGTACAATAATTGATCAAATTAATTTTAAATCAAAGGCAAATCCGCTTGTAGGGCGGGGGAGGCACCCCCTCTGAAAAAATGTCTGGATTGCACTCTTATTAAATGTATGGACGCCCGTATTAGTACTTTTGGTAAAAAGCGGGAACTTACCTTGGTCTTTCATTTCTGTAATTAATAGAGTTCATTATGTTGTAAAAAATATTTACTACACCGACGACTTAACGAGAGGGTTCTTTGAGTCTCTACCCCACCTTTTATGGGTATCCACTATTAAATGTACCCACACAAATACATGCATACATATAATTTTAAAAAATGCTGGAATATAAATCTTAAGTTTTAAATTTCATATAAATGAGTAATTATTATAAATGGCTCACTGGATAAAATTAAAAAATAAAACATTAAATCTTTGTTTCTTGGGATATGTCTTACAGAATCATTTACGATTCGGTGGCTAAAGGTGCAATTATATAATTATTTATTCTATTTATTTAAGAGTATACTATGCTTTTTCATCACTGTGTGGTTTTATTATCTTATTTTTTAAAGTTTATGAAATAATGTAACTTAAAAGCAGACTTTCAAATTATATGCAGCAAGCATTAAAATTTATTGCCTATACTAATGTTAATCAGTAAATGTAGAATAAAAAACTAATCGGAAAAAAATTGTACGTGAATATTCTTATAAATAAATAAATTGTAAGGACTGAAAGTTTCTCTTCAGGATTTTGTGTGCAATAAAATAAATTTTTCTATGCTGTTCACTGCTATTCATAAAATGTTAAAATGTTAAGTTAAAATGATGCCATAATTTTACTTATGTATCTGTATATAATATGCATTTACAAAAGAAAGAAAAAAAAAAAAAAAAAAAAAAAAAAAAAAAGCCTTTCCAATTACCGAACAGTTTGAGTAGAATGTTTGCGTTCTTAATTTTTTAATTTATCTTTATATGAAAGTGCACAGTTTTACAGCTCTCCAATTTGGAAGAAATAGAGATCCACACATGTCACAAATAATATTCAAGTTTTGGTGATCTACCCGTTGAGGATCACCAAATCATTAGATCAAATAAAGAACTTACATAGTGACTTCAAATTTACTGGATCAGCGTGAAATGTATACAGTGTATTTTCCTCCCCCACCCCCAATTTAGCTTTCTTATTCTAGCAATTAATATTCGGTCAATATCCCTTTAGTTTAAAAAAGTATGGTAAATTTAGATTAAGGAAGTCTTAGATTTTTAAGAAAGATAAAGCTAAAGTCAGTTTTGCAGATATATCCAAAATAAATTTTTGTTTGCTTTTCGTAATTGTTCACTCCGTGTGCATTGCAATAATCAAAGTTTGAGCGGTTTTTTCTTTAGTTTTTTTTTTTTTTTTTTTTTTTCTGATGGACACTTCTCCTCCTCCAAATGTATTCACATAGGAAGAAACCTTTTTCGCTTTGTGTTCTTTGACTTCAACTGATCTATCGAAGATACTTGTACCCTTGGGAAAATTCATTAGTACGTTCAAGGAGGCAAGTTTCCTCAAAGAATGAACCAACCCTTCTTATCTGTAGCTCTGGGAACCGCCGATTGAGACCCATAAATATCTCCTATTTCTTGTCTATTCTCAATGACTTTCGACTGAGGTGCAATAAAACAGAACTCGATATAGGCGACAGGCCCAGTGAGTGCTCTATTGTTGATGGAAGAACCGGAAATTGATATGCAAATACGGAACTGTCTTGTCACTTTCTCTGGAGACTTTGTAAAGACAGTTGCAAAGAAATTTTTGGTCGTAAAGGTGCTTATTTTGAGAAGAAAAAAATGTCCGACTACAGAAAGCAGAAGGAAGAAGAATTTATAGAAATCTATAAAAATGAACCATGCTTATGGCAAATAAAAAACAAGGAATATCATGACAGAGTGAAAAGAGATGCGGCATATGAGAAACTTGTGGAAAAACTAAAAGAAAGCACGATGCCAACTAACGCAATCTCTGTATCCATCGCCATTCCGTGCCAAGTCTGAACGCAAACTGTGAAATGTTTGATCGTGTGGGCAAATGATGAAGGCGTGGAAAGTCAGTTATTTATTGCTATCCCGGTCATAAAAAACTCCCACCCCGGTCATAAAAATCGCCCGTAACTAATTGTTTGACCGACGAATTGGTATGTGAATGGTGGCTTTAATGCATCATTATTACGGCCTTAGGAATCGAATGGCAGGACATCCCTCACACTTTTTCAAAAAAAAAAAAAAAGTGGGGAAAAGGGTGGCCTGTTTTTGTTCCTGGCATCGTAAATAATTTGGAGGCGGCGCCGGAGACTGCTTTGGCAGTCCTTTACACAAATACCCTCTCTGTTAGTTTGAGGCACCTTCCTGGAAATGCAGTTTAATTTACAACTTTTTCTTTTTTGCCGCTTTGTATGTTTCTGAGAATTATATTTATTTGCGGCACAGTGTCGCATGATGTGCTAACATGATTTCAGCCCGTCGGGAAATAACAAGCGACACTTTCGGATAATTCAGTAGAGTTTAAACAAGTTTCCTGATGTCTTAAGATACATCATGCCAAATGTATCGATTATAAAGCCCTTTCCAACACACTAGCAAGCGTGTGCCCACAAGCTTTGCCTAACACAACACAACACACTCAATCGATACATTTGGCAATCGATACGTTCGATACATTCAGTATCGAATGTATCGAATTTTTTTTGTATCGATTGAATGCATCGAATTTTATGATCCTAATAAAAGAGCGCGAGTACCGAATTTTCAAAATTCCCATTAAAATCGTCATGCCTTAATATTAGTACATTAGGTATTTTTTGATTTCCCGCCAAATAACGAAAATATCACAAAACTGAAATAAACGATCCATCTGTATCAGTTCCAAACTTTAAGAAAAAAATTCTTAAAAATCGGAAATTTTCGCAATACGTGTCACACTTCGAAAAATCTTGCAGTTCAGATTCGTGTTTAAGAACTTTTTCTGAAGATTTCACAAAAGCCAGAGCCTTTTCGCTTATTGCAGTGTGTAAAACAGATTATGAAGAACCATCTGGAATTTTTTGGAGACCATGGTATTATTAGTTTATTTCAATTTGTGTACCAAGACTAAAAACATATTTTCTTTTCTTCGGCATACACCCTTAAGTTCAAATCTTGTAAAATAAATAGACAATAATGAAGATTAAAAATGGTAAAGAAAAACAAAAGATCGATACAGTTCTTTCTCAAGCCCTTAAAACTTATCTAGATCCGCAAACTGTTCCATTTTCTGTTGATGCAAACCTAACTAACATAAAATGTATTTCAACAAAAGCGTATAAACACGTTCTAAGAATAAAGAAAAGAAAAGTCTCATACACATGATTAGTATTTCATCTCTTTCCCCCCCACCCCTAGTAAGTGTCACACCGGTAAACCTTTAAACGTTTTTCTTAACGTTATGCTGTCAGTGCTTTAATATTGAATTCAGCTGCTGCCCAACTCCCCGCTCCCTGAAAAAAACCCTTTAATCTTAAAAAAAAAAAGCATTAGAAACTCGTAAAGCGACTTGTATCGTTGTTTTTTTTTTTTTTTTTTTTTTTTTTTTTTTCTGACTCGTTATGAGAGAACCAGTGGCGCACCCAGGATTTCAGTCTAGGGTGGGCTACAAATACAGTTGAATTCCGGTTGTGATGACTCCATTTAAAGTGGCAACCCTTTTATACAAACAATCCTTCAAAATATTATTCTGTATCACTCGTCCAAACGCAGAAGCCCGCTTATAACGCCACTCTGTTATAGCGCCATAAATAATTACGCGGTCTTCCATATCTGTAATTATTTACTTAAAATGATTTTTTTTAAATATACTTTTGAAACAATTTGAAGACAATTTTAAAAACAAAATATTTATTGACTATTCTTAATTTTTAAAAGAATTTTCAGTTTTAATTTTTCCTCTTTGGAGGAGTGGGGAGGAGAGGGACTTTGGCCCCTGTATCCTTCTCCGCGGGTGCGCCTTTGGGACATGTTACGATAGTCCCCAAATAAAAATGAAAAAATATTTCAATTCTTC